>CM044001.1:13580323-14217823 GCA_024085815.1 Flaveria linearis
GCGAATCTCCATTTACCAAGATCTACAAATGACAAAGATGGCGTTAAATCTGTGGTGTTCTCTTAAATCTCATGGTTGCCTCACATGTAGGAACTCAAAATGATTATCATACATGGTGTTCGGTTTAATTTAACTTTTCAAAATTTTATCCATCAACTCTTAACTCTTTGGTTTGTAGTTAGTGGTACCAACCTATACAACTGAGAGAGGGATGACATATTAGGAACGGAGGTTTAATTACAGATGTGATGTGATGTTACATACACCAATAGTCGGTAAGTCCCTCTATGATATTTCGGTTGCGATATTTGTCACTTGTACTTCATAGCTGTAAATTTTGTTATTGTAGGAACTTGGTTTTGACTATTTGAGAGGCAATCTTGCTGGAAGCAATGGACAACTGGTTGAGATGGTATTACTGTATTCTTTGCAGTGCATATTTGATTTAAAATTCTCCAGGACTAATAGCACAATATTTATTTCCCTTTTTTCTTTTTTCACTACCTGACATCCCACAAAGATTAAATTGAAAATGATGATGGTCAGATGGGATTCATCAGTCTGTTGAGGCCAAAGAAGGTCTACAAATCAGGTATAGATTTACTCCCTAATAAGCTATCCTTGGTTTTAAGATTGATATGGGTATAATATATTAGACAAATTAACAACTGTATTGGAAAGTACAATCTAACCTTGTTTATGAATACCTAATAAGCTATCCACTTGTGTAGGCATTGGTGGGGATCCTTTCAACAGGACCAACTTTGTTGACTGCATGAAAAAATTAAATGCTGATCCTAAGATAGAAGGTAACTTTTAGTTAAAATGAATTGTCATTTTGTTGGTTTTCTAATTAAGGTCATTGTTTGCAGTTCTATTTAGATAAATGTGTTTTAATGTGGGATTATCTTTTCTGCTTGCAGCATGAATATCCTGAGATACTTTTACTTAGTTATTTTTAATTAAGGTCATTGCTTGTGAAACACAAGTTATTTTTAATCAATTTGTTTTTCTATGTTAAAAGGTACTTGTTTGTGCAATTCCATAATGGGAGAAAAAAAATCATGGAATTTGTTTTATGAGCCCTTCCGCGATCTCACCAGTTGAATCTAAAGTGAAATCTAAAAATATTGATGATTCAAGTAGAAGCATTGCAAATCGGCTGATGGTGATTTGGATGAAGTTCGCGAAGATTGGGCGCGCTATGTATCGAATTTCATTTATATGTAGGCCTGAAATGATATATTTAGACTTGTGTTATTGGTATTGGACTTATATTAGTATTGGTACTAATTGAATTTGGACTTGTTTTATGCTTTGTAGTTGTTAATTAACAACTTTTGTAAACTTTGTTGGTATTTAATGGATTTTGCTTTTAATGTTATTCGACAATTTGTTTTAGAAAACAACAGGTAAATTTATTAAAATAAAAAAAATTAAAAAATGCAACTAATTTTATGACGTGCATTACGCGTCATCTATTGCACGTCATAAAAATTTCATAGATGACACGCGGATGCGCATCATCTAGTCATTTATGACTACCCCTTCCTTGACGCGCATTGCCCGTCATCTTTTGCTCGTCATAAAATGCGCGTCATCTTTTGCGCGTCATAAACAGATGACGCGCGGATGCGCGTTATCTATCATTTATGACTACCCTTCCTTGACATGCATTTACGCGTCATCTGACCCCAAAGATAATTGCGCGTCATCTATTGCAGTTTTTCTAGTAGTGATATTATTTGTCACACCCCAACCTTGACGGCGGAATCGTCGAAGTGTGAGAGTTACGATTGTTCACAGCCACATAACGTTATTATTAATTTCAAATATATTAATCAATATTTAATTTTAACAATACAAGTAAAAGGCTCAAACAAAGATACATCATGAATACAAGAAAGTAACAAGATCATTGTTTATTTCTCCATGTCCAGTCCTAAGTGAGATAAGCTTCAAAGAGTAGAACGCATACTTGGGTTATTCCTGAAACATGTTAAAAATAAAAGGTCAACATAAAAATGTTGGTGAGCATTCCATAGTTTTCAATACATAAGTATATAAAAGATGTCAATTCATGTTGTAAATTAGTGAATAAAGTGATTAGGGATGTTATGAACAATGCAACAATCAAACCTCGACAAAGTTTTACAAGTGTCAAACGTTAAAAGTATATACGATTAGCTAAGTGTACTTGGATCAACCAAGCAGGCTTGTCAGGCCCATAGATCTATGACTTATCCAGGCTAGCAATAGTTAATGATTGTACATATAACGCCATAACATGGTAACCATAAAAGTTCAACTAACCACAACATACAGGTGAAATGCCATAAGTTTACAAGAATCAAACGTTTTCCAAGTGCAATAATATAAGTTAACATGTTTCACCCCAAAGTGTGAAAATAAGGAAAAGGGGTATGGAAATACTCACATGGAAATAGGTATTACAAGATGATAATAAAGATTACAGGATGACCCAAAGTATCCATTACAAGCACCTAAATATATAATTTACGAGATAAAGATTAAGGTTAACAATACGATTAACGTTCAATAAGAATTAGGTTTTTAATAGTTTTAAGGTTTTTAATAAGTAATGAGTTTATAATGTAGTTATTTACATTTTGATTCCATTAGAAGGAATTATATAAGTTTATATGATTAAGTATTTTAGAAATGAAATTAGGTATAATAACGATGTAATTATTATATAATTTCCACAATTATAAAAATAATTCTTTAAAGAATAAAGATAGTATTATGTCCATTAGTATTTTAAATGATTTTTAAATTATTGTAACAAGCCCATATGCATATAAATAATTATTTAACTATTTTAAAAGAAACATTTATAATAAAAGTTTTAAATATAAAATTTAAACAAATATTTTAAGACAACCATGATTTTAAAAGAATAACGTTTGAACCGAAATTAATTTATTAATTGAAACCTATTTTTAATAGGATTTAACCAAGAATAATATTTGTTAAAATGTTTTTAAAAAATTATTTAATTTTTAAAATTAATAGAAAAATTCCAGAAAATTATTTGGTGCTCATGAAAATATTTAAAGTTTATAAAAGTTATTTTATATTTAATAAAAATTTTCTAAAATGAAAATATGGCTGAAAAGCCTTTAAAAAAATAATGAGGGAGCCCAGGTTCGAACCCGGGATCTCAAAGTTAGGATGTGAGTGGGGAACCAGTGAACAAGGGCCGCGGCCGCTGTATAAGCTGGTTCCCATAATTTATAACACATATAACCAAGAAATCCCCAAATCTTCATGAACCCTAATTTGATTTTAATCCAATTGACCATCCAAACGATAATGTTACAGGAATCATTCATGGGGCATTTGATCCCCATCTAAAATCGAGCAGATGGGTATGTTCAATTACCAGGTTCGATGCTCAGAAGAGGAGAACATTTACAGCTGAGTCGCGACCGAGGCTTGATTACCTTTGATGCGAAAATCATTGATGTTGATCAAATTTAACTCGTGTGAAGCTTAAAAGGACCGACACGAACGAAAACCCTCTGTCAATTTTAGTTAAGAACAACCGGAAGTTGTAGAACAGTACGGTTGCAAGTCGCGGTGAGGACGAGGGTTGATTGTGAAGTGTGAGCGAAGTTCAGATGAAATTGAGAGTTGCATTGTAACACCCGTACTTTTCTTTTTAAAGAAATAAAAGAATAAAAGAGAAGGAAAAAGGAAAGAAATGAAAGGCAACTTAAGTGGAGGGGCCAAAGATGTTAAAAGTGCAAACTTTATTATTATTTTGTACAAAAGGTGGTGAAGCCGCCCATGACCTGCTGCTTTTCACCTTTCTACTAATTCCAGAGAGAGAAAGAGCAGAATCTCGGATCTTTGAAGAAGAACAAGAGGAAAAATTCAAATTTAAGGTATAATTTAGTGTTTTTAAGTTGTTCTTGGCTAAATTAGCCTCGGTTGTGTGATCTTATGTGTATATGTGTTCGGATTGTGTGTTTAGACACATATAGGTGTTCGGATTCTTTGAGAAGTCCAAGATTTAGAGTATAAAGCTTGAAAGCAGCTAAGGTGAGTTTCTAGACCCCCTTTTTACATGTTTTATACGATTTTTGGGGCTGGAAATACATGTATGTATGTTTTTATGAGGTTGGGTATTATACCCGTATGTTCATATGCATGTGTATGTGGGTCGGGTATGTTTTGGGAAGATGTATGGCTATGAATATGTTAAGTTCATACTTAGAATGGTATGTGAATGCTAGAACTAAGTGATGTAATGTTTGGGACTGAAAACAGTTTAAAATATGTGAACAGTGTCACACCCTCAAAATCCACGTGCGGAATTCTACCGCGAGGCGTGTGAACAAACCAGGATCACAGTCAATAGTTACTTGGAACGACTCTATATGCAACGTTTAACATAACAAACCAAAGTTTAAACTTTATAATTCATGCGGAAGCGTCTAAACAAATAAAACAAACCCAAAATATAAAGATAAACAAATGTATCATTGTTTAAGCGATAGGATGCATGCTTGACCCGTGTAGTGCTCCTAACAGCAGTCCAGATTAATGACCTGAGAATAGCATACTAAAAGTCAACACACGGTTGGTGAGTTCAAGAGTTTGCGTTTAAACATAACAGTTTAACAAAAGTGTAATCAACCCAATGGTTGGTAAGTTCAAGAGTTTGCGTTTAATCATAACAGTTTAACAAAGTGTAATCAACCCAATGGTTGCTTAGTTCAAGAGTTTGCAGTTAAACATCCCAGTTTAACAATAGCGTGTATCAACCCAAAGGTTGATCAGTTCAAGAGTTTACAGTTAAACGTCACAGTTTAACAATAGCGTGTATCAACCCAACGGTTGATCAGTTCAAGAGTTTACAGTTAAACGTCACAGTTTAACAATAGCGTATATTTAAGCATGTGCATTGTAATGGCTAGCTAGTCCATTCACAAATGATATTAAATAGTGATTTCGACATTAAAGCTGACTATGTTATGTTTGCCCCCCGTCACGACTTCACCATATCGTGACGAATAATCATAGGACAAATTGCACCCGGTTGACCTCAAGTCACACAGGTGGGGCTCGTCACACCCAGTAGTACTACCCAACTTTCCCCGCTATCCAATATTAACAATTCGAAAGTGTGAGGACTTGTATCAAGATAACAACACTATATTAATATCCATACACATCTTAAATATATAAAAAGCGTTTGTAACATTACCAGTATGCTATCTCCCACAAAAGAGTTTTAGTAAAATAGTGGGGCTTGAACTCACCTCAGTTCTCGTGTGATGTTGATAAGCTAGTAAATTCCTCCTAAGGAATTATAATTCACATAAGTAAATAAATACAAATTCATAACCTAAATAAGTTAGATCTTTGAACCTGGTGTTCAATTGATCTAGGATTTGGTTCTCGGGAATTTGTTATAAACATATAATTAAATCATTTTGTTTTAGTAACTAAAGATTTATATTTCATAGAATTTGATTAGCTTAATAATGATTTTAACAAATCATTTTATTCTAAATAAATTATAAACATTATTATGTAAATTTATATTTAATTTTGTAGGATTTTATAAATATTTATAAAATCAAATTTTGCCTTTATATTATCAGGATTAATCCATTAATAATATCATGTCCATTAATAATTTAATGGTTTAAATTATTATAAAATAAGTCCATTTTTATAAAGATAACAATTTGAAATAATTATTTAAATAAATAAATAAATAAGGTTTAAAGAAATAAATTTTCAGAAATTAACTATATAATTTCTAAAATTACCAAAGTTTGTAAAAATTATTTTTATAATTTTTAATAATTTTTCTGTATTTTTAGGAGACTTAAAAAGGCTTTTAAAAAAATGTGTTGGGGGCAGGGTTCGAACCCCTAACCTCCGGTTCACCACACACACACAAACCGGTAAACCAAGGCTTATAGCCGCGGTAATTCTCCACCTTTAATTCTTTTAATCTCAAACTCCAAAACCCCATTTCACCTAAGAACCCCAGGTTCGATTCTCGACCAAATCGATCCCAAATCGATTTCAATTGCATCAGAACTCATGGGGTTATTGTTCCCCTTGTAAAAACACACACAATGGTGTGTTTAAGTACCTGTTTCGAAGTTCCACAGTGGGTGTTCGACCGGTTGCAGGTCTGCGGCGATGAGGGGATCGGATTGATGGATTTTCAAGTGTTTAAGATGTGTGTGAATGTATCATCAGTTTAGGGATGCTTATATAGCCCTTCCTGTTCGATTAATTGGAATAAAATAGCCTGGTGGTGCGTTTTTGGTGAGTGGGTCGGCCGAACTTTCGGTCGAAGTGGGAAACACACCTAACCAACTCGATTATTCAAATTGAAGTGACCCACTAGTTCGAATCATCCTCTAGAAGGTGTCGGGAATGATTGATTGGGTCAAAATTGATTAGATTTGGCGTTTGGAGTCGCCGGAGAGCCGCCGGAGAAGTCGCCGGAGAATCGAAGGGGACGGGCGGCGGGTTGGGTTTTAAAACAATTTACACAATGGCCCCCTGTAGTTTAGAATGTTTATTATTTCATGCTATAACTTTTTAAAACAAGTTTCAAAATTTACAAAACCAGTCCCTGAATTTGTTTAATTGATTATATTAATTTTGTAAATAATAATATTTCTATTATTATTATTATTTTCATTGTTAACATTATTATTTTTAATAATAATATTATTATTATTATCATTGTCATTATTTTTATTATTATTAATACTATAATAAAAAAAAATATATTGTAAATTCACAGAAAATTTATACTAAATCACGAAAAATTTTCGAGTTGTCACATCATCCCCCTGTTAGAGGAATTTTCGTCCCGAAAATTAAGATGTACTAGCAACATCCTTAAAACAGCTAGGATACTTACGCATTATTTCGTCCTCTCGTTCCAAAAGTGAACTTAGGACCATGCCGGGAGTTCCACCGAACTCTGCCAATCAGAATTTTTCTATGCATAAGTTGTTTAACTTATCGATCCATAATTTCCAGAATATAATCTCGTGGTAAGGTGATGTCTAGAAATCAGGATAAGTCCATCAATGATAAGAAAAGTTATCCGTCGGAATTTAAGAATCCCAAACGTCACCATATGAAACGATCTTAACGCATATCTTGTGAAGATGTATCCTCTTTTGACCAACCATTGGTCTAAAATGCGCAATGCGAAGATCTTGAAATAAGCTCACGACAATGGTCTATAATGCACCAATTGTCATCATGACCTCTAAGATAGGAAGTATTTTAGTTGCAAGGAAAGTTACACCGGAGATCCATAGGATCACGAAGATTAGGTTTTGTCACTTATGAAGATGAGACACTTGGACACACACCAAGTTACGTCTTTTCCTTAAGACCAATCCCATGTCTACAAGTTACGAAGGTTTATGAACCTTTATATTCTCATCGCAATGAGGATAATAACGAGTCTTGTTGTTTGAATCTAAGATAGAATTTTAATGATTTTCAAGCTTAAGGATTCAAAAGCGATTCAAGAAGTGACTCGAACAATAGGAAACATGCTTTGCAAGTTAGCAATATTTAGGTACGTTTACATACGCAGTTTCAACAATCCATAAGCACAGCTGAGAACTTTTGTATGACTAGAAAGTCATGAACATAAGTTGATAATATCTCCAACAGAGAGGTTTGTTTAGGAAGGCTACCATCGCACAATCACGTTTTGATGATAACTCAAAATGAAAGTCGATAGATAAGGACTAAATGATTCCAAATAGCTAGGTCAAATGAGGATAAAGGGAGATAAATCAATTTAAGAAGTTAAGTGCTCCAAGCTTAGAATAAAAATCAACCTAAAACGATTGGGTCTCCTTTCAGGTTCAGAGATCATGCTTTGGTTTAATAGGTCGAACCACCTTCTCCTGCCGGACTATCTTGGTTTCCTTCTTTGATAACCAATTCCTACAGTATTAAGTCTATGTCAAAGACATGACCTTCTTGTACTAATTTCTACCATTGGTTATTTCTACTAAGTAAAATGATTTCTAAGTAACTAGGGTTAATGCTAAGTTAAAGAATAATTCCAGAAGAATCAAAGCTATTATCAACCCTGGTATCAGATAGATGTGTAGCTATTGATGATAAGGTACATACATGTAACAACACTTAGTCTTGTCAAATGTGGCTTGCTTCAGTCGTAAATGTATGACCGTGTGATGTATTACCTTGACTGATATGACCTTTATAATTGAACTGTTCTTACTTTCTAGCTATAGCCATTTCCTAATTCTGCTTGTTTCTAACTTGTCCTGGGGTCCTAATCGACCTAGGGCACACTTATAGTAATGGTCGGAACTCTAACCTTCTTAATGTCCCCGTTTAACACATGTTAGCTTAATCATATTAACCAACATAGCTAGGTTCACAACATTGGCATTCTTGTCTATCTTACCACTAGATTGCTTGTTTGACCCTCCAACTTCTTTCTACTACTCACTAGATTTTTCCAGTGTCCTTAATTCTATTTGGTCTAATGTCATAAGGTATGACATCAGCTTTGTCAATTTATGGAGTTTGTCAGTATAAAAAGCACAACCTAACCCTACCATTGCATGATTTTAGAATTACAATTCTAACTTTTGCTTTTCATTCCTTAATCACCAAGGCTTTGAACTCACCTCAATAACCCTATATATAAGCATCACCGGTATACTAAGAATGTGCTTAAAACGATTACACGACATCCTAATTTTCCTTAGCATCATCCCAAAGAATATGTACAATGAGTTTCATCACTCTTCTATATTTCCTATAGTTCACTTTCATTCTAAGCATTCAATCAGTTCCTCAGTTACTGAAATACTAATTGGAGGAATGTCTCTTAAAATGATTGGAAATACCATGAAGGCTCTAAGTAATAGCAAGTGTCAGTAATGTTTTATTACCCTTAGTAAGGTCTTACTAGAATTATGATCCTAGCACCCTAGGGTATAGAATAGAAAACTTGTAATACTCATGATCGTTACTTCTCCCACGTCCACGTCCTCTTCCAGCCATTCTTTAAATTACCAAATATTAAAAGCTATCAGTCGTATGAAAATAGACCTTTTGTCTTAAAATGAAAAGGAAGAGAAATTCAAGGATTTAAAGAAACAGACAAGCTAGAGAATCAGTCTGAATCCATGGGATTAACACAAATGTCATGGTTTGAATTTCCTCCAAATTCAAGGTAAGGTGAGCATTCCTACAAGTAGAACTGATAGATAGTTAGTGGTTATGTTTTATGAAGACCGAGACTTTCTTGCTCAAGGTGTAGGAATGATGACTTATACTGACTACAATGTTACCACCTGACTAGACTTATCGGACTTAGCATGCACGACAAATTACAATTACGTGTGCACCCGTAATGGTAATTTGCTTTGCATGGTCACCCCGGTTCCTCCTTTCAGGTTAACATATCTTGTCAAGTACAGTGGTCATCAATGATAGAAGTACCAAGTATGTATGTATTATATCGGGGTTGATTAATCAAAGTATACGAAAGGATCAGTAAAGTTTTAGGAATCATTGACACGCCAAGGTAATTTGACCCATTTGCCTTAGAGACCTGTGTATTGACCATAGTTTATCACTCATCCCAGAAATCCCCAGGTAAGCATACCAGGTCTCGCTATGAGATATATGCGATATGCTTGCCTTAGCCCGAGGGCCTTTTGCCAGGAAATCCAGAATACAGGTGTCTATGTGTCACACAAGTTCATTTGGTTCATGGAATTCAAAACCTCGATAAGATTTTCATAGATTAGACATAAAGTCTAAGGTTTTGAACCTACGATGATAAGTTAAGTTTAGGAAGACTAGGAACAAGTAACTAACTAACTGTGTGCGGTTATAGTCTAGTGTATATGCAACCTAGTTCTCTATAACCAATGGCTCTGATACCAATCTGTCACACCCTCAAAATCCACGTGCGGAATTCTACCGCGAGGCGTGTGAACAAACCAGGATCACAATCAATAGTTACTTGGAACGACTCTATATGCAACGTTTAACATAACAAACCAAAGTTTAAACTTTATAATTCATGCGGAAGCGTTTAAACAAATAAAACAAACCCAAAATATAAAGATAAACAAATGTATCATTGTTTAAGCGATAGGATGCATGCTTGACCCGTGTAGTGCTCATAACAGCAGTCCAGATTAATGACCTGAGAATAGCATACTAAAAGTCAACACACGGTTGGTGAGTTCAAAAGTTTGCATTTAAACATAACAGTTTAACAAAAGTGTAATCAACCCAATGGTTGGTAAGTTCAAGAGTTTGCGTTTAATCATAACAGTTTAACAAAAGTGTAATCAACCCAATGGTTGCTTAGTTCAAGAGTTTGCAGTTAAACATCCCAGTTTAACAATAGCGTGTATCAACCCAACGGTTGATCAGTTCAAGAGTTTACAGTTAAACGTCACAGTTTAACAATAGCGTGTATCAACCCAACGGTTGATCAGTTCAAGAGTTTACAGTTAAACGTCACAGTTTAACAATAGCGTATATTTAAGCATGTGCATTGTAATGGCTAGCTAGTCCATTCACAAATGATATTAAATAGTGATTTCGACATTGAAGCTGACTATGTTATGTTTGCCTCCCGTCACGACTTCACCATATCGTGACGAATAATCATAGGACAAATTGCACCCGGTTGACCTCAAGTCACACAGGTGGGGCTCGTCACACCCAGTAGTACTACCCAACTTTCCCTGCTATCCAATATTAACAATTCAAAAGTGTGAGGACTTGTATCAAGATAACAGCACTATATTAATATCCATACACATCTTAAATATATAAAAAGCGTTTGTAACATTACTAGTATGCTATCTCCCCCAAAAGAGTTTTAGTAAAATAGTGGGGCTTGAACTCACCTCAGTTCTCGTGTGATGTTGATAAGCTAGTAAATTCCTCCTAAGGAATTATAATTCACATAAGTAAATAAATACAAATTCATAACCTAAATAAGTTAGATCTTTGAACCTGGTGTTCAATTGATCTAGGATTTGGTTCTCGGGAATTTGTTATAAACATATAATTAAATCATTTTGTTTTAGTAACTAAAGATTTATATTTCATAGAATTTGATTAGCTTAATAATGATTTTAACATATCATTTTATTCTAAATAAATTATAAACATTATTATGTAAATTTATATTTAATTTTGTAGGATTTTATAAATATTTATAAAATCAAATTTTGCATTTATATTATCAGGATTAATCCATTAATAATATCATGTCCATTAATAATTTAATGGTTTAAATTATTATAAAATAAGTCCATTTTTATAAAGATAACAATTTGAAATAATTATTTAAATAAATAAATAAATAAGGTTTAAAGAAATAAATTTCCAGAAATTAACTATATAATTTCTAAAATTACCAAAGTTTGTAAAAATTATTTTTATAATTTTTAATAATTTTTCTGTATTTTTAGGAGACTTAAAAAGGCTTTTAGAAAAACGTGTTGGGGGCAGGGTTCGAACCCCTGACCTCCAGTTCACCATTACACACACAAACCGGTAAACCAAGGCTTATAGTCGCGGTAATTCTCCACCTTTAATTCTTTTAATCTCAAACTCCAAAACCCCATTTCACCTAAGAACCCCAGGTTCGATTCTCGACCAAATCGATCCCAAATCGATTTCAATTGCATCAGAACTCATGGGGTTATTGTTCCCCTTGTAAAAACGCACACAGTGGTGTGTTTAAGTACCTGTTTCGAAGTTCCACAGTGGGTGTTCGACCGGTTGCAGGTCCGCGCGATGAGGGGATCGGATTGATGGATTTTCAAGTGTTTAAGATGTGTGTGAATGTATCATCAGTTTAGGGATGCTTATATAGCCCTTCCTGTTCGATTAATTGGAATAAAATAGCCTAGTGGTGCGTTTTTGGTGAGTGGGTCGGCCGAACTTTCGGTCGAAGTGGGAAACACACCTAACCAACTCGATTATTCAAATTGAAGTGACCCACTAGTTCGAATCATCCTCTAGAAGGTGTCGGGAATGATTGATTGGGTCAAAATTGATTAGATTTGGCGTTTGGAGTCGCCGGAGAGCCGCCGGAGAAGTCGCCGGAGAATCGAAGGGGACGGGCGGCGGGTTGGGTTTTAAAACAATTTACACAATGGCCCCCTGTAGTTTAGAATGTTTATTATTTCATGCTATAACTTTTTAAAACAAGTTTCAAAATTTACAAAACCAGTCCTTGAATTTGTTTAATTTATTATATTAATTTTGTAAATAATAATATTTCTATTATTATTATTATTATTATTTTCATTGTTAACATTATTATTTTTAATAATAATATTATTATTATTATCATTGTCATTATTTTTATTATTAATACTATAATAAAAAAATAAATTGTAAATTCACAGAAAATTTATACTAAATCACGAAAAATTTTCGGGTTGTCACAAACAGGCTGCTAATACGCCTATACAAGGCTCATAAGTCTGAACAGTCCTCATACTCCCAAAATTATGACAGAAATTTAAGTGTTGGGGCTTATGCTCCCCAACAGTGCTCATGTGCCTGGAATTTAGAACTTAGAAAACCAAGTACAGGGTAATGAGTCTAAATAGTGCTAATACGCCTGAATTTTATGCCTTAGAAAAATTACAAGGTAATATGCCCAAATAGTGCTCGTATGCCTGAAAGTATGACTTAGAAACCAAGTATAGGGTAATATGCCTGAATAGTACTCATATGCCTGAATTCTGACTTAGAAAAACTAAGTGTAGGGTAATGAGCCTAAACAGTGCTCTTGTGCTCGAAATAATGACTTAGAAAACTAAGTGTAGGGTGATGAGCCTAAATAGTGCTCTTACGCCTGGAATTATTTTCTAAGTGTAAGGTGATATGTCCCAACAGTGCTCATGCGCCCAGACAGGGCTCATGCGCCCAGACAGGGCTCATGCGCCCAAATAGTCCTCATGCGCCCATAATTTTTATACTTAGAAATTTTCACAGGATTTTTCTGGGAATCTGGGTTTTAGGGTTTGACCGAGGTTGACCAAGGGCTATTTAATGATGATGTTTTATGCATGCAATGATGATTAATGATTGACCCTTGTTATTATTACTGATATTATTATCAGTAGTTTATTATTATTAGCAATATTATTATTATTATTTTAATATTGTTAAGTATGAAATGGCATGATGAAGGATGATTAAAATTTAACGAAGAGTATAATCATTAATAAGTAAAATATTAATGATGAAGAAAATGGAACGTAAATGAATAAGTAAAGGCTTGTAAGCAAATGTATGGAGGTGCACACCCCCGGCAGGTGTTAGCTCAACTGTGATGCGGGTTAGCTACCCCGAAGGATGTATACAGGGTCAATCTTTGAGATTGACAATGAGGTGAGCAACTTTGTGTTGCAACAGACTCGGTTAGCAGGCAATCCGTGAGATTGCCACTGATGTGAGCAACCGTGTGTTGCAACAGACTTGGCTAACATACGATCGTGAGAGATCAATATGGAGGTGAGCAACTTTGTGTTGCAACAGACTCGGTTAGCAGGCAATCTTAAGATTGCCACTGAGGTGAGCAACCATGTGTTGCAACAGACTTGGCTAACATACGATCTTGAGAGATCGACATGGAGGTGAGCGACTTTGTTGTCGCAACAGACTCGTAAGAACGAATGTAAAGACTGAAAGAGTAATGGAAAGAGTATGAATTGAACGAATGATGAGGATAATAATAAGAATTATTATTATCTGTATGTATGAAGGGTGTATGCTCACAAATGAAATATCATAATAAAGTACAAAACGGGATCCCCGTCATTCGACCTCCGTAATCGTGGCTGTGTGCCATGAAGAGGGTAAAGTCTGACGGGATCTAGATGATAAATGAATGATAATGAGTTACGATGAATGAAAGAAAGCTAACGAACGCAATGAAAGATAATAATGATATCATCTATATGTACGTATAATGTGTGGGCATGTACGAAAGTATAGTATGATTAGAAAAAGTAAAGTATTTTAATCATAAAACTAGAACTCACTCAACATCGCTGACTTTTATGTATTTTCCAGTTGGCAGGTAAACGATGCTGAGGATGGCACACTGAGATGGCTACTCGGCGGGACAAGACTTACATCCATTCATGTTTTGACGATACTGTTGTTTTGTAATTCATTCAACTAATCTTTTGTAACTCATGAACTACAATGTATTGCTTAACAACAGTGTTACTAATGAAATGAATGGTTTTTGCTAAACAAATTCCGCTGCTTAAATTTATAATATGCAATGTCTTATGTAATTATTATTGTGAATGACCAACTGTGAGATCTCCGGGAACCGGGCCTTACATGCATACGATTAGAAATAGGTATATGATCATTCAGATTCGATTAATTCGATTATAATAGAGGTTAGTGCGCGATAGTGGAGTGGATTTGGCCGAAAATGGGGAAGGAATCGGGGAAGAAGAATGGGGGGTGGGGTTGGGTGTTTTTTTATTTACACTTTTGGTCCCTGAGGTTTCTCAAGGTTTTTATTTCATGCAAAAACTTTCTTTTAAAGTTTTCAAAATGACATTAAGGCCCCCTTGACTAATCAAATCCAAGTTTTAAACTTTTCTAAGTTCAATATTTTTACAAATCATTATTATTAATAACAATGTTATTATTATTACTATTATTCTTAGTTATTATTATTTTTGTTATAATTTTATTGTTATTATTTCTATTATTAACATTATAATCATTATTATTATTGTTTATTATTAGTATTATTGTTTATTATTAGTATTATTATTATTATTAATTATCAAAAGCTTTATAATTGAATCCCCAAACATTAACAGAAGTTAATATGAAAAATACGGATGGTTACAGTCTCCCCAACTTTTAAGAATTTCTTCCTGAAATTAAGAATGAAACTTAAATGAATAAGAGGGTTTAAATGAAAGATAAGCTTACGAACGGACAGTGATAGACGTTTAATTACAGATGAGATGTTTCACTTTAGGGAATCCTTCAAGTCTGTTGACATAATACATGCCAACTTGAACTCTTCCAGTAAAATACGAGACATTTTAAGAGGAAACATTGGAAATGATGATGAGTTACCATGGTATCACCACTTCCAGGATATACTTTCGTGGTAAGGTGATGTCTAGAAATCAATAAAAGACCAACAATGATAAGAAAGGTTAACCGTCGGAATTTAAGAATCCCAACGTCACCATATGAAACGACCTTAACGCATATCTTGTGAATATGTATTTCTCCTTTGACCAACCATCGGTCTAAGAATAATACGCTATGCGAAGATCTTGGAATGAGTTCACGACGATGGTTAAGAATATTATTAAAATCAGAAAATGAATCAATCGTTCAAAATGACGATCGATGTTTTAACGTCATACCACGGTATACGAATATTTAAAACAGATACAAGTAATTTTCTCGACCCATTATCTCACATGAATCAATATGAGATTTGTCAATCGGTTTATAATGCACCAATTGTCATCATAACCTCTAAGATAAAAGCATTTTAGTTGAAAGAAAAGTTAAACAGGAGATCCGTAGGACCACGAATGTTAGGTCTTATCATATGTGAAGGTAAGACACTTGGACACATACCAAGTTACGATTTTTCCTTTATGCCAAACCCATGACTACAAGTTACGAAGGTTTATAAACCTCCACGTCACAATGTAAATAATAACGAGTCTCGTTGATCGAAATCAAGATAGAGTTTTAAGGATTTCCAAGGTTACGGGTTCGAAAGTGATTCAAGATGTGACACAGAAAATAAGAAAGGTATTTGTAACCATGTTTTGCAAGGTAACAAATTTTTCAAATGCAGATTGCATACGTAATTCATCAAACCCGTAAGTACAGTCGAGAACATTCATATGACTAGAGACATAATCACAAGTTGATAACGTCTTTATTTAGCAGAAAGATTGTTTAAGAAAGCTACCATCACTCGATCATGTGTTGATGATATCTCAAAATGAAAGTTGATAAGTAAGGAATAAATGGTTCGATGTAGCTAGATCGAGTCAAACATGAAGATAATGGGAAAGAAATCGATTTAAGAATTTACATGCTCCAAGCTCGGAATCAAAATCAACCTAAAGCGATCGGGTCTCCTTTCAAGTTCAGAGATCATGCTTTGGCTTGATAGGTCGAATCACCAGCATTGATTCTCCCTCAAGTTACTACATGCTTCTCGTCACTTGATTACAACCATGGTAAGTTGAAGATCAAGAAATGAGAATAGTCATCAAGGTGTGGTTTTCACTCCTAACTTGATGGTGTATTCCTAAGGTATGACCACTAACTTACCAATCAAAAAGTTCGATCCCAACTCATTGTTAAGGATCCACAGAAATAAGACGGGGTAACTCTGCAGGACCGGGTGAAGGGGTTAGCACTTACAACACAACAACACAATGTGGAGAGTGTATTAGAACACTTAACAGATCAAATGGGGAACCGGTTATGATGATGCTAAGAACACAAGAGTAAACTCAGAAAGAAAGAACAAGATAACAACACAAGTGGTTAGTTTTCAAGGATGTTGTATATTGCTTCTCAAATTTAAAGTTACAAGTATTCAGCATACATACATTACTAGACTTTGAGATACTATATATTACAACCTACAGACGGCCATACTTTGAAGGCCAGCTGGATACATGAACTAGACAACACAATCCATGTAGAGTCAAAAGGCAGATCGCCTTTTGGCTAGTGACTATGACATGCCATAGCTCACATCCTAATATATTACAAAAAGGATAAAGGTACATAAAGTAGAAAGGTTTGACCCAAGACCTCAATGTACAGTTTTCCTAAAGCATGGACCTTTTCACCAACTCATATAAGTTGGTGACCAACCAGAGTGGGCAGTGGTAAAGTGGTTTAGCTTTTCAGAAAAAGTACATCAGATAAAAGCATGTGTGATAAAAGTCTTCGGAAGAATCTGTCTTGGTTTCTTGGATTCGGAAGACTTTGTCTTGAAGCTAAGAAAGACTTCATTTCTGGCTTCAGAAGATATTGGTCTTGGCTATGGAAGATTTTACACTTGAAATGTTTCTGAAGTGGTGTGTAAAACTTCCTTAGCAATACTACTTCATGTTCTGTGCAGCATACAGGAAGACTTGATCATTTCATAGAACTACTGAAAGAAGACTTTCACAATTACTAAAGAATACTTCTTCAGCTGTTGTGATAACTACTGAAAGAGGATCATCACAACTACTGAAGAGTACTTCTTTAGTTGTTGTGACAACTACTGAAAACTGTCTTAAGACTTTGTCTTCAGTTGATATCCTCAGCTAATGTCTTCAGCTGTTGTCTTCAGCTGTTGTCTTCAGCTGATGTCTTCAGCTGTTGTCTTCAGCTGTTATCTTCAGCTGTTGTCTTCAGCTGTTGTCTTTAGCTGATGTCTTCAGCTGATGTCTTCAGCTGATGTCTTCAGCTGTTATCTTCAGCTGTTGTCTTCAGCTGTTTTCTTTAGCTGTTGACTTCAGTTGTTACTTTCAGCTGTTGACTTCAGTTGTTACTTTCAGCTGTTGACTTCAGTTGTTACCTTCAGCTGTTATCTTCAGCTGTTGACTTCAGTTGTCTTCAGCTGTTACCTTCAGCTGATGTATTCAGCTGATGTCTTCTTCAGTTGTTATGATCAGTAGATAGTTACAAGAGTGTTTTGGCTGCATCAGACTTCTAGGAATCCTTACAAACTCCCCCTAGGTTGATGCTACCAAAACACTTGAAGATATTCAGTAGTTCACAGTCCTTAACATGATCATGACCATTCCTTTCTTCATTAGAGGGTCAGGATCACTCAGACTTGTGAAGTATCTTCTTATGTCAAAAAGATCATGCAGAGGTAGATTAAAGAGGTCTTCCCAAGAGTAGACATTTATTTCACCTTGATCTCTGACTACATGTCATCTCTCTGGATTAGTTGAGTAAGTCCAGGATAAGATGGGTCTTCCTGATGCAAGAGGAGCCATTTGAATTGGAGATGATTGGGCTTTCTCTTCTTGCACTTCCTTAGGATGCTCTGATTCATCCTGAGGTTCAGAGGAGGTTGATTTTGATTCCTTTTTCTTCTTTGCATCAGATTTAGAAGCCATCCTCTTCTTCCTCTTTGCAGTCTTTAACTGAGAAGACTGGCCTGCAGCACCTTGTAGATTAGTTGTGTCTTCCTTAGTTGGGTGTTCCTCCCTCATAGGTTCAGAAGGAGAGGGAGTTTAACCCTGTTGTGGGTCAGATGATGAGGCTGGCCTTTGACCTTGCTGTTGGTCAATAGTTGAAGAGGCTGGCCTTTGACCCTGTTGTGGATCAGAAGATGAAGGTGGAGGTTCAGTTTGAGTTGTCTTTTGTTGTTCAAACTTAACCTCAACTTGAGGTAGAGCTTGACTTGGAGGAGTGTGCAAGTCAACAAGCTCTCCACTCTTGATCTTCTGCTTGATCACCCTGATATGCTCATCCATAGTAGATAGAGACATAGGGCCAAGTCTCCTTCCAGAGAATCCATACAGCTTCAAGAAGCTCATCATTCTTTGTCTGTCATCAGACTTCTTCAAGTTTCTCTGAATGAGAGCTCTTGACTTAGTAGCTTCTTCCCTTATTTTCTTCTTTGTTGACTTCTGCTCTTTGAGTACTTGAAGTTCAAGTTGTTTGAGATACTCAAACTCAATGTACTCAAAGGACAAGGGAAGAAGTGCTTCTGCCTGGTAGAAGCCTGTGGCACTCAGGTAGTCTATCATTCTTTGTTTTTCTGTTTCTTTATCTACCTGAGGTTCTTGTGTAGCAGCCACAGCCTCTTGCACAGGACTTTCTTGAAATGGCGAGAGTGTAGGAACATGCTTGTATAATCTTTGTTGTCTTTTCTTCTCTTTGATCTTAAGAAGAATTCTTGCATCTTCAGCTTCCTTCCTTTCTCTTGACATTTCCATGTCAGCCAGATCATTTAATTCCTCTAAGGGGAGAGATATAATCTCATCTATGTCATAGTTTCTGGTCTGTAAGTAAGTAATCCTGACTGCCCTCAACTCATCATTTTGAGTGTTTGGTCTGTGAGCAGCCTTGATTGCAGCTTGCATGAAGCTTGAAGACCCAGTGGAACTTACTCCCCTTAGCTTCCTCTTTCTTTCTCTTTCCTCCTCCTCAATCTCCTCGGGGGTTAGAACCCTTTTCCCCTTGTCACCCACAGACCTTTGTGACACAGGGTGGAGAGAGCTTTGACCTTTATTGCTTGGTGTAGAATCCAAGCTCTGGCCAGAGAGAGACTGTGATACACCTTCACCAGCAGGTGTTTCACTGAGGGGTTGAGTTGCTGAAGTAGTTGTTGTGGTGACAGGTGTTTCAATTTCTGTCTCTTCATCAGTTGACTGTAAGACAGGACTTTCAGGCTCTATCACTGGGCCTTCAGTTAAGGTTTTCCCTTTGAAGCTAATCTCAGGGTCTGTCTCAACATCCAGTTGACCAATGACATTACCTGATTGCCTTGGTCTATCTTCTTCAGCTTCTTGCCTTGATACACCCTCCCCAAAGAGACTTTGAAAAAGGCAGTCTAGGATGTTCACATCAATGTGAACTTGAGGAGGTTGCTGAGTAGGTACAATTACAAGAGAGGATGGTGAGTCCTCAATGTCCATACTCCTTGAAGAACTCCCAGGTTCTGTGATTGTAGTGACTTTCTCCCCCTTTTTGGTAGCATCACCTTTTTGCATAGGTGAGCTAGGAGTTAGGTCAACCACATCCGTAGGTTCTTGTGTTCCTGGTTGAGCTCTTCTTAAAGGTCTCTCAGCTAGTTTTTCCTTAAGATAAGATATCTCAAGTTGCTAATCGTTGACCCTATTATGTAAGGTAGTCACTTGAAATTCAAGATGACTAACCTTTGAGACTAAGTAAGTGCATGTTTGTGTCAGTTGTTGCACTTTTAGTCTCAGATTCCCCTCATCTTCATCAGAAGAATCATGGGGGGTGAGAGAATTGGACCTAAATCCTCACTCTCATCACCAGCATGGGGTTCTTGGCTACTGGATTTCCTCTGCTCATTGACAGCCTCAGATGAAGTGTCAATGGGCTGAGTTGTCATGGTTGAGGTCTTAATGATATAAACACTTGCAAAAGTGAGAGCCTCTTCCATATGGATCCCCTGAACATGTTCAGAAGGACCCACCTCAGCAATGGATGACTGATGTGGGGTAGACATAGGAAATTCAGAGACACTCTTCTCTCTTTGAGTTGGTGAAGAGTAGAGAGATTCATGGTGCTTACTGAAGCCTAAGTCCTCATCAGTATAGAATTCAAGGTTGGGAATTTGGGTATTTAAGTCCAAAGGCCGGGGATGGTAACTGTCCCCTGAAGGTTTTTCACTTGAGTGTTGAGACTCAGAGTGAAGGCTTAAGGCATTTGGGCTTATGAGCTCATCAGGCTGATCATGAGGAACATCAACACTGATTCTTGAAGAGATGGGAGTGGTTTTCTCCTTAGGAGAAGTGGGAGCTCTAGTATCCACTTCTTCCTGTATGGGTGAGTATATGGGGACCTGCACAGACTCAATAACTTGAGCAGGGGTTCGTTTGGATTTTCTTTGGTAGGTGAGGATGATTTGAGGCTGTTTTGGTGGTTGAGATGTAGAAGGTGTGGGTTCAACACTAGCTTGTGTTGCTAGGTTGTCACCTTGAGCAATGAGCTCTAACATTTTAGGGACCAGGGCTGTTTCTACCCTTGAGAAGCCTACAGTTGGCTTCTTCATAATCTTAAAGATGCCTGGCTTTATCTGTCCCATTTTAAGAATATTATTTGTTTCCCTCAACTGTGATCCAAGTTCACAGTTGAGAATGTGTTGAACATATCTTGGAAACATATAGTATTCTAAGGAGTCCAAGTTAGCAAGCAAGTTTGTGTAAACAAATTATGAGTACCTGAACTTGACCCCTTGTATAATTCCATGAACTATAAAGGAGAGATCCTCAGGAATCTGGTCCCACCCACCATGCTTGTTGGACAAGCTGTGAATCATTACACATGGAGTAGATATTTCCACTGGGATGAGACCTTCCCTTTCCTGAAGGTCTTTACAGAGAAATCTCCCTCATAGCCCATCTGCTTAAAGGAATAGTTAACAGCTTCCTTTGGGAAAGACAGTTTACCTTCTTCATCATCCAGCTAAAGATGAGTGTTGATGATGGCTGGAGTGATAAAGACTGTCCTCCCCTGCACTGTGGCAAACAGTGCCTTCTCCCCATCCATAATAACCTCTTGACATGTCCTCCAAAAGTCAAGCAGGTGATCCTCATGAAGAATAGGATCAATGGTGAGTGAGGTGTAGTAGTTGGATAGAGCAAGAAAACGGCAAACCTCTAAGAAACTATCATCTTTCTCAGAGTGCAACAAGGCAACTTGATTGTGCTGCCTATGGAATTGCATAGAGAAATTTAGGTTGTTTCTGTTTGGAATGTTGGCCATTGTGAAAAGCTTAAGGATGAAGAAAGGTGAAGAACAAAAGTGATTTCAGAGAGATCAGGTTTGAGGTATGGGTGAATTTTATAGCAGGTAGAGGAAAGAGGTGTAACCGTTGGATATTTGTATGAATTTGGATTTGAGACAAAGTTAATGAAAAAGGATAAACTTTGAAATCCATTGTGTTGGTCCCACCTCTGAAAAGTAGTTTGCTTTTTGCCCAAAAAGTAGTTTTCTTGGAATTCTAAGAAATCTTCCGAAGATAATTCAACTTCAGAAGTTTTGACCATGAAGGGTATTTTGCTTTGGAGGTTTTAACCAGAAAGCTTCCGAAGGCAAATTTTGCCTCCAAAAATATTTCAAAGATTTTGAAGAATTTTGCAACTTGTGTAAAATTCTAAAAATCTAAGGAATATCCTAAAAGAATTTTCTTTCAAAGAGAAACTGGGGCTTATTAAAGTGATAGAATAGACAACATAGAACACACATATTTTTTAGAAATAATATGATTAAGTTTTTAAGAAAAGCTACTCAAAGTTGATCATCCCAATAGCTGATATAAGATATTTAAATCTCTGTTCATCAAAAGCTTTTATGAACAGATCAGCATATTGTTCATCTGTATGAACTTTGATTAGTTTGATTAATCCCTTTTCAAAATTATCTCTAATCAGATGATACCTGATGTTGATGTGCTTAGTTCTTGAGTGCTGCACTGGATTTTCTGTGATTGAGATAGCACTGTTGTTGTCTATGCGAATGGGAGTCTCTTTAAAGTTGAATCCATAGTCTAGCATCTGATTTTGAATCCAAAGCACTTGAGCACAGCAGCTTGCAGCAGCAATGTATTCAGCCTCAGCAGTTGATGCAGATACACTGGATTGTTTCTTGCATTGCCAAGAGACTATCCTTCCACCAAGAAATTGACATCCCCCTGATGTAGACTTTGCAGTCATATTGCATCCACCATAATCACTATCTGTATATGCATACAGATTGAAGTCAGAATTTTTAGGATACCAAAGGCCAAGAGATGGGGCTCTTTTAAGATATCTTAAAATCCTTTTGACAGTGATAAGGTGTGACATCTTGGGGTTGGCCTAATATCTTGCACAGATGCAAGTGGCAAACATAATATCTGGCCTGCTATGTAACACCCTCAATCTCATAACAAAATAATATAGTAAGGAGGGTGCTACTAGTTGGGTTATAATAATAATTCAGAGACTACAAATGCAGCGTAATTTATATATATTAAAAACTGTTTACATCGTTAACAATATTTATAAGACTTTAACCGACATTTGAAAACTTTGTTAAACTTCAAGTACTTCGTTTCCAAAACCCAACATTTGTGGCCAGTATCATACACCATAACCGGAAGCTAACTCTGTGGGAGACCATCACGAGCACCTCTATTACTACCTGGCATGCATAAGAAAACAAACACAAAATCAGATAAACTGGTGAGTTCTAACATACACCATATTTCAATAACAATAACCCATCAACTGTTACCACACCAAATGATTCACACACACATTCATCAGTCCATTTATTTATCCTAGTATTGATATGCATATCGAATACCCACAAGGTATTTATGGACATCTTTTTATCAATTTTAATTTGGTGGGTCAAACCTCCACCTCGCGCGTTGACGGGTCAAACCTCCGTCTACAGAGGTGCGAATGAGCTATAACAGAGTTTGTGCGAATGACCTCCATTCGTGCGATTGGTTCATGCGACTGAACTTCAGTCGCACGATTGAACAATACGATTGACTCAGTCGCACGAATGGGTCATGCGACTGGGCTCATTCGCCTGAAACGGATCAGCAGCTGTGTTCTTGACATATTTGATCCAAAAACTCAAGTTTTAACCATTTGGATTATACCATATTCACAACAGAACATATATACTTCATTTACAACCGTTTCGGGTCCTTATTTCATCAAATTTCACAAAAACTAGGATCCGAACCCTCACTTTTTAGCTTAACAGAAAGATTGAACAGAAACCCCGATTTAAAACATGTTTTTGGATCAATTTCAATCACATACACAGCTTAACATATTCAAGAATCGATCCGTACCAATCGAAACTTACCGAAATGAAGCCGAAACCATTGATTTGGCAAGGACATGGGTGTTTGGGTTCGAGAGAAATAAGGGGATAGGGACACAGCAGATAGAAATCTGTTTTTGAACACCCTTAACCGCCCTACTTATCCTACATGCCTATTTTAGCCGCCATACTCAGTCGCACGACTGGACCCATTCGCACGGCTCAATCGTACGACTGAGCCCATACGCCCGTCATTCGTGCGATTGGGCCTCATTCGTACGCATGTTATGCGACCGAACACTAATTCTAATTAAATAAATTAATATTGAACTTTTGGATGTTACAAGTCTACCCACCTTATTTAGGGTTTCGTCCTCGAAACCTGGCTAAAACAACTGAGGGTAGTTCCGTCTCATCTCTTCTTCTGGTTCCCAGGTTGACTCAGATCCTTGGCGATGTGCCCACTGCACCCGGACTAAGCTAATGCTTTTATTTCTAAGTTTCTTCTCCTTATGATCTATAATGGCCACAGGTTGTTCAACATAATTAAGTTTCTCATCAACCTCAATATCATCTAATGGTACATATTGAGTTTCATTAGCTAAGCATTTTCGTAACTGGGAGACGTGGAAGGTTGGATGAATAGTACTCAGTTCTTCTGGTAGATCTAATTTATATGCTACATACCCCACTTTCTCTATTATTCGGAAAGGTCCAATAAAACGTGGACTTAATTTGCCCCTTTTTCTAAATCGAATGATGCCTTTCCATGGAGAAACTTTTAACAAAACAAAATCCCCAACTTTAAATTCTAATGGTTTCCTTCTACGATCTGCATATGATTTCTGCCTGCTTTTCGCCTCTCTAATACGATTTTTAACTACTTCAAACTTTGACATTGTTTCTTCAACTATTTCACTATTCCCCAATTCATGTTGCCCCATATCTCCCCAATAAAGTGGAGTTCTGCACTTTCTTCCGTACAACATCTCAAACGGGGACATTTGAAGGGTAGCTTGATAACTGTTGTTGTATGCAAATTCTGCTAAAGGAAGATGACTATCCCAGCTACCTCTAAAATCTATACTACATGCCCGTAGCATATCCTCCAATGTCTGAATAGTTCTTTCACTTTGACCATCTGTCTGGGGATGATAGGCTGTACTAAAGTAAAGTCTAGTTCCCATGGCTTCGTGAAATTTTCTCCAATACCTGGAGGTAAATCTGGCATCTCTATCAGATGTGATACTTTTCGGAACTCCATGCAATCTAACTATTTCTTTAGTAAAGATATCAGCTAACTTTTCCACCGAATAAGTTTCCCGTATTGGTAGAAATAAAGCACTTTTGGTTAGCTGATCTACCACTACCCAAATAGTATCATAACCTTTTGGTGTACGGGGCAACTTCGTTATAAAATCCATAGTCAGATTGTCCTACTTCCAAACTGGAATGGCTAATGGTTGCAATAATCCATAAGGTTTCTGATGTTTAGCTTTCACTTGGGCGCAAGTCAAACATCTATTTACATATTGCATCACATTAAATTTCATCACTGGCCACCAATAATCATGCTTTAAATCTTGATACATTTTAGTCATGCCTGGGTGAATGGAATACCTAGATTTATGAGCTTCATCTAGTACCCTATCGCGTAAAGCCAACGGAACCCACATTCGACCAATCCTAATTTTAACACCATGACTATTTTCTTTTAAATATTTTTTTGACCAACCATTCTTTCTCTCTTAATATTTTCTTCTTTTAATTCTTCCAATTGGGCTTCTCTCAGCTGTTGCATAAAATCAGAAGTAATCACAAGTTTATACGCTTTAACCTTAATCGGTTCGTACTTTTCCTTTCTGCTCAATGCATCAACAACCACATTTGCTTTCCCGGGGTGATACAAAATTTCACAATCATAATCTTTGATTAACTCCAACCATCGCCTTTGTCTCATATTCAAATCTTTTTGCTCAAAAAAGTACTTCAGGCTCTTATGATCAGTAAAGATGGTACACCTTACTCCATATAAGTAATGTCACCATATCTTAAGAGCAAAGACTACAGCTGCTAGTTCTAAATCGTGGGTTGGGTAATTAACTTCATGGGTTTTCAGCTGTCTAGAAGCATAAGCAATAACTCTCCCACGTTGCATCAAAACACACCCCAATCCCTGATATGATGCATCAGAATATATCACTAAATCATCTACACCTTCTGGTATGGCTAATACTGGAGCTTGTGTTAATCGGTTCTTCAGTTCCTGAAAAGCAGCTTCCTGTTCTTTATTCCCGAGTTAATTTCATCAATGGAGAAGCAATTTTAGCAAAATCCTGAATGAATCTCCTATAGTATCCTGCCAGTCCTAAGAAACTACGAATTTCTGAAGGACTTTTAGGAATCTCCCAATTCATCACGGCCTCAATCTTCGCAGGATCCACCAATATTCCATCCGCATTTACCACATGGCCCAAAAATTGCACTTCTCTTAACCAAAATTCACATTTTGAGAATTTTGCATACAACTTATTCTTTCTCAAGGTTTCTAATACTTCTCGAATGTGACAAGCATGATCTCCTTCGTTCTTAGAATAAATCAAAATATCATCTATAAACACAATCACCGATTTATCCAGCATCGGTTTACATACTCTGTTCATCAAATCCATGAATGCAGCAGGAGCATTCGTTAATCCAAATGATATCACTAAAAATTCATAATGTCCATATCGCGTACGAAAAGCTGTTTTTGGTATGTCCTCTTCTTTCACCTTTAACTGATGATACCCGGATCTAAGATCTATCTTTGAGAACCAATTAGCACCTTGGAGTTGATCAAACAAATCATCTATACGAGGTAATGGATATTTATTCTTAATAGTTAGCTTGTTTAGTTCTCTGTAATCTATGCACATCCTCAAACTGCCATCTTTCTTCTTTACAAACAGAACTGGAGCACCCCATGGCGAGGTGCTTGGTCGAATAAAACCTTTGTCTAATAATTCCTGTAATGGCTTCAGAAGTTCCTTCAGCTCAGCTGGTGCAAGTCTATAAGGGGTTTTAGCGACAGGTTTTGATTCAGGTACTAAGTCAATTCTAAACTCAATTTCTCTATCAGGAGGTATACCTGGTAGATCTTCAGGAAATACATCGGGGAAATCACAAACCACTGGAACATCTTCTAACTTCTTCGTCTTCTTAGCAGTATCAACTACATATGCCAAAAATGACTCGCAACCCCTACTCAATAATTTCTCCGCCTTAGTCATAGATATGACTTTCACCACTGTCTCATGTTCATCACTAAAAACTGTTACCAGATTACCATCTGGTGCTCGCAGCACAATCATCTTTCTTTTGCATATTATCTGAGCCTCAAACGTAGATAACCAGTCCATTCCCAATACTACATCAAAACCTCCTAATTTCATCATATGTAACCTAGCAGGAAATTTTACACCCTCTAGTTCGACAAAACAATCATCTATTACCTCACTAACAACTATAAATTCATTAGAGGCAGTTTCTACTGAAAAGGCAACATCTAGCTTTGATGGTTTAACTTTTATTAAGGCATGGAATTTTATTGATATAAAACTTCTATTAGCCCCCGAATCAAATAAAATTCTAGCTGGTACATCATTAACAAGAAACGTACCCGGCATAACATCCGGTAATGCCTTAGCCTCCTCCTTGGTCATTGTAAATGCTCTCCCCACAGTACCACTACTACCACTCGCACTGACTTTACTCGGTCCTCCCACTGCACGAATAGGGACCGGTCCAGGTCTAAACTTTGGACATTCAGATTTCATATGTCCCATCTCCCCGCATTCATAACACTGAAGTTCTGGACATCTGGAAACGAAATGTCCAGGCTTCCCGCATTTACGACATGCCGGGTGATTCAATCTACATTATCCCCTATGAAACTTCCCACATCTATTACACCGAGGAAGGGGACCTATAAAGCCCCTAGCATTAAACTTTCTCTTCTGTGGCCCACTCAGTCCATACATAGGCCTAGAACTCAGTGAAGTTTCCTGACGACTAACCACTTCTTCTTTCACCACAGGTTTCTTGGACTCAGCGACTTCCTCATACATGTCCGCAGCCAAATTTACTGTGGCTTGGTAAGTAGAAGGAGAATTAGACTTTACTAGCATTCTCACCTTAGGGGGTAATCCCTGAATATAACTAGTAATCCTTTTCGCCTCAGGAGTTACTAAATGAGGTACCAAGCGAGCCATTTCTTCAAATCCAGAAGTATACTCTTTATGACTTAAACTGCCTGCCTGAAACTGAAAAAACTTGATCTCAATTCTATCCATCTCGCCCTTCAGACAGAACTTTTCTATCACCAATGCTTTAAAAGTTTCCCACGTCATCTGGTTCACGGCGGACTCACCCATGGCCTGTTCTACTGTATCCCACCAATACAATGCTTCTGCTTGAAAAGAATGCACTGCAAAGCCCACCTTCTGATCTTCCTTGCATCTACTAAGTTTAAACGCTGCTTCCATCTCTCGTAGCCATTTGTATGTTACTACTACATCCTTCTGGCCTTCAAACTTTGGCGGGTCACATTCCTTAAAATGCTTATATGACACTGGTTTCTCCACTACAGGCTCAACAATAACAGGTGGAGGAGTTGGTTGGCAAGATGATTCACCACCTTTCCTAAGATCGCTCAACATTTCGGGTAAGGTAGTACGCAACACTCGGGCGATCTCATCACCTATAGCCGCCTTAAGTTCATCACCTGAAATCCTAGCTTCCGGTCTAGAATTTGTATTACTGGTTTCCTCCATCTATGATAAGAAATAAACCATTATCAAATAATGAGTGATACCAGGATGCTGCATATAATGTAAATTGCTCATAACATTGGCCAGGTGTTATTAATTATTTACTTATTCACACCATCCTGCCTCTTCTCATTATCCTTTCACAGTTTATTTCTAACCCTATCTTAACCACAGAATCATGCATACACATAATACTAATCTTTTAATTCAAACAATCACTTTCATTCAACACTTGACTGAATTATCACTAACAATTAAATACTCATTCACACAATACTTCACCCCACTTCCGGTTGTAGATACTGGCACTTCCCATATATTCAGTTAAAGTTTGAAACAATTAATTGTTCAAATCTCTTTAACTAAGGCTCTGATACCAACTTGTAACACCCTCAATCTTATAACAAAATAATATAGTAAGGAGGGTGCTACTAGTTGGGTTATAATAATAATTCAGAGACTACAAACGCAGCGGAATTTTACATATATTAAAAACTGTTTACATCATTAACAATATTTACAAGACTTAAATCGACATTTGAAAACTTTGTTAAACTTCAAGTACTTCGTTTCCAAAACCCAACATTTGTGACCAGTATCATACACCATAACCGGAGGCTAACTCTGTGGGGGACCATCACGAGCACCTCTATTACTACCTGGCATGCATAAGAAAACAAACACAAAATCAGATAAACTGGTGAGTTCTAACATACACCATATTTCAATAACAATAACCCATCAACTGTTACCACACCGAATGATTCACACACACATTCATCAGTCCATTTATTTATCCCAGTATTGATATGCATATCGAATACCCACAAGGTATTTATGGACATCTTTTTATCAATTTTAATTTGGTGGGTCAAACCTCCACCTCGCACGTTGACGGGTCAAACCTCCGTCTATAGTTTGGTGGGTCAAACCTCCACCTCGCACGTTGACGGGTCAAACCTCCGTCTATAGTTGGCGTTGACGGATCAAACCTCCGTCTATAGTTGGTGGGTCAAACCTCCACCTCGCCATTTACCACAATTTACCACTTTCAACTCTTATTCACCTTTTGTATTTATTTATATGCATGCCAGTGCCCGATTTTATCAAACAACATTTATCAAACGGCATTAACACATAAAAAGGGCAATTAGAACTCACCTTAATGTTCTCAGCAAGTGGTTATCAATCCAATACACTAGGCAGTTAAAACTTCTCCTTCTCAAAGAAAATCTAAAACAACAACCCTAGCTTAGTCAAATCACCCCTAGCTGACCACTTCACATGACTAAGGCTATGCGACTGGACTCATTCGTACGACTGAACATGCGACTGGGCTTAGTCGTACGAATGGACCACACGACAGAGGTACGAATGAGCTATAACAGGGTTTGTGCGAATGACCTCCATTCGTGCGATTGGTTCATGCGACTGAACTTCAGTCGCACGATTGAACAATGCGATTGACTCAGTCGCACGAATGGGTCATGCGACTGGGCTCATTCGCCTGAAACGGATCAGCAGCTGTGTTCTTGACATATTTGATCCAAAAACTCAAGTTTTAACCATTTGGATTATATCATATTCACAACAGAACATATATACTTCATTTACAACTGTTTCGGGTCCTTATTTCATCAAATTTCACAAAAACTAGGATCCGAACCCTCACTTTTTAGCTTAACAGAAAGATTGAACAGAAACCCCGATTTAAAACATGTTTTTGGATCAATTTCAATCACATACACAGCTTAACATATTCAAGAATCGATCCGTACCAAGCGAAACTTACCGAAATGAGGCCGAAACCATTGATTAGGCAAGGACAGGGGTGTTTGGGTTCGAGAGAAATAAGGGGATAGGGACACAGCAGATAGAAATCTGCTTTTGAACACCCTTAACCTCCCTACTTATCCTACATGCCTATTTTAGCCGCCATACTCAGTCGCACGACTGGACCCATTCGCACGGCTCAATCGTACGACTGAGCCCATACGCCCGTCATTCGTGCGATTGGGCCTCATTCGTACGCATGTTATGCGACTGAACACTAATTCTAATTAAATAAATTAATATTAAACTTTTGGATGTTAGGCCTGCTAGCTGTAAGATACATAAGAGACCCAATCATAGCCCTATAGAGATGTTCATCAACACACTCCCCCTCAAGATCAGGTCCAAGGGAGTGGTTTCTAGCTATGGGTATCTTAGCAACCTTACATTCAGTCATGTTGAACCTTTTAAGTATGTTTTGCACATACTTTGACTGATTTATGAAGATACCATTGTCAACTTGCTTCACTTGAATCCCTAGAAAGAAATTGAGTTCCCCCATGGCACTCATTTCAAATCTATCCTTCATCAGCTTCTCAAAATCTTTGTAGAGCTTTGGATTAGTTGACCCAAAGATGATATCATCTACATATACTTGAACTAGCATTATGTCATTTCTTGTTCCTTTGATGAAGAGAGTTCCATCAATGGTACCCTTTTTGTAGCCATGCTAACAGAGATACTGAGATAGAGTCTCATACCACTTTCTTGGTGCCTGATGTAGCCCATAGAGAGCTTTGTCAAGCTTGCAGACATAATCAGGATGATCAGGATCTGCAAAGCCAGGTGGTTGTTTGACATACACCTCTTCATCAATCACTCTATAAAGAAAAGCACACTTGACATCAAGTTGATAGACCTTGAAGTTCTTGGATGCAGCAAAAGCTAGGAATATCCTGACAGCTTCAAGTCTTGCTACAGGAGCGAAGACATCATTGTAGTCAATTCCTTCTTCTTGAGTATACCCTTGAACAACTAATCTAGCCTTGTTCTTGATGACAAGTCCTCTATCATCCTTCTTATTCCTGAAAACCCATTTTGTACCTATGGTAGTCTTCCCATGAGGAAGAGGATATAGGTTCCAAACCTTTTGCCTCTTGAATTGAAGCAACACCTCTTGCATAGCTTCAACCCAACTTCCATCCTTTAGAGCTTCATCAATCTTCTTTGGCTCTATTTGGGATAAGAAACAAGAGTGAAGACAGATATTTGCATTATGAGACTATCCTCTTGTTCTTACACCAGTACCAACATCTCCAATGATGTTTGTAGAGGGGTGAGACTTATGAATCCTTAGTTGAGGGATCACAGCAAGTTGTTTAGACAGATCTAAATTGGAGAAATTCTGATCTGGCAAGGAGGATTCACCCTCTACAGTAGCACACCTATCAAGATTAACTTTATCCAATGAGTATATGACATCATTGAGATTTTCTTCAATGGGATGGTTCTCAGCATCAAGGAATTCTTGATCACTGTCACCACCACCATGTTCTCTAACATTTGAAGTTCCTACATTTGAGTTTTATGCCTCATAACTGGAAGATGAAGGCAACTCAAATGTATCAGCAGGATTTGTCATTGATGTGCCGGTAGAAGCTTCATTTGCAGGATTAGTTACCACTGGAGCTGGAGATATGTTGCTTGAAGATCTTCTCAGCTCAATTCTTGGATCAAGATCACCTGTAGGTAATATATCTGTGGATCCTGAAACATGCTCACAAGATTTGTTAAAACAGTTGGTAATTAAATCAAGATCAAACAGCCAATCTGGACCAGAACCTTTCACACTGGGTGTGTGTTCATTGAAAGTCACATTGGCTGACTCCTCAACTATGTTGGACCAAAAGAACCAATGAGCCAAGATCAGGAAAACCTCTAAGTCCCACATAACATCACAACAACTGCTGAAGGCTTCATCAGCAGTTTGACAAGTGCTGAAGACTCAACAACTGAAGATCAAAGATCTGAAGAACAACAGCTGAAGATCCCAAGTACTGAAGATAAGTACTGAAGTCTGAAGTACTGATGAATACAAGTACTAAAGACTTCATGTACTGAAGACAAGTGTTGAAGATCAACAACTGAAGAACTGAAGAGCTGATGATCAACAGCTGATGCACAAAGTCTGAAGACAAAACTGAAGACATCAGCTGATGACAACTACTGAAGTCATCAGCTGATGAAACATCTGAAGACCAAAGTCTGAAGACCAAAGTGCTGAAGCTTCAGGGTTTGTCACAACAGCTAAAGAAGTTGTCTTCAGTTGTTGTGATGGTTTTTACTTTTCAGTTGTTTTGTATTTTTCCTTTTCAGTAGTTTGTACAACAGCTGAAGAGCTTTGTTAGGTCTAGATTGTATAGGACTAGATCAATTTTGTATAGGCTTAGTACTTGAAAATCAAGTCTTGTAATTAACATTTGTAATAGTCAAAATATATATATATGTGATTTGAATCTATAGGTTAACCCCATATATGTATGTGTGTTGATTTGTGCTTTGACAGGAGAAACAATATTCTTGGGATGGATTTGATAAAAATGACCAAGTGTAGGAAACATCTACGGATGAACAATTTTGTTAATCCGTAGATATGTTTCATACAAGTCCAAATGACCAAGTGTAAGTTCCTACGGATGATCAAGTTCCATGAAGTGAAGACTCCTACGGAAGGAAGATTATCTACGGAAGAACAACATTCCTACGGAAAAGCAAATCTCCTACGGAAGAACAGAAGATCTGCGGAAGGCAAGACTCCTGCGGAAGACCGTTATACTTGTGTGATTATCAATTCCAAGAAGTCAAACAAGTCAACAAGATCAACAACAAATCCCGAGAGATCCGGTGTTTCCTTAGCCGACTCAAATCATCTATAAATATGAGTCCTAGGTTTCACATCTCGGTGAACACAATCAATCAATATTACGGCTGTCAAGTTACACCATTGTGCAACCCTAATCGCCGTCGCATCAACATCAACATTATTTGATACACTGTATTCGATTGTTTATAGTATTCATTATTATTCTTTTGTAATCATTACATTATAGTTAATGAAATACATTTGAATTATTATAGATTTCGTGTTTATTGTGTTTCTGTGGTTGTGTTCATAATTAATCATTCAAACAATTAAGCGTCAATTAATGATAATTCCGCGATCGTTAAATTGATTTATTTTAATACTGATAATTCCTGAATTGCGATCCTTGGATTCACACATGTTCCCCAGATTCCTGCAATTGGTGATTAACTCAGAGCTCCCAAGCTTGAACAGGGTTGGAGAAGTGTTTGTTCAAGCTCACCTGAACAAATCGGTGCTGAATAAACTGAGTGGAAAATATGAGGGTCCTGACATGCCTATGTTTGCTCATGTTATTGATCCACAAGCTGATTTGCCACAAGAGTTGGCGTGGGAAGATGAAGCTGAATCATCTGCTGATTCTGCTCAATCTTCTCATTCACCACATCAAACACCACCACTACAACATGCATCATCAAGCCAATCACCTCAACAACCACAATCACCTTCAAGCCTCAACACCCAACCAATCTCTCCAATTCAACCACACCAATCACCTGTTCTGATATCATCATCTTCATCTCATCACACACAACCATACTCTCCACTCCAAATCCAATCACCCATACAACCACCACCAGAATCCCCAAAACCCCAATCACCGGAAAGTGCTGAGACTGAACCACTTGAGGTGACTGAGTCTGTACACTCTGTACACTCAGGAGACACCGAATTACTATCTGAAGCTAGCACTGTTCCTTTCTCTCCAACTCACACAGATGAACAACATTCATCAGCTCACACCGAGCCAATACCTGCTGATGAACCCGGGGAGACTCAAGCTTCTGCTCAGGATGTCACTGCTTATAATGAAGATGACTTAAGTGACAGTGACATCCCTGTAAGCAAAAGCTTTCTGGTGGCAAAATATAACAAGTTGGTTCTTAAATCCAACAAAAGAAAACAAAGAATTGTGGAGCTATACGGAGTCATCCAAGAAAAGGATGAAGAGCTAACAAAGAAGGATGCCAGTTTGAAAAGGATGAGAGAAGATGCCCAATGCAACAATGAAATTATTGATGCATTGTTCAAAACAAAACGGGAGCTTGAGGCAACTTTGAAACTAGAGCAAAATGAAAAGGCCGAGCTAATAAAACAAAAGGATCTGGAAATAGAGAGCCTGAAAAGAAAGCTCTCTGATTTGAAAACAAAAGTGGAGACAAGTGCTGAACAAGAAAAACAATCAGGTCGAGCTACTAAGCCGCTGATATCCTACACCCGAAAAAGAAAATACTTCGGAGCCACACAAAAGAAACAAGAAGAAGAAAGCTCCCCGAAGAAATCAAAAGTTCCATCTCCTGATCACACACCTTCAATAGAAGTTACTGCTGTGAAGGTATCTTCCGGAGAAGAAGAAGATAGTGACAAAGAGTGGGAGGAATTAACACGGATGGATTCCCCCACTGCTGATAAAGGTGGAAAGGCCGATGACCTTCTAACAACTGCTGATATCTTAGAAGAGAGGCCTGACTCCAGCATGTTTATGACCCTCATCAACCATGGGTTTCCGTATAACATGGTTGAGAGGATGAACACTTCAGAGATGACCAAAGCGCTGAAAGAATTTGAGATTGCAAGATTCATAATCCCAGACTGTGATTATGAAGCATTTACAACATTCCAGTCTGTGGAGAAATTAAGGAAAGATTTGGGACACTGTGACACAGCAAAACTTTCTAAGTACAATATGACTTGCTGGTTACAGGGTCACAATTACCAGCCACATGAACTTAAAGGAAGAACTACTGGTGAGCTGCGGAGGATGATGGAGCATGTAATGAAGGTGGAGCTGGAAACAGGTGTAAAATTCAGAACAACAGCTCCTCATCCTACTGATGACAAACAAAGCAAAGCATCTGCTGATCCAATCACTGTGGAACCTAAGGATCAGCATAAAGCTAAAGATAAGCTCATCAGGGAACCAAGGGAAGTCATTCCAGGCAAAGTATGGCCCCTTGGTACCACAGTCAGAGAAATCACTGATCAGAAGTCCACTCTGATTCAGTTGATTGATCACATCACAACTCCCAACTCAGCTGAAGAAAATAAAATAATGGCGTGGAAATATGATCAGGAGTGGGATCGTGCAGTGATTAAAAGGACATCAGGAAGAGTTGAATACTTCCGTGATGTGTTTTCAGTGCTCTGCCTTCCTGAACATGATTTAAAGGACCTGCAAAGCCTTACTTTGACAAATTATCCAATACATCCAAGGGGCAGGGACTTCTCAAGCAGAGTGGGTCAACTGAAAACAAGGTTCAAAGATGATGTGATCGTGGGAGCTAAAAGAGATGATGATGCTCACAAACGAATAACTCATGGGCAGAAAAGATCCAAGTCCAATGCCTCTGACTCAGTAGATGATGAATTTCTGAAGAGGGTTGGATATAACAACAGAACATCAGCAGCCATCAAACGCATTGAAGGAACTCAATACACACTCCCTATCACTGAGTGGGGATATGTAGAGAGGACAAAAGAGCTGGTGCTGATGAGAAATGCAGAGAACAAATGTGCAGAAAATATCAGGATCTTTGATCCTGCGGAGATCAAGTTGCTTCATCCTAGCTACACTTCTTACCTACATGACAAATTCTTTCCGAAGCTGAGTGATGAAGCAGCTCAAAATGATCTGTTCCTGCTTGTACACATGATCCAAGTCATCGACAAACTTCATGCAAAAGCCTACAAACGACGAAGACATAATGCAGGCTTGCTGAAGGGAACAGAATATGAAGAAGTCTCAGAACTTCGCCTCTCAGAACAAGATGAACTTGAAATAGTGAAGAATGACCGAGTATTGGAGACTCTCACTACAGAAGAGGATGTTCTGGGACTTGGCTACGAGACTCTGAAGAAGATCAGCAAAATGGAGATCAAATACAAGTATGATGATCAAAAGGCAGCTGTATCTTACTTCTACAACAAAATTATATCAAGAGTCAAGGAGCTAGCAGTGTTGAAAGACTGATTACAAGGAGCTAAGCCTAAGGGGGAGTATTGTTAGGTCTAGATTGTATAGGACTAGATCAATTTTGTATAGGCTTAGTACTTGAAAATCAAGTCTTGTAATTAACATTTGTAACAGTCAAAATATATATATATGTGATTTGAATCTATAGGTTAACCCCATATATGTATGTGTGTTGATTTGTGCTTTGACAGGAGAAACAATATTCTTGGGATGGATTTGATAAAAATGACCAAGTGTAGGAAACATCTACGGATGAACAATTTTGTTAATCCGTAGATATGTTTCATACAAGTCCAAATGACCAAGTGTAAGTTCCTACGGATGATCAAGTTCCATGAAGTGAAGACTCCTACGGAAGGAAGATTATCTACGGAAGAACAACATTCCTACGGAAAAGCAAATCTCCTACGGAAGAACAGAAGATCTGCGGAAGGCAAGACTCCTGCGGAAGACCGTTATACTTGTGTGATTATCAATTCCAAGAAGTCAAACAAGTCAACAAGATCAACAACAAATCCCGAGAGATCCGGTGTTTCCTTAGCCGACTCAAATCATCTATAAATATGAGTCCTAGGTTTCACATCTCGGTGAACACAATCAATCAATATTACGGCTGTCAAGTTACACCATTGTGCAACCCTAATCGCCGTCGCATCAACATCAACATTATTTGATACACTGTATTCGATTGTTTATAGTATTCATTATTATTCTTTTGTAATCATTACATTATAGTTAATGAAATACATTTGAATTATTATAGATTTCGTGTTTATTGTGTTTCTGTGGTTGTGTTCATAATTAATCATTCAAACAATTAAGCGTCAATTAATGATAATTCCGCGATCGTTAAATTGATTTATTTTAATACTGATAATTCCTGAATTGCGATCCTTGGATTCACAAGCTTGTTCTTCAGCTGTTATAGTTCCGTAGTTGTAAACGACTGAAGAGTTTGTTCTTCAGTTGTTATATCTTTCAGTAGTTTCTTTTCCTTTCAGTAGTTTGTAATAAGTTAGAAAACTTAGCATTTTGTAAGATGTCAGTTGTTTGACATCTTCAGTAGTTTAGTGTTCTATCAGTAGTTTGTTAATAACCGTTTGATGTCACTATCAAGTGACATCAGCCTACGTCATTTCTACCTATAAAAGGTAGATGACCTAATTGTATTCTGGTGCCAAAACGTGTGAGCAATAGAAAGTACCTTTTTGGCAGAATTATTCTCTCTCTCTCTATATTTGTACTATTACATGCAAAATCCTTTATGTTCTTGCTGTAATTGCTAATTCTTGTGCTAAATCCGCTGCCAATACAACCTAATTGATCAAACTAGAGGCTGAGATCCTGTCAAATGGTATCAGAGCTGGTTAATCATTGATCGATTTCATCATTGATCATTGAAACTGCTCTTTTGATCTCTACATTTGATCGAATTAGCAATTTGCAAGAATTAGCTATAGAGATTGAGATTCTGCTATTTCGGGCCGTTAAACTTGAGGTTCTCTGTGGTTTTGAGCTACATTTGTTTTGTTAAACTTGATTTTGACTGAAAAACTGAGATGGCGACACCAACGAACGATCCTCACAATACTGGTTCCTCAACCAAGCCTCCGATGCTTGTGAGGAATGAGTATAACATATGGCAACGTCGTATGCTTCACCACTTGTCTGTCTATAGTGCTGGTTGTTGGAAGTCAGTGGTGCATGGACCATACCAGCCTATGGTGAGCGTCCCTGAATCAAATGAACAGGTTCCGAAGAAACCTGATCAGTATTCGGACGAAGATCTTAAGCTGTTCGAGATTGATGCTAAAGCCCATGGAATTTTAGCTATGGCAATTCCAAATGAGATCTATTCAGGGCTTTTGCATCATGAAACTGCTCATGATCTCTGGGTTGCTCTGAAGGAACAATTCGGAGGAACCAATGAGGTCTTAGCAAACACAAGGGAAATCCTCACCCAACAATATGAGACATTCTCTCATAGGAAGGGTGAGACTCTGACTCAACAGTATGAGCGGTTCTCATGTTTGATCTCTGAGCTGAAGATGGTCAAACAAGAGTACTCTAATAGCCAGATGAACAACAGATTCCTCAGATCACTGCCTGAGATATGGGACACTTATACCATTGTCCTACGCTCCAGTGCAAATCTGGATACTCTATCTCTCACCCAACTTCATGGGAAACTGCTCACATTTGAGAGAGAGATAGAGCAAAAGAGGAAGTTGTCCAGCTCCGGCAAGCTCACTGATGACTTTGTCACTAGCAATGCTGCCTTGATAGGTCAGGAGTTGGAATATGCTGCATCAAAGAGTTCTTATGATGAGCATATTGATTTCTCTACCAACTCTGAACATGCTTTTGTTGGTGTTAATAGTAGTTCAGGAGGTAGCAGTGATAATCTGTGCTTTCTGATGGAGGACTTGAAGGGCATTCCAGATGATGATCTGGAAGAGATGGATATTTTGAGTCAAATGGCAATGATAAATATCAGATCTCAAAAGTTCTACAAGAGAACTGGCAGGAAATTTCCTGGTCTCTCTGGCAAAACCAAAGTTGGTTTTGACAAGAGCAAGTTGAGGTGTCATAAGTGCCAGAGGCTTGGACACTTTGCTAGAGAGTGTAGATCATCTGGATCTAACTCCTCTGCACCCTTTGTGACCTTTCCAAGCAATAGCTCACAGCACAGAGGGCAACATTCCTCTAGTTCTGGCCATCCATCACCAGCACATGCATCACCTCCTTACTTTGTGCCTCAGAGTCATATGCCATACCCATACCCCTGCTACTATGTGCCTCAGCCCAGTCAAGCTCAAGCACCTTCTGCTCAGCTACCACATGCTCTCCCTGAGCCTCAATCTTCCTAATCTCATCATCAAACCCAACCTCAACAACACAGCTTCCTCACCCCAGGAGTTGTTGACTGGAGTAGTTTGCCAGATGATTTATCTGGTCAGGAACAACTATTCCAAGGTGCTGGTCAACATGGTGGTGATAATCCATTTGGGAATCTTGCTCTAATGGCCTTTGAGTCTGCTGATGGGTCATCATCCAATGCTTCATCACAGGTATCTTCTGAGGCTAAAGCCAAGCTTTGTTCTGATTCATGCATAGCAGCATTTGCTTCTATTAGAGAAGTAAATGTAGCTTTAATTGATAAAAATCTTGAGCTAGAGCAAACCATTTCCAAAAAGAAAGTTGAATTTGAGGCTGCTCTTAATGATAAAAATGATGAGATTTATAAGCTTAAATGCCAAATAAAAGATGATAAGGCTAGGGAAGATGTACTTCTAGAGAAGTACAGAGACCTCAAGGAAACTCTTGCAACCACCCAAGTAGAGTGTGATCGATGGGTGCAATCATGCAAGGGTTTTGAAATGCTTCTTAGTAAGCAATCAGCTTCCAATGTGAAGTTTGGCATTGGTTATAATCACACTGCTCCTCCTACAGATTTTACTTCAAGAGCAGAAGTTGAATCTGATGGAGAGAGCAATAACCAATCCTTCTCATCATGTGACCTATTATCTTCTGATACAGTATCATCAGAGGTAGAAGTCAGCATTAATTCCACTCAAAACCAATCAGCTGAGGCTACAATAGCTGATGGTTCAAATGCTGACTCTCACATGATCAAAAAGTTGATCAACTCACGTGTTGTCTCTAGAAGTATTGAAAGTACTGGAGAGCAAGTGATAACACCTGAAGTTCAAACCTCAACTACTGCCAGCACTGAAGAGAAGAAAACTGACAGTAGAAAGGGTTTGAAGAAAACTAAAGAGGATGTTAGGAAAGCAGGTACTACAAGGAAGAAACTACTGGTACTGACAGCAAACAGCTGAAGAACAAGTCTTCAGTAGCTTCATCCTCTTCAGTTGATGATCAACATAAGATGAAGAAGAAGCCATGTGAGATATGTGGCTTGTTCAATCAACTTACTGATGACTGCTAGTACAAAAGGGGTTCCAAACTCAAACAAAAAGAGAAAATTAAAGAGCATATGAATAAAATGAAAAATGAGTTTGAGACCAAGTTTGTACTGGCAACATCAAAGCCTGAAATCCCTAAGCCCAAAGCTAAATCTAAAAAGAAGGTAGGGGTTACTCAGGCAACAACTGAGGTTGCTCAAAAAAGATGGTGCAACACATGAATCCGTCATCAGCAAGCCCCAATGTGTCTGAAGAGCTGAAAGCTTTATCACAAAGTCAGACACAACTGGTGATGATGGTTCAGCATCTAATGGGAAGAGTCAACCATTTGGATGCTCCTGTGTTGAAACCATAGAAAAGGAAATCCAAGCCAAAGGGTTCCTTTTCTACACCATCTCCTTCACCTTAGCCTGTCACACATAACACACCTGTTAGTGTTGCACCTGTTATTGAGAACAAACCCAAAACCAAAAAGGTTTGGGTCTCTAAAACTAACTAACTTATGGTTATGATTGCAGGGTCCTTCAACACGCCAAAGAAGCATCTGGTATGTAGACAGTGGAGGATCCATGCATATGACAGGAAGCAGTTCTCTTCTTAATGACTACTCTCAAGAAAAGAAGGGATTTGTTTCCTTTGGTAATGATGCAAAGGGTTACATCATCGGAAAAGGCTTTGTTTCCAATGGGGAAATAAGGTTTGATGATGTTAACCATGTGGAGAATCTCAAGTACAATCTTTTGAGTGTCAGTCAAATGTGTGATAAAAGCCATGTTGCCCTTTTCACAAGCCAGAACTGTCGGATTCTGTCATCCAAAGTTCTAAATTTGATTGACAAGGTGTTGGATGAATATACTCTCCTGAAGGCCAACAGGACAGGAAGAGTATATGCCTTAGATCTTTCCAAAAAGATAGATCTAAAAGGCCATCCTTGCCTATTCTCCAAGGCCTCTCCTCAAGAGTCTACTCTATGGCATAGAAGGTTGGGGCATGTTAATTTCAAGAACATGAATCAGCTGATAAACCATGGTTTAGTAAGAGGATTGCCATTGAAGGAGTTCAAGTGTGAAGACAACTGCACTGCTTGCTTAAAGGGAAAACAATACAAAGTTTCATTCCCTTCAATAGAAGAACCAAAGTTCACTGCCTGCTTGCAGCTCCTGCACATGGATCTCTTTGGTCCTGTCAGAGTGATGAGCATGGCAAAGAAGAAATACTGCCAGGTAATTATGGATGATTACTCCAGGTTTGTATGGACTTTCTTCTTGCACTCCAAAGATGAAGCTGCCAAGGCTATTATGAACTTTGTGTTATTTGTGGAGAAGCAGTATTCCCTGCAGGTCAAGTGTGTGAGGATTGACAATGGAACAGAGTTTAGAAACCACATACTTGATGAATTCTACCTGTCTAAGGGAATTAAAAGGCAATTTAGTATTCCGAGAACTCCTAAACAGAATGGAGTGGTTAAGAGAAAGAACAGGACTCTCATTGAAGCTGTAAGGTCAATGCTGGCAGACTCAGGATTGTCACTGACCTTTTGGGCTGAAGCTGTCAACACAGCTTGCTATGTGCAGAATATAGCATTAGTGAATCAGAGGTTGATGAAGACTCCTTATGAAGTACTTCATCATTTGGCCCCTCTGATTTCCTTCTTTAGAGCCTTTGGGTGTCCATGTTTCATTCTCAACACTAGAAATCCACTCTAGAAGTTTGCTAGTAAGGTGGATGCAGGGTATTTTGTTGGTTATTCATCAACTTGCAAGGAATACAGAGTTTTCAACTGTAGGACAAAGATGGTTGAAGAAACTCTGCATGTCAAGTTTAATGAATCTCCAAAGGACAAGATTCCACAAAACCCTGTGGAGTTGTTTGATCTAGACATAGTGCAATATGTTCCTTATCAACCTCCAGCTGTTGTGCCTGTCAACAGTTCTCCGCCTGGTGGTTCTGATGATGATGTAGTCAGTACTCACCTTTTCAGGTTTAGTGACAACCGGCCTGAGTCCACTAAACCTGATGCTCCTGTAGCTTCAGTAGCCCCGTCCACAACAAATGCTAATGAGATTTTTGCATGCTCCACTTCATTTGAGCTGCCATCTCCTACATGGTTTCAAGAATCTTCATCACCATCTGTTGCTGCTGAAAGTCCTACAAACACTTGCACTGATATAATAGTCTATCAAGAGCTGAAGAATCACCCCACATCTCAAATCATTGGTGATATCAATGCTGGAGTTTCAACCAGGAATCAATTGTCCAACTTCTGCTTCTATGCTCTCTTCATCAGTCAGCAAGAGCCAAAGAACTATCATGTTGCCTTAAGAGACAATGGATGGGAGGAAGCAATGCAGCTTGAGCTTCTTCAGTACAGAAAACAGGTGTGGGAGCTTGTTCCTTTACCCCAAGGTAAGTGTGCAATAGGCACCAAATGGGTATTTAGGAACAAAACAGATGAAAAGGGCCAAATAGTTAAGAACAAGGCCAGACTGGTTGTCCAGGGGTTTGCACAAGAGGAAGGCATCGATTATGATGAGACCTTTGCCCCTGTAGCCAGACTGGAGGCAATTAGATTGTTTTTAGCTTATGTTGCCTTTCACAGTCTTAAGGTTTATCAAATGGATGTCAAAAGTGCCTTCTTATATGGTAAAATAAAAGAGGAAGTATATATGTGTCAACCACCAGGCTTTGAGGACAATAAACATCCTGATTGGGTGTATAAGCTTGATAAGGCTCTTTATGGGATGAAACAAGCTCCTAGAGCCTGGTATGAGACACTATCAACTTTTCTTCTCCAAAATAAGTTCACTAGAGGCACCATTGATAAAACCTTGTTCATCAAGACTGTGGGACAGCATAAGCTCCTTGTTCAAATTTATGTAGATGACATCATTTTTGCATCCTCTGATCCATAGTTGTGTGATGAATTCACAAAGCTCATGAAGCAAAAGTTTGAAATGAGTGCTATGGGGGAATTACAGTTCTTTCTAGGTTTGCAAATCAAATAAAGGGCTGATGGAATCTTTATTCATCAGTCCAAATACACAAAAGAGTTGTTGAATAAGTTTGATTTACAAACCTGTAAGCCCTGTTCTACTCCCATGAGCAGCATCACACAACTGGATGTAGATCAGAAAGGTAAAGCGGTTGATGAAACCCTTTACAAATGTATGATTGGGTCCTTGATGTACCTTACAGCCTCTAGAGCAGATATCTTGTTTGCAACATGTGCCTGTGCTAGATTTCAGGCTGCACCTAAAGAATCCCATTTGATTGCAGTCAAAAGGATCTTTAGATATCTGCAAGGTACCCAATCACTAGGTCTTTGGTATTCAACTGGGCATTCTTGTAAATTAGTTGCTTTCTCTGATAGTGACTATGCAGGATGCAAAGTCACCAGAAAATCCACTTCTGGTGGTTGCCAATTCCTAGGCAATTGTTTAGTTTCTTGGCAGAGTAAGAAACAAACATCAATTGCTACATCCACTGCTGAAGCTGAGTACATTGCTGCTGCAAGTTGTACATTGCTGCTGCAAGTTGTACATCTCAGGTACTTTAGCTTCAGAACCAACTCTTGGATTATGGCATTATAGAGACTAAGACTCCATTACTAATGGATAGTGCTTCAGCTCTTTGTATTGTTAAAAATCCAGTCCAGCACTCTAGGAACAAACATATAGAGATCAGACATCATTTTATAAGAGATTGCTATGAAAAAGGTCTGATTGATCCAAAGTTTGTGCCTAGTGCTGATGAGCTTGCAGATATCTTTACTAAGCCTTTAGATAGTGCCACATTTCAAAATTTGGTACTAAGGCTTGGTATGTTGCAGCTAGAATAATTTGACTAATGCTGATGCTCTTAGTTCACAAGTACTGATGGGCATTGGTATGCAAAGGTCAAATATAAGTACTGATGAGTAATTTAGTCTTCAGCATTTTCATAACTACTGAAGGCTAAAATGCTTCAAAGTACTGAAGTACATTATTTGTTGAAAATAACTGATGTAGTGATGTGGATTATAACTACTGATGTATAGTTTTCAAACAAATAAGTACTGAAGAACAAATTTTGGTCACAAGTACTGGTGTAATCTTTCACATAAGTACTGAAGACAATTTGTTCACCAGCTCTGAAGAATATCTCATCAGCACTTGTGAACATCTGATCACAAGAGCTGAGGCATAAATATTCACAAGAGCTGAAGGTCCAATGAAACATCTGAAAGTCGGTCAAAGAGCTGATGAGTAAATGTGGAGGTCAGAATGAAACAACTGAATTGACGGAAACAGCTGATGAGTAACTTTACTCTTCAGCTGATACCAACATCTGATGTTTCCTACCCAAACAACTAAAGGACAAAACCATATCTTCAGTAGTTTCACAACTACTAAAGACTAACACCAAGTCCTCAGTTGTTTACAACCACTGAAGGTTAAAACCACGTCATCAGTCGTTTCAACAACTGATGACTAACACCAAAACCTTCAGTAGTTTTCTTTCAGCCTTTGTCATACCCTATAAATACCCAACCTTCAGAGCTTTTCATTCTCACTTGACCTAACTTTCAAAAACCTCTGAACTTCCCATACACCATTAATGGCGACCATGCAACTCAAACCTCGACACAACTGCGTCGCACACCTTACGAAATCGCCATTCTGGTCAAAATTCCACCATGCAGTCGATCTGATGGTCGACTCACCCTACCAAACGGCCTTTCTACTAAATCCCATCATCTACGCCGATTCATTAGCACAGTTTCTGGACGAATATCACCATCCAAACTGGAGAGAACAACGGCGAGGTCTCTCTCCGGTCGTCCGTGAACAATCATCCAATGGTTATCACTCCAGCTACTATTCGACAAACCCTAAAGCTGGAGGATGCCACTTTCCCAACCTCTTACCCCAAAGGCACCCTTGATCTCACTTTCACTGCCAATGACTATCAGGGTGACCTCGCTGCTTCCACCTTGCTGAAGAAACATTTTCCAGATCCTCAACGACTCATATTCCATATGGTGAATGTTTGTCTGGCCCCGAAAACATCTTCATGGGACCAGATGTCGACAAGGTGGCAACAGGTATTGTATTCCATCCTTGAAAAACAACCTTTGAACTTTACTGAAATAATATTTTTGGAAATCAAGGATATGGCCACGAAACCTATTTCTAACCGTTGGATCTTGTATCCTCAGTTCATAATGGCCATCATAGAGAGCCAGCTTAGTGCTGAGGGACTTGTTGGCACTGGGGCCCCTGCCATGGCTGTTTTAGCTGAGGTATACTCCAGGCATAACACCGACCTGACACTCAAACAGGTTGCCAAGCTGCGAAAACCCACGCAGCTGGAACCCACAGCCTCCACCTCCAAATCTAAAGTCCCTACCAAGCCCAAAACCAAAAAGAAACCAACAAAGGCTACTCAGGGAAATGAGTCCCCTAAGGATGCCCCTACAACACAAATGCAGGAAGTGACGGCTGGTCAGATTCTCCCAGCTGTCACCACGACTCCACCTACCACAACCGCACAGGTTTCCTCTCAACAGAAGCCTGATGCAACCATTTCTGGGGCTGCCACACATCTAGAACCTTTCTCAATTGAGGAGGTTGCCATTGAAATGCACACTCCTCCCATGTGCACACTGCTTCAAGCCCATCCCCCACTGAAACCGCCCCACAAAGCCCTACCCTAATAATCGCCAAAGTGTTGACCCATCTAAACACTCCACCCTCTCCCCAGAAACTAATTACAACTGGGAAAACTCCAACCAAAGAGAGGGTGGACACAAGTGTTGATGGGAGCCCACAACACAGAGAATCACATGTCTCATCTCCCAGTGTGGCTAGGGAGATAGGATAATCTGGTGAGGCTGCCACTTCCCCTGCATCAGCATTTGAGCAGGAAGAAGCTGGTAACATCAATAAGACCTCACCAGAGGCAACTGCCGATGATAGATCCAATCCGGAGGCTGGAAGTCCCCAGATCCAAGAAAAAGGGGCACATGCAACTACTGAGCCACACTCAGTGCATGTACATCCTGACACTATCAGGAGGTCAGGTGATTCAGTGCAAACTGATGATGACCTGAGCTTCTTCTACGATGTAGTTGCTCAAAATACCATCCTAGAGGATGAGGTCAGCAGACTCAAAGAGTTGCTGGCCAAAATGTCTCAGGATGTAAGTCCATCTGCCACCATTCACCCACAGATGGCACCTTCACCTGAAGGTCTCACATACACTCAACCACTCCCACAAACTCAGCCACCTGCCTCTGCTTCTGGCACTAGTTCTCAGGAATAGAACCTTCCTGAGCAACTAGTTGCTATCTTCCAAAAATCTCTACCTCTCATCACACCAATAATCACAGACATTGTGATAAAAACCATTGATGAGAGGCTTCCCTCAAAAATACAACCCATGGTGGAGGTTGCTGTTGCTAAAATGCTTGCTGATAGTCAAACCCCAACCAATGCACCCAAAAAGGGGGAGACATCAGTGCAAGCCAAGAGGAAGAGGGTAGAGGAAGAGAAAGAAGTAGGGAGAGAGGAGGAAAATGAGAGGGAGAGGTCTGAGGAGACTGAGAGGGTGAAGGGGAAGGAGAAGGTGAGGGAGGAGAGTGCTGAAAAGATAGAAGTGGCTGAAATCCAAAAAGATTTCAGTATCACTTATCAAAAGAAGAGAGGAGAGAAGGAGGGGGAGAAGGTAGAGAAGGTGGATACTGATCTAGCAGTCCTAGTCAAGGAGGCTGATGCTGAGCATAGCCGATCAATGGACTCTGTCATTGATCAGCTGTTCAGGCAAGGCTTTGACATGGACACTACCTTGCTAGATCAGGAAATTAGGAAGATGGAGAGAAAGGAGATAGAATTCCGATGGACCACTTATAGCCAAGAGGAAAGAAAGAGACTCGAGGCTATGAGTAGGTTTATTTCGAAGTATCTGGGGAGACCAGTCCTAGATGTGAAGGCTTGGACCAGGGACAGAATCTTGGCTATAGCCACCAAGATCTGTTCGGCTGGTGATTTTACCAAGGGACTGGCCGCAGAAGCCCTTTCAGAAGCCGGTGCTGGGAACAGGACTTTGCTAGTCAAACAGACTAAACCTGCCCTCATCTCTAGGCTGCTAGCAAAGCCTGCCCAAATTCCCACACCAGCAACCCAAACACAACCCACAAAACCAACCCCTTCACCATCAAAACCTATTGCCGATGATCCACCCTTGCAGAAGAAGAGAAGGGTGTTGAGGCTGCAAGAGGAAGAAGAAGAGGAGGATGAGGAGGATAGACTGCCTCTTTCTGCAGTCATACCTCTACCTAAAGCCAAATCTAAAACCATCACTCCCACCTCATAGATGGATACTGTGAGGGTTAAGATAGAAGAAGAAGAGCAGCAGAAACGACATGATGAGGAGATGCTGAAAAACATAGACAAAGCTTATGCTGCTACTTCTTCTATACTTAACATGAAGAAGGAAGCTCTGAGACTCCTCACTCTCAAACAAACTTTCCAATATGATAAAGAGAGAGTGAGGACTTGGCCTGATCCTAGGGTGGCTCACAGGATCAAAAAGAAAGACATTCCTGTGAGATACAAGAGCCAAGTTAAGAAGATTGTAGATGAAGTTATCTTACTGGCTCTTGTAATAACACCCTGGGAGATTGTGGAGGAGTTCGAGAAAGCCTATAGAGCTAAGCAGCCACCCCAAACGATGTTGGAGAATAGGGTGGTTAGGAAAGGCTTAGTCTATAAGAGGCTTGAGAACTTCCACAAGGATGAGCTCAACCTGCTACTAGAAGGCAGACATCCTGATGAATTCGCCTATAGGCAGATCACAACTGTTGAGCTCAAAAATGGTAAACAGGCCAAGTTTGTCTCAGAGCTGTACGGCCGTGAAGGATTATTCGAAGGTGAGGCTGAGGACCTATCCAAAGAAGAACAAATGACATTCCTTCAAGCCTACACCAGAGAATCCTACAGGCTGGTACGTGGGAAGTAGGTCTCATGGATGGGACAACAGCTCTGTGTCCAGTTCCCCAAAACTGAGCTCCCATCCATACTTAGCCAATCAAATCTCAGAGACCTCTTCCCAGGCCAGTGCTTATCAGGGTCAACTTCTGATCTGATCCAGAAGGAAATAGACCAACATTTCTGCCATCAATAAGTGGGACCAATAAATTGCTTAGAGGTTTTGGCTGCATTGGTTCAGGGGGAGATTGTTGGACCAAAAGAACCAATGAGCCAAGATCAGGAAAACCTCTAAGTCCCACATGACATCACAACAACTGCTAAAGGCTTCATCAGCAGTTTGACAAGTGCTGAAGACTCAACAGCTGAAGATCAAAGATCTGAAGAACAACAGCTGAAGATCCCAAGTACTGAAGATAAGTACTGAAGTCTGAAGTACTGATGAATACAAGTACTGAAGACTTCATGTACTGAAGACAAGTGCTGAAGATCAACAACTGAAGAACTGAAGAGCTGATGATCAACAGCTGATGCACAAAGTCTGAAGACAAAGACTGATGACATCAGCTGATGACAACTACTGAAGTCATCAGCTGATGAAACATCTGAAGACCAAAGTCTGAAGACCAAAGTGCTGAAGCTTCAAAGTTTGTCACAACAGTTGAAGAAGTTGTCTTCAGTTGTTGTGATGGTTTTTACTTTTCAGTTGTTTTGTATTTTTCCTTTTCAATAGTTTGTACAACAGCTGAAGAGCTTGTTCTTCAGCTGTTATAGTTCAGTAGTTGTAAACGACTGAAGAGTTTGTTCTTCAGTTGTTGTATCTTTCAGTAGTTTCTTTTCCTTTCAGTAGTTTGTAATAAGTTAGAACACTTAGCATTTTGTAAGATGTCAGTTGTTTGACATCTTCAGTAGTTTAGTGTTCTATCAGTAGTTTGTTAATAGCCGTTTGATGTCACTGTCAAGTGACATCAGCCTACGTCATTTCTGCCTATAAAAGGTAGATGACCTAATTGTATTCTGGTGCCGAAATGTGTGAGCAGTAGAAAATACCTTTTTGGCAGAATTATTCTCTCTCTCTATATTTGTACTGTTACATGCAAAATCCTTTATGTTCTTGCTGTAATTGCTAATTCTCGTGCTAAATCCGCTGCGAATACAACCTAATTGATCAAACTAGAGGCTGAGATCCTGTCAAACTACTCTAGTTCTGAGATTGTATACTCTATAAGCTTTAGCTTGAGAAGAGTATCCAATGAAGTGTCCATCATCTGATTTTTCAGCAAACTTGGCTATATGATCTTTGGTATTCAAGATGGTGCAAGGACATCCAAAAGACCTGAGAAAACCAATGAAAGGTTTTCTCTTGTGCCAAAGTTCATAAGGAGTCTTACCATGTGTCTTAACTACTAAAACTCTGTTTTGCACATAGCAGGCAGTGTTGACTGCCTCTACCCAGAAGGTGATGGGCAGTTTAGAGTCAGACAACATAGTTCTTGCAGCTTTAATTAGTGTCCTGTTTCTCCTCTCAGCAACTCCATTTTGCTGAGGGGTCCTGGGAGCACTATATTATCTTGTAATACCCTTTTCATCACAAAATGTATCAAGTATTTGATTTTTGAACTCAGTTCCTTGATCACATCTTATGGTTTTGACCTTGTGATCACATTGATTCTCAATCTTTAAGATGAAATTCTTCAGAATCTCAGGGGTCTCATCCTTAGTTCTAAGGAAAAATACCCATGTGAATCTTGTAAAGTCATCTGTGATCACCAAACAATAAGAGGTCCTTCCTAGACTCATTACATTGGTGGGGCCAAAGAGATCCATATGTAACAAGTGTAGGGGTGTAGTGATGGAATTTCTTTCCTTAGGCTTGTGAGATATCTTGTGTTGCTTCCCTTTCAGGCATGCAACACAATGATCATCACTTGTAAACTCTCTTTTGGTATTCCTGTTACCAAATCATTCTTAATCAATTTATTCATGTTCTTAAAGTTTACATGGCACATTCTTTTATGCCAAAGGAAAGATTCATCACTATTTGCTTCAGATAGAAAGCATCAAAACTTCCCCTGATGGAGATGTTTCTTGCAAATCCATCTTGTACATATTCCCTTTCCTGGGGGCTCTGAGTAGGATGTGCTCATGAGGAATGATCACCCCGGGCTTGAGAACAATGCACTCATACTCAGCAAACAACATGTTATGACTCTGATCACAAAACTGAGATACACTTAAAAGATTGTATCCAAGCTCCTTGACAAAGTTTACCTTGTTAATGCTGAGCTTACCATTTGTGACCTTGCCCCTTCCAGTAATGTAACCACCTGCATCTCCTCCAAAAGCAACTGGTCCTCCATCAATTCTTTCAAACTTCTGGAGTAGTGACCTATTGCCTGTCATGTGCCTGGAACAACCACTGTCAATGATCCACACATTTTTGTTTGTCTGTAGCTGTTCCTGCACAAAAAGATAGCTAGTTACATTTGGAAACCCAAGCCTCATTGGTCTTGGGCTCATTTAAAATAGTTGAAGACAATGCAACAGTAATAGATCCAATGGTTGTGCTTTGAGGATCTTGAGCTGTTGTTGATGAAGAACCTTCAGTCTTTTGGTCTTTCTTTGACTTCCACACCACCTTTAGAGGTTTAGACTTGACCTTCAATACTTCAGAAGCTTTTGAGACTTCAGAAGTTTTGATGACTGGTCCTTCGGAAGATCTTGCCTTTACTACAGCAAGCTTCAGTACTTCAGAAGCATTCCTTTCTTCCGAGACCAAATTTTCTTCCGAAGGTAGTTTTCCACTTGCCCGTTTCTTCATCTTGGAATTCTTGGAAGTCTCTTTGTTTATCATGTGAAGAGTACCCTTAGGATTGTATGGACAATCCTTAGCCAAATGAGAAGTACTCTTACACATGACACGCTTCAGATTCTTCTTTCCAAGAGTCTTTTTCATGGAAGAGCACTTACTTTGGTCACATCCCTTCTCCATCTTCACCTTTGCAGGAGCTGAGACAGTTCTTTTGGGTTGAGAACTGTTCTTGGAGTTAGATGGTCCAGGTTGTGTAGCAGTAACACACAACAGATCAGTCTTCTTCTTGTTGCTGAGATGAGTTGCACATGAACCAAATTTCATGTCATCAGTCTTAACTACTTCAAACCCTGCAGAGATGAAAACTTATTTCTGCTTAGAGTCAAAAGTAGCCTTGATCTCTTGAGCCTTCCTTGATTTTCTTTTGGCTTTCCTGATCAAGTTCTTTCTTCTTGACTTGGTCATCCTAACAGTTTTACTCTCCTCATAGGAATGGTGACCCTTCTCAGAATGCTTTTCTTCACTCAAACCAAAGTCATTCTTCACCATCTCCTCTTCATCCTCTTCAGTCAAAGGATCTATGAGGGGAAGCTCATCTTCACAAGTTCCATACCTGGGAGATCTTACAGACAAGATGGTGTGTGGAGGAGCTATCTCACTAGATCCCAGTCCCTGCTTGTTCTGATAATACACTTTTGCATGCAAGGATGAGGATATTATGTTCTTGAAGGTATCTTCTTCAAGAACACAATTTTCTGCCTTAGCTTTGCTGATCACAAGCTCAGCTTGGCATTCAGTTAACTTAGCTATGAGATCTTTGATCTGAGTCCTGTAATTTGTTAGCTCATGTTTAAGAGTTGAAATGGTTTTCTCTAAATCTTCTATTGTAAGTTTATAGTCATTTTCAGCTCTTTTAAAATCAGCTTTCAAGATGTTTAAGGACTCAAGGTCAGATCTCAGCTCTAAGTTATATGACCTGTATCTATTAACTTTAGCAATGCATTCAGAAGAGCAGAGATTTTCTAATACCTTGGTTTCATCATGATCTGCCATGAGAGCTTGGTTTGGAGATGCATCTTCTATCTGAAAGCTCCAGTCAAAGCCTCCCTCTTTAACAGCAACTGCAGCCTGTTGCTTTGGGTTCTCATTCTGGTGAACTTTCTCAGTGTAGTTTGGTCTGGTTTGTATCTGGCCACCATTTATTCTTGGTGCCTTACACTCTCTTGTAAAGTGCCCTATCTGGTTACAGTTGTAGCACTTTACTTTGCTTTTGTCCAGTCCAAACTTTCCACTGGATGTATTGCTTAGAAATATTCTCCCAGTCCTCTTGTAGAACTTCTTGGCCCTGTGAGTAAGAAGAGCCATTTGCTGAACTATCTCCATATATTCCAGATCATCTGGATGGATACAGTCCAAGTCTTCAAGAGTGAAGAGAAGGTTGCCAGAGGTTTCATCAGTTGAGACAAAGGCATGAGAAGAACTTGTCTCTTGGAAGGGACTTCCTTGAGTGTAGCTTTCTCTGGTGTCTCTGGAAGAGTGATGAAAGGCCCCTTTTGTGAGTTGTCAGGGTAGCATAACAACTGATGTTGTGGTTCAATGCATTCCCTTTCATTCATATGAAGAGCTGAACTCAGTTGGTTATTAGAGTTACCAGAGAAATTTTGCATGTTCATCTCCATCCACTCAGGATACCATACAACTCTGTAAAAGTAAGAGTTTTAAGATCCGAAGTTCTCTTGATCACAACACAATAATGTGTCCATAGTTTAGGAAGAGAAGACATGAACTTCCTTACTATGTCCCTGTTCTCAAGAGTTACTCCAATATCCACTAGAGTGTCCACTATCTCAACATACCTGAAGTATTGTTGAGTCAGTGTCTCACCAGCCTTGAAGGTGAAGTTTTCAAACTGCTGCTTCAGGAGATCCTTCTTGTTCTCTTTAGTTTCCTTGGATCCTTCATACATGAGCTTCAGTGCTTCCCATAGATCTTTAGCTGTCTTGTACTTCTTGAAGCCTCTGTAGATGGAGTTTGGAAGAGCAGTTTGAAGACAAGTCATGGCCCTTTGATCAAGCTCTATTCTCTTCCTGTCTTCTTCTGAGTAATCATCTACATCTTTAGGGATGATATGATTACCAGTAACAGAAGTAGTACTTGGTATGAAGGGACCATTGATAACTGAGTCCCACATCCTTGAATCTTGACACTTGATGAAGCCTTCCATTCTTGTGCACCATGTGTCAAAATCTTCAGGAGTGATCAGTGGGGACTTGGTCATAGTACCAGTTTCCATATCTGCTTTAGAAAGAGCTGCCATTTGAGTTGTTAAGTATTTTGTGTGTGAGGGATCTTAAGATGGTGAGATCTTATATCAAGAGCCTGGATGCTCTGATACCAAATACAGGACCGGGTGAAGGGGTTAGCACTTACAACACAACAACACAATAAGGAGAGTGTATTAAAACACTTAACAGATCAAATGGGGAACCGGTTATGATGATGCTAAGAACACAAGAGTAAACTCAGAAAGAAAGAACAAGATAACAACACAAATGGTTGGTTTTCAAAGATGTTGTATATTGCTTCTCAAATTCAAAGTTACAAGTATTCAGCATACATACATTACAAGACTTTAAGATACTATATACTACGACCTACAGACGGCCATACTTTAAAGGCCAGCTGGATACATGAACTAGACAACACAATCCATGTAGAGTCAAAAGGCAGATTGCCTTTTGGCTAGTGACTATGACATGCCATAGCTCACATCCTAATATATTATAAAAAGGATAAAGGTACATAAAGTAGAAAGGTTTGACCCAAGACCTCAATGTATAGTTTTCCTAAAGCATGGACCTTTTCACCAACTCATATAAGTTGGTGACCAACCAGAGTGGGCAGCGGCAAAGTGGTTCAGTTTTTCAGAAAAAGTACATCAGATAAAAGCATGTGTGATAAAAGTCTTCGGAAGAATCTGTCTTGGTTTCTTGGCTTCGGAAGACTTTGTCTTGAAGCTAAGAAAGACTTCATTTTTGGCTTCAGAAGATATTGGTCTTGGCTATGAAAGATTTTACACTTGAAATGTTTCTGAAGTGGTGTGTAAAACTTCCTTAGCAATACTACTTCATGTTCTGTGCAGCATACAGGAAGACTTGATCATTTCATAGAACTACTGAAAGAAGACTGTCACAATTACTGAAGAATACTTCTTCAGCGGTTGTGATAACTACTGAAAGAGGATCATCACAACTACTGAAGAGTACTTCTTCAGTTGTTGTGACAACTACTGAAAACTGTCTTCAGACTTTGTCTTCAGTTGATATCTTTAGCTGATGTCTTCAGCTATTGTCTTCAGCTGTTGTCTTCAGCTGATGTCTTCAGCTGATGTCTTCAGCTGTTATCTTCAGCTGTTGTCTTCAGCTGTTGTCTTCAGCTGATGTCTTCAGCTGGTGTCTTCAGCTGTTATCTTCAGCTGTTGTCTTCAGCTGTTTTCTTCAGCTGTTGACTTCAGTTGTTACTTTTAGCTGTTGACTTCAGTTGTTACTTTCAGCTGTTGACTTCAATTGTTACCTTCAGCTGTTATCTTCAGCTGATGTCTTCGGCTGTTGACTTCAGTTGTCTTCAGCTGTTACCTTCAGCTGATGTATTCAGCTGATGTCTTCTTCAGTTGTTATGATCAGTAGATAGTTACAAGAGTGTTTTGGCTGCATCAGACTTCTATGAATCCTTACAAACTCACCATTAAGGTAAGGTAAATCACTCCTATCTTAACGGTGAAGTTTTACAAGAAAACAAAATACAACAAGATGAACTTCTTCATCAAAATTCAGAATTCACTCCTACTTTGATGAGATCGTTTCATTTGAGAAAATACAATCCATAAGAATGAAATTATCATCAATGTATGGGATTCACGCCTATCTTAATGATTGAATTTCATAATAACAAGAAAACAATCGCAGATTGACGTTTGTCACCAAAGTACGGGTTTCAATCATATTTTGGTGAGATCATGTCGTTTAAGATGTGAAAGTTCTAAAGAAAATAATTGGAGTCAGTCCTCAAAATAAGGAATTCACCCCGATCCAGAGGATGAAATTTTATAAATCATAATTGGAAACCATTTATCGAAACGATTGAAGAATCGTCACCAAAGTGAGGGAATCACCCCTATTTTGGTGAGATAGAATCATTTAGGAGATACGAGTGTTCTTAGTCATAGGTTGACCTGCAAACACTTACATCTCTTACGGTGCAAACGGTATGAAGCTCGACATAACAACAAAAGAAAAGAATATCAATTAGAAATTTGGAAAATTTCAAGTTACACCAATGTATCAAAAGGGAAATCATGTTTATAAAAATTCAAGGTCAAAGTTCAAGGTAACAGGATTTGTTATGATGGTGTTCAAATCTTGGATGGTTTAAATCGGGAAGACGAAATCAAGGACAAAATGATTCGACATCACAATGAGATGTGAACATTCGATTCACAATCGAAGGGAAATACATGGACTTCTCAAGATATGAGGTCAGCCATAACATTATTGAAGACACGCGTACTTATAAGTGGTCATTCATCTCAAGGGTTTCAAGTCAAGTAAACGGATTCAATGATCGAATCAGATCACCATTTACACTTTGCCTAGACAAAGTATCCCGAGATGTAGGAATTCCACCTACAGCATTGCATGTTCTTAGTTATGGGACACATCCTTAAGAGGATTTGAGAACCATAAGTAACGGTTTAAAGTTTTAAAGACCATACGGTTTAGATTCTCAATATATTTGGGGTATATTAAAATCCATGTTCACGTTGGTCCAGGTATGAAGATAGTTACATGAAACGCTCAATGTATAACGGTGTTTAAACGTAAGAGTTGAAATGTAGGATGAGTTCAATATTAAAAGGAACATTATGTAGGTTAAGAATGAGAAGATATTTAAACTTTGGTGATAAACCGGTTCAAGGATTCAAGGATTCAAGGATTTTTAAGATACAGAAAGGATGGTTCCATTTGGTAACGCATTACCATTTGGAATCGTTGACACGTCAAGGTAATTTGACCCATTTGCCTTAGAGACTTGTGTATTGACTATAGTTTATCACTCATCCCAGAAATCCCCAGGTAAGCATAACTGGTCTCACAATGAGATTTATACGATATGCTTGTCTTAGCCCGAAGGCCTTTTGTCAGGAAATCCAGAATACAGGTGTCTATGTGTCACACAAATTTCTTTGGTTTATGAAATCAAAACCTTGATGAGATTTTCATAGATTAGCCATTATTTTTCAGGGAGAGTTAAAGAGTCAAAGATAAGTTTAGGGAGACAAGTAACTAAGTCTTAAGCATACATAAGGCAATCCTATGCTAAGGCATCAAGTTGCACAAAAGGCATAGCATTATGTAGCATGCAAACAATATGTAAACAAAAAGTATAAGGATCTTTCTATGAGGTTCATGCAACTATAGTCTAGGTCACCATGTCTAATAACCTAAATCCCTATAGTTATGAGCTCTGATACCAATCTGTCACACCCCAACCTTGATGGCGGAATCGTCAAAGTGTGAGAGTTACGATTGTTCACAGCCACATAACGCTATTATTAATTCCAAATATATTAATCAAAATTCAATTTTAACAATACAAGTAAAAGGCTCAAACAAAGATACATCATGAATATAAGGTTGAAAGTAACAAGATCATTGTTTATTTTTCTATGTCTAGTCCTAAGTGAGATAAGCTTCAAAGAGTAGAACGCATACTTGGGTTATTCCTGAAACATGTTAAAAATAAAAGGTCAACATAAAAATGTTGGTGAGCAGTCCATAGTTTTCAATACATAAGTATATAAAAGATGGCAATTCATGTTGTAAATTAGTGAATAAAGTGATTAGGGATGTTATGAACAATGCAACAATCAAACCTTGACAAAGTTTTACAAGTGTCAAATGTTAAAAGTATATACGATTAGCTAAGTGTACTTGGATCAACCAAGCAGGCTTGTCAGGTCCATAGATCTATGACGTCGCCAGGCTAGCAATAGTTAATGATTGTACATATAACGCCATAACATGGTAACCACAAAAGTTCAACTAACCACAACATACAGGTGAAATGCCATAAGTTTACAAGAATCAAATGTTTTCCAAGTGCAATGATATAAGTTAACATGTTTCACCCCAAAGTGTAAAAATAAGGAAAAAGGGTATGGAAATACTCACATGGAAATAGGCATTACAAGATGATAATAAAGATTACAGGATGACCCAAAGTATTCATTACAAGCACCTAAATATATAATTTACGAGATAAAGATTAAGGTTAACAATACGATTAACGTTCAATAAGAATTACGTTTTTTAATAGTTTTAAGGTTTTTAATAAGTAATGAGTTTATAATGTAGTTATTTACATTTTGATTCCATTAGAAGGAATTATATAAGTTTATATGATTAAGTATTTTAGAAATGAAATTAGGTATAATAATGATGTAATTATTATATAATTTCCACAATTATAAAAATAATTTTTTAAAGAATAAAGATAGTATTATGTCCATTAGTATTTTAAATGATTTTTAAATTATTGTAACAAGCCCATATGCATATAAATAATTATTTAATTATTTTAAAAGAAATATTTATAATAAAAGTTTTAAATATAAAATTTAAACAAATATTTTAAGACAACCATGATTTTAAAAGAATAACGTTTGAACCGAAATTAATTTATTAATTGAAACCCATTTTTAATAGGATTTAACCAAGAATAATATTTGTTAAAATGTTTTTAAAACAATTATTTAATTTTTAAAATTAATAGAAAAATTCCAGAAAATTATTTGGTGCTCATGAAAATATTTAAAGTTTACAAAAGTTATTTTTATATTTAGTAAAAATTTTCTAAAATGAAAATATGGCTGAAAAGCCTTTAAAAAAAATAACGAGGGAGCCCGGGTTCGAACTCGGGACCTCAAAGTTAGGATGTGAGTGGGGAACCAGTGAACCAGGACTGCGGCTGATGTATAAGCTGGTTCCCATAATTTATAACACATATAACCAAGAAATCCCTAAATCTTCATGAACCCTAATTCGATTTTAATCTAATTGACCATCCAAACGATAATGTTACAGGAATCATTCATGGGGCTTTTGATCCCCATCTAAAATCGACCAGAAGGGTATGTTCAATTACCAGGTTCGATGCTCAGAAGAGGAGAACATTTATGTCACACCCTCGCTGGTAGCGGAAACACGAGGATGCGACGGACGGGATCGTCATAACACATTGGGGGTCTAAGAGAATCACTATAAGGCGTTCTCCGTAAATGGGTCATGACGACGCCCGACACATATGAACAAGTGTCAAGATCAATCACTCCATTACGAATAACCAATGAAATATGTTCACCAAAAGTTTCATCAAAACCAATAGTCCAAAACATAATAAATAATCCCAGATCCAACAAGCACATCATCAAAACATCCGGACATAACTGACCCAAAAGTGCCATAAACAAATAAAACCAAATAAAGATCCAAAATAGTCTAATGCTCCCGAGAGAGCGGTCCCATCTAAGTCCACATCCATTCCACTTATGCATTGTTACCTGAAAAGACATGCTCATAAAGGTCAACATACGTTGGTGAGTTCACAGGTTTAATGTACAAAACATGCCGTGTATCCATGTAAAACAGAGAAGAGAGTGTGTGAGTAAGAGAACATAGTAGCCATAGAATCCATACAAATCAATAGTCATGCCCATGTCCACAACAGGATTATATTCACCCAAGGGCTCGCACAAGGCCAAGTTGGTCTTAGCTAGCATACCAACAACAAGGGTGGAGTGTCAGCCCGTTAGTACTAACAATACCTCTCCATGACAGTCCAGTCCACATACAGTCCAAGTACAGATAGCACATTTGTAAGAACTCTAGACTCAATCCTATGGTCCAAACCACACACAAGTTGTTTATAACACGGCGTAGAACAAAACATTTGAGCAAACTTTTCCCCCAAGAAAATATATTAAAAAGGGGCCGTGAAACTCACCTCAAGCAAAGTCCCAAAGTCCATAGTAAGAATATCATATCACTATAGAACACAAAACACAAAACATATTACTAAAGGCCAAGTTGACCTAGTTGGGTGTAACCCTTGAAGTCCAGTCCTTAATGCCCATTCCGATTAATGTTTTTAGTAAAAATCTATTTTATGTCCATTGTTAATATTAGTGTCTCAAGTCCCGTCTCATAATTTAGTTCAATAATTATGTTTTACATCGTTAACGTCCCTCGATAAACCTTTACCAACTCATTATTAATAAGTTATATATTTTAATTATTTAAAACCTTATACACCTTAAATTTACTTTTTTAACCCACTCGTTGTCTTTATTTGATTATTTAGTTTCAACCCTTATTTTTAAGTTTATCAAAATTTTTCAGCACGTACATCTGATTGCGTATCAGTTTTGTAATAAGTTGTTTGGAGATCGAAACGGTAACGAATTATTTCGTAAAAGGTACCATGTGAAAGAGAAGACCTTAAGTTAAACTCCAGAATAAGATTCATCTCTATTGGATAAAATATGAAAAAGTTATGACTCAATGAATACAGACCAACCTGCTGCCCAGATTCGTCAGTTTTGACCTTCGGTTTTGTTAGCCACGTTTGGAGGACCAAACGATGTCGAAACGACACGAGACCACTTGGGTTAGTTAGAGGACTCACAGAACTTGATTTTAGATGCAAAGTTTGCCCCATTTGGACGTATTATGTTCGAGTTATGACCTGTACAAGATGACCCAAATTTCTGACAGCAAGCTGTCTAGTTTGTTAGTTTCGTTCCTTTGCGTCTCAAATTCCAATATAAGCTCGTTAACAACCCGGATATATAAAATACTTTATTCCAGATTCTAGTTGTTCAACACTTCAATTAAACACTTAATTTACTTAATTTTTCAGTCCCAAACAGATTGTTAGTTCCTTAGTCTCCCGGTTTGCAACTTTACGTGATAGTTTCATTGTTTCGATTTATCCAACCCATCAATTCTTTTAAGAAATAGTTTTTAATCATTAAAAAAACATTTTATAGGTCCAAATTTTTTATTAAGAGCAGATCATTCAAGGTTACAACCCAATATTGTAGATTCGATTACCAAACAATGTTCAAGAATTAGGGTTTTACCAAACGCGAATCTGACTATCGTAACGCTTAATTCTTCACGATCTAGCACCCAAAACCAAGAATGAGAGATTATTAGATGAAGATTTCATATTTAGATGATGAACACCATCAAAATTTCAGTAAAACAAGGGTTAAAACCATCAAGAAACGATTTTTGCTTACCATAGGTTCGAAGATTAACTAATCTTGATTAGTATGAGGCCTTGGATGTCTTGGTTATCATCAAATTGATGGATGGCACAAAGGGGGCCGAATTTTTGATTGGAATGGAGGAGGAAGAAGAAGATTAGAGTTGTGGAGGCTAGGGTTTGCACTAGAGAGCATTCTTGGAGAAAAAGTTTTGCAAAAATGAGAAAACAGGGGGGATTTCCCCCTTGTCTACTAGGGTTGGCCGCAAACAAGGGAGGGCAAGGCGTTCGGGCCCTTGGCCCGTCTCGTCAAACACGTCTTGTCCTGAATCGTGTGTCGTCCAATTTTTATATTTTTAAATTCTACGCGTTAATACGATTCCAACGGACTATTATATGCTATATAAATTATTTAATTTATATTTTTGAATTAGATTAAGTCTATTTAGTAGACTTTAGGCAAAGCCCACTAATGTCCGATTTTTGTTTGCGTTCTTAACGTAAGATGTATAATTTTTACTTTTTTTTAAGTCTTTAGTCGAATTTTAAGCACAAACCATCGTGCTAAGTTCAAATCGGTAAATGTCCACTATCAACATGTACAAGGCCCACTAAAACATATAAAGCCTATAAAACATAGTTTTATAATTTAGTGTGTCTACACATGTCTAATGTACTATTCTAAGGACAAGTCAACATTAGGTCAACTTTCAAGTCAACTTTCATAGTTAGACCAAGTCAAAGCTAAAGATTCAAAGTCAACAGTCAAGTCAACGATCAAAGTCAATGGTCAATACACCTATTTTGGTGACGGATGTCACAGTATCCCCTCGTTGAGAGAATTTCGTCCCGAAATTCAGTCAGAGTTATCAACTACAACACCTTCTGAAATGGGTGAAAGTACATAGTCCTCAACTGATCTGCCCACACACGGATAAATTTTAGGTTCTAACTTTGAGTTCCATCTAATTTTTATTGTCAGTATTTTACTAATTTTCAAAGATTAATTTTTCCTAGTCATGATCTTAGCCAGTTCTTCAACGAATCAAAGTTTACCGCCCACTCGAATTTCTTTGATCGGCACATATAAGGTCTTATACTCTCTTCTCACCTCCCCTAGATCCTATTAAAGAAAAAACCGAGGCCCACTCGCAGCAAGACACCACTTGAGTTTTGACGCATGGAGCGTGTCATGTACCCCTCTCGATTCTTGCTGTAACTCAAACCGCTAGCCCACTGACCAAATCTGTTTGTAAGTCTTAATTGCACTTACCAATATATATGCTAATTTACTATTTTTGCCCAAGTAGACAATGCCTCCTAAGGCAATAGCTTGCATCCAGCCCATAGACTAAGGTCTCTAGAGATGACTGTTTAGGTCTATAACCTATTTCTTGATGTCTCTAGAGTATGGCTGTTGTCCATTAACAAAAGTTAGTTCCCGATCTGGTTCTGATTTTACATTCAAGGTATCATCAGTGTTTATATATAGGGTGTACCGCAGCTAACCCACCACACTGCTAACACCTTGATAGTGTATCATTCACCAACCGTAACTAACCTCCAATTCAACTACTGTCTGAGAGGATATGCCTAAAACAAGGCTTCCTTTGATTGTCAGTGTAAATTCGACGATCTTATGCTGCCTTTATTTTGTCCTACGTCTAGAACTCTAATCATTCGTCTCCTGAATGATTAATGGTTCAATCATCCAACTTTATCTAATTTCTACCCATTATATCTGTGACCGACACTTACATCTGTAAAGTACCTCAAATGGTACTAATATAATACTCTAATGGTAGTTATTAATATAAGGAACTCAACCAATAGTAGGTGAACGTCCTAACTACCTCCAAAGTTGATGATATTAGACCTTAACATATCCTAGGATGTCTTAATGGTTCACTGACTTAAACCATTTAGAGTAATAAGTTGTATTCAAGTCCAAACACCTCCCCGACACCTTTTATAAGTTATGCCAGAATCGTGGCATGAAGCAACTGTCTCGATCGAAGACAATCGACAAAGATGCTCTATTTCTATCCATAGTTTCATCGACATAAATTCTTGTCAGCATTTCTATCTTGTACCCCTCACTAATAGTCAGGAAATGGGCAGATATGGTCAATGACCCAAATCAAGTCATTCTCACTACTTGTTCGTGAAGAAGTCTACACAAACGTTTTCCCACATGTATTCCAAAATCTTAGGCTATTGCAATAGTCCAGATAGCCTTTGATTCTACGCTTTGACCCTTGAGTTAGTTAAAAGCTAGTACGCATAGTCCACCATGTACCTTTTCATTCAAGAACACCAATACATGTCTTAACGATCATGGAACCTCTTGTTAGCACCAGGATGAACGATATACGTAAACTTGTGTTCTTCATCCATCACCAATGTCAACACATTCCCTATAAATAGAACCCAAATCCACTTAATAAAGTACAATCACATTGTCCTTTTGTATAGCTGTTTGTTCCAGACCTCTCAAAGCCTCATCCTTCACACTCGGTCTTCTTATTGATTCAATTCAAGTAACATTGATGGGGGATTTGCTACCTAAATGAACCGTCCTCCCTAATTCCCTCACGCACATGGGTTTGACTCTTTTCTTATAGCTCAACACATTAGAACAAACATTTGCCCTTCCTGGGTCACATCAGATTTCAAAGTTGTAGCCACTGAATAACTCAATCCAACGTCTCGGTCACATGTTCAATCCTTTTTTTATTAAAAATGTGTTGAAAACTCTTATGGTCAGTATAGATGACACACTTGGAGAACTTAGAGTATAGTTTCTTCTTTTCCAACAATTCCATGACTGTCCCTCCTTATTTTTCATGATCCTCCCTGTCCTCGAATAAATCAGAATACCTAAATGAACACTATGACAATCTAACCAGATACGGCTTACACATCCGATTCATCGGGTCCATGAATACTGCAGGTGCCTTTGTTAGCCCCAAAATGCATAACTATTAACTCGTGATCTCTACAACGAGTTGTAAATGATTTTTTTCGGTACGTCAACCTCATGTACTCTAAAATTGATGATTTCCGAACGAAGGTCAATATTCTCAAAGGTACATCAATACTTCTTGACGATTGAATAGGTCATTTACCCTTGGTAAGTGATAATGGTTCTTCACCGTTAGTTAATTTAGTTTTTTGATAGTCCATGCATGTATAAGAATCTATCCTTCTTCTTGACACAAAGCACTGGTGCCCCATAGTGAGTGATCGGGTCGTAGAAAACCCTTATCTATAATTACTAAAGTTGATTAGAAAAATTTTCCACCTTCAAAGGTGCTAAACGATAAGATGTCCTAGCAACATGCGTTGCGTTAGGTACTAGGTCAATCTAACAGTCCATCTGTTGTGAAGGATGTGATCAAGCCAAATCCTTCTAGAACACTTCCTGAAATTCTCACAAAACAGGTATGTCGTCTAGCTCTTATTCCTCCACCTTCATGCTCATGATCTACATCTTGTACTCTTCTAATCTCTTTCCATGTACGTCAAGTGTCTCACGTTCTACAACGGCATGTGAGTAGTCTTCTCGCAGAAGATAATCTCAACCTTATTCCCTGATAATCAGTTCATTCCCGTGACCATGTCAAAACTTCCAAGTCAAAATCATATAAGATTTATTCTAAAGGCATGATCCTCTACTAGCACATCATAGTCCTAATTTATCTCCCTAATAGTTACAAGACTACCATTAGCCCATCTCAAAACATGTATCCTCATAATTAGGGTCAAGTCCAACTTAGTTATAAAATTCAAAGTTACTACGTTTGGGTCCTGCCAGGCATTTTTGACACCAATCTCAAATGCCTTTCAATGAATAGGGTTGCGGCATTACCTTGTACCAGGTTAGCACAGGTTGCATGCCATATTTTGAATTGTTCCTTCGTTTTTGATCAACCATTTCACCTCGTATCCCATTTAACCTCGCATATGCCTTTCAATGATGCTCCTGGCTTCCACACTTATAATATCAACGTCATACTCTTGCTAATCTGACAGCATTAATCAGCACACTTGGGCTCACCAGCACCTTTAAGCCCTTGGCTAAGCGCTCCAATTGCTAGAAATTAAAATACACATGACGTGACATCATAGTCGGATGGTGCATATTACACTTATTACACTCTGGACAACTTCCCACAGTCCTTCATTGCCAGCACGACAACCAAATATCCTTACACGACCTTGTCCTTCTTTTCCATTTAAACACCATCTACCTTACCCGATTCCCTAACATCCTTCTTTGTCTCACTAGCTTTCTCGAAGCTCTAATAGGAACCATCTTGTCGGCCAAAGTACATGTCTTCAACATTGTACTCTAAACGATTGGGGTTGCACCAGCGGCCATCATTCCATGACTATGGAACCAACCCTCTGATGTGCTCCCAACTTTATTTGACTTGTATGTCATAGTTATAGCACTAGCTTTGCCAGCTTATAGAATTGGCAGGTATGGGTGTCATGACCACATCTTACATTCATATGATTCCAAGACACAAGATCTAACTTTTCCATTCAGTCCACAAGGTAGTACTCCTCGGTTACCAATCCTTTAAGCACATCCAAAGTCATGACCATTACAACCTCCATACCACGAACTAGTGTTTGAGCATTCTACTACGTTAGTTCTTCACGCACCGATGAACAGACAACACAGTTTACCTTTTGATTCTCAGCACAGCTCTCGATGTCTACATCTGCTCCAATTTTCTCAATGCAACGGGTCAGGGCTGTTGCTCCAACTTTCCTGCCGTACCACTTTTGCTTGCATATCATGAGCTCCATGTATGTACAACCAATCATGTCTCCAATAGTATTTCTTTCCAGGTTATTAGTTCCACCATGTCCAAGTCTAAACTGCTAGGATCATCACATAGCCCAGTTCAAGCACATCCATAGTATACCGAAGATGTTTATATATAGGGTTCCCCGCAGCGTTCCCACCACACCAACGATATACCAAGAACGATGCTTAAACTGGTTACATGACATCCACTTATTCCATCAAGCTTAATGATAGAACATCCGAATGTTGAATGCTCCAAGTCTTAGGATTCGTCCGAACAAAGCATCATAGGTACAAAGAGCCTCACCTCTCTACTACAATTCTTTAAAGACCAAGTACATCTTGAACATGTAGTCATTTTCCACGATCATAGAAACAAAAGCAATTTCAACGTCCCCTAGATACTGAGCTAAAATATCAAGGATCGGTTTGTACTTATGGAAGGATAAAGGGTATAAGTGTTTCTACACCATTGAGTATAATAAGAACATGAACTCCAATATCCTATGTAAAGAATGGAAGATTCGTACTAACTATGACGTTATCTCATGAAAGGGTTTGCTAGATTTTGCATGCACTGCAAATTGCAATTACGTGTGCACCCGTAATGGTAATTTGCTTTGCATGGTCACCCCTAGCTCCTCCTGTCGGAGTCAACGCATCATATCAAGTACGAAGTGTTATCCATGATTGGAGAATCAAGGATATGATTACAAACCAAAGGTTAAGTAACCAAAGTTGTACAGAGGAACTGATTAAGAAAGCACACTTGGGTAAGGAACAGTCAAAAGACTCCATTTAGTATAGTTCGAAATCTAATAAAGTAGTCATCTGACCTGAGTACGCCATGGTTCTTGTCTGTTGGTGTTATGTCAGCTAGCATGTGCATCTCCCAAGATTCAACTCACAATGTAGGTATCACCAGCAAACGCATATACTATTGTTGGCTTAACAACCTAAGTCCTTTAAAATCCTTATAGTCGTACTTATCAATCCATACCAAATAACAGTCAAGCGCATAACGAGAGGACGTCCTTCCCTAATGCTTTCTTAAGGCACGCACAGATGATAGAATGACCAAAAGAAATTTCAAAATAGGTACATCACAAATAACATGTAAGAGAAGGTACACAACACAACAAACAATGCACATAGAACATTCACATGTATAATAGTACACACATAAACCTATGATGCATACTACATGTGGGTACTTAGGTTATAGTCTAGGTTGAATAATCCACCTAATTCTCTATAACCAATGGCTCTGATACCAATCTGTCACACCCCCGCTGGTAGCGGAAACACGAGGATGTGACAGACGGGATCTTCATAACACATTGGGGGTCTAAGATAATCACTATAAGGCGTTCTCCATAAATGGGTCATGACGACGCCCGACACATATGAACAGGTGTCAAGATCAATCACTCCATTACGAATAACCAATGAAATATGTTCACCAAAAGTTTCATCAAAACCAATAGTCCAAAACATAATAAATAATCCCAGATCCAACAAGCACATCATCAAAACATCCAGACATAACTGACCCAAAAGTGCCATAAACAAATAAAACCAAATAAAGAACCAAAATAGTCTAATGCTCCCGAGAGAGCGGTCCCATCTAAGTCCACATCCATTCCACTTATGCATTGTTACCTGAAAAGACATGCTCATAAAGGTCAACATACGTTGGTGAGTTCACAGGTTTAATGTACAAAACATGCCGTGTATCCATGTAAAATAGAGAAGAGAGTGTGTGAGTAAGAGAACATAGTAGCCATAGAATCCATACAAATCAATAGTCATGCCCATGTCCACAACCGGATTAGATTCACCCAAGGGCTCGCACAAGGCCAAGTTGGTCTTAGCTAGCATACCAACAACAAGGGTGGGGTGTCAGCCGTTAGTACTAACAATACCTCTCCATGACAGTCCAGTCCACATACAGTCCAAGTACAGATAGCACATTTGTAAGAACTCTAGACTCAATCCTAAGGTACAAACCACACACAAGTTGTTTATAACACGGCGTAGAATAAAACATTTGAGCAAGCTTTTCCCCCAAGAAAATATATTAAAACGGGGCCATGAAACTCACCTCAAGCAAAGTCCCAAAGTCCATAGTAAGAATATCACATCACTATAGAACACAAAACACCAAACAGATTACTAAACGCCAAGTTGACCTAGTTGGGTGTAACCCTTGAAGTCCAGTCCTTAATACCCATTCCGATTAATGTTTTTAGTAAAAAACTATTTTATGTCCATTGTTAATATTAGTGTCTCAAGTCCCGTCTCATAATTTAGTTCAATAATTATGTTTTACATCGTTAACGTCACTCGATAAACCTTTACCAACCCATTATTAATAAGTTATATATTTTAATTATTTAAAACCTTATACACCTTAAATTTACTTTTTTAACCCACTCGTTGTCTTTATTTGATTATTTAGTTTCAACCCTTATTTTTAAGTTTATCAAAATTTTTCAGCACGTACATCTGATTGCGTATCAGTTTTGTATAAGCTGTTTGGAGATTGAAACGGTAACGAATTATTACGTAAAAGGTACCATGTGAAAGAGAAGACCTTAAATTAAACTCCAGAACAAGATTCATCTCTATTGAATAAAATATGAAAAAGTTATGACTCAATGAATACAGACCAACCTGCTGCCCAGATTCGTCAGTTTTGACCTTCGGTTTTGTTAGCCACGTTTGGAGGACCAAACGATGTCGAAACGACACGAGACCACTTGGGTTAGTTAGAGGACTCACAGAACTTGATTTTAGATGCAAAGTTTGCCCCATTTGGACGTATTATGTTCGAGTTATGACCTGTACAAGATGACCCAAATTTCTGACAGCAAGCTGTCTAGTTTGTTAGTTTCGTTCCTTTGCGTCTCAAATTCCAATATAAGCTCGTTAACAACCCGGATATATAAAATACTTTATTCCAGATTCTAGTTGTTCAACACTTCAATTAAACACTTAATTTACTTAATTTTTCAGTCCCAAACAGATTGTTAGTTCCTTAGTCTCCCGGTTTGCAACTTTACGTGATAGTTTCATTGTTTCGATTTATCCAACCCATCAATTCTTTTAAGAAATAGTTTTTAATCATTAAAAAAATGTTTTATAGGTCCAAATTTTTTATTAAGAGCAGATCATTCAAGGTTACAACCCAATATTGTAGATTCGATTACCAAACAATGTTCAAGAATTAGGGTTTTACCAAACGCGAATCTGACTATCGTAACGCTTAATTCTTCACGATCTAGCACCCAAAACCAAGAATGAGAGATTATTAGATGAAGATTTCATATTTAGATGATGAACACCCTTGAAATTTCAGTAAAACAAGGGTTAAAACCATCAAGAAACGATTTTTGCTTACCATAGGTTCGAAGATTAACGAATCTTGATTAGTATGAGGCCTTGGATGTCTTGGTTATCATCAAATCGATGGATGGCACAAAGGGGGCCGAATTTTTTATTGGAATGGAGGAGGAAGAAGAAGATTAGAGTTGTGGTGGCTAGGGTTTGCACTAGAGAGCATTCTTGGAGAAAAAGTTTTGCAAAAATGAGAAAACAAGGGGGATTTCCCCCTTGTCTACTAGGGTTGGCCGCAAACAAGGGAGGGCAAGGCCTTCGGGCCCTTGGCCCGTCTCGTCAAACACGTCTTGTCCTGAATCGTGTGTCGTCCAATTTTTATGTTTTTAAATTCTACGCGTTAATACGATTCCAACGGACTATTATATGCTATATAAATTATTTAATTTATATTTTTGAATTAGATTAAGTCTATTTAGTAGACTTTAGGCAAAGCCCACTGATGTCCGATTTTTGTTCGCGTTCTTAACGTAAGATGTATAATTTTTACTTTTTTTAAGTCTTTAGTCGAATTTTAAGCACAAACCATCGTGCTAAGTCCAAATCGGTAAATGTCCACTATCAACATGTACAAGGCCCACTAAAACATATAAAGCCTATAAAACATAGTTTTATAACTTAGTGTGTCTACACATGTCTAATGTACTATTCTAAGGACAAGTCAATATTAGGTCAACTTTCAAGTCAACTTTCATAGTTAGACCAAGTCAAAGCTAAAGATTCAAAGTCAACAGTCAAGTCAACGATCAAAGTCAATGGTCAATACACCTATTTTGGTGACGGATGTCATAATTTACAGCTGAGTCGCAACCGAGGCTTGATTACCTTTGATGCGAAAATCGTTGATGTTGATCAAATTTAACTCGTGTGAAGCTTAAAAGGACCGACACGAACGAAAACTCTCTGTCAATTTTAGTTAAGAACAACCGAAAGTTGTAGAACAGTACGGTTGCAAGTCGCGGTGAGGACGAGGGTTGATTGTGAAGTGTGAGCGAAGTTCAGATGAAATTGAGAGTTGCATACGATTAGAAATAGGTATATGATCGTTCAGATTCGATTAATTCGATTATAATAGAGGTTAGTGCGCGATAGTGGAGTGGATTTGGCCGAAAATGGGGAAGGAATCGGGGAAGAAGAATGGAGGGTGGGGTTGGGTGTTTTTTTATTTACACTTTTGGTCCCTGAGGTTTCCCAAGGTTTTTATTTCATGCAGAAACTTTCTTTTAAATTTTCAAAATGACATTAAGGCCCCCTTGACTTATCAAATCCAAATTTTAAACTTTTCTAAGTTCAATATTTTTACAAATCATTATTATTAATAACAATGTTATTATTATTACTATTATTCTTAGTTATTATTATTTTTGTTATAATTTTATTGTTATTATTTCTATTATTAACATTATAATCATTATTATTATTATTGTTTATTATTAGTATTATTGTTTATTATTAGTATTATTATTATTATTATTATTAATTATCAAAAGCTTTATAATTGAATCTCCAAACATTAACAGAAGTTAATATGAAAAATACGGATGGTTACATTATTATATATGGAGTGTGTCTTTTTATTTACATTTTAATAACTTCTGGGTCCACTTCCATAACTGATTCTTATGCATGAATCTCGTTTGTTGTTTTGATCGATCATGTTTATTCTGTTCTTTTTGGTGGTTTCAGATGGCGATGGACGTATTACCGGTACGGATGCCACGAAGTTCTTCGCTATGTCGAATTTATCTCGACAAGATCTCAAATAGGTTCCTCCCTCCTCTAAAATTACCTGAATTCTTCAAATTAGATGTCAATTTTTAATCATGGATCACTACATTATTTGTCTTTCTGTATTATTCTTGTTGCAATGCCTATACATAGAGAATGACCTTCTCACTTTTGATATTGGTACAACGAAAGCTGCGTTTTACATGGTCTTATTGGTCAGAAGATGTTGGTGGAGGCTGTGAGTTTTAGTTCTCACAGTTATAATGAAAAAAAAACTACTAAACTTTTAGGGTTTAAACACAAATCCAAAATTTTGTTACAATTATCGTTAGATTAAGAACGTTTTTACTTTTTGTTCGTTACTTGTGTCCTTTTTAAGTATTTCAAGCTAGTACGAGTATGCTAGTTGTTGTATCGAGCCTCTATCCAACACTTATGAACATATTAACACTATTTTTTAGCCTAATTGTATTTTATATTTGGATTTGTCGTAGTAACTTATTTTGAGGGGGATCACAGTATTCGGATTTATGCTGGATAGGACTTCAGTGCAATGATTGAAATGTCACTAGTGTTGTGGTTGCTTGGAAAGACTGTTGGTATCTCTTAAAGCTTGCAACATTGCCACATTGATGATAGAGAGCATGTATTTATATATTGATAATATTATTTATCTTTTTATTTATAATGATTCAATTCATATGCCATTTCCCCTTTCATTGTAGAATCAACATTGATTGTTCATTTATAAATATGTTTATTCTTAATCATTGGATGCTTTTGTATCACATGATGTTGTCTTCTTAGGTAGCTTGCAATCCATTCAATATACAAGGAATATTAAGATGTTTGGTTTCTTGAGTTGTCTAGATTAAAGACCATGTGATATGATGTATTTTGTGATATACAGCCTAATCATACTCACATTATAAGTCTTATAAAAGCTACTTTATATATCAAAACGTATATATTTAGTTTCATTTGTAATAATTTTCTTGAAAACATGTTTGATAACGTACATTGAATGTACTATTAGTGTCAAAATTAATAAATTCAAATTTTATTCAACCCAAACCAAAATATTTTCACCAAAAAAAACTAAACAAAAACTAAAACAAATAAAAGAGAGACTCAAAACAAACAAAACAAACAATCTGATAAAAAATAGTAAACCTAAAGCACAAACGAAGAAGATGATGATTTTAAAGTAAACTGATCGAGACAAGCAACTGATGATGATCTGGTTTTTAACAAGAGACAAGAGTAAAATCCCTAGATAAATTAAAAAAGATAAAGACAGATCACAAGCTACATATGATATGAATAGATGAAAACCACACCAGGTATCAAAATTAAGAAACCCATAATATACTCCTTTGTTTTTAAAATCTTCCTTGAATAATAAGTCTGATAGCAAGATATAGAAATCAAGAAGCACTTTTGAAATGAACACACCTAGCCCTTTGAGCTTTTATCTTTGACAAAAAAACTCCCTCAACTTTTCAAAGCTTCTAATTTCAACTTGCTTCGTGCGAAATAACATAACAATCTCACGAGTACAACATACCATCATCACATCATCATGTAAACAAAATAAACAACAAACAATTATATGAATTATATGTTTGACATTAAATTGACACTAGACATATATTTCAACATTAGAACATCATGACCACAACTTAATTAGTTCTTACACATGAATTACTTTGTCCTAATTGTTTGACAAATTTAGTTCTTGTTCAAATTGATATAAAATCGAAAACATACTTCTTTAGTTCTTTTAAACGGCAAATACTTCTTTAGTTAGTAGTTTTGATGTATGAATTAGCGTAATTATAAAAGTTGATCTTTTAAAAAGCTTCATTTTTTTAAGTTTTACAACAGTGAAAATTATTATTATATTGTTAGCTAATAATCATAATATTGATAAATGATAAATAAGCTAAACCAACTTATAAGACGATCCGTGAGCGAATCGAGCTACTTAGTATTGCTCAGCTGAAATCTCAAATCAAGCTAGCATTAAACTAGCTCGATTCTAACATGAACTTTATTTAATAAACGACCTCAACTTTAGCTTCATACATTATATTTATGATTTGAACAAACTTATTATTTATATTACAATTATCAAGAATTCAAGATTAAGTATTAGTGAGACGTTTGAAAGATACCATGTTCATTGGATATATATATATATATATATATATATATTTATTTATGTATATATTTATATTTATATATTTATGTTCATTGGATATATATATATATATGTATGTATGTATATGTATATATGTAGATATATATGTATATATATATATGTATATACACATATATATATGTATACATATATATACATATATATATACATATATATATATATCTAAATATATATATATATATATATATATGTATATGTATATATATGTCTATGTATATATATATGTGTGTGTATATATATATATATGTGTATATATATATATGTACATATACATATATATATGTATATATATATATATATGTATATGTGTGTGTGTGTGTGTATATATATATATATATATATATATATATATATATATATAACGACAGGTTAGTGTTTAGTTATTAGTATCACCAAGTTAGTAATATTCGCTCATGTCAATGTTTGAATATTGGACCTGCAAATGAGGCAAAGCCTTCAATCTCCTCCTTAACCACCAGGTCAAGAGATCATTAGTAGGGTTGCAAATGAACCGAACGACCACGAACAATGCCTTGTTCGTGTTCGTTTATCAAAAAATAAACTTGTTTATGAACTGTTCACGAACATTTACCGAACGAGATTCCTTATTCGTGTTTGCTCATTAAGGAAATGAACATGTTCATGAATTGTTCACGAACACCTATCGAACACAAACAAAAGCAAACAGACACAAACAAATTTTTATGAACATGACGAACACAAAGAAGATATATTTATGTTTGAATAAAATTTATATTTTCATCACAATCATAAAATCCACCAAAAATAAATAAGTAACTTACATAAATATAAAAAAATTGATATAATTGTCATAAAAATAAGTAACACAAAAATTAATAACATAAAAGAACACATTAATGAACATAAATGAACACATAATCAAACGTCCATGAACAGACATTAACGAACATAGACCAACACATTATCGAATATTCACGAACATAAACGAACGAACGCGGCTTGTGTTCATGTTCGATTAACTAAATGAACGAAATTTTCGTGTTCGTGTTTGTTCATTTACTAAATAAACATTAACGAATTTTCTCCGCTCGGTTCGTTTGCAGACCTGGATTCATTGGCATAAAATATTATTATATATGGAGTGTGTCTTTTTATTTACATTTTAATAACTTCTGGGTCCACTTCCATAACTGATTCTTATGCATGGATTTAGAAGATCAATATAGCATGAACACCATCCAAAATCTGTGAGGTTTAGCGTCTCAATCGGGGAGTAAATAAAGGAAACAAACATTCATCAAATTCAAAATTTTTAACATTGACGACATTCAAATTCAAACGTTAATCGATCGTCTTTTTGATTCTGAATTTGAACAAAATCAAAAGAAGATCAAAGACGCACCTTTGATTTGGAGCCTTCGAGAATCTGGAATCCAGATTTCAGATTTTCGATTACAATGGACATTGGTTCGGCTCCGATCAATCGGTGTTCTAAGGAACATCAGAAGCTTTATCAAGATTGGTTCGTTTGCGCTGACTCAGGTTTTCCCCTATTTGTTGTTCTTTTTGTTTGCTTTTGAATCTCGTTTGTTGTTTTGATCGATCGTGTTTATTCTGTTCTTTTTGGTGGTTTCAGATGGCGATGGACGTATTACTGGTACGGATGCCACGAAGTTCTTCGCTATGTCGAATTTATCTCGACAAGATCTCAAACAGGTTTCTCCCTCCTCTAAATTGACCTGAATTCTGCAAATTAGATGTCAATTTTTAATCCTGGATCACTACATTATTTGTCTTTCTGTATTATTCTTGTTGCAATGCCTGTACATAGAGAATGACCTTCTCACTTTTGATATTGGTACAACGAAAGCTGCGTTTTACATGGTCTCATTGGTCAGAGGATGTTGGTGGAGGCCATGAGTTTTAGTTCTCACAGTTATAATGAAAAAAAACTACTAAACTTTTAGGGTTTAAACACAAATCCAAAATTTTATTACAATTATCGTTGGATTAAGAACTTTTTAGTTGCAGAAGTGGTATGCAAGAAAGTTAGCTCTAGATGCATTATAGTATTTGTATTTGTGTTAACTGTTAATGAAGTAACCTTTGAGAAAATGTTGTTGCATGATACATTATATTCTCTTTTCCTATTGGCTTTTACTTCTGTAACAGACTAACAGATTACTTATTGTTACTCTGCTTCTGGTGTGTTTTTTAACTTTTTAAGGTGTGGGCGATTGCGGATTCTAAACGACAAGGCTTTCTTGCTTTCAAAGAGTTTGTTACTGCAATGCAGGTGGTTATCTTTTCATATTCTCTCTTTTTCTGATGCATTAAACAGCTCTAAAAGCCCCTCTCTATTTGTAAATCTTAGTTGATTTCCTTGGCACAAGCTGGGCATACAGTGAGCAGTGACCTTGTAAACTCAGACAGTAAGCCGTACAATTCACTAAATTTCTTTGAAATTATGCCATCTGTTAACATTCATATGTTGATAGTGTTTTTGGGTGAAAATCTTTTATGGTGCAGTTAACGTTGAAGATTTGAGTCCACCTACAATGGAGGGTCTGGATGCCTTACTAGCAGTATGTGTGCCATTCTTTCATTATAGCAGAATATAAGAAAAGAATGCAGGGTTGTTGTGAGCCTACAACTTTTAAAACGATTCTAGATAGAACTAATTTGTTAATCAATGTTTGGCAGAGAAACAAGCATCATCCAAAGTCAGCTGATCTTGATTTGAGTGGTAACGGTGAATTAAGTGCTCATGTCAACTATGCCTCTTGAGAAAAAGCAAGCTGATTTTGCTGATGTAACATTTTTAATATTGTTTTAGGTGGTGGTTCTCAGATTGAGATTTCAGCTTCTGGAAGACATTCGAAGAAGGTATGATTTATCCTCCTTTCTCTCACGAATTACAATGAAAAAACTGAAATTTCTTTCATAGATTGAATAATCTGGCTGTCTGCGTTTTTATCCCAAAATTCTTTGTAAATGCTTAGATTCCCTTAAGGACTGTCACATCAATCGTTGATGGCCTGAAGAAGCTCTACATTCAGAAACTAAAGCCTTTAGAATCTATGCATAAATTTCATGAATTTGTTTCTCCCGCATTGGTAAGTTATCTTCATGTTGCAAATGATCTTCAAAGCATTATGTGGATTATAATATATGTATTATAAAAAAGCATGAAGAATGATAATAAGTTTCATTGTTAACTGTTGCTTGTGCTTTTATAGACCAATAGTGATTTTGATGCCAAGCCCATGGTGATGCTTTTGGGTCAATACTCAACAGGGAAAACAACATTCATAAAACATCTGCTTAGAAGTGGTTATCCAGGTAAGTTCTTCACTTGCCTTTCAAAAAAAAAGGTAAGTTCTTCACTCCCAACAATGCAAGTTAGAGGTGGCAATTTTGATGCAATAACTTATGAATGGGTCAACTCGCGTTATGTTATGAAATGGATAAAATAAAAAATAGCTACCAAGGAAACAGGACAAAGGGGTTGAAAGTCGTGCAGAAGTGTATTGAGGTAAAAAATTTCAAAATCATTTTACTGAGATGGAAAGTGTTATGGATCAACCTAAACTCAGTCCTTCGAAAAAGTATATGTGCTGTCTACCAATCCGACTTGTTCATTTTGCCACCTCTACCACAACTCTGTCTCACACACACACTTTTCTTATTACTGCATCTTTCCGTCAGGAGCTCATATTGGCCCTGAGCCTACTACAGATAGATTCGTTCCTGTCATGGTATGTTCTAGATCCTTTTCAGAGACATTAATTGGCAGCTGAATTTTTGGATTTAAAAGAAAATTTCAAAAAAAGTCGAACTGGCTTAACCATCTTTGTCATATTTTCTTTTGTTTTTTGCAGAATGGAACTGATGAGAGAAGTATACCAGGGAATACGGTTGCTGTTCAAGCAGACATGCCGTTTAATGGTCTAACTACTTTTGGAAGTGCATTCTTGTCAAAATTCCAGTGTTCTCAAATGGCTCATCCTGTGAGTTAATATTATTAAAACATGCAAAAATTATGTGAGTTCAATATTTTTCTTTTTCTTTAAAACTAATCATATGTTATGTTGTTTGACTAAAAAAGCTGTTGGAGCATATTACATTTATCGACACCCCTGGAGTTCTATCAGGTGAAAAACAAAGAACACAAAGAAGCTATGACTTCACAGGTGTAACATCTTGGTTTGCAGCAAAATGTGATCTGATTTTACTTCTATTTGATCCTCACAAACTTGATATAAGCGATGAGTTCAAACGGGTCATATCATCATTAAAAGGACATGATGACAAAATCCGTGTGGTCTTGAACAAGGCTCATCAAGTTGATACCCAACAAGTAAGAAAACATTTGTCCCCACTGTTTATTCTAAGTTGGTGAGTAATGTATAAAATTGTTTTGTTTTATAGCTCATGAGGGTGTATGGAGCACTTATGTGGTCACTTGGTAAAGTTTTAAACACTCCAGAGGTTATGCGTGTTTACATCGGGTATGCTATGATTGCTATCTTGATGCATCTGTGTTTTGGTACTGTTTTTGTTTTTATAAACTCATGTGACATATTTTTCGAGGCCAGTTCGTTTAATGATAAACCCATAAACGCGACCGATGATGGGCCACTGGGGGCAGAACTATTTGAGAAAGAGCAGGATGACCTTCTAAGTGACTTAAAAGACATACCTAAAAAGGCTTGTGACCGCAGAGTGAGTTAACTTCTGGCATTTTAAATATTTTAATTCAGGTTGAGTTAATTATGTACTTATAACTTGGGCAAATTTAGTGACTTTAGTATATCAAAACAAGGTTGAGGTACTTTTTAGTGCAAAATAAGAAAGTATGTTCGTTTTTACGGTATGAGCCATATAGCTTATGTGTCATTAATCATGACCAACATATTTTGAACAGATCAACGAGTTTGTGAAACGTGCTCGGTCTGCCAAGATTCATGCTTACATCATGAGCCAGCTTAAGAAAGAGATGCCAAGCTGGATAGGCAAGGCTAAGGCACAACAAAGATTAATTGATAATCTTGAAACACTTTTTGAAAAGATTCAAAGGGAGCATCATTTACCCCCGGGTGATTTCCCTAATGTTGATAGCTTCAGACAGTCCTTAAACGGTTACAATATAGACAGATTTGAAAGAGTGAAGTCGAAAATGATACAGGCTGTTGATGACATGCTCGCTTATGATATCCCGAATCTTTTGAAAACCTTCAGAAATCCATATGAATGATCGAGTCGTTTTGGAGAAATTCAATCATTGTATATAGTATAATATTGTGTCACAATCTGCAGGCTTTGAGATAACTAGCAGCAGGGTGTTAGGACCATCTCACCTTTAGTTTTCCTTGTTATTGAGGGGGTGTCAAATGGTAAATGCCATTTTTGTTAGGAGTATGGCATAGCGTTTATGCAACGCGTTCGCAGGTTGATGTCCTTCCAACTGTATTAACAGAAAATGTAGCAAAATATAGAGGTTCTACATAGCTCCCATGGAGAGGCTGATGTCATGTATGGTTATTTGGTATGCAATAAAATTGATGTTGTTGTTGGTATGAAATCCATACTTCTTAACTTCAAGAGGAAGATTTTCAGCCATAATTTTCAAGGAACCCAGGATTTAAATCCTTTGGTATCCAATTTAGTTAATGGCGGTCTACGTTGCCGGGATAACGGGTTAAAACATACAACCTTTTTTTTTGTATAGATCGGGTTGTGACTAATGTCATATCAAACATTATTTATCTATATAGTTTAGGACTCTTAGCTACATTAAGATTTTAGATACCTTTATGTTGACCACAATACTTTTGTTATTTTCATAATAACCTCTCTTTCATCTTTAGAGTATTCCATGCAAGTATTTTGAGTTGATTACTTAAACAATAGATAGGCTTAAACAATAGATAGGCTTAATCTCACTTGGAATCTATGAATAATTTCTTCATCTTGAGAGGCTAAAGTGAATTTGAGGTTAAGTTTTGACCACATGAGTTTAGTTTTTTACATAACAACCTTATTTTTTCTTTTTATTAAAGTTCTTTTGTTTTTACTTATATTCTCATCTACTTCTCTCATGATGGCCACTACAGATCAAAAGAAGGAATCATAAACTTTGATTAACAAATCAAGTCTACGTTGTATGGGTTCGAGGCCCCGCCCGACCTTCTTTAACATTTTTTTCTTTCTAGATTTTTACTAGTTTTTTATTGTTTTGTTGAAGTTATTTCTTTCGTTCCATTTCCTAAGATGTCTTGGGGTTTTACGTCAAAGTGATAGCCGTCATGATATGATTTTTTATTCATGTTTTGATATTTGTGTCCATGACGTAATTCTCCGTGCAACACGCGTGTACGATATTCCTAGTGTATTCAAAAGTAATTTTATTTGACATAACTTATCAATATACCACAGTAGATAATCTTTTATAAACTGCCGACTCATTATTACGTAAGCAGCTTTTTATCAACTCCATTAACACAATTAAACTTTTGTAATCAAAGGGCCTAAATTAATTAACTAATATAAACTAAATTAGCATATACTATAACCAAGTTAAAAGGTAAATTGGGAATTGATAGTTTACAATGATAGTCAGACAATATATGCGTCCACGTAAATCACTTTATCTAGGCAAACTTCTTAATAGGAAAGACAAGCATACGCTATAATTCATGCCTGTTTTTAAAAGACAATTTCATTAATGTTTGTGTTAAAGTTGGAAATCATTTAATATATGAAGTTTGATGACTTCAAAACATTCTCATGCAAAATATTTTGGGATTCACACGACTTATTTATGGTCCAACTCTAGCATTGACTCCATATTTCATGTTTGCATCTTGTGTGGTTTTATCAATTAGATATATATAAAGTTTTGGTTTTCTATTATTATGATGGTATCCTGTTTGACTGGTCGAACCAGTAAACAGACAAAATGACCAGTTCGATTTCTGGGTTTAAGGAAGAGAGATACCATCTCCCAAAGATAATAGTCGTACCCTCGACCTAGACAGCGAGTGAAGCAATCAACAAGAGAGGGCTGAGAGGGCTGACCGGAGTGAGTATCCTGATTCGATTCAATAAACAACGAACATGAGTAGTCCTCTTTTCTTGTCTTAGTGGTCAAGTTAAAACATATTGGAATTATTGCTTATTCTCAGCCATATATTTTCCTTTTTTGACCAACTCCTTTTTTGACCAACTAGTTCTTTACTTTTCCTTGTTTTGAGGATCTTTGTTTGTTTCTTTCTTTCCCTATATGTACTCAGTTTTTATGCCTGCTATGTATAACAAAATATAGATTTGTCTCTAGTCATTAATTTCTTGATGGTATCAGAGCAAGTTTCTAACACCACTCATCAAACAAAACACTAAATCCAATCCATCCTTTGATAATCGCTTATGGCGAGACAATTGGGAACTGTCAAGTGGTTCAATGTTACAAGGGGTTTTGGCTTCATCACCCCAGAATCTGACAGTAAAGATCTCTTTGTTCATCAATCATCCATTAGAACCGATGGATTCCGTAGCCTTGGAGACGGAGAAACTGTTGAGTTCGTTGTTGAAGAAGGACCCGACGGACGCTCGAAGGCTGCTGATGTAACCGGACCCGACGAAGGTTTTGTGCGGGGAAGCAGATGTGGTTATGGCGGGGATCGTTACAAACCAGAACCGAACACAAGCCCTATACCAGGTTTGAGTTCTAGACAATATCATATTCTTTTAAAACACCTTGCAGAGAAAGAAAATAAAGGAGATGATTGGATTTTGGACTCGGGATGTACCGAGTATATAACACAATATACCGAATGGCTTGATGGGAGAAGAGCTTCGATCAGTGAGCCACCGGTTTTAATACCAAACGGTGAATCTGTGCCTGTCATCGGTAAAGGGAACAGTCGTTTGCCAAATGGAATCATTATTAAAAATGTTTTGCATGTTCAAAAATTTAAATGTAATCTCTTGTCTGTAAGCAAACTATCAAGAGAACATCAATGCTCCATAACCTTTTATCCGGATTTCTGTTTTATGCAAGACTTGCACTCGAGGGAATTGATTGGAATGGGTAAATGTATAAATGGACTGTATCGGATCAAGGCGGAGCAGAGTGAAAGATGGGCAATGGTGGCTACCGTGGATGTTTGGCACAAGAGACTAGGTCATACCTCTAGCAGTAAGCTTTCTCACCTAGATTTTGTTGAAAAGGCGTCTTTTAAGATTGAAGATTGTGATTCATGTGCAAAAGCCAAACATACTAGACTACCTTTTCCCACCAGCATGATCAAAACCAAAGAATGTTTTGATTTGATACATTGTGACATTTGGGGGAGGTATAGAACTCCCTCACTTTCAGGGAAAAGATATTTTTTAACGATTGTGGATGATTATAGTCGATCTGTTTGGGTCTTTCTCTTGAAACACAAGTATGAGGCGAGCGATGCTTTAATGGGTTTTCACAAGATGGTAAAAATGCAATTTAGTAAAATGATTAAAAGGATACGTTGTGACAACAGGGGAGAATTCGTTTAAAATCGCATGAATAATTTCTATGTTGAACAAGGCATAATACTCGAGACCATTTGTCCTCACACACCGCAACAAAATGGAGTTGTTGAACGGAAGCACAGACACTTACTTGAAACCGCGCGAGCCCTTCGGATAGAGGCAAATCTTCCTAAAAGGTTTTGGGGAGAATGTGTGTTAACGGCAGCTTATATAATTCACCGTCTTCCTTCTAAACCCATAGATAACAAAACTCCATTTGAAATATTGTATGAGCAAAAGCCTGAATATGAACACATGAGGGTATTTGGATGTCTTGCTTATTATCGAATCACAGATACAAATGGTGATAAGTTCGAATGGAGAGGGAGTCCGGGGGTGTTTTTGGGATATCCACCAGGAACGAAGGGATATAAGATATTTGACATGAGCAACAACAAAATAGTTGTTTCAAGAGATGTAAAATTTGTTGAGAATATGTTTCCCTATGGAAGTTCCGACCGAATTGATAAACAAGAAAATGAGAGACTTTTTAGCTTTCCTCCTTGGTATTACGAAGAAATCAATGTTGATGAACCACAAGATTTGCAACAAGAAAACAACCCAAATGCAAATGAAGAATCCACATCTGAGTTGAACCAGCAAAGCCCATATGAAAATCCACATGTGGAAGATATCAATGTATCAAATGAAACAAATGAAAGTGTAACCCACGTGGAGCAACAAGGTGGTACCCATAGTGAGGTATAAACTAAAACCATGGTAAATCTTGAGGAGCAAGAACCAAGCAGGCAACAAAGAATTAAAACACGACCCAAACGGCTCGATGATTTTCACGTGAAGATGCCACCGTCTATTGATCATAGCACACCCACTTCTAATCAAGAACCTTTGAACTCCACAGCACCCTTTAGCCCACTACATTTCTTATGAAAATTTTACCGAGTCTCACAAGGCCCTTTTAGCAGCCATCGATTCAAATGATGAGCCGAGGTCTTTCAACCAAGCAATAAAGGATGAAAATTGGAAAAAGGCGATGGAGAGAGAAATAAAAGCATTGGAAACAAACGGAACATGGACTCTTGAAGAATTACCATCGGGAAAGCAAGCCATAGATTCAAAATGGGTCTACAAGGTGAAGTACAAACCAAATGGGGAGGTCGAAAGATATAAAGCAAGACTCGTGGCAAAGGGTTTTACACAAATGAAAGGGGTTGACTATCATGAAACGTTTGCTCCTGTTGCAAAGTTAGTGACTATGCGGACACTTCTTACCTTGGCGGTGAAACAAGATTGGTTCATACATCAGTTAGATGTTAACAACGCATTCTTGCATGGAGATCTTGATGAGGAAGTTTACATGAAGATACCCCAAGGTTTTTCAAAGGAAAACGAGAAATGTGTTTGTCGGCTTAGAAAGTCAATGTATGGCCTCAAGCAAGCATCAAGAAATTGGTATCACAAATTTACACGCTCATTAGTGGATATGGGATACAAACAATCGGTAGCAGACCCTTCTTTATTCATCTATAAGCAAGGTACTATTCATGTTGCCGCCCTTATTTACGTTGACGACGTCATAATTGTTGGAAATGACATGACCAAGATCCAATCCACCAAGTCGCTTCTTAACGAACAATTTACAATTAAGGATCTCGGGCGTTTGACGTACTTCCTCGGTATAGAGGTGGCTAGAATAAAAGATGGTCTCGTGCTTAGCCAAAGAAAATATACCTTGGATATATTGCGAGACATGGGACTTGAAGGTTGCCGACCCAGTTCCCTGCCTATGGAACAAGGTTTGAGGCTTGATAAGGGAGAGGAAGAACCTCGTGTTGATGCAGAGCAATACAGGAGATTGGTCGGGCGTCTATTGTATTTACAAGCCACAAGACCAGATATAGCTTACTCAGTGAACCTATTGAGTCAATTTGTAGCCGACCCACGACAACCACATCTTGACGCAGCCATTCGTGTTGTTCGTTATCTCAAAACTATGCTAGGCCAAGGGATTCTTTTACCTAAGGCGGGAGGTACAACCCTAGTGACCTATTGCGATTCAGATTGGTTAGGCTGCCAATTTTCAAGACGGTCACGCACGGGTTATCTTTTATTACTTGGTGGAGCTCCAGTTTCATGGAAGTCAAAGAAGCAATCAGTGGTCTCTAGATCATCAGCCGAGGTCGAATACAGGGCGATGGCTACTACTGTTAGTGAAATTTTGTGGATTCGTTGGCTACTCACCGAGCTCGATGCTGCACAACCAGACCCGACTCCACTGTTTTGTGACAATGAAGCTGCCCGCCATATTGCCAACAACCCAGTGTTCCATGAGCGTACGAAACATGTGGAAATGGACTGTTATTTTGTTAGAGAACGTGTTGAATCCAAAGAAATTACCCCTGTGCACATTAATTCGACCCATCAGATTGCAGATTTGTTAACTAAACCATTGAGCGGACAACAATTGAAGTTCTTACTCGTCAAGTTGGGCATTCTGAATCTTCATACGCCAACTTGAGGGGGAGTATTGGAATTATTGCTTATTCTCAGCCATATATTTTCCTTTTTTGACCAACTCCTTTTTTGACCAACTAGTTCTTTACTTTTCCTTGTTTTGAGGATCTTTGTTTGTTTCTTTCTTTCCCTATATGTACTCAGTTTTTATGCCTGCTATGTATAACAAAATATAGATTTGTCTCTAGCCATTAATTTCTTGAAAACATGTCCAATTATCTTGCATCGCGTCATCACTCATAAATATCACTCTTGTATAAAGTTAATTGGTTTTTTTAATGACAAACTCTATGCATTTATTTACAACGATGCTTGAACCCTCATCATTTGAGTGAGACACTCAACACTCTGGTACCATTGAGCTAGATAATGTTTTGGTATAATCTTGAATCGTTATTTTAACACAAGAACACAACGAGAATTGAAAGGCAACCTGTCTTAACTTTAAGAATATTATTATGAATAAAACCATATAAAATACAATGATCATAATAGTATTCTTAGAGTCGAGACGAGCTGTCTTCAAATAGTCGGTGTGTTTTTGTGTTAATATAACAATCCTTTGCCAATAATTAGTATCAGAGCTAAACATCAAAACTTGTGTGGAGGCATTTGGAATTCAACAGTGGAGAATAAACAGTCCAATTATTAAGGAGTTCGAGCTCGACCAAAAGAGACAGAGATAAAGAGAGAATCGACAAGATAGTTCATTTGCTTACCGATTATGTATGACTTGTTGGAATTTTGGACACAAAATAATTATATTTATATATTTGTTATATAAATAGTTATTCTTTTATTGGTTTAAGTTCTCGTTTTTGCAACGAACTATACCGTGTCCAAACTGAAGCTAAGATGAATTGATATCGATGCTCGAAGTTGAGTGTACGGAATGAAGAAAATAAAACTTGGGTGACTATAGTAGGAAATTGTTGTAATTTATTTAATACTAATAAAGACATATATTGATTTAAATGAATGTTTTATGTTGATCAAGTATTTTAATAAATATTATGAATATTTATTATGAATCATAATTTTTATTAAAATTGGTATTAAACATGTCATGAATAAAATGAGAGTTTTAATTTGATCTCATAAAACATTTCATAAATCAAATGGGAGTTTTGATTTTAAATCATAAAGCTCGCATTAATATGAACTTATTAGCATGAGTATATAAACAAACTCATGATGATGAAAAGAGAAGAAGAAGAAATTTAATTTCTTGAGTGTCAACAAGTTTTATAGAAATTTAGAGAGGAGTACTCTCTAAATTGTTCATCCTACGTCATCACTCATCATCTTTAATCTTGTTCCATATAACTTCATAACACATATACTTTACCCGATGATCTCTTGGGCCGAGGCACTCTCCGGCAGTACATACTGCTTTGGCTGTTGTACCCTGGGAAGCAGACGCGTCGTCTTGAGTAGAGACGCGAAATCTGTTTTAAGGGACCCGTGTCTAACACGATCCTCAGCCACAACCGTTAATCTCTTGTTTGTTAATTGTTGCTGTCAAGGAGTATAGTTGAAGATTCGAACGTGATGAAGACTTGTGTCAAGAATGTTATATGAAGACTGTTGGAGTACATACTAAAGACGGATGTTCGAATCAAGTTTGGTATATAAATATTGTTTATATTTATTTTTCTATTCGTTTTGTAAACGGTATTGTACTAGAATATTTCCCATGACTAACGAGAGTATCGTTAAAATTATTATCTTTTAATATAAAAGTGAACCTAATTCCTACAATCTTAAAACAGATTTCGTGATGGAATTTTTAAAACCTTATTACCATGGTTTTTAGGTTCACGAAATGTTAAATAAAATATTATTTAAGATTTTGGTTAAAATCAAATAATTTCGTTTTGGGAAATAACGTAGTACAACGTCGTGTTTGGATTTTAATAAAGATTGGAGTACAATCTAATATCCAAAATAACGTGTTACCAAACGAATACTTTGATTCTATCATGTGCTAAAACATTTTTGTAAATGTTTTACAATCTAACATGTGTGTTAGAGATGGTTTAAATTTCTTAAAGTCATTAGGAAATTACGGGTTTATAGTTTTAAACTATTTATTACTACAATAATTTAAGCAAGACCAACTTTTGTTTTAGAAAGAAATTAAAACTAATGTTATGCAATAAATAAGAGAAATAGTAAATTTTATATGAGTCGAGAAGCTTACAAACGATTTTATGATCGTTTAGAGCTAACGAGCGTGTTAGAAGCGGGTTCATTGTATATGAACCAATAAGCTTAAAAACAATTTTTTATGATTGTTTATTTCTAACAAACGTGTTAGAACCAGTTTATATTTTATATATCGAAAAGCTTTAAAATGATTTATGTAATCATTTATTTCTAGCGAGTAAGCTAGAACTGGATTTATTTTATATAAATCTGAAAGCTTTTAAAGCGATCTTTGTTTTCGTTTATTTCTAACGTGCGGGTTAGAAGTGGTTATTTTAACCGATAAACTTAAAAGGTTATTTGTGTTCATTTATTCTCTAACGAGCGTGTTAGAAAACGGTTTATTTAATAAGAACCGTAATATTTAAAATGATTGGTGTAATCATTTGTCAAAAACGGTTTATGTGTATAAACCAATGTGTGTTTAAAAACGTTTTTATAATCATTTATTCTCTAATGAATGTGCTAGAAACAGCTTATTTTATAAACAGAAAAGTGTTAAAAAAAATTGTTTGCAATTGTTTGTCATCTAACGAGCGTGTTAGATAGTATTTATATTATAAAACCATTTTTGGAGTTTATGGATTTGACTATTGTGAACAAGACGTAAAATAAATACGATATATTTTTAAAATAGTTGCAAAGCTATAAAATGTTTTAAATAAATAAAACATGTGTTTTGTAATCTAAAATGGTTAACTACTCATGGAAGAAGAAGCACGTCTCGAACCACAAAATAGTCTCGATGAGATTATTCAAAAAAAAAAAAAAAACAACTCGAGGTTGTTGTGAATAGAAATAATTATTCAAATACAACTATTTATGAATAAGATAGTGTATAAAAAACGTTATTGTTTTTTGGTCGGTTTGATTATTTAAATTTAGAGTTTCAAGATGAAATAAGAAACTTGATTGTATGAGTGCATGAAACACATTTGAGGGAGTACCTCAATACATGTCACAAAATCAATATCATTGCTAATGATGAAAGTGGTATAAATAATAACCCTTTGAGATTTGATGTCTAGATGTAATTTTTATTCGTTTAAATTATTAATTAAAGTGTTTTACACTTTACGTTTTAATTTTGGGTGTCGTATTACTTGTGTTCAATATCTTAAGATAACACATGCAATATTTACAACAAAATAAATCGATTTATGTTATAACGTTCAAAATGATTTTGTGGGAAATAATTTTAAACGTTAGTTATATAATGTTTAGAAAATATATAACTTTAAACGGATAGTGAAATAAGAGATTTGCATAGAAAACAACTTGAGAGTCGTTGAATTGTTGAAGTGTCAAAGCTGAGACATCAAATGTCATTAGATCGAAAATATGATGAGTGTATTGAGATGAAATACACAAGTATCGTGTAGTACATATGAAAGCAATATATTTTATCTTTAATGAATTTAGCTAAATTCATTCTGAAAGATCTAAATGTAGATGTGTCTACCGTTTTAATGTTGTTAGAGCTATGTGGAGGATTTTCTTTTATTTGGAAAAGTATCCTAGTTATACATAGCCTAAAGGGAACAACAAGACATGTTTATCAATAACTCCAGACGAACTTTATGAATTGCATATTATTTAGTGTCAATGTGTTTGACTCTGTCTGAATGCAATACTGATTATTGACGAGTTTCATTTATCTTGTTAATGATAAATGTGTTCAACAAAGTGAATTGAATCAAGACTTATTACTAAGTCTTTATAAGTCAAAGGGAAGATAATGCCCTTTGTACTTCGCACACTCGCATTGTTGTGTTTGAAAGTCGGCTGAGTAGTTTCAAAAGATGCCACCGAGATCTTGGTCTTATCTCAATGTCAACTACCGAATTATGTGTACGCTAGATTGGTACCAAGCTTGGCTTTGAGTTGCTACCAACCTATTGTGTTAATGCCGATATTCGACTATTGCTACCAACTGGCTGCTGCTGAGTTGGTGCTGAGGCGGCTACCGGGTCTAACGTCATGTCTGGTGACTTGCCTCTAGATTAGAGGAATAAAGGAAAACGAGTTATGTTCCTAAACCGAATGATTAATAAGTTTCATGATTTGTCTAAAATAAGATATGGATATGGACAAGGAATAATGTGTTATTCTTTAAAGCTGTGAAGGATCAGAATGATGCATCTTCTGTTCACATGCTAGAGTACTGTAGTCTAAAGCATGCTAGACTAGTACTTATCCAATATGATACTCTAAGGAGGCCAATTATGTATAGACAAGGTTGAAAGAGGGTGTCATTCGGTTCAAGGAGGTTGATATAACCTATGAAAAACTTAACTAACTAGATAATGTTATCTAGTTTACAAAGTCTAAAGAGGAGGACTCAATTTTTAGGTTTGTCTGATAGCAAACCTCACTTTGAAATCAAATTGCAAGAAATGTGGGGGAGAGAAGTTTTCTCAAACGTATTTAGAAAGGGAGAACCTTTCATTACCCCATATGGATGTTATCTAATAACATTTAAATGTGGGGGTGTCTTGCATTTGAAAATAAAATGTTAGCAATATGGATTTTGGCAATCCAAAGATATTGCAAACTCATAATCAAGTGTAGTATACAAAGATAATGAGGAGTCTATGATAGACTCGGATTCTAATTGGATAAATTTAGAATCTTGATAGATGTCTTCTACCAAAGGCATAAATGAGAGGTGTTTATTTTGAAATAAGAATTGTATTCTTCAAATACATAAAAAGTTTCACAATAGCCATTATTAACTTACGAGTTAAGAACACATCATGAAAACCTATCTCGATTGAAGTTATCTATATCGACTTGACAAAGTGATAGATAATAATTTTGGATCCAACAACCTGCGGGTTGAAACGAGACGAGATAGAGAGGAATTGGACTAAAGCCCGTAGGGAAAGGGGAATATGAGGGAAACCTAACCTAGTTGACTAGAGATCCTAAGATCTAGGTTCAATAGGACAACTTAATCATATGACCAACAGAGTCACTATAGGGGAGTACCCTAAAACTAAAAGGGAGCGACGAACTTCCTAGTCCATTCACTCTGGGGGAGTACCCCGAACCAGTGACCAAGGGAAGGTTAAGCATATTCATGTTAAATGATTGTAGGAATCAATATAACCATAATGCTTTTAATGATTCATGGAAACACCTATGTTAGAGAGAAGTGGGGTCGCTTCAAATAGATTTGTGGGGTGGCGCAAATCCTAGAGCTCTCGCAGAACCAGGATAGTGATCCATGACCATAACGGACACGAAAGTGAGGGGATGTGCCCGACTAGGGAGAGTCTTGTGTGAATGTATATTGTTGTCTATACAAATGGGGTATGTTCAAAGACATCGCGTCTACACACCACCAGTAAGCTAAGTATACTTCACAAAGGAAGGTTCAATGGGAACACCTACCTATCCTGCAAGACTCAACTGTCGAGTTTTCATTGGGAATTTTGTGTGTTTTGATCGATCTCCATTCATGTGGGGGATTGTTGGAATTTTGGGCACAAAATAATTATATTTATATATTTGTTATATAAATAGTTATTCTTTTATTGGTTTAAGTTCTCGTTTTTGCAACGAACTATACCGTGTCCAAACTGAAGCTAAGATGAATTGATATCGATGCTCGAAGTTGAGTGTACGGAATGAAGAAAATAAAACTTGGGTGACTATAGTAGGAAATTGTTGTAATTTATTTAATACTAATAAAGACATATATTGATTTAAATGAATGTTTTATGTTGATCAAGTATTTTAATAAATATTATGAATATTTATTATGAATCATAATTTTTATTAAAATTGGTATTAAACATGTCATGAATAAAATGAGAGTTTTAATTTGATCTCATAAAACATTTCATAAATCAAATGGGAGTTTTGATTTTAAATCATAAAGCTCGCATTAATATGAACTTATTAGCATGAGTATATAAACAAACTCATGATGATGAAAAGAGAAGAAGAAGAAATTTAATTTCTTGAGTGTCAACAATTTTATAGAAATTTAGAGAGGAGTACTCTCTAAATTGTTCATCCTACGTCATCACTCATCATCTTTAATCTTGTTCCATATAACTTCATAACACATATACTTTACCCGATGATCTCTTGGGCCGAGGCACTCTCCGGCAGTACATACTGCTTTGGCTGTTGTACCCTGGGAAGCAGACGCGTCGTCTTGAGTAGAGACGCGAAATCTGTTTTAAGGGACCCGTGTCTAACACGATCCTCAGCCACAACCGTTAATCTCTTGTTTGTTAATTGTTGCTGTCAAGGAGTATAGTTGAAGATTCGAACGTGATGAAGACTTGTGTCAAGAATGTTATATGAAGACTGTTGGAGTACATATTAAAGACGGATGTTCGAATCAAGTTTGGTATATAAATATTGTTTATATTTATTTTTCTATTCGTTTTGTAAACGGTATTGTACTAGAATATTTCCCATGACTAACGAGAGTATCGTTAAAATTATTATCTTTTAATATAAAAGTGAACCTAATTCCTACATGACTATCGTAGCTAGAAGAAGGAAAAGATAGTGCAATGGAGAAAGTCGGCAATTAAGATGACACATTAAGGTGTTTTATGACAAAAATAGAAATCAAAAGGGAACATGAATATTATTGCTTTACGCGAACCAAACAAGAAAAATAAGAATGAAAATTCTTGAGGTGGTTCACAAATCAAGGGCAAAAACATGTGTCGGAAATTTCTTTCTAAAAATCATGAGATTTAAAATCACAAGAATGATTTGTTATTCTTGTTGCATGCTACTATACGACAACAAATGAAAAAAGGGAGATAAAAACACAACAAATTAAGCTATTAGGGAGGAGCTCAATCAACGACTGGTTTCTTGTTGAAAGAACAGGCTTGATCAGTCAAAGTGTTTGTTAATTAGGTTTGTTCTAGACATATCAATAAGCTTTTAATGAAGGTCAAGATCAATAATAGGTCTTTTTCTTTCTTGTCGGTAGAAGAAGAGATTAGCAGGTGGCTAGCTTTTTGGCAGAAGTAATTCAACAGATAGCAAATGAAACGAAAACAATAAGTGGTAGGATTTTTCGTTCAGTAGCCGGGTAAAAAAAGAAAAAAATTGGCTAGTTAGGCTTAAAAGACCAAGGAATAAATAAATAGTATGAAATGTAAATTAAAAAGTTTTAATGTTCGTGAAAGCGTGAGACTTCAGAATGCAACCTACTCCTAAGGAGTGATGACTTGAGAAAATATGCTAAATGAGTCAATACAAAGGTTTATGAGTTCGCAAGTTTAAATAGCAAGTAATTTGTTTGAATATTTGTATTACAATATAAACAAATGTATATTAATAGGTAGCTAAATGTTACTTAGTGTATTCAAAACCGAAACTGCTTGTTTGAATTTTGTTTGTCTTCCACCACATCTATCACAAAGAGTAGCTAAATGTTTGATCAATATTACCCCCGTTTGACCTCTAGTCGAATTAGCGCGACTAACGCGGCTAGGGTTTGGCAAACCCAGTAGTACTATGCATTATTACCTCGTTAGTTCGTTGTCAACTTTTCGATATGTAAAGACTTTTGTGATAATGTTTGTGCTACAGTAAATAAATGATATAACAATAATACTAAATCAAAGCTTGTTCGCATGTTTCTCACCTAAAAGAAAAGTACGGAAAATGGGGTTGTGATTTGTGAAGTCTCACCCCACAGAGCGTATAAAACAAGTAATGCAAATACCAATCACTAAAGAATACCTATCAACTATTAAATATGGGTCTGTGAGTGTGTGTTCATAATGATCCATATAAACGCCACTGTATCCAAACAACGTTAACTGTTGCTGTAGTGAAAATAAGTGAAATCATGTTGACTTTTATTTGACTAAAGTTGACTTTTATTAACCAAAGTTGACCAGTATGACCTTAACACGTTGGTGACTCAAATAAGTGAAATCATGTTTAATAATACTCATACACTCCAAATCAAGTTGCATATAAAATTTCATATTGGAATTCTATTTATGAAAACTTTCTATTTTCAGAAAGTAAGGTTTTTATTACAAATATGTAATCCATTTCTAAATCCACATAACATATCATTACAAGTATCATAGATAATATACAATCATCTAACTTTGATCTTAGCAAGTTAATAACATCAAGAACATCATTATGAATACAGTTTCAATATTTAGAAACATATGAACACATGTTGTACAGTCTACAACATAACTTACCGATATGTTCCTAGATCATACTAACCCAATTACAATCATTACACAATGCACTACACCTATAACAGTTATCATACAAATCATTATTTCAAATAGGTTATCATACGAAACACTTTTTACAATCTATCCATTCCTATGTCATACACATTGTATATCAATCATCATCATCCATCAAACATGCTCAAACTCAATCCATAAACCAACTTGTTAAAGAAGTTACTAATAATGAAAAGCCTACGAAAAACTAGGCAATTTCACAATTTGAAAACACCAAAGTTCATCCATATGCATCAACTAACATCATAGCACCAATCTATCAACTCAATTTCATCAAAATCACAATTCATATGAAATCCCCAAATTAAAATTACTATTGATAGTAGGTCTTGATTTTCAACCAAAACTCGATTTTCAACAATTTCAATCCGTACAAATATCTTAGAATCACATAATATTGCATAATCCATTTACAACTTCATAAAGTTCATGGTTTTGATGTGTGTTTGGACAATCTAGGGTTTCAAGAACATAGTTGATCAAAGGGAATGAAAATCACAAGAAAACTTACTGGTATCATAGAATTGTTAATTACTAACACATGTTTGATGCAAACAATGCCCGAAATCACCAATAATTGTACAAAACAAGATTAAAGAAAGTTGTATGTGTGTGTTATGCAACAGAGGATGGGGAAGGGGGAAGGAGGTGACTGAATATGGGTGTGAATTTCTAACAAGACTCAAAAACACGACACGAACCTAACTTGAAATTCACGCGTTTACTATAAAATGGGGCCGGGTCAGGTTCATGTTGAACCTGTTGACCCGCTTAGCTAAACAGGTCGGATTCTGGTTCAACCCGACAAGTTTGCGGGTTGACCCATTTAACCCATTGTTTATTTATTTGATTTATTTTATATATTTTGTGTCTAAATTTCTTATGTCTTTTATTTCGAAATTTAGAACTTAAAATAGAAATTTGCATAAGATTTCATAACTAAATTGTTATTGTTTTATATTAATTGGCATTTTTGTTGTGATATAGTAATTTTAAAGTATTAATATGTGAAAAACAATATAAAAATTTAAAAATTCAGGTCAATCAGGTTTTGTTCGTGTCAACCCTAAATTTTTGTGTCTTGTTCAGGTTGAGACTCTTGACATAATTTTTGGGTTCGGGTCGGGTTGGACCCGAGAACACGCCTGTGTTAGCACCCCTAATTGTGGGGGCAGGGGTTCTAGGGTGAGGTTATGTTGTTGTTGTTATTTATTATTATATTATTATTTATTATTATTATTATTATTATTATTATTATTATTATTATTATTATTATATTATTATTATATTTATTATTATTATTAATACTATTATTATTACTATTATTATTACTACTATTATTACTACTATTATTACTAGTATTATTACTACTACTACTACTACTACTACTACTACTACTACTATTATTATTATTATTATTATTATTATTATTATTATTATTATGATTATTATTATGATTATTATTATTATGATTATTATTATTATGATTATTATTATTATGCTTATTATTATTATTATTATTATTATTATTATTATTATTATAATTATTATTATTATGATTATTATGATTATTATTATGATTATTATTATTATGATTATTATTATTATGATTATTATTATTATGATTATTATTATTATTATTATTATTATTATTATTATTATTATTATTATTATTATTATTATTATTACTACTACTACTACTACTATTATTACTACTACTATTATTACTACTATTATTATTACTATTATTATTATTACTATTATTATTATTATTACTATTATTATTATTATTATTATTATTATTATTACTATTATTATTACTATTATTATTATTACTATTATTATTACTACTATTATTATTATTACTACTACTATTATTATTATTATTATTATTATTATTATTATTATTATTATTTATAAAACAAGACCTCCAATTTTTTTTAAAAAAATTTATTCCGGTGCTCGCGATCAGATTTATCTAAACCAAAATACTAATAACAATCACAATATATTATTTAAAGTCTAACTACATGAAATACTATTCATTTTATTATTTTAAAGCAAATTTATAACAATTCAATTATATAAATCGTAAGCGATAACACATAAATGCCCGAAAATTCACAATTTTAACATCAAGGCTAACAATTTAATCATGTAATTACATATCATATAATTTCAATTATACATATCTGAAATATCATTTTGATAAATCACCAATGTTCCGGGAACAAGACTCGTGTGTGATCCGACGATTATTTGAATTATTGTTATGTGAAGGTTCGCGTAATAACTAAAACATTTAATTAAGCCTAATTAAATGAAATGCATGTATGAATGATCGGATAATAAATTTTCGTGTTATGGAGTTATCTTTGATATCTACATCGCTCGAAAAAGGGATAAGTTTGGTAATCGATTTGGCTTTGTTACGTTTCTCGACGTCAAGGATTCTAAGGATTTAATCAGGAAGATCTGTAACACTTGCATTGGAGATTGTTGGTTAAAATCAAACGTAGCCAGATTTACTCTCGAGGAAGGAGAGATTCGTAATGAAACGGAGAACATTAAGAAGAACAACCATCATCAGGAGGCTAGCCGGAAGACGGAGAAACCTCCAACCTCGTATTACAACGGGAACCTGTCTTTTACTGATACACTTATGGGTCGTCAAGGGGTGTTAAAGGTTGGCAAAACAGTGGCTGTCGAGGACAATACGGCTGTGTTTAAGGATGCTTATGGAAAGGCCATAATCGCAAGAATGATTGATCTCGATGCTCTTAAAAGCATTTACGTCATCCTAAATGATCTATGTCCGGGTAAAGGAAAGGTACAATACATTGGAGGGCTTTCGGTTCTGATAACATTTGAAGACAATAAGACGGCAACCATGGTTCGGGATGCAGCCAAAGAAGTCTTGGGTCGGTTTTCGTCGGTGGATCTTTGGGAAGGGCAGATTTTAGCATTCCAACGGCTCGCATGGGTGAAGATTGTGGGGGTCCCTTTGCATATACTATCGTCCCAGGCGGTAAATGCTATAGGATCTTCGGTTGGCAAGGTAGTTTTTAATCCTACTAGAACGGATGAAGATGGGACCTTTCATATGTTTATATGGGCATTCTAGTGGGAGATGGTAAACGAATTGAAGAAGAGAGTACGGTTTCATGGCGTGATAAGAAGTTTAGGGTGTGGATTAATGAAGAAGCAGGAATTTGGGTACCGGAATTTTATAAAGTTCCGACGTCAGATCCATCCATGCATGAAGATCAGGCGACGCCTGAAGATGAACGGAGGAATGATCACCACACCGGAGGGGACGATTCACCAGGTCTGCAGTCAAATTCCGGTAGGGCGGGATCGGTGCCTATCGTAACTGAAAAGGAAATTAATTATGACCATTATGATGGCAATGAATGCCCAATCATTGACATTAATGGTAGTCAAAATATCCCTCCAGTTTCGGAATTGGTTTCGGAAAGTCAAGACTTTATCCCTGGCAATGAGTTTGATTTTGATAAGGATTGTCGTGTGAATGGGCTTATTAACGATAATGGGCCAAATTTTAACAAAAGAAAAAAAGAAAGGTTGTATGGGCTCGGCGGGCCAGATTAACCCGGCCTACTCTAGCAGTTTAGAAAAGTCTAAGGTGGGCAAAAAATATAGAGTTGAAGATGACATGTTTGGGCTAGACTCGTTATTGGGCCTGGAAAAACATGCTGAAGAAGGAACTGAACCCGGTGTTGATCCACGAGACTTGGATCTAAATTCGCAGCCAGTTGTGGACATTGGGCCGGATGATAGGGCCGATGTCTCAGATTCAGCCTAACTTCAAGAAGTGGATGCAACAATTATTATGGGAGATTTATTGGGTGCAGACTTATCTAAATCACATGGTATGATTCAAGATTCTATTGTTTCAGAAGGGTTACAAGGGGTGAAGAAATGAATTGCCTTTCAGTGAATATTAGAGGGGTTGGGGGTGTTGGTAAACCGGGTTGGATAAAAAAGATAAAGCATAATTGTGGCATTTCTTTTTTGGGTTTGCAAGAAACAGTGAATAATGATATTCTCCAAGGTTTAGTGTCTGCTTACTGGGGAGGTACGGGGTTTGAATTTGATTATGTTTCGGCCGTTGGTAATTCAGGAGGTTTGTTGAGTATTTGGGACCCGAAGGTTTTTGTGAAAGATAAGGTTTCTAAAGATAATAATTTCCTTCATGTTGCGGGTATGATCATGGCAGTGTCGATTAGGCTCAATATTTTAAACGTTTATGGCCCTCATAATAAGGGTGATAAAAGGCGTTTATGGTCGAAAATTCAAAATCTTATGAGTTCCAATGATGGGTGGTGGATTTTATTTGGAGACTTTAATGCGGTTCGGGAAAAACAAGATAGAAAAAATTCCAAGTTTGATCCCGGTTGTGCTAACGATTTCAATGACTTCATTGAACAGACGGGGTTATGTGAGTATAATCAAAAAGGGTACAAGTATACTTATATGTCATGTAGGCATGGTGCATATACTTGGAGTCGTATCGACAGATTTCTTGTTTGTGAAAACGTCTTCAACAAATGGCCTAACGCGTATGTTCGAGTTTTGAAAAAGAATCTTTCAGATCACTCGCCTTTGGTTTTTTCGATAGTGGACACAAACTTCGGGCCTAAACCGTTCAGGTTTTTCGACTCTTGGATTGATCGGCCAGGATGCGTTGAGGTTATAAATGGTGTTTTTGAAGCATGGCAGAAATCGGGACTAGCGGACGTTAATTTGCTTAAAAAACTTGGCATGCTTCGTAGCCGTCTTCGGGTGTGGTATAATAGTATACGAGTCTCTGAGCATTTGGAAGAATATATGCTGCGTGCTGAGAAGGAAAAATTGGAGATTGAAATGGAAGATAAAAATCTTGAAGAAGCCGATGTTTGGGTATGGTCCGAATGCAAGGTTGCGTTAGAGAATATTGAACGTAATAAGGCTCGAGATATTCGACAAAAGTCTCGAGTTAAGTGGGCTTCGTTGGGTGACGAAAACTCTAGCTTTTTTCACTGCATCGTGAATGGTAGAAAAGCACAAAATTCGATTCCGGGTGTTTTTATTGATGGTGAGTGGATTACTAGGCCGACTATTGTCAAGCGAGAGGTTTTACGATTCTTCCGAGAGCATTTTCACGAGCAACATAAGGTTCGGCCAAAGCTGGTTTGTACAGGTTTAAAGACTATTCATCTTGCGGACCGAGATTTATTGGTTGCGGATTTTTCAAGCCAAGAGATTAAAGACGCGGTGTTTGATTGTGGTTCTAATAAGGCTCCGGGGCCCGATGGTTTCAACTTTCGCTTTGTTAAACGCTTTTGGGGGCTTTTTGAAGAAGATTTCACGAATATATTGAAGGAATTTCATACTACCGGTGTTATTAATCAAGGATGTGGCTCTTCCTTCATAACTCGTATTCCTAAGCTTAAAACTCCGATGGGTCTTAAAAATTATAGGCCTATAACACTTATTGGCATGATTAGTAAAGTTATTTCTAAAATACTAGCTAATCGTATCAAAAAGGTAATGGGTCGTGTTATCTCGGAGACGCAGTCGGCTTTCTTATCGGACCGGTATATTCTTGATGGCCCTCTTATGGTTAATGAAGTCGTGGTGTGGTTAAAGAAGAGACATAAGAAAGCTTTTTTATTAAAAATTGACTTTGAAAAGGCCTACGATAATGTCAATTGGAATTTTCTAATTTCCATTATGTCTCAAATGGGGTTTCCTTTGAAGTGGGGTGATTGGATAATGGGTATTTCCTCGTCTTCTAGAGCCGCGGTGCTTGTCAACGGATCTCCTACGTTTGAATTTCAATGTCATAAAGGCCTTCGGCAAGGCGACCCACTTTCGCCTTTTCTTTTCTTGATTGTGATGGAAGCGTTATCTTGGATGCTCGATAAAGCTAAAGACCTTGACGTTTTTAAAGGTATTAATTTTTCTAGCAACGATATTAATTTGAATCATCTTTTCTATGCGGATGATGCTTTAATTATGGGGGAGTGGTCATATGATAATATCAAGAATATCGCTAGGATTCTCCGCATTTTTTATTTATGCTCGGGTCTTCGGATTAATCTCCATAAATCTAATATTTATGGTATTGGTGTCGAGGATTCCGAGTTGGATGATATGTTGGCATATCTTCGATGCAAGAAAGGTCTTGTTCCTTTTACATACCTTGGTATCCAAGTGGGGGCAAAAATGACGCGTATTAAGAGTTGGGATCCGGTAGTTGAGACTATCCGGAATCGTTTGGCATCATGGAAAGTTAGACATTTATCTATAGGCGGCCGTTTAATATTGATAAAATCGGTTCTTGAAAGTCTTTCGGTTTATTATCTTTCTTTATACAAAGCCCCTAAAGCCGTGGTGGATTCTATTGAGGCAATTATGCGTCGGTTCCTTTGGGCCGGTCCTAATATTGAGAACAAAATCTCATGGGTCGCATGGGACGATGTAACAAAGCCAAAGAACAAAGGTGGTTTGGGTATTTCCAAGATTCAAGATGTCAACAACGCCCTTTTGTTAAAATGGACTTGGAAATTCAAAAATGAAGGTGGTAATCTTTGGAAGAAAGTTATCATGGGATGTCACGGTTCGAGTAGACCTTGGTCTTTATTGCCTTGTAGTTCATCTTCTAGCGGATGTTGGAAATATATTGTCAAAGTAGGTGATTACAAACTCTCCAATGGTAGAACATTAAATTCATATTTCAGTGGAGATCTTAGTGATGGAAGGCTTATTAATTTTTGGAGCGATTTATGGTTATTACCTGCTCCATTGAGCGCTTTATACCCTAATCTTTTTCAGTTAGAGAAGAACAAGTGGGTTAAAGCTTGTGAGAGGTTACAATGTGTTAATAACATAAAACAATTGTCGTGGGATTGGAGCGCTAACCCGTCCACTGAAGTTCAGGTTGCGGAACTGTTTGACCTTCTAAATCAGATTCATAATTTTGTGTGGCACGGCGGGACTGATCGATGGATTTGGAATGCGGAAAAAGACAGTATTTTTACAGTTGCGTCGGCAAAAAAACTATTGTCTTCTAACGAATCGGACAACGGCAATCAGTTGCTTAGATGGAAATGTTGGGTGCCTTTGAAGTGTAGAATTTTGATGTGGAGAATTCTTAGGAATCGGATTCCTACCGTTGACGAATTGAGGAAACGTGGAGTTGATATTACCATCACCGATTGCAGACTATGTGGATTGGATTCTGAGACGACATTACATCTTTTTACCGGATTCAGCTTTTCGAATGAAGTTTGGTTTCGTATCGAAAATTGGTGTAAGCTTCCTCACAATTTTTGGTTTGATCTCCCGGATATTCTTCATATGGTGGAGTCGCAACCGCATTCTAAGAAGTCGAAATACATTTTAAGAGGTATTGATTACACGTCTATGTGGATGATTTGGAGCGAAAGAAACGAACGGAGTTTCTTTAGTAAGAGGCGGCAACCAATTCAAATTGTGGAGAACATTAAAGCGATGGCCTATTTTTGGATACGTAATAGGTCTAGGTGGAAATCTTGGTGTATTTTTCCTTTGGATTGATGTATTGGCTTTGCTTCGCTAAGTCCTTGCTTTGAGGTCTTGCGAGCTTTTGTTTAATGAAGTTTTCTTTGAAAAAAAAAATAAATTTTCGTGTTAGTCCTTGAAAACTCCACCTTGTTCATCCACTTGGAAAAGTCTTGGATCCCTTGAAATCCAGTTCTTGTGATTTGGTATCTTCTTTCTACCATGTGTTTTAATCGTTCTTTCTGCAAATAATTTGAACTCTTTTACCCTTTGATACAATTGTCTAGTTTTTGGATATGGGGTTTTTTGTTCTTGTGATCTTCAAATTTAATGTTTAAAGGGTATGTGATTATTATTTGCAGGTTGGTAAAAAGGTGAACATGAATTAAACAAGAAAGTGGATAGTCCGAGCGGTTCTATGATGGTGGCCCGTGGCCGGCCATATGGTTTTGTTGGTGGTGGTCTGATTTATAAGCAGTGGCGGAGCTTGAGTCAAAGGTTAAGGGGGACGGGGGCGAAAGTAAACTATTTTAGGGAGGCGGACTTTATATTTATTAAAAATTTCCACTACCGGACTGAAAATTTACACTATCGAGCCAAAATTTACACTACTGATAAAAAAAAAGAGGTGGCCCCCCGGCCCTAATGAAGCTTCGCCATTGTTTATAAGAGAGGGTTAGAGAGAAAGAGAATGAATATATAGAAAGAGTTAGAAAGAGAGAGTAGAGAGTAAGGTGTTGTTTGTTTTTTCTGCAGGAAAACGTCTGCAGTCTGCGGACCACATCTGCAGACATCTGCAGCAGAAGAGGTGGACCAAATGTCTGCAGTCTGCAAGAAAAAGACTGTTTGTTTTTTTTAACATCTGCAGAATGCTGAAATATTTTGTAATTAAACTAAACCTATTTTTTAAATTTTAAAAATAACTTTCTTCAGAGCTAATCATACAAACTAAACCAAATCACTAACCATAAACCAAATCACCAATCAAACAAACCAAATCATTCATCATACAAACTAATCATACAAACTAAAATCACAAATCATACTATACAAATCACAAATCAAACCAAATATTAAACCAAATCACTAATCATACACCAAATCACCAACCAAACAAACCAAATCATTCATCATACAAACAAAAATCACTAATCATACAAACTAAAATCACAAATCTACCTACACAAATCACAAATCAAACTAAATACTAAACCAAATCACTAACCATACAAACTAAAAACACTAATCATACAAATAATATAAAAAATCTAACAAAATCATAAACCAAGTCACAAGTCATACTAACCAAATCACAAATCATCTTACATAAACAACAAATCAACAATAAACTTAAACAAAATCAAAAAATTAAAAAAAACTTACCTGCTTGGCGGCGGTCGGAGTAGGGTGGCAGGGGGTCGGAGGCCGGCGGTTGGAGGGGGGAGGGCTGGCTGCGATCGACGAGGGGGAAAGGAGGGGGGGGGGGAACTGGATGCGATCGGCAAGGGGGAAAGGAGGGGGGAGGGCTGCGACTACGAGGGGGAAAGGAGGGGGAGGGCTGTGACTACGAGGGGGAAAGGAGGGGGAGGGCTGCGACTACGATGGGTAAAGAAGGGCGGTGGTGTGGAGAAGGAGGTCGGCGGTCGGGGCAGAAGAGGTGGACGTCGGCGGTCGGAGGCCGGCGACCGGAGCAGAAGAGGTGGAGTGGTCTGGTGTGGTGGGGGTTGGAGTTGGGTTGGACTTTAGAGGGTTCCAAATGAAACAAAACAATCTGAAAGGAGAGGAGAAGAGGTTGTGAAGAGATGAGAAGTGGTTGTACCACATCTTCTCCGTGCATACGTCAGGAAGAAACAAACAGTCTGCGAACTCAAAAATTCTTCCCGCGTCTGCGTGCGCGCAGATGAAGAGGTGGGGAAGAGCTTTTATCAAAAAACAAACACCCCCTAAGGCTCACATATTTACATGCATAAAAATATCATCTAATGTCCGCTAGCGAAAAGGATGCTAATATTTTTAACGCAGAAAAAAATGTTTTGTAACTTTTTTAGTTTAAGTGAGAAATCTGAAACTTGCTATGAACCTAAATGATGAAAAATGTAATTTACACTTATTATCACATAATTATTTCTTTAGTTGAGTTTGTATTAGACTAGAAGTGAATTTGTTTATTTATTTGATTATTAATAGTGTTTGAGTTGAGAAAAATATTAGTTTATGTCTAGTATACTATTTAATTTTATTTGTCGTGTTTAATAATAAAAAAAATTTAAAGTATGTTACTTCATATCTGTGTGTTTAAATGTATATTCGGGTTAATCCAATTTGTTGATATCTAACATTATACACCAGTGTCACGATTTATAACAACTATTAAGTATTAGCGCATAATTCTATCAATCATGCCTTGTTTATGCAATTATTAGTACTAATGAAATGTTTATCTTATTTAAATCAAACGAAATAAGATATTGTTTGTTTTAGATTTTCATTAACTGATTCAACTAAAAATATATTATTGTAAAACACATATAACTAATAAAAAATTTAGTGTATAATTTAAAAATATATGTCTCTCTACCTATCTGGATAGAGGAAAGACTTGCCACCACCTATTCCTCCCAGACCCTGCTCTTGAGTGGGATATACTGGGTTTGTTTGCTTGTTTGTTTAAAAATATATGTCATTTGTTATTTTGTTACCTAATTATCATATTTGGATTTATTGTAGAAGTAAGAACACTTGCGGCTATCTGCCTCCTTACCATGTGCACACTTCAACCCTTCTAGGCCCACACATAAAGTCCTACCAACGTTATTTTTAATTTCATAGTTATTCACGGGTGTTAAACAGGTCGAATTACCGATTATGAGTTGATAATTTCGATCAAATTAATTGTATCTGATGTTTGATTTAACTTTCAGTTTACAAAGTGTTTAGAGAGGGGCTGAAGCGCTTCGTGTATTTAACCTCATCATATACTTTAGAGTAAATTACGCTTTTCGTCCCTGTGGTTTAGTGGTTATAACGCTTTTAATCCAATAGTTTAAAAACGCCCGATTTAACCACTGTGGTTTAAATTCTGTCACAATCAGCTCCACTTTTGTAACGCCGTCCACTGTGGCCGTTAGTCAACCCACATGTGCCCCTCACGTGAGGGGCATTTTAGTCTTTTTAGCTCAAGTTTCTCACTCCCTCCTATCTCCTTCCATATATTTAAATAATCAACTTCCTCTCTCTCCTAAAACTTTCATCCATTTCACATCTTCTTCCTTTCTCTCTCTGGATCATCTTCAAGAACCATGGACAGGCAGAAAGCGGTTATGTGTTGTTGTGGTTCGCCAACCTATATTCGCACGTCATGGACATCAGCAAACCCTGGTCGTCGTTTCTACTGTTGTGCAAGCAAGGTAGGTCAATTCTAGGTCAATTCTTCACACTAACCTCGTTCTAGGTCAAATCTACTATTGTGCTTATGCTTTTGGCGTAATTTTTCAGGGATCAAGTTGTGGATTTGTTGCATGGAAGGATCCTCCAATGTGTCCAAGAGCAGCTGAAATCATACCTGGACTTTTGAAAAACATGAACAAGCAGGAAGAAATTGCAAAAAGTAATGCCAGTGAAATTAGGAAACTAAAAGTTGTTTTAGTTGTTAGTTGGGTGTTGTTCATCATGTATTTTGTTTTCTAAATGACCTGAAAGCTTGTAAAGGTCATTAATTTCCTATGTACTGGCTTATTTTGGTAATATAATGAATCCTTCATTTAGTAGCTGCTTATGACCATTATTCTTGTAAACAACAAAACCATTACCATAAACTGCAGTACCATTATTCTGCTTCATTTAGTAGCTGCTTGTGACCATTTAGTAGCTGCTTGTGACCATTTAATAACAATGCAATATAATGCTGCTTGTTTTCTAAATGACCATTATTCTTGTAAACAACAAAACCATTACCATAAACTGCAGTACCATTATTCTGCTTCATTTAGTAGCTGCTTGTGACCATTTAGTAGCTGCTTGTGACCATTTAATAACAATGCAATATAATGCTGCTTGTTTTCTAAACTGCAGTACCCAAAATACATCATTGTTATTGTTCATTACAAACCATAAAAAACAACCAATTTACAAAAGTCATTGTTCATTAGAAACATAAGTCTACCATAAAAGTGTACCATTACAAAAGTCAACCATTTCACCCAAAATAGATTACCACATAAACCATTACAAACTACAAACATAAACCACAAAAGTCATTGTTCATTACAAACCATAAAAAACAACCAATTTAAACATTCAAGTAGCTGCTTGTGAAGAAGGCTGACCATCATCTCCCTGTCCCTTGCATGACCTTGAGTTATGACCTTTTTTCTTGCACTTTCCACATGTGACTGTGTTACCAACTCTAACCATCTTTCCACCCTTAACAACTGGTTGACTTACCTCCTCAGCACTCTTCTTTCTTTTTTTCTTTGGCCTCCCTACTTGTGTATGATGTTTTGGTGCAGTAAGCTTTGTTGGGCAAGAAGAGGGTGTCCACATATGTCTTTCATTAATTGGGTCAACTGTGTTTGCATATACCTTCTTCCAGGTATCTAACCAATACACCTTAGACACCCAGTTCTCTGGAATACCAACCTCCATTCCATTCTATGCCATATTCCATATCACTGCAACTGCATGCTTACATGGCATGGCAGTTAGCTCCCACTTCCTGCATGAACAACTTTTTTCATCAACATTGACCACACATTGGTCCTGTGCAGGCCCACTTACCTGATATTTGCTCATACCATTCCAGATTACTGTGTATTTTACAGCCTCTGCCTTGATTGCTTCAAACAATTTTGTTGCATTTGGAGTCAAAGGCCCATCACACTTTGCTATTACCTTATGCACAGCCACTATCCTTCTCATTAAATACTCCCTGATGAACTCTAAACATGTAATAACAGGTTTGTCCCTACCCCTTACTAGCTGCCTATTAAATACTTCACATATATTATTTAAAAGAACATCACTAGTTGACCTTCCTGCATAAGTTTAATAAGGATTATTAGCATTGTTATTAGTGAAACAAGTGACATAATGCAGTGTTATTTGCATTATTATTAATAAGGTAAAAAGTAAAATACCACTGAATTAGGATCTAGACCAATGCTTTGCTGGTATTTCTTTCAACCACTCATGTAAACCAGGATCCAGGTTGTGTACATCTTTCATGGCCTTTGTAAAATGGGTTATTGTTGTTACACTTGCACACCTCCACAGCATGTTCTTGTAAAAATTGCCCTTCCACCTTAACTTCATGTTTTCATGTATATGTCTTAAACAAAACCTGTGTTCAGCACTGGGAAACACTGTTTTTAAAGCTGGTATAATGCCCTAGCATATCAATAGATATCAATGTTAGTATGTAATTGTATTGGAATAAATAGATAATTAGATATATAAAAGTTAAACATTTATTTACCTTTTGCCTATCACTAATAAAAGTGAAATTGGAACTGGATGTCAAATCTAGGTCATCACCTAAACATTCTAAAAACCATGTCCAAGAGCTTGTAGTTTCAGCCTCTACTAGAGCATAAGCAACAGGGTAAATTCCATTGTTTGAATCTATCCCAACTGCAGTCAAGATTTGTCCAGGGAATGGACCTTTCATAAAACACCCATCTAACCCTAGCAGTTCCCTCCCACAAATCTTAAACCCTGTCTTCAAAGCCCCTATGCATACATATATCCTCTTAAATTGCCTGGTTTCACTAGATGGATTGCATTCTCTTTCAACATCAATTTTAACTGTGGTACCTGGATTTGCCCTGATGAGTTCATCAACATAATCTCTCAACAGTTCATATTGTGCTCTATAATCACCCTCAATCTTTTGGATTGCCATGTTCTTTGCCCTGAACACCTTCTGTCTTGATACTTGAATCTGGAATTTTCTTTGAATTAGCTCTTGGACTGCCTTTAACGGGATGGTTGGGTTTACAGTAATAGTTGGTTCCAATTCTCAGGCAAGGAAACTGACTGTGCACAATCTAACCTCTCTGGTTTGAAGACAACTGTGAGCATTGATGAAGGTCTTCACTATCCATGTTTCTTCTTTGTTATGATTTGTAATGTGCAGTTTCCAAGGACAGGTAGGGCTCATTAAAGGTTTCTTCTTTTTATGTGTCCCAACTTTCTTGTTTGACCCACCAACATTAGAATCTTTGGATCCACTTGCCTCTTGTGAATTTACATCCTTGCCCTCACTTGATGCACCTCCTGCTAATGAAGGATTTAACCCCTCACACACCACACGATATCTACTTTTGTCATTTCTTACAATCTTCAGTTGTCTTCTACTAGAAATAGCATAGTTCAAAACCGAATGCTTTACCTCCTCCCTATTTGCAAATGTTTGCCCAACATAGAAAATTTCATCACCTAAGTGGATCTCTTTTCTCTTTTTTTTCCTATATTTTCTCAATGCTCTTTTCAAGGGAGGTTCATTGTTTTCTTCATCACTTAGGCTATCAAAATCTTCCAAGTCCACTTCATTGTTTTCTTCATTGTCTTCACTCTCCTGCCCCAAAGGTTCTTCATCCCTAATATCATTGTCAACAAATACTCTATATTCCTCCATGTCTACTCCAACATCATCAATTATATTGTCTGTATCTACTATATAATCTGAATCCTCACTTTCAGTACCTTCACTATCATCCTCAAATAGGTCCTCATCTCCTATTGGATGTTCATCTTGAAGGCCACCATGTTCATCTTGATGTTCATCTTCAAGTATATCATCTTCAATCACATCATTTTCAGCCAAATGTTGTGACCCTTGTTCAATTGATTCATTCACTAACCCTTCCACAAATGATTCGTTAACTAACCCTTCAACAATTGTTTCATTTTGAGTCAAATGTTCAGACCCTTCCACAACTGATTCATTTTGAGCCAAATGTTGTGACCCATCTACAAATGCTTCATTAAATGACCCCTCTACAACTGATTCACCATGCCACTCTAATGCTAGCCTCTTCCTACAAGCTTGGGTGATTTCTTGTGTATTCCTTCTAACCTGAGAAGGTCCTGCTTCAATCAACTCCTCAATTATAACACTACTTTTGACAGGCGATATGAAATATGTCTCCACACTTGTGTTCCCATGCTCAGTGTATACGTCCATTACTTTGAATTTCTCAACATATTTCAAGAAATTGAGCACATCACTATCATTTCCTAGGGCCCTCAAACCAAAGTCTAAATCTTGCTCAGGAATCTTATAATGATAGTAAATTATTTCATCATGAGGATACTCTAATTCTTGAATCATTGCATTTATCTCAATAACAGAAAACTCATCAGAATCCACCAAATCAACATAACCTACCTATCCGTTGATATACTTTCTTCCAGGGGCTTTGGTGAATTTCCCTCCATGATGAAACTTCAGTGTGAACAAACTAGGGTTTCCACCTAAATATGAAATCACAAATATTAAAAACAAGGCATATAAACTACAATGGCTACTAAAATAACTAAAATGTGAAACTTAACACTCACCATAGAGTTCATAGGGATTAACATGCTCGCCTTTAGAACGAACATACCAAAGCGTGAGCACCATTGCATCAAACGATTGCAATATTCAATGGTTGAAGCTTGAAACTTGATCTTCGAAAATTTTGTACTATCAATTTCAGTTTTGGATGATGAAAGGTCGATCGTTTGGTGTTTTTGGTGAAGTAGAAGAAAGCAGATGATCAAAGTTGAAAAATATCCAAAGGTGGAAGGGTTATAATGGGAGGGAGTAAGAAACTTGAGCTAAAAAGACTAAAATGCCCCTCACGTGAGGGGCACATGTGGGTTGACTAACGGCCACAGTGGATGGCGTTACAAAAGTGGAGCTGACTGTGACAGAATTTAAACCACAGTGGTTAAATCGGGCGTTTTTAAACTATTGGATTAAAAGAGTTATAACCACTAAACCACAGGGACGAAAAGCGTAATTTACTCTATACTTTATATAGGAGATTGTTACTCAAGACTTGAACACATGATCGTAAGATCAGAAACCAGCAATCTTAACAGTTATTTCAAGTCCCACACTCATGGTATGAACTAACACTTGTTTAAACAGTTCACGCGTTCTGTAAAAAATTGACGGATTCATGACCAGATGTACATACAATATGCATGGGATCAATAACTACAATGGGATCTTTTATCATGATCGGAGAAATTATAAATGAATAGAATAGATTTTAAAACATATTGTTCTATAATTAATAGACTTTCATTATGAATAATATATTAATTATTTTACTCATACAATACACGAGAAACTAAAGTTAGTAATCAATATATGACGATGAACAGAAATATAAATGCGTTTAGAAAGTTAGTTTGAACATATAAAAGCATAGCATATGTAAAGAATGTCAGTCACAACTCACAACCACAGACTTCATCTTATTGTATCATATACGAATTGAAAGCTATAATTTATAGCTTTCTCCTACTGAAAGGGATGTGAATGATCGTGACTGCGAGAAATCCAAGAATTTCTGGGGGCGCTAGATCCATTGACACACGAAGGTAGAAGTCAGTAAAGGGTTGCTTGATAGTTTTTTAATGATTATCAAGAGGTTATTATAAATTACGAAATAGTTCATATTAAGACGTAATTTTAATGATGAATGGTTAATAGGTACCCTGAATATATTACCTTTTAATCATTTAATGTTAATATTACCTTTTAACTATTAAAAGACTGTTGGTTATTAAAATATAACTTTTTAATAACATTACTATTATAATTAAACACTTTGGTCGGTGCCCTCTTTTTTTTGTATTTTGTTTGTGTCTTAATTTTCTTTTTTTTGGTGTGTTTTAATATGGGTTGTTTTGGGTGTTGGTTCAAGATTTTGGGGTGGAGTTTTTTTGGGTTCTTTTATTTGGACACGTATCTTTGATTTGTAGGGTTCGTTGATGTTGTCTTTCTCCGGGTTCGTCGACGTATCTTTGATTTGTAGGGTTCGTTGACGTTGTCATTGGTTGGTGGTGGCTTTTCCCTTTTTTTTGTGTGTGTGAAATTTTCTTTTGTTTATTTTGTTTGTGTTTTAATATATTTTTTTGTGTTTTAATATGGGTTGTTTTGGGTGTTTGTTCGAGATTTTGGGGTTGAGTTTTTTGTGGGTTTTTTTTATCTGGACACGTATATTTGATTTGTAGGGTTCGTTGACGTTGTCTTTTCTCCGGGTTCCTTTTTTTTCTTTCATTATCGATACCCTGACGATTCTCGCTATTAAGGTTTGGGTTTTCCTTTTGTTTGTTCTTTTTGGGGCTTTGATTTTCGTCGGTTTTCTATTTTGGACTGTGTCGCTTTCTTGCGGCTTTAATTTTCATATGGTGTTGGGCTTTGATTTAGTTTTTGGGTTCTGCATATTCTGGTGTGTTATGGATTTAGGGTTTTTTGTGTTTTACTTTGCGTATTTTACTGATTTTGTGGTTTTGAACCTTCATTTTGATTTTGATTTACGGTTACATTAAAACTCGCATACACGCGATAACGCGCGCGCCAAAACCTAATCTTTTTCTTTTTTTTGAATATTATATATTATATATTATAATAACACATTTGGTCAAACATAATATGTTTCGATTGATGCGATAAAAAAATTTCGACACAAATTTAGTTGGGAAACGAGTTGGGTTAAATATAATATGTTTTATTTGACATATAAAATACGTTTCGATGTAATTTAACTCATAAACGAATCAGGCATTTTTGTAATATATACTCTATCACATCGCATACAACGTCAATACACGTGTTTTTATGTACGTTTTGAGTTGCTATACTTTTCGACATAAATTTGTTTTAAAAAATAGTTGGGCCGAATATAACATGTTATCATTCAATGGTAAATATTCGAGTTACTCTACGTTTTGACGTAAATTTAGTTGGGGAACAAGTCGGCTGGTCGTAGTTTATATTTTATCACGCCGCAGACGCCGCCGCAACGCGCGGCCGGTTAAAACCTAGTTTGTTATTAAAATACCACCAATACAACCTATAAATGTATGGGTTCGTTAGGTTGATTTGTTGTATGAAATTTAATAACCTATACAAATACACCATACAAAAATGAAAAGCCACAGGGGCAAATCCGTCATTTAACACGAACGGCAAACAAATAGAGGTTGCAAAAACGACAATAATCAAACGTTGACTGTCTGTATCTTAACGATTGACCCACTCTATCTTTCTCACTCTCCGTCTTCATCTCCACTCTAAACAGTGGGACTCCGTCATCAACAACAACAACAACAACAACAACAACAACAACAACAACAACAACAACAACACTCTCAGATCCGACCACAATAAACCTTCATCAAAACCCTAATCCTCTTTGCAACACCTGTAAGCTAACTCTTTCTTCTCTCGTCTTCTCATCGTCACCAAAATGTACTTCATCATGCACCATTATCAATCCTCTTTCTTACGCAATCGATTCGAAGTCGATTCGACGAGATCTCGACTTCCAAAGCTTGTTAAGTGCTTGATTTGATGCTGATATGGTGTTGTTTAGCTTCGGATTGGTTTACATTTGCGTGTTGACGAAGGAACGAAGCTTATCGCTTTAGTGTGTGCCTTTTAGTTATGTGTGTGTGTGGTTTCTAGATTTGAGATCTGGATTCGGGTAGGACTGTTGTTGTAGTAGCGTTTGATTTCGATGGTAATGAGTACTGTTTAAAATGGTTCTTGTTGATCGATTTGATTTTTGTTTGTGACCTTTGGCTGTGGCTTTAATTTGATACTGGTGCCCTAATATCTTATGAATGTTTGGATAGATTGAGTTTCTTTTAGTGACACGGTGGTTATATTTTGTGGTAATTGAACAAAGTAGATTGTAACTTGAGTTGGATCTGATATGATGGTTCCCTCTAATTGGTTTTTTAGGTTGTAATTTGAATGTGATATCATTAGTTATAATATTCTAATGTGTTGCTTAATGACTTGAAGTTACTTATTGTACGGATTCATAGTAATGATGTAATGATATATTTTACTTTCAATGATTATGTAGTGTAGGTTGAAGTGATAGCAGATGGCAGGGGTGGATGTTCAAAATCCGCTTCTTGGAGAAATAACCTGCGGATCATTGCTGCAGCAGTTGCAAGTGATATTCATTTTCTAACACTATTTGTTGTAGTTTGTTTTTATGTTCATTCAGTCATTGGTGTAAGGAAGTTATTGATGCCTTAACGGTGAAGTTAATTACTGATAGGGAATTGAACTTATGTGTAACTTTGCAGAAAATTTGGGATGAGGTTGGTGAAAGTGATGAGGAAAGAGATAAGATGCTTCTTCAGATAGAGCAAGAGTGTTTAGACGTGTACAAAAGGAAAGTTGACCAAGCGACGAAGTCAAGGTCACACCTTCTTCAGGCACTAGCAGATGCTAAACTTGAACTCTCCACCCTTATTGCATCCCTTGGAGAGAAAACATTTGTCGGGATTGTGAGTAATGTGCCACTTTTTGTTTGAATTTTTGTATGAAGCTGTGAAAATGTATTTAGGAATTTGGGTGCTTATATGTTTCCTATGTCATGAATGCAGCCTGAGAAGACTTCAGGAACCATCAAAGAACAACTAGCTGCTATTGCACCAGCTCTAGAACAATTGTGGAAACAGAAAGATGAAAGGATAAAGGAAATCTCGGATGTGCAGGCACAAATACAAAAAATACGTGGAGAAATTGCTGGGAGCAGTGACCGTCCAGGAAATCAAGCTGTTAATGTTGATGTGTCTGATTTATCCTTGAAGAAGTTGGAGGAATTCCATGATCAACTGCAAGAACTTCAGAAAGAAAAGGTAAAAACTTTTCTCATTTTCTAAGCTATTCACTTGTCACCGATACCGTTACACGATAGGTGATGTTGACTTTTGACTTACAGAGTGATAGACTGCACAAGGTTCTTGAGTTGGTGAGCACCGTACACGATCTTTGTGCTGTACTTGGGATTGATTTTTATAGCACAGTCACCGAGGTTCATCCTAGCCTGAATGATGCAACTGATATGCAATCTAAAAGCATAAGCAATGACACACTTGCTAGGCTGGCAAAGACTGTTGTAGCTTTGAAAGAAGATAAGAAGCAAAGGTTGCAAAAGGTACACTTTCATGGCTCTTTATGACTTTCAAGAGTAGTTTAGAAAATAAACTGCTTAGGGTGCATTTACATTTCCTATAAGAAACATGTTGAATGTTACGACATGTTTCGATTGGAGCTGTTTTCTTACCAGTTTTCATTTCATATAATAAAAAAAAAAAATTGAAGGATCTAATACCAAATAAAAATATGATAGAGCAATTGGTACCCAATAAAAAGTGCCTAATACAGATTACAAAATTGAAAAATGGCTTCAATATAGGAAAAAGAATAAATTGAAATGAGATATTGAGATGACATGTTAATTGGGTAAAAATAAAGAAACTATAAAACAAAACAGATCAACAGGTCAAACAGGCAAAATATATAAGATGCATAAAAATGAAGGAGGTCAAAATGTCAATTGGGTTAACTATAAAATTAAACAGATGAAATGGTTAGATGGTCAAATGGGATTAGACGCTAACAAAGTATACAAATAAAACTGTTAAAATATATAAACTATGTTATAGGTTAAATTTTGAAAAACTTTGGAAATATGGGGTTAACATTTATTAAAGTGAAGAGTAGAAAGAAATTAAAAGTGGTTTTAAAATACATATGCAAAACAGAAAACTTAAATCTCTTTTCCATGTATTTGTTACAAAGAAACCTTGTTTGAACAAGTTTTCCGAGTTCTGGAAATCTGGACTACATCCTCACTTCATCTAAACATCCACTTAACATCTGGTATGTTTTATTTCTTACAGCTTCAAGAATTAGCAACCCAGCTAATAGATCTTTGGATTTAATGGACACATCTGAGGAAGAGCAGGCTCTGTTTGATCATGTGACTTGTAACATGTCAGCTTCAGTGGATGAACTGAATGTCCAGGCGCTCTTGCTCAAGATTTGATTGAACAGGTACCCAGATGTTGAATTATTAATATAATATAACATATAAATTGATTGTTTGGTTGTTGATATGCTATTTTTTTTAATTGTTTTCAAGGCTGAGGTGGAAGTGGAAAGGCTAGATCAGTTAAAATCCAGCAGAATGAAAGAGATTGCTTTTAAGAGGCAAACTGAGCTTGAGGAAATTTTTGCACGTGCACACATTGAGATTGACACGCAGGCTGCTCGGGAGAAAATTTTGGCTTTGATTGATTCTGGAAACGTGGAACCTGCCGAGTTGCTTGCTGACATGGATAATCAGATCGTAAAAGCCAAAGAAGAGGCTCTCAGTAGAAAAGAAATTTTGGACAAAGTGAAAAGTGGATGTCAGCCTGTGAAGAAGAGAGTTGGCTTGAAGATTACAATAGGGTAATTGTATTTACTCAAATTCAGATTTAAAGTTGAATTAATAACATTATTTAGAGGTCTCATGTTGAATCCAGCTTCCACAAGCAACTTGCCTAGCGCGAGCTATGATTTTCCTGGTCCCTTTTGTTTGCAAGATATTTGTGGGCCCCTAAGTTTGTGTTAAGGGTTCTAGTGTTTGTGATTTGGTTTTCGTGTAACAGGATGACAACAGATACAATGCAAGCAGAGGCGCACATTTGAATCTCAAGCGAGCTGAAAAGGCCAGAATTGGTAAACAAAATTCCAGGTATTATGATTCTTAATAAAGTTGGTATTGGCAGTTGGTTAATTTTTACCAGGTAATAAATAATTTAACGCTTGGTTGGTTGGTTGCACGTGTATGATTAATGCTGCAGCTCTTGTCGACACTTTGGTTGGCAAGACTCGGACATGGGAAGAAGACCATGAACTGACATTCATGTATGATGGTGTTCCATTACTTGCCATGCTAGATGAATATGCAATGCTCAGGCATGAAAGGGAAGAAGAAAAACGAAGGCTAAAGGTTAATAAATATACATAAAATATTTGATATTTATCCTATTAAATTGTTGAAATTCACATAATGGGATCTTGACAGGATCAGAAAAAATCCAAGAACAGCCACATACAGAACTTGAAACTGCCATTTGGTTCAAGATCAAGTCCTGCCGGCCGCTAGTATAACAAAAGAAGGTGGCGGGCCCACGTACTAACGGAACTCCAAACAGACGGCTATCTCTGAATCAAAATGGAGGTAGGTCGGTGAATAAAGATGGGAAGAGGGACAGCAGTAAGTCTATTTCCATTGAAACATGCAGCCATGTCAAAAGAGGATGCAGCCTCACGAGTATCTGGCACCGAGCTGCTCCCAGCACCCCTTAAACTTAGGGTAATTGAATAAAAGTAAAAATATTTTAGGATTTCTTTTATTATAACATGTACTAGCGAGATGCATCATCTTTAAACGAGTGAACTTGGTAATGGTTTAGCATATTTCTTGCATCCGTGCCTGTGGTTGCCTTCTCTAACCAATTATGTGCATTAATTACAAGATATTAGCAGATTGTAGTTTAGTAGTGTTTATTACGGTATGGAAGAACTAAGCTTTCTGAGTATCGTCTCTGCTTTGTTAGTAAGAACAGCTTGTCTCTGAGCTTATGAGCATCATTAGCACGTGTTAACTCTTCTGCCAGCTATTGGCTGGACCATACCTTACCACCTCGGCTGCACGGGCTCGAGATCAAGTAAAGACGAAAGCTCAAGTTCGGTTGAGTTGCATTTTGGAAAAGATGATATGAGATCATAAATCATACCATACTCATATCCTGGACAATCATCTCAGCTATCCTGAAAGTGGGTCTCAAACATCAATCTGGGCCACCTGGTCTGTGGTGCCCTCTGATGTTCTTCTACCCGATAGAGCCAAAATGTTGACCCACTTATTTTGATTTCTTTTCATCTCAATCTTTAAAAATTCTGCTACATGTAACTCAGGCTGCCATTCTTGGTGTATTTATCAGCTTCAAGGACCTGCAATATTTATCAGCTTCAAGCCTTCAGTCTCTAGAGCAAACAAAGATGGAAATAATTCGCACTTTGGCCACCCAACAATTCAACCAAACAAACATGTCATTTCCATATTCGACCACACCTTTTAATAGATTCGAATATCAATCAAGTATTTGACAAAATCAACTTTAATACGGGCAATGTTGCTTAAGGAGCTAGGGGTCCAAGATCTGGAATCATAATGAAATGAAACTAATAACTTTGGGCCATAGGTTGATTAATTATCATTCAATACCCTCCAGCTTATTTACTACTTGCACTGGGGCTTTAAATATTGATAAAAAAACGTACTAGAATACTTCCCTTGATAGTTATGATCAATGTTATTTCCCATGATGATCTCTTGTTATCATGGTTAATTTGGGCCTTATATCTCTAGGTGCAAGACTGCAAGCCCCCTTTTTATTCTGTGTTCTTCCATCAAAGATATACAAGTCTCCTTGAGTCATTTTCAGCCAACAACAATTCATAAGAAAGATATTAATGCCTCTTCTTGACAACTTTTTCGGTTATTTGTGTTGGGATTAATCTTAATCGGGTCAAGTGGATTAGGTTACGGGTCATGGTCATTAGCAGGTTACTTTAATTAAGTCACATGTTTGATATGTTTTAGTAGGTCATGGGTAGTTAGCAAGCAGTGTGTGAGTAATCCTCTTGTTTTTAGGAGTCATGTTTACTTTCTATATAATGTAAGTTTGAAGTATGAATAAATGCAAGAGCTTGAGTATGACCTTAAACTTGAAACCAACAATTTGATGGTTGCATGATGAAAAGATTTTCGGTAACAAATTACACCAATAGCATCTATAGATAAAAAAACTCTTTTTGTTGGTGTTTTTTTTTGGTCAAGCACAAAGCTAAGCTTTATATATCCGAAATTGTAGATACAAATACATATACATATAGTGATTTTAACTATCCAACTTTGAACACCTAACATGAAGGCAATGTGAATAAAGTGACGTAAAATTTTTTTGACTTGTTGTAGGCATGTAAAATACATAAATATCCCTCAAGTGAGACGGCCCAATGTTGTCAGAACCGGATCGGACGTCGAACCGGACGGCTTACTGGTTTGGTGGTCGGACCGGGTCGGACCGGATGGACCGGATTTAACTATATTTTAATTATATTTATATATGTAATTAATATAAGTAATTTATATATGATTTATACATATATTTTATAGTTATATATAAAACTTAACTATATTTGTATATACAAAGTACTAATTTATGGTTTAACACCCCGTTTTTACCCACTAAAATCAAAAAAAAAAAAAAAAAAAAATTCAAAATCCGGTCGGAACCGAACCGGTTCGCGGGTCCAAACGGCGACTCGGTTCGAAACGGCCCGTTCAATGCTCCAAAAACGATCCACCCTCGACCGGACCGGACCAGCCACCGATTCGCGGTCGAAACCGGTCGGACCGGCCGGTCCGATCGGTCCTAAACAACATTGTGAGACGACATGCTTGACTTAACTATAAATTTTGTCGGATGTTAGTGTAAATGACAATACGTGTGCAATTTTATAAAAAAAAAGACATACGGTGTAATTATTGAAACTAAAGAACACACAGTGTAATTTTATGTATTAATAAATAAAATATTTGTAATTTACTTATCTTCTAGCTTCTTGCTAGATCTCTTCTATAACATATTGGTGTTCAAAGAAAAAAAAAAAATTCCTCACATACTCACATGTGTATGCGATGTTTCCTAGTGATTTACTCCTGCCGAAGATGGTATTTTTCTAGTACGCAATAAATTGATTTCTTAGGCGCATTTCTCCGGCACATGTAAAGTAAATTAACAATGCTGTTAATAATAAATACGAATGGAGGTTGGTATTTAATGATATTTGTCTTTAACTATAAGAAGGGTGCTAATAAATAGACAGCAAAAAATTTAAATCGACACCCCCCTATACGCCGCGTATGGGTTCATACGGGCCATGCCGGCGTATAGGTATCGGCCATTAATGCGACATTAATGACTGACACCCGACGTCACATCAGTATACCTATACGGGCGTATAGGCCCATACGCCACGTATAGGTCGGGGTCGATTTAAAAAAGAATATAATGTATACGCCGCGTAGGACCCATACGCGGCGTATAGATCATCTTCCCGCTATATCTTTCAAACTTTCTCATTTTTACACACACTCCGAAAAAAAACATTCTCGTATAGCACTATAATACACGTATTGATCTTCGATTTTCTACATCAGGTACGCATTATTGTTCATACATCATTATGATGTAATCGTTCATTGATTTAAACGTTAAAGTAGTGTTTTTTATGCCCTATAATGCGTGATTTAAAAATAGTATATAGAACTATACGCTGGTACAGCCCCGCGTATAGGGCTATACGCAGCGTATAGTTCTATGGTTGGGGACGAAGACACATAGGTGGTATTCTATACGCGGCGTATAGATATATATGCGGCGTTAGGGTGTTGCAATACGTGACTTGTGGCCCATACGGGGGTCCCCTATACGCCGCGTATAGTCTATACGCGACGTATAGGGTCGTGGTTGACCTATACGTGGCCCTGTGACCCATACGCTGCTACCCTATACGCGGACGTATAGTCCTATACGCAGCATATAGGGTAATAATTACATATACAACTATACATACATATACATAGCAAATTCTATAATACTAACAGCATATAATATACATATACAATATGACATATAGTACATATACAATACAGATCTAACAACTATACATACAGTACATATACAATACAATAATACATATACATATACATATACAAACATATACTATATACTATATACAATATATACAATACATACATATACGTATAATAACTAATATACTTAATATACATATACATATACATATACTTATATACAATATAACATAACACATACTATTACATCACATGACATATACTATATAGACATATACATATACAGACAGAGACATACATATACATATACAATACATATACAATACATATACATATAATATACATATACTATACAGATACATATACATTATATAACATATACCGAGTCAGTACATATACATAACGATATAATATACATATACATATACATATACATATTACAGATACATATACATATACATAGACATATACATATACATATACAACATATACATATACATATCAAGAATATACATATACAATACATATACATAATAACATAACATATACTATACATATAAATCATATACATATACATATAACATTACATAACATATACCATATGACATCGATACATATACATATACACTATACATATACATATACATATACATATATACAAATATACATATACATACATATACTATACATATACATACATATACATATACATATACGAAATATACAATCATAACATTACATCCGATACATATGAATATACAATACATATACATATACGTACTACTATCATGACATATACATATACATTACAGAAAGACTTACATACATATACAATCAGATACATATACATATCATGACAATATATACATATCATATACATATACAATCATTACATATACATAACATATACATATACATATAAATACAATACATACATATACATATACATATACAAATATACATATACATATACATAGGACTATACATTCATTACATATACATATACATACAATACATATACATATACATATACAATTATACATATACATACATATACATATACAAATATAATATACATATACTACTATACATATACAATACATATACAGTAACATAAACATATACATATCATATACATATACATATACATATACATATACATATACATATACATATACATATACAATATACATAATAACATATACATATACATATACATATACAGATACTATACATATACATATACATAAGTACCATAGTTATAACATAATACATATACATATACATATACATATACAATACATATACATATACATAACATATACCCTATACAATACATACTATAATATACATTACATATACATATTACACTATACATATACATATACATATACATATACATATACATATACAATAAATCAATACATATACATATACATATACATATACATCTATACATATACATATACATATCATATACATATACTAGAATATAGACATATACATATACATATACATCATAGAACATATACTATACATATACATATACATATACATTATACATATACATATACATATACATATACCATAGACATATAACATAAATATACATATACATTAACATAGACAATACATATACATATACAGATACATATACATACATATACATATACATATACATATATACTAAACATATACATATAACATATACATATACATATGACATATACATATACATATACATAACTATAATATACATATTACATAATAAACATATAATATACATACACATATACATATACCATATAACATATACATATACATATCATATACATACAATACATAACATATACATATCATATACATATAATATACATATACATATACATATACATATACATATAATATATAACATATACATATACATATACATATACATATACATACTATCCATGACATATACATATACATATACATATACATACATATCATAAATATACATATACAGTATACATATACATATACATATACATATACATAACATATATAACATATACATATACACATAACAATATACAGATACATATACATATACATATACATATACAGTACATATACATATACTCTATACATAATACATATACATATACAGATACATTACTATACTATACATCATACATATACATACATATACATATACATATACATATCACATATACATAACATAGCTATACATAAATACATAATATCATACATATAACATATACATATCATGACGATATAACTATAATACTACTATACATATACATATACCTATACATAATACATATACATAACATATACATATACATATACATATAACTATACACTATATACATTATACATATACATATACATATATATAATATACAATCATATACAATACATACATCATACAAATATACATATACTATACATATAATATACATATACATATCATATACTATCATACAATATATACAACATATATACAATAATAACAAATTACTATTACATAATCCATACTTATACATAATGATACATATACATATACATATACATATACATATACATAATTACAAAATACATATACATATACATATACATATACATATACATATACAATACATTACATATACATATAACATAATACTATACTTAATATCATATAATATACATATACATATACTGATACATATACATATACTATTATAATATACATCTACATATACATCATACAATACGACATACATATACACTATACATATACATATAACATATACAATATACAATATACCTATACATTACATCTATACATATACATATATACCTATCATCCATATACATATACATATAAATACATACATATACATATGTATATTATGTATAATATTATAGTACGTATACGTTGCTTTTGACCTATTTGTTTCTTGTGCAGTATGTCTTTCCGATTCTGATATGAGGCTGACGTTGTTGACCACATTGCTGAGCATCCTTGGCTGCAGTTTGAGGCAGGTTCCATTGAGCACGCTAAGTGCTCAAAATTTATTCGTATGAAGATCGGTCATCAAAAGGTCGTAGATTGGGAGGTTATGGCTGAGTTAGGAGAGCGCGATCGTCTTGCTGCTATTATCGGAGACGATACGCCGTGGAGCGATACGCCGTGGAGACGTCTCTTTGAGATCGCGTTCTTACTGTCCACGTGAGCTGGTAGTGGAGTTTTTATCCACATTTACATATTCGCCCAGATGAGATGGTGGAGGATGATGAGCGCTCGGAGATTTCTTTTATGCTTTGTGGACATCCACATGAGATGTCCATTGAGCAGTTGCAGTTGTCTCGGGGCTTTATTATGAGCCGGAAACTGTACCCTCTGTTCACCGAGGGTTACTGAAATGGAGGAGGGTATATTGAGAGAGTGGTGGCCTCAGATTGCCGGAGGTCCGTTTCAGAAGACTAAAGGCAGGGTCACCAGCATTCGAGATCTCTCATCCCGTACTTGGTGTTATTACTTGCTCACAATTTTCTTCAACAAGAAGATTATTAAAAAAAAAAAATGTGCAAAGATATGCTAGATATCTTATACGATGACCACCGAATTCGGTTTTAATTAATTATTACACATCTCATGCAGTACATTAGCATCGTAGAACAAGAGAGAAAAAACGGAAAAAATACTTAATTAAAACTATCGCATACATGCATGTAGTGACCGCCGTATGCATATATACTATATACAACGAAGTCTGATTTTTTATGTATATAGCACTAACTTCCTTGCTAAAAAAACTTCTTTTAATATCTTGAAATCGCCATTAATTGTCAGTCTGTTCTATATATGTGCTACGTAGTGGAAACAGAAAACGAAACAATAAACAAGAAAACCCACAAAATCTACAATTTTTTTTTCTTGAAGTAGACAGTTTTTGTATTGATAAATGGTTCTAGGTTAAAACTAAAAATATTTTGGTTTCTAGGTATTTCCTCCGGTCAAACCACAGATGTTGCCGCCGATGATGTGACATTGGGCAGAAAGAAGTAACATCCGTTAATTAATTTGACTAGCGAAACACTTAAAATCAAAATGAATTCAGTTTGACTCAAAAACCATCGATTCAAAAATTGCCTACTTAGAAACAAAAATTAAAAATCTACCCCTTTATGTTATCAAATCATATATGTATTGTTTAAGAGAAAGCGAGGCGACAATATGAAAGAACTGAAGCTTTTCGAGTATCTCCTCCGCTTTGTTAGTAGCGCGGTTAGCCACCCTCGTGAACAGCTCGCCCGAGCTTATCTCCAATATCGCATCGACCAGGACTCCGCTCACACTTCTGCAGCTTGTTGGCTAGAGCGCGACCCACTCGGCTGCATCACTCGGGCCGGTTTACGACCAGGGGTACCCTTGGAACACCTCCAGTTTCCTTATGCTAAATGATCCATTTGCTTCCACCACTCCTTAAAGTCTTGTAAGCTCGGTGCATATACGGGAATGTTGAAGTCATCTCGTTTCTCACAGTTATTAGTCCCTGCAAATTATTATAATAAAAATACGTCACAAACAGTATGATTTATTCATGCATATACAACATGAATTGTTTTCTTTTTCTCTTTTTTTTAATAGTTGTTTAGCATGTAGCACCAATTGAATTTCTAGGCGGTTTTGTTAATCACATCTAAAAATCACATGAGTGCAAGTAATTTTCACGAAAGTCAGTATATATAGGGAGTGTGGGACTTAAAGAAATGAATTAGATTACTTTTTATATTTCATTTAACATATAACCTTATTCTTTTAACAACTGTAATACTAATCAAATCTTAATATACGTTTTAAACTTGTAATATTTAAAAATCTAAACATGCATTTAACTTCTATATTTTTTTTTAATCTAGACACATATATAAATTCCATTGAAATAAGTTTATTTTTAAAATAGCTTATTTTTTTGGTCTACTAAATATAATAAACTACTTTTCAATAAAATTTATATAAGACACAAAAATTAAACAAAAATATATATTCGGTAAAAAAAATAACAAAAGTTATTAGAGAAAGATTAAAGTATTTGTTAATGAAATATTAAAAAAAAAACAAATTTAGAATATTTCTTTTGGAGTCGCATGCAACCCTTTTCTCAAAGTCACAGCCCCCTTTAACAAATTGATGAAAAATCGTTTCCTTCGCTTAATACTATGTATTTCTAAATAAACAAATTAAAACTATTAAATACTAACTTTTTTATATTAAATTCATAAATAACTCTAGAAACTTAACGTACCATGAGCTAGTAATTCTAAAAATCTAACCGCATAAACCCCGTATACTTATACAATAAATTAAACTTTAATATCTAAAAATTCTTTATGATTTGAGTGGTATTGCAAATAATTTGCAAAAACCACCCAAAACTAAATAAAACTCCAACAACATAGATTGCATCTAATTGTGGCAATTCGTTAGTTTAGTGTGTGTTCATGCCGACACAACGTCTTCTTTATAAAAAACCAAAAATAAACGAAAACGTCAATCACGATCAACATCAAGTAAAGACGAACATCTTTTTGGTAATTGGTTGGAGTGATCGTCATAAGAGTACGGTATATATGATCATAGATATCACAAAATCATGCATACGATATTATTAATAATTACCTCTTGGACAAGATCATCCCCAGCATCCTGAAAGTGGGTCCCAAACAGCAATCCGGCCCCCTTGGTCGGTGGGATCCTCTGATGTTCTACCTAGTAGAGCTATGAACATTGAACCACCTTTCTTCATTTCCTTTGATCTCATCTTTAGGAAACCGGCTAGATCTGTCTGAAACTGCTTTCGATACGCGCTTGCGCTTTTTGCTCGCGCCGTGGATGAATATCTTACCCTTGTTGTAGGCCGTTGATGATTTGTCGACTACAGTGTCTGGAACCTGTAACGTACGTTGATATTAACGATGCTTAATTAAAAGTAAAGACAAGTGTGTGTATGTATGTATGTGTTTTAGAACCAAACTCAATCGATGAGACGCACTAAAACTTGACACATTACTGTGTATTATATTGTGTGTATTTGATCTGTGTTATTTGAACAAGTTAGTTACTAGTTGGAAAAATATTCACAAATTCACACAAAAACGACTATGTATAATCATATAATATTTAAACTAAAATTATTGGTAACGTCGTCATTGATCAGTTTTAAATCTGGTCTACCAATTAAACAAGGAAGTGTTAAAATGGTTGGTTCGACGACCTGCAGTGAGGTTATGAAAAGACATTAGATTTAAATATAACGTATAGACCTGTGAGAGCCAGTGCAGGGAAAACGCCGAGTAGAATACATCAATGGATTTGGCTGGAAACAAGCGGGTAGAACGAGCCAGGGACGCCAGCAGCAAAGAAGAACGGTGGCCCGTGGAGGCCAGACACCTTCCATGCTACCCAGTCCCGGTTAGCCAGGGGCGGGAGTAGCTGGAAGAGAGTGTTGAAGTCATTGGAAGGGAGGTCAGCAAAGAAAGCTGAGAACTCGGGCACACTGAGTGGCCCGAAGCCTCGTACCGCTTAGTAATATGTTCGATGATGACGTGACGATGAAGATGGTGTTGTTGTCCGCTTGAACAACCGAGATCCGCCACCGCGAACGGCGTTTCTGGCAAGTTTAACTCCACACCGTCTAGTGTTTCCTTTAGAAGATGCAACATTGACGAGCATGCTTTGCCTGCATGCATGCATAATGACACGTTATAATTATTCATCAAATTTTATTGTTTTGTAATTTATTGCTGTATGCTTTCCTCCCACATTAACAGTTTAAAAAACACTACAATTGATACAAATTAAAATAGGAGCTCTTAATTAATTAGGGTATTTTCAAAGAATAAAAAAGAAATATTAAAAAAACAAGAATCTTTAATTAATGCTAAACCAATTAGTTTATAATACTGCTAGCTCAGTTTATACATGAGTAGGGATAAAGGTCAGGTGCCAGGGTTACACAAGTGGCCGGGTTCGGTCCGCTAAGAACAACCCATCGAAGTCTATACCAGGATACCGTATTTTTAATATATAACTAGAAAGGAAAAAAAAGCATAAAAAATGGGTCCAAAAAAGAAATCCAAATAAAGCCTAACAAGATGGATCTTTCCTTAAAACCAGACCATAGACTCACCACAAATACTGATAAATTTTTTAAAAGTATTTGGTGATGAATCAATCTATATTACTCGAGTGTCAAATACGTACAAAAACAGTGAAACAAGTATCATATAACGTATACATGACATCAGTGTTACTTATATAGATCAAGTCTTTGAATAAAAAGGACTTATTTTTTATAAAAAGATCCAGAAAATAAGATGGAAAATAAAGAAGAATATACAAATTACCTGGGTGAGAGTTGTTGGCATAACTGGCTTCATTTTGCCTCCTTTCATGCTAAGAAGCCTCTCAAGCTTTAAGTTTGAAGAAACCACAACATTGTTGTCACCTGAGGGAGGGGCCATTGCTTCTCTGCTCTTTACTTTTAATGTGTTGTGTATCAAATTAACCACAAACAGCTGCATATTAATACACTAAGACAAGGGTAGTTTTGGAATTACTATTATATTTTCTAAAATTGATTTGGTAAAAAAGGCATGTGATATTGTTAGTCACCACAACCACCCATCTCTTTACCATATAAATTAATGGAAATTTAATCAAGATGCATTTATATCTTTTTAGGAATTTTCCATTCAAATGTGCTTAATTTTCTGTTTTAGTACTTTAAGTATGATGTTACTTTATAGAAAATAACAATTTTTTGTTCTAGTTTTGAAACTCATATTTTACACTGATTAAATTAAAATATTAAATTATAATAATTATATATAGAAATTATATTATAACTTTTAGATAAATTGTATCAGGATTACTTATAATCAACTATAACAATAATTTTTTAAATTTCATTTTAGAAAACTTTGGTAAGAAAAGATTTTTAATAACTCTAATTTTTAAAATTGTTTTTAAATGTCATTAAAACAAGGTTCTCTGTATTAAAAAATGTATATTTAATCATTAAATCTATAGGTATGTTTTAAAAAAGGTATATTTAATCATTAAAAAAATAAAAGTGTGTTTTATAATCTTGAATAATAAAAATAAGATCTCTAGCATTTAATATAATCATTAAATATATAGGTATATTTTATGCTAGTGACATGCGATATGGAAATTATAAGAAGATACATGTGACAATGATAGTGTGAAAAATTTTATTTTGTATTATTAGTATAGATTTTGTAAAGATATGAATAATAAGTATAAATATTAACAAATATGAAAATATACAAAGAGAAAGTTTCATTTTCGTGCTTATAGTATGGAATATTTACGAATTTGATCCCTTAAGTTCGCCAATCACATTGGTTAAGTTCACTAATCACATAGTCGCGGCATGCTTTAATCGTCTAATATGAATTTAAATCTCTAACAAATTACCATAGAAAAAACTATATATACAAATCACTACCAAAACAAAAGATTTTGCAAAAGTCTCCAAGGTACGTGTGTTTTGTCGCTAATCAATTGGTAATACACGCTAGATAACAAAGTAGGATTAGGGTAAGAGGAGTGCATCTTTTCTTTCCTAAAGCCTTCTCTAACATCTTTCTCCTTCACGTACGTATAGTAGGTGTCACGTTAGATTTTCACAATCAATCCCATCCTCTTCCCTAACATAATTTCTTGATGGGGATGTTTGGAACGCGTCTTTCCATCTCTAAACGTTTTAAACTTAATTAATTATTTTAATATAAAGTAGTTGACGTATGCAGATTTCACTTTTGCAATGACGTTAAACTTTTTTTTCATCTTTCATCAATTACAGAAATAATGTTTTCCATTTGAAACTTTGATCTAAACATATGATTGCCAAATCTTGGATCATTAGGGAAGTAAATGCCATTAGAAGTTTTTATGCATGCACGATCTATTTTAATATAAGTTTTTAATCTCGCACTACCTTTGACATGAGAATCTAACATGACGTAACTATTGAAAAGTTGAAAGAAAAGGTTTATTGATTCTTGTGAGATGATAATCAGAACTTGAGGGATGATGATGAAAAACTCGATTATGAAAAACAAAGGATGATATAATTGAATTCAAGAGAAATGTATTGAGTATGAATAAATAAAAATGATGTGTGAATGTAAGAAATGGTTGTATATATGGGTTAAGAAAAAATATAATTTTTATGTAATGACTTTATAGTTGTTAGAGAAGCTAACAACCAACAACAGGGGCCGACGACCAAAACTTTTTGGTGAGGCTTGGGAAAATCTACCCGAAGCAATTATAAGAAAAATAACTATTAGGAACTAAATTATAATAGACTAATCTATCCGTCTCAAATACATGGTATCGAAGACTAATATATCAGTTACAACTTATAAATGGCATTTGAGATTGAATTTATGTGCCTAACATAAGTAACTGATAATCAATCCCTGAATATAGGATAGCTTATTGAAGACTAAATTTCAATACCAAGTAACATACACAATAAGAGTTTTGAAAGAAGTTTGATAGTAACTAATTTTATTCTCAATAAAATACCTAAATACATCATTATATGAGTAAACCGATAATCAACCTCTAATAAATAAGGCATATATTGAAAACTAAAAATTAGTTCTTAATATTCCAAATGCATACTAAACCAGGGACTGAAATTTAGTATGTAATGATTTTTGTATTGGAAATGATTAATAACCTATTACAATCTCTAATTATTAGACGCAGATCATGTCATCATAAGAAATACATTGAACACTAAAATCAGTCTAAACTATTATAATTGTCTTATTTAAAACTGATATTCAGTCTTAAAAGAAATTTGTAGATATAATAATTGGGGATTGATATCCAGTCTCTAATAAATTGAACCCGGAATAGATTTTCTGGAATGACTTGGCATAGGAATAATGATTAATGATTGATATAAAGTCTCTGATAATACGACATGACTTATATAATATTAAATAAGGTATCGGAGATTAAATTCAGTATTAAACATGTTATGAGTGTCTTTAATAAAATAAATATTTAGTCTCTTAAGAGTTATGTAAATTTAATAAATAGGAACTAATATTCTAACTCCAACAAAGAAAACACATTCAACTATTTCTTAGAAACATAATATAAATTACAAATTACTTACTAACATTCCTAAAACAAATCGATGCAGAGCTTGACTTTTAATTTGAAAAGAATTTTATGTAGAAAACTAATTAATGATCGATTCATATTCACAAATAATATTACCAAAATAGAATTATAAAAAGGGTATTGAAAACTAAAAACCAGTCTCTAAATTTAAAGTATTTCAGTACAAAAAAATAATAAACTAACAGAAGACTATTTATGAAACCTATACGCTGCATTAATTACCAAAACAAGAAATATAATATACATTTTTCAAATCAATAGCTTGTTCAAACGATATAGCATGAATATAAGTTTAACATAATACATAATATTCCCAAGTCAATCCAACAAAATAATATAAAAATAAGTTCAAAGTTAAAAAATATAAAAATCACTCGTTATCATCCAAACCAACTTGCAATATCATCATATCAATAATCTCTTTATGCCCAAGTAACACAAGCCTCTATAATAAGTTTTTTTTTTTTAAATTTAGTCTTATCACAAATCTGAAAAAATATTATAATCGATTAGTTAAATTATTAAATATAACACTTAAAAGTTAAAACTTTCACCAAAAATACCCCTCTTTTTTCACTAAATATACGCCAGGGTGGTGATCGATGTCGAAGTATCAATCAAATAAGATGTAAAATGTGTATTTCTATTCACTTTAAACTATTTAGGGTATGTAGGGTTGTCATCCTCGTGAAATTAATGGTCGGTGTGTTGTAAATTGATTTATAAGAAACAATTAACTAAAATATCAAATTACTTCAACTATTGGCTCTTGGCTGTAAAATTGGATTTTGAATAATTAAGAAATTAACTAGGAAAACTAATTGCAAATGAGTAAACTTGATTAAGAAGACAATTATAAGAAAGAGTAATCCACTCCGGGGTTAAGGTTTGGTTTTTGATAATCGTTTAACTCAACTTGGTGGAAAATCCTTAATGGGAATTCTATGTGTGTAGTGTGATTAAATGATATTGATAATCAAGACTTAATGGGTCTTAATACACAATATCAATTCAATTGACAACCAAGACTCTACAACCATACGATTCGCGTAATATATATAATATTCAAATAATGATTAACTAAAACAATTGTTTTAAATAATCAAAACACGAGTTAAACTTATCAAAGAACTTAACGAGTTCTAAACTTCAACCCAACACAAGTAAAAAAAAACGAAAATCTAATCACACAAAACCTATTACCCGAAGTAGATCATGAGAAGACTAGCCGCTCATCATTCTTGAGTGATTTCAAAACCGTTGTTGATTTGCATATCGGATGATTGAATGGTGTTAGAATGATGTGGAATAATGAATTTCAGGTCTAGGAACTCCCAAAATTCATCTCAAATCGTCCTAGGTTGAATAGGGGGTAATTGGTGGGTGAAACCTAACAAAAATATGATTTTATAGGTGTTCCAAGGAGGCCTCGCGTAGGCTATGCCAGCCAGCGTAGCCTACGATGGAGGGCTTTTTGTTGGTTTTTAGCTGAAGCTGGCGTAGCCTACGGTGGCTACAGTAGGCTAAGGTGGGAACGTTTCTACTGCACTTTGAATCTTTGTTTCTTGACCTCTCTAATGTCTTGTTTCACCATGTAAGCTTCTAACTTGGTTATTTTACCTACAAAACCACTTCAAACTTCTGGTTAACTATTCAATATAATCAATACATAAATACTAGTAATCACATATAATATTTAACATTTAAACCCTTAAATTACCATTCCAACATACTCATATCACATCCCCACACTTAACATTTTCTTCCCTCAAACTAATCCATTTGAAACACTAAGCAACAACATATAAACTAAGGTCTCCTACTATGTCTTAGCCATGGTCCAAAGTTATACCCCATTCCAGAATCACAATAACATGTTTGGTTAACAAGTAAAGGGTGTTACGTTTATTTAAAAATAAAATCCGCCTAATTAAACCTACAAGCTTTGACTTTTATTTTCATGCAACACACCCACATTGTTCACTCCTCTCGGTTTATTTTGGATTGGTGAACTGTGCACCAATATATCACTCAAAATGGTCCACGTATGAAACTTTGTTATCATATGCTTGAGTGATGATCAAACTTCCATAGTAACACATTAATAATGCACACATCAAAAGAACTTATGGGTTTTGGGATTAGGTTCGAGTATGAATGTTTGGCTGTGAAAGAGACTAAATTAAAACTCAAGGTAAACATCATTGTTGATATTCTTTACATAACTACTAATCAAACAAAACAAAACCATGGGTACACATTTAACCAATAACTAGCATTTTGTGTTTTTCTTTGTTCTTTTTCACTTTTTTCTTTTTTTTTGTAAATTTTTATTCCATCACTAACTATTATAAGAAGCCAAATAATGATACACTAAGAATGTCATCAAAAGTGATGAATGGGTCACACTGGGTAAAAAGAATAATGTCTATCATTGTATTTTGTAAGGGTGCATGGGTTGTTTAGGTTCTAATGATATGGGCATAACAAAAGAAAAGGTTTAAGGCTCAAAAGGGCCACTAGGGGAAATTTCAGGAGAACTTGTAGAGCACGAAAATGGTTTAAAAGGAAAAAGGTTAGCATATATCAAGTCACACAAGTCTAAAACAAGAGTCATATGTCCTACACTCAGCAAATAAAACAAATTTTTTTGTGTGAACTAACAATCTAGTAGGCTATAATATCTCACCAAGTTAGGAAATAAGGCTCCTTATGGTGCATGCTTTTATTACACCAGTAGCTTGTTAACCACAATTAGGCAATTCTAAATTTTTTCTAAAAATCTGCTAAACACAATTCCTTATGCTATCCTGAAATTAAACCATGACTAAACACCCTTACTTCAAACATGGTAGGAATTAATTGGTATGCTTGTCGCTTTCGTGTCCGATTGATTGCTCAAAAACAAATTTTAAAAATTTTCCATAATTTTCTTTCTTTCATCCCCCACATTGGGATACTTTGTCCCTAATGTATGATATTTAGGTTAAATGCAAGTTTTTTTTTAAAATTCAATTTATCCAATCAATCAACGTAAACGACTTTTCAATCCAAACTGACCCATACACAAACGTAATCAATACCAACATAAATTACTTAAACAAACACACTAATCATAAAACATAAAAATAAATTCGGGTTGCCTCCCGATTAGTGCTAAGTTTTAGGTCTTCAGCCAGACCGTGCCTGCGACCACTCATGGTGGTCGAGTAGGAAGCTTGACTCTGGTATTCTTCAAATGATCTTGTGGGTCTGCAACTAGATCATGTTGTGATCTAAACATTAATGCCTCAACTCTGTCTTTATAGATCAAGTGGATCGTCAACTTTTTTCTTCATTTAGGCTTCTCATCTTTTGTTTTCATTATCATAATGGGCTCTTCTCTTCTTTTAAATTCATCAATTCCTTTAAATCCATATGCTTAACCCTATCATACTCAAAACCATTCTCAAAATGAGGTTCGTGTTTACATATGAAGTATAAGTAGGAACACACACATTAGTCATATCTGCCACAAAAACTTTATCATTAACAAAATAACTAACCGACTTGGAAAATACATCAAAACGTAACTTACGAGTTTCGTAAGTCATTTCAATTGTTCCATCCCGACAATTGATTTGAGCATTGACAGTTGCTAAAAATGGCTGAGACCCAGTATGACTTTTGGGTGCTAAAAATGGTAACAATTCCTTTGGCCTAATGTATTTACTAACAAATCTACTTGGGAATCACCAACGTGATTTCAATGATGGATTACCAAGGGGGATAAGGAAATCTCTTTGTTTGTTGGATGAATATGACTTGTGAAAGCTAGCTAGGATATTAATAAAAACAAGTAAAGAGTTTAGCTTGAAAGAGATATCATCGCATAAGCATAATCATTTACAATGGTTGTGTGCGTGTTATTAAACCCACCTTGAATCCACTCCTTGGACCCCCACCAAGAATTTCTTCACTAGTCTACTCTCTAAACCAGTAGAGATCACCATTGTGTCATTCATTAAGTCGGGTATGTAATCATCTCTCATGTCTCTCTTGAAAAGATAACATATGTATCTCCCTTATGTTCAACTTTAAAGGGATTATCAATACACGCATAACTAAGAAATAATGTTACCTTTTCTCTTCTCATTAAATTTGATAGTGGTGACCGCTCAAACATCTTACTAAACTAGGTATATATAGATTACTAGCTTTAGTAAACCGTACAATACACTGGTTGAATAATAAAATATTAATATAATAAAATTTATTAATTATAAAATAATATTTTAAGATATGATATGACTGAAATTATATATGACAAATAACTATAATGATAAAACAGTGATATCAACTTTTTAATTTTATTTTCAAATATTTTTCTAAAATAAAAAATAAAATTTTGTTCTAAAACAAACTGTATAAAAATGTCAGTTTTAAAATTTCTTATTATAAATCCCAAATTAAATTTTTAAATGTGTTTTTAAAATACCAATTTTAAATATTCGTATTTCTAAAAATGTTTTATGCTATAGAAAATTTATTATTTTTTTTAAAAATTTGTTTATTTAGAAATAACATTAATAAATAGATCTTTTTAATTTACTAAAACTAAAAGAGTGTTAAATAATATTAGTTAGTAATTATATTATTAATAGGAGAGAGAAGAGAGAAAATTTGATAAAAATAATATGATGCTGGCAATGACATCTCAAGTTACTCTTTTATTATAGTAGAAAGATTACTTCTCACAAATCTCATAATCTAGATAGTATTGACCTCTCAAACATGTTGCTAGTTTTGGCAGTGATTGCTTTTCACTTACCTACTAATGTAGGTAGTGATACCTCTTAAAGCTAGCATCTAACTAAATTAGGTAGTGATCTCCTCTCACATACAAGAATATCTATCAATGAATATTACAATGGTATCACTAAGATTCTTTTTCTCCTAAACTTCTTGCTCTTAGCTTTTTTCTTTCTCTTGGTTCTTTTTCTACAATATGATCTTTGGATTATGAATTAACAATGTCCTTGGAGAAAATATATTCTCTAGTGTTAAGCTTTTTCAAAAGATGATTCAATGTGTGGAAGAAATGTTGTTAAAACACTCAGGGGAGAAATAAGAACACAGATCTATACATATGTAGTACATCAGGTATACAATGCACACACCATACTTCACACGGTCGATGCATGGTTGAACCATCCTATTGGCGTGGTTATTTGATCTGTTCTTATTGTCTCTCAAAGGTAAGTCTGTCGTGATAAATTCAGAATTGAATTTAAGCTTCTAAAATAAATACTGGAAGACTTCCAATGGAGTAACATTAATCTTGGAAAAATGGAGAGGAACCAAACTTTGTTGCTAATCTCATTGCGTTTAAAAAAGATAGTATATAGTTTTGGTTCTTTCCTACTTAAGTTTATCTCTTCCTTATTTAACTTGATTATCTCTTCTTGACTTAGTTTTGATTAGAATTGCTTTCTTAAAAAGATTTCTTTCAGCAAGGTCTGACTTATATTAACACCAACTGTTTTGTAAGAACTTTACTTGTTTATAATAGCACTAGCTATAGTAACCCGTGTGTTACACGGTTGAATAAATAAAAAATTAATATAACAAAATTTATTAATTATAAAATATATTTTAAGATATAATATCACTGAATTATGTATTAGAAATGACTGTAAGTTATAAAATAGTGATATCAACTTTTAAAACTTTATTTTTTTAAAAAAAATAAACGTTTTTTCTAAAATAAACCGTATAAAATTGTCATTTTTAAAAATTTTCTTATTATAACTCTAAATTTAATTATTTTTGGTTTTAAAAAAATAATTTTAAAATACCAATTTTAAATATTTCGTTATTTTTAAAAAAGTCTTATGTTTAAATAAATTTATTATTTATAAAAAAATTATTTATTTAGAAATAACATTAATAAATAGCTCTTTATTAATTTATTAAATCAAAAAAGTGTTAAATAGTATTATTAGTAATTAAGGTAATATTTAATAGGAGAGAGAGGAGAGAGAGGCGGAAAATTTTAGTGAGAGTGATTGTGGTGTTGACACGTGTCATCACAGATACCCTTTTATTAGAGTAGGAAGATTCTAAAGTCTTATTATCATTTTGTTAACATATTACTTTTATAGAAATATATCTAAAGTCTTAGTTATTTTTATGAATATTTTTTTCACAATATTAATTTAAGTTTGTAACTTAATTTGTAAGACTTTGTTTTATGAAAATCTTAAGTGTGTACGGTTTAAAATTACCCAATACATTTCTAGTCAATGACTATCTATTATGGTGATCTAACTCAACATAATCTAAACCAACCTAACTTAATTATTTATACTTATTGACAACCCAACTCAATAACAAAAACAAAAGTAGGGGTTGACAGATGAGATAGGTGTGGGTCACAACCTACATTGTTTTAAGATTGTGATAAAATTTTTTATATTTTCTCTTTTTAACTTTCTCATAACTCAACTGAAAAAAAAATCATCATAGTGAATGGTCTTATAAATGCTTTTGGTAACCACATTATGTATATAATAAACTAATTAGTTTTTAATATTATATTAGTTTATATGATTAATATTATAAAATAAAAACTATAAATACTTTTATTGAACGGAACCAAATAATGTAATATAATAAACTAATTAATTTTGATATATATTAGTTTATATGATTACATACATTTAATTACTAAATCTTTCAAAAATAAAAACTATAATTACATGTAAGTGCCTCATCCCAATTATCTTCATTGCTCGAGCATGGAAACTTATAAATCTAGACTAGTAGGTTGGCATGTCCGCAAATAAAAGCTCGTATATCAGTTCGTCTATATAAATCGCAAACCTTAGACCATCATCAAGAGAAAAACTTATCTTACGTAAGAAAGCCCTATGACACAATCTAGAACCTCTTTTTGTAGATGAGAATTAAACACAAAAATTCTCTATTTTAGTGAAGTGTTGGGTATCTCACATTAACTACTTCACCTAATGATCATTGACATTTAAATTTATATATAGGCACCAACTAATCAAACACCCTGTAAGTGTTAAAGAAACGCCCTTTGACTTTTTTCACGGCCCGTGAAGGGCCTTACGGGCGTGAGGGGTTCGAATTTAATTCTCACAACCGCATTTAATCACGGCCCGTGTAGGAACAAACGGTCTGTAAACGTCCGCACACACGGCTCGTTAACTACCTCAATAACGGCCCGTGAGATCCTTCACGGGCCGTAGTTGTCCTTCTGAGAATTTACTTTCCTCGTTTGCGTGCACTTTTAAATTTATAATTATGTGACGCGACGTATTATTCCTTGATTCGATTTAAGATTCTATATAAACCGTTATATATATGACTTGTTATATGGTTAGTGAGAAACGAAACAGTTAAAATGTCTTCTCGTGGAGGTAGGAGAAGACGTCAAAATGAGTCATCTTCAAACTCACGAGATATTGTGAAAGTATTCCTGATCCAATAGATAACCATAATTGGCAGAACGGGAGGAACTGGTCTCAGAATATTATTCACTTTATACGTAACGGTGACTCCCAAACATGTAGAGTGTATTACATGGGTCATTCCGATATTCGTTACAATTTTGGCGTGAATTACTCGGAAACGTGTCTTTAGGTACAGAGGTATGATTTAAAGTTTTTTATATATTTTATTTTATTTTAAAATTCTAACAATTAAAAAGTTGTTATTTTATAGCATGTTCGGTTGGACAGGTGGACAATAGACTCACAATATGGAGATACGAAGAAATACGTAGAACCGAAGAGTTGCCGGGTAGTGATCGTTGGGACGATTCTCCCATTTGAGTGGTTTAACTTAATATACTCGGGGTCCGTTAATGGTAACGAATATGGAGAGGAGTGACTGTCTATATCCCGCGTTATGGGAAGTTGATACGGTAATACTGTTTTCATGTTTTACAATAAAAATCATAAATTTATAACCGTGAATTAAATTGTTTTGTAGGTTTACGTACCAATGACTGATGACGAAGAAAATTGGTATCTTTTTAAGATTTCTATGGACTCACTACAAGTTCGTATATATTCTCCATACGAATGCCGACCAATACGTGTGATGATTCATGGTGCACTCATCGTAATGCGCGAACGATTTTCGTACAATTCGAATCGTACTTTTACATTTTCTCTCACGTATACAATATTGGCAGCACTCCGGACAAGAAGAAATCGAAGAACTGGTGGTATCGGGTGAAACCGTTTGGCCCCCTAACGCCGGTCATATTGGTCGAGATTCGGAGTTGTAATTTGTATGTTATTGCGTAGGTTGGTTCAAAATAGATCTTTAGAGTGGCAAGAGGTTAGCTTACAGGATGCTTGCTTTAGATTCCGAAGATTTATGGCAGACGAACTGTATTCTAGACGTGTAATGTAGAACAATAATGAAATATTTTATTAAAACATAAACGTTTATTAGTACACTTTTTTAAAACGATAAACCGTTATTATCACACAAAATAAAACACATAATTTTTAATCTTCTTGATCTTTATAAAAATCCAAGCCGCAAAATGGTTAAAGGAAATTCCAAATTTCTCCCGATATCTTTCTAAGTTCTTGTCATAATATCCGTATCATTCCATAACAGATTTCGATTGTTGTAAACGTCTTTGTAGAGCTGGTGAAATGTCGTGACCTTCCTTCTCAAGTCAGACCACTTGTTGCTAAGTTCACGAGTGGTGCGATATTCTTCACGTTCGAGAATTTGATGAAAACGAGTTGAAACCTGGTCCAAAATATTTGAATTTGGCGGGATAGTACCTGAATTTTCGATACAAGATCTTACTAAAGTCACCTCCTCTTCATCCGTCCACGGATTTTGATCACTTGTAGCACTCATGTTTTGGGTATTGAGTAAATTTGTGTGAATTGTTTGTGTCAAGCGGCTGAATTTATAGACTTAAAAAAGTTTTATACGGCCCGTGAGGGGCTTTACGGGCCGTGACAATGTCCCCATATGGCCGTGTAGTGTAAACGGTTTGTTTTTAAAAACTACAAAGCATCACGGGCCGTGACCACGGTCACGGGCCGTTTGATAAAAACGTAACGGGCTGTGAGACCCTTCACGACCGTGAGGCCCGATAATATATGACCTCACGGCCCATTGTTCATTTACGCCCCCAAAACACACATACGATTTACTCCGTCACGACCTCCGTATTTTCATCATTTCATACAGCCGACTCCTTACTACGGTACGTATTCAATTCGTATTTTATTTTTGTGTTTTTTCGTTTAAATATATTAAATTATATTTAAAAAAACTGAAAAATTGAAATGTTTGGGGTTACGGGCCGTGAAGGGTCGTCACGGGCGTAACCTTTTGAATTTTCAAAGGGTTACGGGCCGTGACCCTCCTTTACGGGCCGTAACCCTTTGAAACTTCAGTGGGTTACGGGCCGTGAGAGACCTTCACGGGCCGTAACCCTTTTGTTTTTCTGGTGAATTTATTATTTTTTTTACAGATTATGCCGCCGCGCAAACGTACACGTCTGGAGACTGAGCCCGAGGGTCAGGGTGACTTTCTGGACCCACACCCTGATCTTCATTTCCGCGGGAGACACAGCCACGGCTTAAGCTGTGGAAGCTGATTGGACGTCCCCTAAAGGGGACACGCACCATCGACTGGGACGTGCTAGAGGAGGTCGGAGACATAGCACGTGCCCAGGATATCATTGGGCTGGATGGAGAGACGCCGTGGAGGCAGATGTTTGATTTGGCTCGAGGAGGGGCAACGGGAGCTGACGTTGCAGTTTTTGTCTACGTTTCTGTTCACTCCCGCCTCTGAGGATCAGGACCCCGCGAGCACATAGCGGTTCGATTTATGCTGGGGACCGGTAGGTACGAGTTCACCCTTGCTCAGTGGGCGGTGACTCTTGGGTTTTACACCCACTAGGAGACGGAGGATCCTCGTTTTTATTCTGACGGGTCCAGTCGGAGCCGGCCCCTTTGGTCGGATGGTGGCCGACCATTTCCGACCAGCCGTGGGAGGGCGCCATTAGGGCGACCTCCATTAGGGATCCTTGCGCGGTACCTACACCGGTGCATTGCCGGCACCATTACCGGCAGAGACCAGAGCATGGAGCAGGTGTCGCTCCTTGACTTATTTTTTCTGAGGGCCTTACTTTCACCTAGACGGGTGAATCTAGGTCACTGCATGGCCGCCTATTTTTTGAGCGTCATTCAGGGCAAGGTAAAAAATATTTATATTAATTCTTAATAAATAAGTATTATCTATTATACGATTCATAATTATGCCTATTATTTGATTGTTTTGCAGATGGATAGCCCGATTGTTTGCGGCTCGTACATCACCGTCATTGCCTCGCGCTTAGGGTTGTTTACGGACGCCCTAATTGCGAGGCAGACGACGGACACGCCGCCTCGGATTTTAGGTCGACAGACCGTCATGGCCATGGGGATTGCCGCCAAATTTGGCGACGACCTCCGATGGTCCCACTGATGGTGGTCGGACCGTCTGGCAGCCGGTGCCGGACGTTGCTGAGGAGGAGGAGCAGCCGGCGCAGCAGCAGCAGCCGCATCCCCAGCCATACGCCAGAGCACCCGTCCCACCGCCACCGCCTGTTCCCAGGACCATCATTCGGCAGATTCCGCCGACGGGGGAGTTTATGGCGGAGTCACTACATTTGGAGCGCCAGTCCCACGCCTTGCTAGTATGGATGGCGGATGCGTACGTCATTTTTGCTGCTAGCGCGGGTATCGACCTCCCCCCTCGGCCGGAGTTGCCTCCGTTTGTCAGACGACCTGCGGGTGATGACGAGGAGGCTGCTGGTGGTGGTGATGCAGAGGATGCTGGTGGGGTGATGCTGGTGGTGGTCATGACGCATAGATAGTAGGATTTTATTGTTTTATTTACCTTTCATGTAAAAAAATTGAAAAATTATTTATATATTATGAGTTATTTTGGATGACGTTTAAATGTTAATTATATGTTTACAATTGGTTTGCTTGTGGAGGAAGTGGTTGTACGAATAATATTAAATCAACCTTTTGGATAATAAAATCAGTACTTGAACCTACTCGTCCCACAGAAGAAATATATAATCCTTCAGAAAATCCGACGCCAGGCTCTGCAATTATATAAACATACTAGAATCTCAGTCGGAAAAGTTGCACTGAAAAACATACTTGAATCTCAACAAATATTATGCATCTCATATCATTAACATTCTGCTAACCAAATGCCCAGCTCATATAACAAAATTCAAATGTTGAAAAAAATTCGATAATCTTCTTATTATTAAATCAACCTTTTGGATAATAAAATCAGTACTTGAACCTACTCATCCCACAGAAAGAAATATATAATCCTTCAGAAATCCGACACCAGGCTCTGCAATTATATAAACATACTTGAATCTCAGTCGGAAAAGTTGCACTGAAAAACATACTTGAATCTCAAACAATATTATGCATCTCATATCATTAACATTCTGCTAACCAAATGCCCAGCTCATATAAACAAAATTCAAATGTTGAAAAAAAATTCGATAATCTTCTTATTGTATTTTTCTTTGGAAAATGAAAGAATTGATTACATGTTTACAATTCAACAACAATAAAGAATTGAATAAATAATAGATTACATGTTTACAATTCAACAACAATAAATAATTGAATAAAGAATTGAATAAATAAAGAATTGATAATGGGTAAATTATACTAAATCTATACGTTCACCGGGTCTACGGGCCTTAGTTCAAGATATTTTTGAATTCGACTTCCGTATATAGCCTCCAATCATTAGCGTTTTCTGTTTTGTACAAATACCAATATTTGCTCGGAACAGGCATTGGGTAATCACTCACTAATCGAATTCTAATGAAATGGCTATCTTGAACATAAGCAATTGAAATTATATGATGTTTACTGATATCACGAGGAGATAACCAGAACGGAAAAAAGTTGCGGAGTTGCCGATAGATATAAAATTATACCACTCGAAACCTGTAGCGGGTGGCACCTGAAATATACGGGAAAAAGAATGATGGAATCCAGCGGTTTTAAACGGAAAAAAATGTTTTATCTTCGTCGCCCGGGATATATGAAAACTTGGAACTCTGTTGAGATAATCCATCTTTGCCTCTTGATTTCGAAGACATGGATTGACTGCGCTGCAAAGGCCCTTGTTTTGACTTCACCACCGAACTTGAATATGTTGGCGAACCGTCAAATTTTTCTCCAGGTTGAACATATGAACTATGTCTGGGGGGGTCTAATATTGTTTCTTTTTGCTTATCTTTTTTGGACGACCCCGTGTATGTGTTTGGACTTTAGGAGGTTTTTATCCGTTTTGAAGGAGTAATGAAAGATTTGAAAATATTAATCAAAGATCTTTTCACATTTTCGGGTTGGACAAGTAAATGTTTTGTCACCATCTCCATCTCTTTATGTACATCTACTTGAACCTCCCGTACAATATACGGGGTGAAAAATCTAGCTTCCTCCCAAAAACATCAATGGCATCGAGCGGGATACATTGACGTATAAAATAATATATAAATTAAATATAATAAAAGTTTTCATGAAAAAAAAAACGTAAAAAGAACATTCACCTGTTTGAAAGTAATTGTTTAATTTACAAGCACACGGAAGACCACAGCTGGTAAAAAGGATGGCAGCCACATGATTCTTTGGATATAATTAAATGATTTATCCTGTTAATCTCACTGACTAACATCCAAAGCCGCAATAGAAACGTTACCTCGCAGTAATTTAATCACTTCATGATTATGCTGCACCATAAGCATGATTTTGCTTTTGGTAAAACTTTCTTTTATAGCAATTTCCTGGGTAGCTAAGATATTATTAATGAAAGGAATAAATCTATCCAGGGTGCTATTGGTTGCTTTCAGGTAACTTTTCAACAACGAATGTTGGCTCTCAACTCGGTTCGTTGTGTGCTGACCGAAGTTATAACTTCTATTTATCCACGCCGACACAAATCTCTCTTTGTAGGGGTCCAACCAGTTATTTTTGAGGTACATCAGCACTCCTATTTAAAAAAATGTACTTATTTTTATGTAAATATACATATATTTTAGAATAAAACTAGAAAACTTACTTGAATGTTTGGACACCAATCTGCGATAAAGCCGGTCATAATTATAAGCGTATATGTCCTCCGTTTCAGAGTTAATAAGTACCGACCACACATGCTGAAAAGCACCCCACTCTTCATTTGAAAAGCTAGCCTTACAATGTTTAACAATATTTTCCGAAATATGCCATCTGCAAAGTAATCGAACAGCACTCGGAAAACTTCTTCTGACGCATTCATCAGAGCGAGGTCTCGGTCGGTTAGTATAACACGGGGCTCCGTACACTTATCTTCCAGCGTTGCTTTTAGTTGCTCTAACACCCATCTGAAGTTGGCTTCACGCTCATAATCAATGAATGCGTGAGCAACAAAAAAAGATTTCAGGGTGGATGTCACACCAACCATTTGAACAAACGGCATTTTATACAAGTTAGTTTGTATGTTGTGTCAATCATCAGCACGTGTGGGTACGCACCCATAATGTGTGAGATGGGGATGTATAAAAAAAACCCCGTCGACGGTATTTGTCGGTTCTTCTATGTGAGGGGTGTAATATATTGATGTGTTGTAGTATAGAAAAAAAAACCTGCATTGGGGTTTCACCAATTCTGGTGGACTTTTTTATTTTTGCGAGCATTATATACGGTTCGTAACCCAGACATGTTATGGGATTTTGTTCCCTCAACGTGCCTAGAATCTTTCGAGGGTCAATATTGCTCGGACAGATTCTTACAGTAGAAAGCTCATTTTCGGTGAGCCTCATTGCGTATGCATGTCCTTCCAGGGTCAGCAGGTCATGGTTATGAGTATCATCCACAACAACTATAATCCACCCATCTCTCTGCATCTGGTACTTACCCTGCAATTCAAATTGACAGTTTGTTTTTTTTCGTGCCACTTTCTTAAAGTGGGTGCTCCCTTATATACACCACCCCGATCACATTTCAACCAAATTTTAACCACCAAACCATTCGAATTTCTTTTGAACGTTGATGACAATAACGAACCCATTTTCTCGCCCCACGTTAGTTGCCCAATCAACTAATTCTTCACGAGATGAGAAAACCTAATCAATTTAATATTTTAGTTAGTTATTACTAAATGAAAGTAAAATTAAATATGGTATATCTTATAACCTGATTCGTGTCGTATAAACCTCTTTTACCGGAACCCGAACCGTCATTATCCCCGCTGCTATCGCCACCGTTATCACCCCCGTCATCGCCGCCGTCATTCCCGCCGTAATTGGACGCGAACTGCCCTAAATAGTTTGAAGCAGCCTCATCGTAATAACCGTAACCCTCTTGAGGGTAATAATAGATTCCGAACCGAATAAATAGTTGCTATCCAGAAAGACATCGTAACGTTAGATATTAACGTTTATATAGTACTTGAAATGGAATATTGCGTTTATGTAGTAGTTGAAGTGAAATGAATTTATATCGTTGAATTATGAAATGAATTTATAAACTAACGTTTATATAGCAGTTGAAATGGAATATTGCATCTCGTCACATAATAACACGAATATCGAGGAATATTACGTCATATCAAATAATGTAATAAATACAAATTTACACGACTATCGAGGAATATTACGTCATATCAAATAACGTAATAAATACAAAATTACACGAAAAACGAGGAATAATATATCTCGTCAAATTATTAAAAGTGAAACTAGGACCCGTAAGTAAGTTCACGGCCCGTAAGACGAATTCCATACGGGCCGTGAAGAAATTCACGGGCCGTAATAAATACGACCGTGATCATATTCACGGGCCGTAAATAAATACGATCGTGATCATATTCATGGGCCGTTACGTTTTTGAATTACGTTTCTGAATGACCGATTTGACTTGCGACAGACCATACGGCCCGTGAAGGGCCTTACGGCCCGTAAGCAGGGCGTCCAGATATCCTGGAGGGCGTCCTTTAGCAGGCCTCTATATTATATTAGAAGAAATTTGGCTATCTAGATTTTGAAATAATGGAGGGAGTTTTGCCGTTTAAAATTTACAATTTCTTAAATAATATTTAAAATCCTATTAAGACTTGAACTTTGCGAACTTTATTTTTTTAGAATTTAAAAAATTTAAAATTTTCCAAATTCTGTAAAGAAATAAAAATAACTCCTACATTAAAAAGTAAATGACAAATGTGAACAGGAAAAAAAGTAACATAAATAAAAATTAGAAGAGCACCATGTGTTTAATTTCGTGAAGATCTGTCCACACAAATGCATCATCTAGAGACGAGTCAAGAACAAACTCACACAATACGAATGAACGTCACAAACACCACTTGGTCGTCCGTGGGTCTGGCATTGTACATCAATATGCAGATGGAATTATCAAGATTTTAACACTTTATTATCATGAAATAAATACCGTTAGTTTCGGTTAGAAAAAGTTCAATATATAAATAAACAAATTCGTAAAGTGAGTTTGATTGAAACATTACCGTTTACCGTTATTGAAAAATTAAAAGGCAATAAATGATGGAGAAGACTTTTAACATACTAATCACTTTTAAAAAAGTAGATTAGTAGTCTATCTTTTGACTAATTATAGGCATCTATTAATATTAAAGTTATACTTATTTTATTTAAGATCTAAAGGTGGGAAAGTGTGCACGTAACTCGTCCATTTAATAACAAACATTAAATTGTTTATCATCAGCATAACTTATAGCCAACGGGAAGATATTATTGGCTTGGAATATAATATAATAAATCTGATTTGTTAAAAGGCATGTGAAACCCGAATTCCCCACATTATAAGTTAATTATTGTGTTATTTTTAAATGAATAAAGAATACTAATTAGTTAGGATCAATCATACCTCATTAAAGAAAGCTTAATACATGTGTGAGACATCCACCAATGATTCATGTTGTAGTTAAGAAGTGTAAATAGATTTAAGCAGTTCTATTTCATTTGGAGTAAGGATAATTATCGGTTTCTTCAGTTGCCACATCATCAACATCATGTAAGATTTTTTTATTTTTCGAAGTTTTTTCCCGTTTACGTACACAGAGTCGTCCCAATTTCTCCCGCTTTCTCTGTTAGTCCCACACATATCCAGAGAGAAATGAGACGTTGAAATCTGATGTATTCTATCTAATATTTGACTAAAATAATAAAAAGAATAAAACTGGTATTTACAATATACATAAGATAAGTAAGATAAGCAGGTATATTCTTTTAATTCTGAGAAAATATTAGATAGAATACATCTAGATAAAAAAAAATACCATTTTTATTATTGCTTGAAGTAAAAGGGATCATGTATTTTTCGTTGTAGCTTTAAACCAAGACATCTTTTGGCGATAATTCACATTCTATTTCGCTATGATGTTTTTAATTCTTTATGTTGTAATATCCTTAAACAAAGGTAAGTAAGCGATATTGACCGTTTTCAGTTAAATCTTAATTATTTAAAAAATTTATTTAACAACACAGTTTTTTTTTCTACTTTACAACTATTTTAGACAATAAACGTGTATTCTTTTTACACACACACATATATATATACACTACAAAAAGAAAGGTATTTAAGACTGAAAAATTAGTCTCTGATACTCTCAAATCAGTCTTTAATGGATATCAGGGACTGATTTTACTAGTCCTGAATCAGTTCTAATACCTAGTCCTAGATACTAGAATTAGTCACTACATTTCAATCTCAATTGTGTGCCACCAATGGGGACTAATATTTAGTCTCTAAGACATATAATTTCGGTCCTTAATTATTCTCATGTTTCAAGTTATTTAGTCTCAAATACCTTTCACCTGTGACTAAAACTCAGTCTTTGATAATAGTCTTTTGGAGACTGAAAATCAGTTCTTAAACCTTGTCGATTTTGTCCAGATACGTTTAATTAGATCCGGGTTTCATGACAATTCAGTACATAATAAGACGTACAGACTGAGATTTAGTCCCTGATAACAAACCATTCAGTCTCTACTGTATTCCTTAGAGACTAATAATTAGTACTTGATAACATACCATTTTAGTATTTAATATTTTTTCAGGAGTGACTTTTAATCTTAGATGTCATATTATATCGTGTCAACGTATGTATCGAAGACTGAAAATCTATATGTTTAATAACTTTTTCAGTCCTAAATATGTTTTTTACAAAATAATAATCAGTAACTTATAATTAACTTTTCAATCTATAATATATATATATATATATATATATATATATTTAGAATCAGAAATTAGTCTTTAAATCAGCCCCAAATATGTCTTAGATAATGTACTAAATTAAACTGTCATATAAAAAACAAACAACCTAACACCATAAAAATATCAAACAACCAAACACAATAAAAACATGTCTTAGCTAAATACTAAATCAAACTGTCAGTGCCACGAACATCATCATTAAGTTGCTCCTCCGAACTGGTTGCTCCACTACTCGCAGTTGCGAATACTACACCCTCAAAATCTGGAAACTTCGAACTCATGAATATCGACAATTTATCATACTTTTGATTGCTTTGTTTCAATTCTTCTTCGAGTGAAGCAACTTGATTTTGAAGAGTTTCAGCCTCGCTTGAAGGTTGTTGAGTGGATTAAGCTTCTGATGTCAACCACAAATCCTTTTTCTAAGCATCGATCCAACACCTACCATCCATGCTGATTTTCTTGTTTTCTCCTTGGCACACGCGCTTTGAGTTGTCTCTTTTTCTAGCTCGTGGTGCATGGCAGTCGTTATAGTAGTACCTTCTAAAGTTAACTTCGCCATTACCTTCTCTTATGAAGAATAATATTCTCCTAACAAAATTAAAAGTATAGAAAACAATTAATACTTTTAAAAGTATAATCAAGTTGATATGATCCTAGAAAGTTATAACTCACATATTGAATGTGTGCATCATTGTTTAGCCATCCTTGTTTTTTAACATTGAAATGCAACTTGTGATACACTTCAAACGGGGAAGGTGCGTTTGAGTCTCACAATTTGTCTATGATAATAAAAATTAACAACATTAAATAAGGATAGATAAATATACTTTAAATAATATGAATGTAGGGGTTAAGTTTCATAGACATAATATTGACGTGATGCATGTTGAAAAGAATGTGGGTGAAAACGTTTTAGGAACCCTGTTAAACATAGAAAGAAAGACGAAAGATACTGACAAAGCCCTACTAGATTTGAAAGATATGAACATACACAAGGAGCTTCACTTGGTGAATAAGAATGGCCATTAGGTTAAACCACATGCTTGTACGTTTTAACCGGAGATGATAGAACAATTTTGTAATGTACTCAGGTCTGTGCGTTTTCCAGAGGGTATGCAGAAATTTAGCTAAAAATGTGATTGTTGATCAAGGAAAGATATATGGGCTTAAATCACATGATTGTCATGTCTTAATACAACTTATAATTCCTACTGCAATTCGTCTGTTTTTAACCAAACAAATTCGTGATGCATTAGTTGAGCTGTCTTAATTTTTTAAGAAACTTACTAAGGCCACATTACATGTGAGGGAGTTAAAAGCGTTGCAAGAAGAGATAGTTAAGATTTTGTGCAAGCTTGAAGGGATATTTCCTCCATCATTTTTTATAATTATGGTGCACTTGTGTGTGCATCTTCCTGAAGAGACAATTTTAAGACCGTGCAATCACGATGGATGTATCCGATCGAAAGATACCTTGGCCATTTAAAAAATATATTAGAAACAAAGTTAAACCTAAAGGCTCGATAGCAAAAGAGTATATTGTTGATGAAACTATAACTGTGACACCCCCCGCAGGAAGGTGTACGAGAGCCGCAACTGGATATTGTCCGCTTTGGCCGCAGCCTCACGGGTTTAAAACGCGTCCAATTGGGGAAGGTATCCAGCCCCTTATAAAGAAGCCTTCGTTCGCCTCCCCAACCGATGTGGGATGAGTCATAGCCCTCCCATGTGGGAGTATTTGCAGGCATGTGTCCATCCACCCACCAAAGTGAGACCAGCGTCCTCGCTGGCACAACGGCCCGGCCCTGGCTCTGATACCAACTGTGACACCCCCCGCAGGAAGGTGTACGAGAGCCGCAAATGGATATTGTCCTCTTTGCCCGCAGGCTCAAGGATTTAAAACGCGTCCATTTGGGGAAGGTATCCAGCCCCTTATAAAGAAGCCTTCGTTCGCCTCCCTAACCGATGTGGGATGAGTCATAGCCCTCCCATATGGGAGTATTTGCAGGCATGTGTCCATCCACCCTCCGAAGTGAGACCAGCGTCCTCGCTGGCACAACGGCCCGGCCCTGGCTCTGATACCAACTGTGACACCCCCCGCAGGAAGGTGTACGAGAGCCGCAACTGGATATTGTCTGCTTTGGCCGCAGCCTCACGGGTTTAAAACGCGTCCAATTGGGGAAGGTATCCAGCCCCTTATAAAGAAGCCTTCGTTCGCCTCCCCAACCGATGTGGGATGAGTCATAGCCCTCCCCTGTGGGAGTATTTGCAGGCATGTGTCCCATGCCTGCAAATACTCCCACAGGGGAGGGCTATGACTCATCCCACATCGGTTGGGGAGGCGAACGAAGGCTTCTTTATAAGGGGCTGGATACCTTCCCCAATTGGACGCGTTTTAAACCCGTGAGGCTGCGGCCAAAGCGGACAATATCCAGTTGCGGCTCTCGTACACCTTCCTGCGGGGGGTGTCACAGTTGGTATCAGAGCCAGGGCCGGGCCGTTGTGCCAGCGAGGACGCTGGTCTCACTTTGGTGGGTGGATGGACACATGCCTGCAAATACTCCCACAGGGGAGGGCTATGACTCATCCCACATCGGTTGGGGAGGCGAACGAAGGCTTCTTTATAAGGGGCTGGATACCTTCCCCAATTGGACGCGTTTTAAACCCGTGAGGCTGCGGCCAAAGCGGACAATATCCAGTTGCGGCTCTCGTACACCTTCCTGCGGGGGGTGTCACAATAACATTTTGTTCACACTATTTACGAGGTGTTGAATCAAAGTTGGACAAACGTGACAGAAATAATGATAAAACTTCTATTGACGCTTAAAGCTATGCATTGGATATTTTCAAATCGAGTGATCGATGTGTGGGGAGGAAAGAAGTCTGTATCCTTCCTAGTAGTCTTATGAAGAAAGCGATATGGTTTATATTTAACAATTGTCAAGAGCTTCAACCATACATAAAGTAAGTCTTTTTTTATCTTTGTTTGTGAATAATATTAAATGTCAAATGTTAATAAATTTATAGCTTATCTACACGTTGCAGAGAACACTTACAGGTTTTACAAAGTCAACATCCTAAATCATTAGATCTTTTCAAGATACAACAGTTTACATTCTCGGATTGATTTGCAAAACGGGTAACAATCACACTATATTTTACTTCCTTAATTTATGAAATTTCATTTCTCTTTAATAACATGATTACTATGTTTAAATTGAGAACATATTCGAAAAAAGTATACGTTAAATCCATCTCAAATTAACGAGGTGTTGTATGCATTGTCTTCCCTTCCTGATAATCGAGTTTCGTATCACAAGGGATACATAGTGAACGGGGTTAAATTTATAGTTAAGTCAAGAGATGACTGCGGGCAAACATAAAATTGTGGAGTAACGGTCCCTGGCATTCATAATGATATTGAAGACGATTATTATGGATATTTTGATGAAGTGATTAAATTGTCATTCATACGAGGTTATCGTGTTATTTCATTTAAATGCATATGATTTGACACTGATCGTCGTAAAAATACATCATATTTGAACCTTATTTCGTAAGTGTAGACACGTCCTGTAATGCTTATAAGAAAGATGTGACAACCCGAGTTTTCGGTTAATACTGTTTAAACTAATTTTCTCCGCTTATCGTAAATTAATCCATTTTACTATTACATAATAATAATAATAATAATACTAATAATAATAATAATAATAATAATAATAATAATACTAATAATAAATTTATTAGTAAAAACTTAACCCTATTAACTTTTGGGTTAAAATTGTAATATTTAATAACTTGTTTTGAAAACTATTGACATGAAATAATAAACAACATAAACCTCAGGGGGGCAAAATGTAAAATTTATTTAAAACACCCAACCCCCACTGCTGCCCGTCCCCCTCCGGCCACACCTCTCCGGCCACACCTCTCCGGCGACCCTCCGGCGACACCACAAACCACCAAATCACTCGATTTTAATCAATTAAACACTCCCGACAGCTTTATCTGCAACCATTTAAAATTACAATCGATTTGAGTGCGATCTAGACTAAAACCCAACCACCCCACTCGGCCGAAAGTCCTCCACGATCGATCGCACTAACACACTAAAATAATCTAAGAAATCGAGTATAAAGGATCGTTTAGCTGTTCCTAATCAACTACCAATCTCAAATTCACTTGAAAAATCATACAAACCCACGATTCGTTCACCCTCACTGTCGTGACTGTTCTTCGATGGCCCATCACCAATTCGTCTTCAATTTTGGTAATTAAACATTACTACATGCTCGGTTTCATTCAGGGATCAAAAGCCCTATCCTTAATTTCATTATCATACTCGAATCGTTGTCCAATTGGTTCGATTTCAGAACTAGGGTTCTTTGGATTTAAGGGAACCTAGTTAAAGAAGGTTAAAAGGAATTGGAACCGGGTTATCTCACGGCTGTATGCCTTGTTCTACCGGTTCCAAGCTCCCACCCCAACCTTGAGGTCCTGGGTTCGACCCCGGGCAACCTCATTTATTTTTTAAAGCCTTTTTAAGCACTTAAAAATTACAGAAAAATTCTTAAAAATTATAAAAATCATTTTTATAAACTCTGTTTATTTTTAATTCATCAAACTTATTTTCTGCTATTTTTCTTTAAATTTAAATATTTATAAAACAATAAAACAAAGATTATTTTTTTAGTTATTTCTATAAAAGTGAACTTTTAATAATAATTTAAATTATTAAATTATTATTGGACACTATATTATCTTTAATTATGGATTAGTCATAATAATTGTAGAAATTATATATTTTATAATTTCACAAATTATTTACAAATATTATTTCTTATAAACTAAAGGTTTAGATTAATAATTTGTTATTAATCAAAACATTATTCCAATTATTTTTAAATAATAAAGATGTACTTACTTATTAAACCCTATCATTATTTATACTTAAAGTTATTTCTAGAATACTTAAATGAATAGTCCTTTTAATTGAATCAAAACATAAATGATTACGTTAAAAACGTTTTACTTATAAAAACCCCAAATTCTTATCGAAACCTTAGTTCGCGTTTAATCGTTAAACCTTATTATTAATCTAAATCTTAAAATATATATACATGTTTAGGTACCTCGTGAAGGAGTTCATTGGAACATCAATTATTATCCTATTTAATCATCTTACGTACATACTTATACGCTATTTGAGTTTACAGCCCCACTTTTACTTTATACTTTTTTTGGGGGAGAGAAACATGCTGTTTTCATAAACGTTACATTACATTGGGTTTTTGTGATACTGCATATACATGATACTATGGTGTTATACTTTGCCCTTCGGACCGTTAATATGCAAATAGCGAGGTGATTGTTAGTAGACCTACTGGGATTGACATACCCTGCCCGGGCTAGTCGCGCTAGCTGGTCAAACGGGTGAACGGTTATCCTGTTTTACAGTATTGTGGTGGGGAATCCACAGCCGAACCTACTTTATTATTTGATTACATGTCAGCTCGGTCGCGACTTCATACACATAGTGATCACTATGGACCAGCTACCCATTATATGCTTTGATTACAAAATCCGGGAATTTCAATACTGATACTTACTGTTTTCTGATAATACTGTGAACTTACCAGTCTTGTACTGACTTTTGCATGTTTTCTCTCAGGACATTGAAATGGCACGTTTAGGAGCATAACATCCACTGCATATCATCCCGCATTCACCCCAAACTGTTATCAAGATTTAATTTCCTAACGGTAAAACCCCGTACGTGGAAATTGAGGGTGTGACAGATTGGCATCAGAGCATTAGTTATAGCAAACTAAAATGAACTTTGCATCTCATTTGCATTGCATTTTAGACTATAGCTGGATTTGCATTAGTTACACACACATAGATTACTAAGCTGTACTTACTAAATTTGGATGCCTGAGAACTTTTGCTTTAACATATCTTTGTGACACATAGACACCTGTATTCTGGATTTCCTGGCGGGGCTAAGGCAAGCATATCATATAAATCTCATTGTGAGACTAGTTATGCTTACCTGGGGATTTCTGGGATGAGTGATAAACTATGTTCAATACACAAGTCTCTAAGGAAAATGGGTCAAATTATCTTGGCGTGTCAACAATTCCTGAACCTTACTGATCCTTTCGTATACTTTGATTGATAGACCCCGACATAATACTTACATATTTGGTACTTCTATCGTTGATGACCACTGTACTTGACAAGATATGTTAGCCTGATAGGAGGAACCGGGGTGATCATGTAAAGCAAATTACGATTACGGGTGCATACATAATTGTAATTTGTCATGCATGCTAAGTCCGGTGAATTTGGTCGGGTGGTAACATTGTAGTCGGTATAAGTCATCGTTTCTATACCGTGAGCAAGAAAGTTTCAATTTTCATAGAACATGGCTATTGATGTGAAAACTATCCTTCAAATTCTACTTGTATGAATGCTCACTCTTACCTCGAATTCAGATGAAATTCAAACCATGACATGTGTCCTAATCCCTCGGATTCGAACTGATCTTCTAGCTTGTCTATTACTTTAAATTCTTGGACTTCTCTTCCTTTTCATTCCAAGACAAAAGGGTTATTTTCATGTGACTGATAGCTTTGGATTTTGATATCTGGTTGGATATTTACTTATTTATGTATATGGTAGATTCTCTATTAATGAATGTTACGCCTCTATTCTATTTGACTCTGGTGCTGATAAGAGTTAGGTGACCACTAAGTTTAGTAAAGTACTAGGAATGATACCTACTTACTTGAGTTCTAAGTATGCCATAGAAATAGCTGATGGTAGAATGATAACGGGAACCCAAGTGCTTAGGAACTGTGAGCTAGGTTTGTCTGGTCACACTTTCCACATAGACCTTATTCCGGTCACACTCGGTAGCTTCGATGTAGTAGTCGGAATGGATTAGTTATCCAAAAACAGAACTGAGATCATTTGCAAGGAGAAGCTGATCAAGTTACCTATTTCAGATGATGAAATTCTTACAGTGGAAGGTGATAAGGTGGGTGCGGTGGTCGGCATCATTTCATATCTGAAGGCTCAGAAATGTCTCAGGAAAAGACATCTTGCCTTGTTGGCACTTGTTACTGAAACGAAGACGGATGAAAAGCGAGTCGAAGATATTCCAGTTGTAAGAGACTTTCCCGAGGTATTTCCTGAAGACCTACCTGGCCTTCCTCCACACAGACAGGTGGAATTCCAGATTGAATTAGCACCCGGAGCGACTCCGATCGCTCGGACGCCGTACCGTCTGGCACCGAACGAACTACAAGAGCTGTCTAAGCAATTGCAAGAATTGTTAGACAAAGGATTCATACATCCTAGCTCTTCACCTTGGGGAGCTCCAGTGCTTTTCGTTAAAAAGAAAGATGGAACCTTTAGGATGTGTATTGACTACCGCGAGTTGAACAAGGTGACGATCAAGAACAAGTATCCACTTCCGCGTATCGATGACTTGTTCGACCAATTTCAAGGATCTAGCTACTATTCCAAGATTGACTTGAGATCGGGTTATCATCAGTTGAGGGTTCGAGAGGAAGACATCTCCAAGACTGCGTTCCGGACTCGCTATGGGCACTATGAGTTCACTGTAATGCCTTTTGAGCTGACCAATGCCCCCGCAGTTTTCATGGACCTCATGAACCGTGTCTGCAAACCTTATTTGGATAAGTTTGTCATTGTCTTCATTAATGACATACTGATCTACTCTCGTAATAAGGAAGATCATGAGGAACATTTGATGAGCATACTGGGATTGCTGAGGAATGAACAGCTTTACGCGAAGTTCTCAAAATGTGACTTCTGGATGCGTGAAGTGCAATTCCTTGGGCATGTGGTGAATGAAAAGGGTATACATGTTGATCCTTCAAGGATTAAAGCAATCAAGGATTGGCCGGCACCAAAGACGCCTACTGAGGTGCGACAATTCCTTGGTTTGGCAGGCTATTACCGGAGGTTTATCGAAGGATTTTCGAAATTGGCGCAACCTTTGACTGCCCTAACTCATAAGGGAACAGTTTACAAGTTGGGCAACAAAGAGGAAGCAGCGTTTCAGGCGCTTAAAGACACACCCTGCAGCGCACCAATCCTAGCCTTACCAGAAAGAACTGATGACTTTGTTGTTTACTGTGATGCATCCATCCAGGGTTTGAGGTGTGTATTGATGCAACGTGACAAAGTCATAGCTTATGCATCTGGACAGCTCAAGGTGCATGAGAAGAACTACACAACGCATGATCTGGAACTGGGAGCTGTAGTGTTTGCCTTGAAGATCTGGAGGCACTACCTATATGGAACCAAGTGCACGATCTATACAGATCATAAGAGCCTCCAGCACATATATGACCAGAAGGAACTGAATATGTGGCAACGACGGTAGTTAGAATTACTCAATGATTATGACTGTGCAATCAAGTACCATCCGGGTAAGGCTAATGTGGTAGCCGATACCCTTAGTCGTAAGGAAACCCTAAAACCTCGTCGGGTGCGCGCATTGCAAATGACTATCCACTCTGACCTACCAGTACAAATCAAAGCTGCTCAATCTGAGGCCTTGAAGACGGAGAATCTGAAAGCAGAATCCGTGCGAGGCATGGAGAAACAGTTGGAGATTAAAGCTGATGGAATCCGTTATTTTATGAAACGGATCTGGGTACCATAGTACGGGAATTTGCGAGAGCTGATAATGGATGAAGCTCATAAGTCACGTTACTCGATCCATGCAGGTTCAGATAAGATGTATCAGGACCTGAAAGAATTTTACTGGTGGCCGAAAATGAAAGCGGAGATAGCCACATACGTAAGCAGATGCCTAACTTGTTCCAAGGTTAAGGTAGAATACCCGAGACCATCCGGTTTACTCCATCAACCGGAAATTCCAGCGTGGAAATGGGAGCAGATCTCAATGGACTTCTTCACAAAGTTACCAAGGACTCCCAGCAGATGCGATACCATTTGGGTTATAGTTGATCGCTTAACGAAATCCGCACACTTTCTGGCAATCCGAGAGACTGATCGAATGGAGAAGCTGACACGTATCTATTTAAGGGAAATAGTCTCTCGGCATGGCGTGCCGATATCTATCATTTTTGATCGTGACGCTCGGTTCACTTCTCACTTCTGGCAATCATTACAACGATCATTGGGAACACGGCTGGATATGAGTACTGCGTATCACCCGCAGACCGATGGTAAAAGTGAGCGTACAATCCAGACACTGGAAGACATGTTGTGTGCCTGTGTGATCGATTTTGGCAGCAGCTGGGAAACTCATTTACCATTGGTTGAGTTCTCCTATAATAACAGTTATCACACCTCGATCAAGGCAGCTCCATTTGAGGCACTGTATGGACGTAAGTGCTGATCTCCTATCTGTTGGGCAGAAGTAGGAGAAAGCCAACTTACAGGACCGGAACTTGTGCACAAAACGACTGAGAATATCGTGCAAATTCGTAACCGTATGACGGCAGCACGTGATCGACAAAAGAGTTATGCCGACAAGCGTCGTAAGCCATTGAAGTTTTAGATTGGTGACAAAGTACTGTTGAAAGTCTCACCCTGGAAGGGTGTAATACGCTTTGGAAAACGGGGGAAACTAAACCCTAGGTACATGGGGCCGTTTGAGATTGTTAAACGGGTTAGCCCGATGGCTTATCAACTGAACTTACCAGACGAACTCAGTGCAGTACACAATGTGTTTCACGTGTCAAATCTAAGGAAGTGTCTTGCTGATGAATCACTTGTTGTTCCATTAGAAGAACTGGAAATCGATGAACAACTACGTTTCATCGAGGAACAAGTGGAAGTCATGGACCGAGAGGTCAAAACACTCAAACATAGTCGCATCCCTATTGTCAAAATCCGATGGAACTCAAAGCGTGGACCAGAGTTCACCTGGGAATGCGAATATCAGATGAAGAAGAAGTACCCATAACTGTTCAACGATCAGGCCTCTATTTCTTAAGAAACCGTCAGAAAACCTAGCACGTCTATGTTCTGGATAATTGACCAGTTTCTCATCATCTAATTTTCGGGACGAAAATTCCTTCAACAAGGGGATAATGTGACAACCCGAGTTTTCGGTTAATACTATTTAAACTAATTTTCTCCGCTTATCGCAAATTAATCCATTTTACTATTATATAATAATAATAAAAATAATAATAATAATAATAATAATAATAATAATAATAATAATAATAATACTAATAATAATACTAATAATAATAATACTAATAATAAAATTTATTAGTAAAAACTTAACCCTATTAACTTTTGGGTTAAAATTGTAATATTTAAAAACTTGTTTTGGAAACTTTTGACATGAAATAATAAACAGCATAAACCTCAGGGGGGCAAAATGCAAAATTTATTTAAAACACCCAACCCCCACTGCCGCCCGTCCCCCTCCGGCCACACCTCTCCGGCGACCCTCCGGCGACACCACAAACCATCAAATCACTCGATTTTAATCAATTAAACACTCCCGACAGCTTTATCTGCAAGATTCGAACCCATACAATTTAAAATTACAATCGATTTGAGTGCGATCTAGACTAAAACCCAACCACCCAACTCGGGCGAAAGTCCTCCACGATCGATCGCACTAACGCACTAAAATAATCTAAGAAATCGAGTGTAAAGGATCGTTTAGCTGTTCCTAATCAACTACCAATCTCAAATTCACTTGAAAAATCACACAAACCCACGATTCGTTCACCCTCACTGTCGCGACTGTTCTTCGATGGTCCATTACCAATTCGTCTTCAATTTTGGTAATTAAACACTACTACATGCTCGGTTTCATTGAGGGATCAAAAGCCCTATCATTAATTTCATTATCATACTCGAATCGTTGTCCAATTGGTTCGATTTCAGAACTAGGGTTCTTCGGATTTGAGGGAACCTGGTTAAAGAAGGTTAAAAGGAATTGGAACCGGGGTTATCTCGCGGCTGTATGCCTTGTTCTACCGGTTCCAAGCTCCCACCCCAACCTTGAGGTCCCGAGTTCTACCCCGGGCAACCTCATTTATTTTTTTAAAGCCTTTTTAAGCACTTAAAAATTACAGAAAATTTCTTAGAAATTATAAAAATCATTTTTACAAACTCTGTTTATTTTTAAATCATCAAACTTATTTTCTGCAATTTTTCTTTAAATTTAAATATTTATAAAACAATAAAACAAAGATTATTTTTTAGTTATTTCTATAAAAGTGAACTTTTAATAATAATTTAAATTATTAAATTATTATTGGACACTATATTATCTTTAGTTATGGATTAGTCATAATAATTGTAGAAATTATATATTTTATAATTTCACAAATTATTTACAAATATTATTTTCTTATAAACTAAAGGTTTAGATTAATAATTTGTTATTAATCAAAACATTATTCTAATTATTTTTAAATAATAAAGATGTATTTACTTATTAAACTCTATCATTATTTATACTTAAAGTCATTTCTAGAATACTTAATGAATAGTCCTTTTAATTGAATCAAAACATAAATGATTACGTTAAAAACGTATTACTTATAAAAACCCCAAATTCTTATCGAAACCCTAGTTCGCGTTTAATCGTTAAACCTTATTATTAATCTAAATCTTAAAATATATATACATGTTTAGGTACCTCGTGAAGGAGTTCATTGGAACATCGATTATTATCCTATTTAATCATCTTACGTACATACTTATACGCTATGTGAGTTTACAGCCCCACTTTTACTTTATACTCTTTTTGGGGGAGAGAAACATGCTGTTTTCATAAACGTGACATTACATTGGGTTTTTGTGATACTGCATATACATGATACTATGGTGTTATGCTTTGCCCTTTGGACCGTTAATATGCAAATAGCAAGGTGATTGTTAGTAGATCTACTGGGATTGACATACCCCGCCCGGGCTAGTCGCGCTAGCTGGTCAACGGGTGAACGGTTATCCTGTTTTACAGTGTTGTGGTGGGGAATCCACAGCCGAGCCTACTTTATTATTTTATTACATGTCAGCTCGGTCGCGACTTCATACACATAGTGATCACTATGGACTAGCTACCCATTAAATGCTTTGATTACAAAATCCTGGAATTTCAATACTAATATTTTGCATGTTTTCTCTCAGGACATTGAAATGGCACGTTTAGGAGCACATCATCCACTGCATGTCATCCCGCATTCACCCAAACTGTTATCAAGATTTAATTTCCTTTACTTTACTTAAAATTGGATTGGACGCGTGCTTGTGTGTTCCAAAACTATTGTTAAATGTTTTCCTGTTTTCGCTTCCGCAATACTTAAATACTTAAATACAAGTTAGTTTATTTCATTATTACTAAGCAACTTATATGATTTGTAATTGTCGAGTCGTTTGGCGTAACTGATGCTTATCTGAGATCCTGGTTATGTCACACGCCTAACGGTAAAACCCCGTACGTGGAAATTAAGGGTGTGACAAAAGATCCTTTATTTTTGCAAACCAGGCTAAACAAATATATTATATAAATGACCCACTTAAGCCAAATTCAGAATGGAAAATCGTTAAAAGAATAACTCACAGACACCTGTGGGATATTCCGGATGACAAGAATTCAGAAGATTTGTTAGAACATTTCAACCTTGTTCTTGAAGATATTGCCGAAGATATTGTTGAAAATGTTGATGTTCGGGGTTTTGATGGCATTATTGATGATTTTATTGGCGATGAGATAGATGATTCTGATCACAATATGGAGGATTTTGGTTTGGAGATAAATCTGGATGATTCAGACACTGATAAATGTAAAAATGATAATGAAGATGTTGACTCAGACGATGATGATTTGTAATGTTCAAGTCTTTAAATTTTTAGAACTTTTATTATATAAATTTCTTAAATAATATTTCTAACCTACATGTTTTAAAAGAATTATTTCATATTATTCAAACATTCACTGTGTACTTAATGGTGACAGGTAAATGTGAAGCCATATAGTTTTATAATAAGGTTTTTATCTAAATTGACGATTCTGATTTGGATTTGATTCAATGGCTTAGGTATATGAGGTATTTTTCTACTTTGACGAAATTTAGTGTACTTGTTGATTTTTGAACTTATTTTGTGCTATTTATATAATTAACCCTACCCAACACAATCTGAACCAATCTGATCGAGTGATAATAATAAAAGGTTTAATTGATCTAGTTATATGATTTTACATTATTGTTAGTATGAAATAAGATACTTTGTTTGTGTTTTGATTTGTAGAGATTGGAGCTTAAAGAAGCTTATTTTGAGGTGAATAAAGCAAAGGATGAAATCACGAGGACCAAATGCGCAATTACCAAAAGATGTAAAATGGGAAACCGGAACTAAGTTTAGTGAAACATGAAGATTATGGAAGAAGCAGGATGGGAATCGGAGCCCGAGAAGTGAAGAAATGCAAAAACCGAAGGTTCAAGACCATGGTAACTTAAAATATGCATAACTTGGGCTAGGAAAAGAGTTACGGGGCCCACACGACCTATCAACGAAAAGCTCATGAAAAGTTACATGTGAAAATCAAAATTTTACAGGGACCCAGCGTATGATACGCCGGGTATGGACGTATCATACGCCGGTCGGCGTATTGGCGGCGTATTTATTGTAACACCAGGCCTCTCACACCAACAATATTGTCCGCTTCGCTCAAGAGGAGCTCACGGATTTGCTTTTGGTTGCCCGGTGAAAACTTCCCATGGAGGTCACCCATCCCTGGATTGCTCTCACCTGAGCATGCTTAACTGTGGATTTCTCCTCTCATCCACAGCCAATACGCCCAAAACGTGTTGTTGATATTAGAGGCCAGACATTCTTTATGAACAAGGAATCTCTCCTGTCCACGGCCGATGTGGGATATGTGTAGGGTGTCACAAGCACCCCTTGTTTGGACTCATCGTCCTCGATGAGCCCGAGAAGTCACCATCCTTGGTGAGGTATGTCCCACACCCCGAACGGCATAGGAGTGGCTCTGTGTAACATCCCGTATTTTTATAAAACGATTAAGTTTAATATGTTACTAATTCCAATAATTACAAAAATTATAATAATAATAATAATAACAAATAATAATAATAACAAATAATAATAATAACATAATAATAATAACAATAATAATAATGATAATAATAATAATAATAATAACAATGAATTATAAAAAAAATGTATAAAAATTTAATTTATAAGTTCAGGGGTGCTTGTGTCATTTTTAAAAGTTGTTTTAAAAGCTTACACATGAAATAACAAACTTAGGAAACCGCAGGGACCGTTTATGTAAATATGTTTAAAAACTGCTTTCTCTCTCCCCGATCTCCGGTACCGGATTCCGGCCACCGGCCGCGGCTCCGGCGAGGCTACTACACCCAAATAAACGTGGATTTTGCTCAATCAATTGCTCCCGACAGCATCGCGTGGAGGATTCGAACTCGTGGACCACCTTAATTTGAATAATGAATGACCTAACCCACTAAACCGACCCACTTCCAGTCGGCCGAAAGAAACCACCACGATCACCACTAACGCCAATAATTCGTTTAATTAATTGAACCTGAACGACTATATAACTGATCCTAATCGTGTGCAACTTTCAATTCCATCTAAAACACACAAAACAAACGATTTCAATCATCATCTTCCATCACGACCTGCAACTGTTCGAACACCATCTTCAGTGTTTCAAAACTCGAATTAAACAGAGGGCTTTTGATCATAAGCATCACTTAAAGCTACCTGTACAATTAATTTGATTATAATCAAAGTTTGATCATCATTTGGTTTCAAGTAAAGTCGCGACCTGTTCTTGATCATCTATATCATCAATTCGATTCGAATAAGGTAATTAAACACATCTATATACTCGGTTTAACATGGTGATTAAAAGCCCTAAGCTTAATTTGGTTATTAACAACGGATTGATCTTCAATTTGGATCAAATCGAATTAGGGTTCTTCGGGATTTGGGGTGTCTGGAAACAGTGTTAAAATTTAATTAAAACCGTGTTTATTCGCGGATTGGGCTTGGGTTCACCGGTTTGGTGCATGTGTGTGGGTGCTTGAGGTCCCGGGTTCGACCCGGGCAACCTCCTTTTTATTGTTTTTATTTTTTTAAAGCTTTATAAATACTTTAAAAATATGGAAAAATTTCTAAAAATTATAAAAATAAATTTTATTAATTTTCCTTATTTTAAATCTTACAAAATAATTTTCTGTAAATTTTTTTATTTAAAAACTTTAATAGATTTTTATAAAATATTATTTAAAAATATTAAAAATACTTATTTTTATAAAATAAATTCTAAATCAAGTTTAACTATGAAATAATCATGAAAATCATGAAAATTATATAAATATTATTTATAAATATTATAAATAATTATTTCTATAAGATAAACGCTATATTATCTTTAAATATATTTTATAAATTCACAAATTATTTACAAATAAAATTGTGGGTTATTTCTTGTAAAATATATTTTAACTAAAGATATAGATTAATACCTTATTATTAATCAAAATACTATAATTGTAATTATCCTTATTTGTAATTATCTTTGGATAATTATAAATTATATAATTAAACCACATCATTTTTATATTTAATTCCAAAATATATAAATACACTTATGAAATCCTCCTAATGGAATCAAAATGCAAATAAATACTTTGTAAACTTAATACCTATTAAAAACCCCATAATTCTAATCCTTGATTTAACGTTAATTTCAAACTTAATCTTGTAAACATATATACATCCATTTGTGTACGTGTCACGTGTTAAACCAAACCAACCCGAATCTTACCAAATATATTTATTCGCAATAAACACATTTTAAAGACTTAGTTACAATTAATAATAGGTATTGATCGTGCTTGATCGTGCATTGCTTAATTCTTTGAAGTTCTTGTTCATATACATTACATCAATTCAAGGTGAGTTCCGTGGCCCCTTTTATGCTTTTATAATCGTTTCAATGTTTTCCAAACTTGGGGAAAAGTATGCTCACCCGTTTTTGATGCTGAACAATCTTATTTACAATTTTCATACTTGGAATCGACGTGATACTATTCTCATATTCTAATACATACATGGTGTTATACTATTCTTACAACCATTAATTCCGGGTTAGGAACCAACGGATAGGTATTGGTAGTACTACTGGGTTGACACCCCCACCCTTGACAGATCGGTTAACTTGTGAGTTACCGACTACAGCTGCCAGCAATCAGGCCATGGGTGAATATATTCCGTCGAACTTATATGCATAAACGTCATAGGGTTTGGTTGTAAAACACATGTTATGTGGTTTTTGCTTACAGTATGATTTCATATCAAATTCTATACAGCATCAAATGTTTTAAATTTAAACCTGCGGAACTCACCAACATAATTGTTGACATTTTTGAGCATATCTTTTCAGGTGATCATAATCAAAGAGGATACTAGAGCAGATGCCTTAGCAGAGACCCTCAGGCTTTCAATAGATTGCATTTGTATTGTTTATCATTTACAGTTTATTTGAACACTGTGTATATGGATTTTAGAATTATTAAGACTATGATAGTCGTGGAACTGACTAACCACGACACAAGTCACCATTGTGTCGGGCGACGTCATGACACGAGGATTTTGCACATATTAAGTCTCTTTAAACATACCCCGATCCCGTCCGTCGCATTCCTCGTGTTTCCGCTATAAGCGAGGGTGTGACAGATTGGTATCAGAGCCTTGGTTATAGAGATTTAGGTGGAGAATTCGACCTAGACTATAACCTAAGAACCTTTATATAGAATGCATGCTAGGGATTGTGTGCATTTGATTTTACCTAAATGTCTTTCATGATTTGTGTGACACATAGACACCTGTATTCTGGATTTCCTGGCAAAAGGCCCTCGGGCTAAGGCAAGCATATCGCATTTATCTCATTGCGAGACCTGGTATGCTTACCTGGGGATTTCTGGGATGAGTGATAAACTATGGTCAATACACAAAACTACAGGCAAATGGGTCAAATATATTAAGTCTATGAAGTTAATATACAGGTAGATTCCTATATACCTAATAATCTACAAGTATGTTCCTACATACCTAATTTTATACATGTACACGTGTTATCTGAACATCCCGGGGAAGACATTATTACTCTTAGTCTTTCTCCATGGGATACTTTTATACTAAGAACTTTACGCTTGTATGCGCACAACATCATATTATTAGGGAACTTCGGTGATCACGCGTAGCGCCGATCTCGGATATTGAATCCGACCCTATCATAGTTATGACTGAAATCCTGAAAGTATGACGGATATGCAGTTATCATTAGACTTAATGTGCTTATATGCTTATTTGCTATTACATGCTATTATTGGAATACTGGCTCATGGACATAAGGACATTACATTATTTGTGTTTGATGAATCTAAATAATACTATGATGTTAACTTGGGGTAAGTGAAGCAAAGGGTGATCATGCAAGGTAAATTATCATTACGGGTGCACACGTAATTGTAATTCACCATGCGTGAAAAGTCTGGCTAATCTTACCATGAGGTAACGATCATGAGTATCACAAGTTTCTATTCTATACCCTAGGGTGCTAGGGTCATAATTCTAGTAAGTCCTTGTTGAAGACAATCAAACATTATAAGTCCTTGTTGAAGGCAATCAAACAATATAAGTCCTTGTTGAAGGCGATCAAACATTATAAGTCCTTGTTAAAGGCAATCAAACATTATCAACATTTAAGTCCTGTCCTACTAAGAGCCTTCATGTTAAGTGATGCTAAGGATAATGGATGTCACGTAACTGGTTTAGGCATCGTTCCAGGTATACCACGGATGTGGTGGGAACGCTGTGGGGAACCCTATATATAAGCATCCTTGGTATACCAAGAATGTGTTTAAACTGGGCTACGTGATGATCCCGATTGACTGAGGCATGGATTGGTTTGGTTGTAAACTATACGTATGCGCTTTGTGAATCTTGCTGTGTCGCATTAAACTATTTACACTTTGGGAATGTTTCTCTACAGTCATCAATTCCCATGTGGAACCGATGTATAAATTTGTCTGTAGCCAATTACATACTGGTAAAACCGCCTATACATAAGTTGCGGTAGCTCACATTAAACTTATATTACGGTATTCTTTGGAATGATGCTAAGGAAAATTAAGATGTTATGTAACTAGTTTAAGCATTATTCAAAGTACATCGTGGATGTGGTGGGAACGCTGCGGGGAACCCTATATATAAACATCACCGGTATACTAAGAATGTGCTTAAACTAGGCTACATAATGATCTTGATGGACCGAAGCATGGATTATTGAAACTTGATGAGTGGAACCATATGTGATTCTTTTTATACTTTGATTCCTATCAAAGCACACACAAATCTTAAATCATAGTCAAGGCATTGTGTGACTAAATCGAATAATTTCAAAATGAGCTTTGAATCGTTATTCAAAATCTCGTCAAAGTCTGTGCCTCACCACCCAGTACATGCAAGGTTGGAAGAGTGGGATGAGTATCTGCTTATTGGAACGCATGCCTTTAACAAAGTTATGGCTGACTTAATGTTGTGATTAGTCGACGTACTCGCTTTGATTTACGAATCAAAAGATTACACTCGGAACATCTCATTGTTTTTATGCCAAATCCCTGATTGTCATTTTCATGCTGTATAGCTCATATTACCCCAAATCTCATAAAGTATCTTAATGATACTTCAGGATGTCTTCTATCAGCCCTTCTATTACTTCTTCTGAAAACGAATCGAAGCCTGAAAAGATTCTCTTAGCATATCTAGTACAAACGTCTTCTAATAGAAAATCTAACCCTGAGGAGGTGATGCTTGATGCACCAGACTCGTTTGAAGGGGAAGAACCCATAGACCCTGTTGTGCACACTCTACCTGCTGTCGCCACTGCACCGATTAATCCTGTGGAGCCTAACCCTGCTGCACCTGTAGTTCCCATAGCATCTACAGTTGCAAGGAATGCCCCCGAGGCAAGACCCCAACAAGTGAACAACGGAGGACCGTGAGACGGACGGCTCGAATTAGAGGGTTCCCGGCAAACCGGATTAAGATCTGGCCGCCCGCCGACTAGACCAACTTAGGGGCAACTATCCTGACCTACCCCCGAGTCTCTCTAGTTCCTCCAGCAGTGATGATGACCAGGACTGACGTCACACAGGCACTAATGGAGAAATAACGACTGGAAAAAGTCATCTCTAGTTACTTCGTGCTTTATGTTTAGACCCATCTAGACTATGAGTATTTGCTTATTTGGGGTGTTACTTACGCGCTTGGAACCTTGGTATTTATAATGATGAAATGAATATATTATTTTTGCTTTGTCATTGAGATACTATCCTGAGAAGTCTATATATTCCCTTCGATTATGAATCGAATGTTCACATCTCATTGTGATATCGAATCATTTCTTGTCTTTGATTTCGTCTTTCTGATTTAAATTATTCAAAATTTGAACACCATCATAACAATTCTGCTATCTCGAACTTCGATCTTAAGCTTGTAATCATGATTTTTCCTTTGATACACTGATGTAACTTGAAATTTTCCGAATTCCTAATTGATACTATTTTCCTTTCGTCGTTAAGTTAAACTTTATACCGCTTGCACCGTGAGAAACGCAAGAGTTTTCAAGACAACCTATGACTAAGAACACTCGTATCTCCTAAATGATTCTACCTCATCAATGATTCTACTTTGATGAATCTCTATTACGATAAATGGTTTTTCCATTTGTTTGTTTTGTGAAATTTCATCCTCTGGATTAGGGTGACTTCCTTATCTTGAGGATTGACTTCAATTAATCTCATTGGAATTTACATTTCACAAATGACATGATCTCACCAAAATAGGGTTGAAACACGTATTTTGGTGACAAATGTCAACCTTCGATTGTTTTCTTGTTATTATCAAGATAAGCATGAATTCCATACTTTGTTGACTAATCTCAACTCTTGATCTTCAACTTACCTTGGTTATAATTACGTAACGAGAAGGATGAAGTAACTTGAAGGATGAACCAATGTTAGTAATTCGACCTACCAAGCCAAAGCATGATTTCTGAACTTGAAAGGAGACCCGATCGTATTAAGTTGATTTTGATTCCAAGTTGGAGCACTTAAACTTCTTAAATCTATTTCCCTCCCTTTATCCTCATATTTTGACCTAGCTATATGGAAACATTTATTCCTTATCTATCGACTTTCATTTTGAGTTATCATCAAAACGTGATTGTGCGATGGTAGTCTTCCTAAACAATCCCTCTGCTAAAGATACTATCAACTTATGAACATGACTTTCTAGTCACGTAAATGTTCTCAGCTGAACTCATGGTTTGTTGAACTGCGTATGTAAACTTACTTAGATATTGTTACCTTGCAAAAACATGTTTACAAATACCTTTCCTATTATTCGCGTCAATTCTTGAACCGCTCTTGAATCCGTAACCTTGAAAATCATTAGAATTCTATTTTGGATTTGGACAACAAGACTCGTTATTATCCTCATTGCGATATAAAGGTTCATAAACCTTCGTAACTTGTAGACATGGGTTTGGTCTAAAGGAAAGACGACGTAGGTTGGTATGTGTCCAAGTGTCTTACCTTCACATATAACAAAACCAACCTCCGTGTTCCCGTAAAATCTCCTGTTTAACTTTCATTCACTAAGTGCCTCTTAGAGGTCATAATGACAATTGGTGCATGATGGACCGATTGGCTAAAATTTAATTCGACCCATTATCTCACAAAGTTGAGAAATTAACCTGTACCTGTCGTATATCATGGTATGATGTTAAAACAACAATCGTTATTTTGAATGATTGATTCATTTCATTGTGAACTCATTCCAAGATCTTCGCATAGTGTATTATTCTTAGACCGATGGTTGGTCAAAGGAGAAATACATATTCACAAGATATGCGTTAAGGTCGTTTCTTATGGTGACGTTTGGGATTCTTAAATTCGAACGGATAACCTTTCTTATCATTGCTGGTCTTTTAATGATTAATAGACTTCACCTTACCACGAAATTATATTCTGAAAGTTGTGATTATAAGTCTAACATATGATGGTAACTTGTCATCGTTTTCTAACGTTCCATATGCCAAATCTCAAAAAGAGTCTCGCGATTCTCTGGAAGAGTTCAAATTGGCATACATTATGTCAAGAATCTTGTAAAAGATTCTATACAAGTGAAGGAAGCCGGATACCTATTGTCAAAGTCCGCTGGGAATCTAAACGTGGCCCAGAGTTCGCCTGGGAACGTGAGGACCAAGTGAAATCCAAGTACCCATATCTTTTCGTTTCAGTCTCCTCGTGATTAAAATTTCGGGACGAAATTTCCTAAAGCAGGGGAGACTGTAACATCCCGTATTTTTATAAAACGATTAAGTTTAATACGTTACTAATTCCAATAATTACAAAAATTATAATAATAATAATAATAACAAATAATAATAATAACAAATAATAATAATAACAATAATAATAATAACAATAATAATATGATAATAATAATAATAATAACAATGAATTATAAAAAAAATGTATAAAAATTAATTTATAAGTTCAGGGGTGCTTGTGTCATTTTTAAAAGTTGTTTTAAAAGCTTACACATGAAATAACAAACTTAGGAACCGCAGGGACCGTTTATGTAAATATGTTTAAAAACTGCTTTCTCTCTCCCCGATCTCCGGTACCGGATTCCGGCCACCGGCCGCGGCTCCGGCGAGGCTACTACACCCAATTAACGTGGATTTTGCTCAATCAATTGCTCCCGACAGCATCGCGTGGAGGATTCGAACTCGTGGACCACCTTAATTTGAATAATGAATGACCTAACCCACTAAACCGACCCACTTCCACTCGGCCGAAAGAAACCACCACGATCACCACTAACGCCAATAATTCGTTTAATAATTGAACCTGAACGACTATATAACTGATCCTAATCGTGTGCAACTTTCAATTCCATCTAAAACACACAAAACAAACGATTTCAATCATCATCTTCCATCGCGACCTGCAACTGTTCGAACACCATCTTCAGTGTTTCAAAACTCGAATTAAACAGAGGGCTTTTGATCATAAGCATCACTTAAAGCTACCTGTACAATTAATTTGATTATAATCAAGTTTGATCATCATTTGGTTTCAAGTAAAGTCGCGATCTGTTCTTAATCATCTATATCATCAATTCGATTCGAATAAGGTAATTAAACACATCTATATACTCGGTTTAACATGGTGATTAAAAGCCCTAAGCTTAATTTGGTTATTAACAACGGATTGATCTTCAATTTGGATCAAATCGAATTAGGGTTCTTCGGGATTTGGGGGTGTCTGGAAACAGTGTTAAAATTTAATTAAAACCGTGTTTATTCGCGGATTGGGCTTGGGTTCACCGGTTTGGTGCATGTGTGTGGGTGCTTGAGGTCCCGGGTTCGACCCGGGCAACCTCCTTTTTATTGTTTTTATTTTTTTTAAAGCTTTATAAATACTTTAAAAATATGGAAAAATTTCTAAAAATTATAAAAATAAATTTTATTAATTTTCCTTATTTTAAATCTTACAAAATAATTTTCTGTAAAATTTATTTTATTTAAAAACTTTAATAGATTTTTATAAAATATTATTTAAAAATATTAAAAATACTTATTTTTATAAAATAAATTCTAAATCAAGTTTAACTATGAAATAATCATGAAAATCATGAAAATTATATAAATATTATTTATAAATATTATAAATAATTATTTCTATAAGATAAACGCTATATTATCTTTAAATATATTTTTAATTCACAAATTATTTACAAATAAAATTGTGGGTTATTTCTTGTAAAATATATTTTAACTAAAGATATATTAATACCTTATTTCTAATCAAATACTATAATTGTAATTATCCTTATTTGTAATTATCTTTGGATAATTATAAATTATATAATTAAACCACATCATTTTTATATTTAATTCCAAAAATATATAAATACACTTATGAAATCCTCCTAATGGAATCAAAATGCAAATAAATACTTTGTAAACTTAATACCTATTAAAAACCCCATAATTCTAATCCTTGATTTAACGTTAATTTCAAACTTAATCTTGTAAACATATATACATCCATTTGTGTACGTGTCACGTGTTAAACCAAACCAACCCGAATCTTACCAAATATATTTATTCGCAATAAACACATTTTAAAGACTTAGTTACAATTAATAATAGGTATTGATCGTGCTTGATCGTGCATTGCTTAATTCTTTGAAGTTCTTGTTCATATACATTACATCAATTCAAGGTGAGTTCCGTGGCCCCTTTTATGCTTTTATAATCGTTTCAATGTTTTCCAAACTTGGGGGAAAAGTATGCTCACACCGTTTTCGATGCTGAACAATCTTATTTACAATTTTCATACTTGGAATCGACGTGATACTATTCTCATATTCTAATACATACATGGTGTTATACTATTCTTACAACCATTAATTCCGGGTTAGGAACCAACGGATAGGTATTGGTAGTACTACTGGGTTGACACCCCCACCCTTGACAGATCGGTTAACTTGTGAGTTACCGACTACAGCTGCCAGCAATCAGGCCATGGGTGAATATATTCCGTCGAACTTATATGCATAAACGTCATAGGGTTTGGTTGTAAAACACATGTTATGTGGTTTTTGCTTACAGTATGATTCCATATCAAATTCTATACAGCATCAAATGTTTTAAATTTAAACCTGCGGAACTCACCAACATAATTGTTGACATTTTTGAGCATATCTTTTCAGGTGATCATAATCAAAGAGGATACTAGAGCAGATGCCTTAGCAGAGACCCTCAGGCTTTCAATAGATTGCATTTGTATTGTTTATCATTTACTGTTATATTTGAACACTGTGTATATGGATTTTAGAATTATTAAGACTATGATAGTCGTGGAACTGACTAACCACGACACAAGTCACCATTGTGTCGGGCGACGTCATGACACGAGGATTTTGCACATATTAAGTCTCTGTAAACATACCAAGTGTTATGACGATCCCGTCCGTCGCATCCTCGTGTTTCCGCTATAAGCGAGGGTGTGACACTCTGATACCATTCTGTAACACCCGGCCTCTCACACCAACAATATTGTCCGCTTCGCCCACAGGAGCTCACGGATTTGCTTTTGGTTGCCCGGGTGAAAACTTCCCAGGGAGGTCACCCATCCCTGGATTGCTCCCACCTGAGCACGCTTAACTGTGGAGTTCTCCTCTCATCCACAGCCAATACGCCCAAAATGGGTTGTTGATATTAGAGGCCAGACATTCCTTATGAACCAGGAATCTCTCCTGTCCACGGCCGATGTGGATATGTGTAGGGTGTCACATTTATGAGCGTATTTGAGAAAAATTTTAGAAAGTTGGGCGTAGAAAAGCTGAGGGGGGCGTATGATACGCCGCCCTGGGTGTATCATACGCCGGTGGCTGAACTAACACCCGAATTTTATGGAATTTCAAGTTATTTAAGCCAAATCAACCCTAATTCGATCTAGAACTTTGTGGAGATGAAAATTGACGAACTTTAGGTGATTTTTGGTGTTCCAAGGGTCCCCAGATCATCCGAAAAATTCTCCAACTCAAGATTGAAGGCTAATGAAGATGATGCGTGGCTAGGTTCTCTTGATTGCTTTCGGGAGTACAATTCTTGTAAAGGGAGACAATTGATATGTTTGATTAGGTTTCTGTAATGAACGTTGAATTATTGAATGAAATATTATGTTTTGGTTTATTTAAACAATTTGCTTATAAATAAAGTTGTTTGCTTGATTATCAGTTTTTGGTTTCCTTGCATCGTGAGCTCATTAAGAAAAATAGACAATTTGATATAGGTTAATTGATAACATTATGAATGAACGAATCTTAAAAGCTTGTTCCTTTGTTATCACTTTGATCAAAAGTTAAGATCTTTAAGAATTATTTCTTATGAACCCTAATTTAGAAGTACCAATTGTTGATCTTGCAGAATTGAAAACCCGAAAGTGATTGTTTCTTATTATTTAATTAAATTTGTTTTAAAGTTTCTTGTTTTATTCATGTGTGATCATTAATTCATTCAAATTTTTAATATTTGGTTTAAAGTTTTTGTTGATACGTTAATTGAGTTACAATCGTTAAACACTTTTCACATATTCCCTGAGGAGATGACATTACTTACCCTTACGCAATAAAGGTAGCTAAGACCGGTTATTTAAGTTATTTTTTATCGAGTCTCGACAACCAGATCACAATCCTAATCTGTTTTTTGAATCGACACGTCCTGACCCGAAACTGTTCTGACATGGCACCCGGTCCGACCCGATCCAATGTGATAAGATTTACTCATAAGTAATTTACAGGTTGACATGAATACGTCCTGTTATGCACGGTAATTAAAATCTATATAATTTTTGATGATTTTAAAATTTTAACCATTATATATAATGATTTAGCTAATCTGATTATAATATGTTTTTAGATTTGTGATAAGGCTGAATTTCGAAGGCTTGTGTTACTCGGGCATAAAAAGATTGTTGATACGGTGCTGTTGCAAGTTGGTTTGGATGATAACGAGTTTTTTTTATATTTGTTTAATTTTAAAATTGTTTTTATGTTATTTTATTGGATTTGACTTGAGAATATTATGTATTAGGTAAACTTATATTCATGCATATACCGTTTGAATAAACTATTGATTTGAAAGGTGTATATTGAATTTTTTTATTTCAGTAATTAATAGCAGCTTACAGGTTTCATAAATAGTCTTCTATTAGTTTATTATTTTTTTATTTTGATTAACTTTGAAGACTAATTTTCCGTTTTTGATACGCTTTTAATAATTATATAATTTCAGTCATATTTTAGTTTTCTACATAAAAGTCTTTCAAATTGAAAGTAAGTTTCTACGTTGATTTGCTTTAAGAATATTAGTAACTAATTTGTAATCAGTACTATGTTTTTTAAAAATAATAAAATATGTTTTCTTTGTTAGAGTCTGGATATCACTTCCTATTTATTAGATTTACATACCTCTTTAGAGACTAAATATTATTTAATAGAAGGACAATCATAACATGTTTAAGACTGGATTTTAATACTCGATACCTTATTTAAAATTATATAATTGTATCATTTTAATAGAGACTATAAATCATTACTTAATCAGTTCTCTTATACGAAAGTCATTCCAGACTGAAAGTCAATCCCTGACCCAATTTACAATACGAATATCAATAACTGATTTGTAACATCTAATATATTCTCTTAAATAGTAAATTTATTTTCTTTATTAGAGACTAAATATCACTCCCCAATTAGTAAATCTACAAACTTCTTTATATACAGAATATCAATTCCAAATAACGACAATTACAATATGTTTAAATTGATTTTCAGTGTTAAGTATATTTCTTAAAATGATATAATTTGAATCAAATAATTAAAGATTATAAATCAGTTATTAATATTTTTTCAATGCAAAAATCCTTACATATTGAATTTCAGTCCCTAATTCGATATGCATTTTGAATATTAAAAACTAATTTTCAGTCTTCAATATAGGCCTTATTTATTAATACTGATTATTAGTTACTATAATGATGTCTTTAGGTATCTTATTTGGGACATAAATTCAGTTACTATTAACTTCCCTCCAAAACTCTTTATATGTGTGTGTATTTGTCACTGAAATTTAGTGTTTAAATAGTTATCTTATTTTTAAAAACTGATTATCAGTTACTTGTATTATTTTAAAAAAATCAGTCTCAAATATCATTTGTAACTGATATATTAGTCTTGCAATACTGGGTATCTGTGACTGATAGATTAGTCTCTAATAATTTAGTCCTCAATATATATATATATATATATATATATATATATATATATGCTATATATAAAGCATATGAGAGGGGTATTTTAAGATACCCTTAAAATTAAGAACACTTACTATATTCAATGCATAAAATACAACCACTTTTAAGGGGTAAAATAGTATTTATAACATATTGTTGGACCTAGATTGTATAGGTCTAGCTTATTTTGTATAGGCTTAGAACTTTTAATCAAGTCTTGTAATTAATACTTGTAACAGTCAGTATATAATATATGTGCATTAAATATATAAGTTAACCCATATATATATGTGTTGCTTTTGATTGTTGACAGGCAAAATCATATACTTGGTAGGATTCCTGAAATGACCAAGTGTAAGAAACATCTACGGATGAACATTATTGTTAATCCGTAGATATGTTTCTTACAAGACCATACAAGTGAAGATTCCTGCGAATGATCAAGGATTGTATGAAGTGAAGACTTGTACGGAAGAAAGAGTTCCTACGGAAGAACAACACTTCTGCGGATGACCAAGTCATCTACGGAAGAGCAAAACTCCTGCGGAAGACAAGGCTTCTGCGGAAGAACAGAATACTTGTATGATTTCAAATATCAACAAGTCAACCAATCAATCAAATCTTAAGAGATCCGGTGTTTCCTTAACCGACTCAAACCGTCTATAATATGAGTCCTAGGTTCACATCTCGAGGAACACAATCAAGCAATATTACGGCTGTCAAGAGTTACATCATCGTGCAACCCTAACCGCCGTCACATCAACAACAACATTATTCGATTCACAGAATTATTGTTCATAGTCATTCTTAATTATTCTTTTAATCATTACTGATAATTAATGAAATACTTTGAATAATTATTGAGTTCATATTTATTGTGTTTTTGTGTTTGTGTTCATCAATAATCATTAAAACAATTAGACGTCAATTAATGATAATTCCGCGATCATTGATTTGATTTATTTTAATACTGATAATTCCTGAATTGAGATCCTTGGATTCACAATTATTTACACATTACCCTTATAATTAGTTACACAATAACCTTACACTTACTAATATTTGCATAAAATTTATATTATCTACCCATACACCAAAAAAACTTAATATGTTTTTAAGATTTCAGCTATATCTTTTAATTCATCACATTAAAAAGGTTTGAGACTACAACTTAACCTGTTTTTATTTTAAAAACATTTGGGTGTAAACTTTTTGCTGAAACGATCTGTATTTTGTGAGGTACAATAATTAATGCGTATATACAAGTCGTCATGCAGAACTCATTTATCTGTTATTTTAAATTTTAGCTTAGAAAAAACATAATAAACTTTTATAAAACTACTACAAGATAACAAAATATTAAATGCACGTGTCAAATGTAAAATGTCGTCCCGCCGCATTGCGCGGACACCCTTCTAGTATATATATATATATATATATATATATATATATATATATATTATATTTTATAATATACTATTATTAAGATATCTTAGAAGAAAATGAAGAAAGAAAAACAACCCTCTAAGTCACTGTCAAAGCTTGGCAGTAGTGTTAATTTTCAGTCCGTTCCTATCCGTTAGTGTAAAATTTTAATATATATAGAGTTCGCCTCCATAAATATTTGCATTCGTCCCCGCTTCATTATGGTTTGGTTCAAACTCCGTCATTGCTTTAAGTAACCTACACGAAGAGTTAATGTGAATTTCTTACATTACCCTCACAATTTTTTCAAAAAACATGGTGAGTCCATGAGTATATCTTGAGACCTGAGATTGTGTTTTCTACCATCACCAATAGGTTTGGTTTCGGTGGAACGTCAATACTACATAAGTGTCTATTTACTACGTACGGACTTGCGACCAAAATCAAAATAATCATTAGTGACCACACCCATACCAGTGATAAAGTCATCAAATTTACAATTGATTCAGTTTCATAGTAAGACTATCGCAAACATAATACAAATTAAAACTAAATGCAGTTAGTAAACTAAAAGCAAATAAATTACAAAGCAATCGTAAATTTGTGATGAAAATAAACTAAAGTATATATAATGTTGTCGCAAAATAGTCATAGCAACTATTTCAATTTGATATCAAGACCAATGAAAAAAATATAAAATTAAATTTTAAGTGCTTGTACTAAGACTGGTTGCAAATTATTAAGAAATAAATTAACATCGATCTATATCTATCTATAATATATAATAAAAGAAAATTTTCCGAAAACACATGCCAACTTCTAATAAAGTTTAAACTTTTATTCCCCGTTATTCCCTCCTATTAAATGAAAATAATTATAAATAAGTAAACTATATAATTATATATTTTAAACTATAAATTTTCTTATTTAGTAAATTATTAAAACATACTAAATTATAAGATTTTAATTATCTTATCTTAAAATATAATTTATAATTCATGATATTTATTGTTTGTTATTTATAATTTCTTAAATTTTTATTATTTATTATTTCATTAATGCAAATGACATATAACATACAAAATAATAATAGACTATAATGATTTTAATATGTTAATTTTTTCTATCCATATTATACATGAGTTGATAACCCAGTTACTAATATATGTTAAAGACAATAAGGGATATACTTTTAGTTTTTCTCGTTTAATTTTGGCTACAATGTTCAAGTGTTATCATCTTGACCGCTAAAGATAAACGAAGAATATATGAAAAATGTATTAGCTTTTTTGATGATTTGTTAAAACCATTTTTTTTGTTATTAACTTTTATTACTTTGCATTTTTTTTTGTTTTTTTTGTTATTCTGCTTTTTTAATTACTCAAACATATGATTCTGTAAACGTCATTATTTATGATTAAATCTTGTGTTTATCAGAGTTTGGGGACAAAAATTTTGCGTTTTGTATTTTATTGGTTTTTTTTCTAGTTTGAAATGATTATGCCACTTTTACACCAGAATAAGTGTTAGGGTTTTAAAAGTTTGGTGACATAAATTTTGTTATTTGTAATTTATGGTTTTTGTTTTTTTTTTTTTTTTTTGCCTTAAACATATGATTATGTCACTTTTACGTCGTAATATATGTTAGGGTTTTAAGGCGGAATAACAATTTTTTGCATCATTTTTTTTACTTTCTTGATGCCTTAGTTTTTATGTTGAAATAACAACATTGAGTCGTATTTTAATATCTGGAATTATAAAGGGTATTCCCTGTGCAATGTACACAGGTAAAACCTAGTTAAAATTAAACTTAATGTTAATCACATATATGTCATAAAAATAGCATTGTATATTAATAAAGTATTTGTTGATTTTAAGTTTGTCGTTCTATATTATAACATGAATATGTTATTAATTCAAATAATTAAATAACTTGATAAATACTTAGATTTAATAATTTGAGAATTAGATTATTAATTAGATTTAGACTACAAGATAAAGAAAAAGTTTTAAATACAAAGTGTATTTTGCTACAAAGTGTGAGAATACACAAGTAGTAAAAAAATCATTAAAAAATATATCTCACAATTTAAATCGAATTTCAAAAAAGTAATTTCGAGCTTTTGTTCCCCTAGCGTCCTCACTAAGAAAAATAATAAACGAAAAATAAAAAATAATAAAAATTAACGTTTTTTATTGTGTCATTTATAAAAGACACAATGACATTATTGTATCATTATGAGAGACGCAATGACGTCATTGTGTCATCATGAAAGACACTATGACGTCATTGTGTCATATAAAGACACAATGAAATTTTTTATTATTTTTTTCTGAAAGAGGGCGACAAGATAAACAGAGACATCGAAATAATTTTTTGAAATTCGATTTAGATTGTGAGATATAATTTTTATGACTTTTTAGTCTTATTGTGTTTTCTCACACTTTGTAGAAAATATACAATTTGTAGAATAACATCACAGCAAGATAAACACACAAACACTTTAAGATTATAGAAGATAAAAGACTGTCGACGGCGAAAAAACGTTTGTGACTCGGTCGACTATTAGATATTAAACAACGGTTGCAAATATCATAACCAAAATATTGATCATAAAAAGCTGTCGCAAAATATTCATGATGATCAGAATTGCATCGCAGTGTTGGATATCCAAAAGTAAAACAACTTAAAAACGTAAAAACATAATATACATTTTATTAATAAAACTATAAAACAACTTATATCATCAATCAAATCATGAATTTAGGAAACATATATAAGGAAGAATGCTATCACAATCTACTTTATTATACAAAAAATTACAGTAATAATAACTTAAAAGAGAAAAGTTCAAATACAAAGGAAATATTATATAAAAAGTGTGAGAATCAATCGGTTAGTGACATGTGTCCTATTTTTAAAAATGGAAGGAGGGGTATTTTAGGAAGTCTAATTTATTAAGATGAAGGTGTGGGATATATCGACTTTTTCTGTACGATTGAGGTTTTCAACAGAATTTTTAATTTATCGTTGAAGATTCAAACGTACGAAGTTTCAGCTTACATCAATTTCAATCGTTGAAGATTCAAACAATCGAATTCATCTGTGAAGATTGCTTTACATCAATTACTTCACCGATGTCGACGATTGATCATCAGTTTGGTACGTATGAGGACGATTATATACTGTAATTGAAATAGTATGTTATTTTCGCACCGTAATTTTGTCGTTTTGATCATCGTTGTGTCTATACTGTATGATTTCTGTTAATTTTGTTATTGATTGACATCATCATTGTGTCATAGGTATCATCATTGTGTCTTTCTGTTCGTTATTATGTCTTTTGTATCGTCATTGTGTCTGAATAAAACAGTTATTGTGTCTATACTGTTAGATTACTCTGGACATTATTAATTTGTTGTTGAACATATTTTATAAATATTAGGCGAGTTATATGATACTATTTATTCTGATCGTGTCATTTATATTTGTTTTTGTATGATAACTGATCTAAAAATAATTATTGTGTCTATACTGTTAGATATTGTGTAATTTATATTGTGTTATTGTCTTTTGTATCGTCATTGTGTCTGATCTCATTGTGTCTTTTCATTGTGTCTTTTTTCCATTGTGTTATTACTTACATTATTCATTGTGTCATGTATATCATTGTGTCATAATATCATTGTGTTATAAAATTCATTTGTGTCATACCTCATTGTGTCATGTATATCATTGTTCGTTATTGTGTCTTTTGTATCGTCATTGTGTCTGAATAAAACAGTTATTGTGTCTATGCTGATCTCATTGTGTCTTTTCATTGTGTCTTTTTCCATTGTGTTATTACTTACATTATTCATTGCGTCATGTATATCATTGTGTCATATATATCATTGTGTCATAAGACTCATTATGTCATATATATCATTGTTCGTTATTGTGTCTTTTGTATCGTCATTGTGTCTGAATAAAACATTTATGTGTATACTGATCGCATTGTGTCTTTTATGCTGTTATGTCTTTTTATGACATGCTGTTTTTATTCATATAGATGCTGAAAATTACAAAGATGTTGGCCAAAATGTGTATCTCCAGGTTCTGGAAGAGTATCTTATATACCTTTTGCAAAGAGTTCAATTAAACCTGTTGTAGGAATGGAGTTTGTTTCTATTGAGCATGCGTTTGCATTTTACCAAAGTATGCTCTTTCTTGTGGTTTTGAAGCTAGGAAGCATACAGAATATTTACAAGCTGGTAAAGTACTTTTGAAGTATTTTGTTTGTTCGAAGCAAGGTTTTAAAAGGGAAAAGTATTTGATTCTTCAAATGATGAGGATGATAAATGTAAGTGAAAGCGTAGTAAACCATCTAAGAGAGTTAGGTGTGAAGCGATTCTTAAGCTATGTTTAGTTAATAGTAGTACTGTGTTTATTATTTCAAGGAAGAGCACAACCACTTGTTGGTTGATCAAGATGATGTGCATCTTTTACCTGCTGCTAGAAAGGTTGATCATGTAAAAGAAGGTGCAATTCAAGCTTTGTCTAGTATAAATATTGGTCCCGTTCGAGCTTTTCATATATTGAGAACTTTGTGTGGTGGTTATGCGGAAGTCGGTGCGATGAAAAATGATTTCAAGAACTATAAGAGGGATTTAAATATATTATTGGTGACTATGATGCTGATATGCTTGTTCAAATTCTTATGAAGAAAAAGGATCACTTGATGAATTTTACTTGTGAAATATTGTTAAAGAAGATGGAACATTAGGTGGTTTATTTTGGGCTGATGATGTTATGAAGAATAATTACTTGATCTTTGGTGATGTTGTTGGATTTGATGCTACTTATAGATCTAACAAGTATGATTCTAATCTCTTCATTGTGTCATATTTTCATTGTGTCTTTTTTCCATTGTGTTATTACTTACATTATTCATTGTGTCATGTATATCATTGTGTCATATATATCATGTGTAATATATATCATTGTGTCTGATTCATTGTGTCATAAGACTCATTGTGTCATGGTGTTAATGTGTCATATATATCATTATGTCATAAGATTCATTGTGTCATTTATATCATTGTGTCATAAGATTCATTGTGTCATAAGATTCATTGTGTCATATATTCATTGTGTCTAATTAAAGTTATTATGTCGTATATGATAGGTATGATATGGTTTTTGTACCTTTCAGTGGTATAGATAACCACAACAGAAATGTTACTCTTGGTGCTGCCTTTCTCGGATCTGAAACTGCAGATTCATATAGGTGGTTATTGCGTAACTATGTCAAAGCTTTTGGTAATCCACCTAAAGTTATTGTTAGTAATCAAGATCCTGCAATGAAGAGGGCTATACTAGATGTTTTACCAACTTCGCGGCATAGGTTATGTATGTGGCATATATGGGACAAATTGACATCTAAGGTATCAAGTGTTTACTCTTTGTGTCTTTTCTAATTTACTCATCGTATCTTTTTTCTTTTTTTACTCATTGTGTCATTTGATATTCTGCTATTCCTTTTTCAGTCATTGTGTTTTTATATTATCTGATATTGTTTTGCGCTCATATTTGTAGGTGGACCAGTTTTGTGTAACACTACAGATTTAAAAAGAGATTGGCTGCTATTGTATGGGCAGAATCTATTACTCCTGCTGAATTTGAAAAAGAATGGGATGTAATTCTATCTGAGTTTGGCTTAACTACTCATCAATGGTTGTGTGAAATTTTTTAATATCAGGGGAGATTGGATTCCTGCATATTATCAACATGAGAAGTTTTCTGGGCTTATGCGTACAACGTCAAGATGTGAAAGTGAAAACCACGTTTTAATCAGTTTTGTAACCCAAGATCAACTTTATTGGAGTTTATTAGTCATTTTGAATTGTGTCTTTTTTCCATGTGTTTATTACTTACATTATTCATTGTGTCATGTATATCATTGTGTCATATATCATTGTGTCATAAGATTCATTGTGTCATAAGACTCATTGTGTCATGGTGTTAATGTGTCATATATATCATTATGTCATAAGATTCATTGTGTCATTTATATCATTGTGTCATAAGATTCATTGTGTCATAAGATTCATTGTGTCATATATTCATTGTGTCTAATTAAAGTTATTATGTCGTATATGATAGGTATGATATGGTTTTTGTACCTTTCAGTGGTATAGATAACCACAACAGAAATGTTACTCTTGGTGCTGCCCTCTCGATCTGAAACTGCAGATTCATATAGGTGGTTATTGCGTAACTATGTCAAAGCTTTTGGTAATCCACCTAAAGTTATTGTTAGTAATCAAGATCCTGCAATGAAGAGGGCTATACTAGATGTTTTACCAACTTCGCGGCATAGGTTATGTATGTGGCATATATGGACAAATTGACATCTAAGGTATCAAGTGTTTACTCTTTGTGTCTTTTTCTAATTTACTCATCGTATCTTTTTTCTTTTTTACTCATTGTGTCATTTGATATTCTGCTATTCCTTTTTCAGTCATTGTGTTTATATTATCTGATATTGCTTTGCGCTCATATTTGTAGGTGGGACCAGTTTTGTGTAACACTACAGATTTAAAAGAGATGGCTGCTATTGTATGGGCAGAATCTATTACTCCTGCTGAATTTGAAAAAGAATGGGATGTAATTCTATCTGAGTTTGGCTTAACTACTCATCCATGTTGTGAAATTTTTAATATCAGGGGAGATTGGATTCCTGCATATTATCAAAATGAGAATTTTTCTGGGCTTATGCGTACAACGTCAAGATGTGAAAGTGAAAACCACTTTTTAATCAGTTTTGTAACCCAAGATCAACTTTATTGGAGTTTATTAGTCATTTTGAATCTGCTATGGAGGCTCAGTGGTATGAGCATAGGAAGAATGATCATGACACTCGATTTGCTAATGTGGAGTTGTGCAGTTCATTTGTTCTTGAAAAACAAGCTGCACAGATTTTTACGCGAACTATTTTTTGGATCAGCAGTTGAGATAAATAATACAATCAATAGTTGTGCATCTGTGAGCATTGAAACAGTTGATGATTTTGCAAAGTTTGAAATCAAGATTTCAGGCAACCATGCACTGATTATTTTAGGTATCAATTCTTCTTTGTTTTTGTTTATATATTGTGTGTTTTACTATATCGTTGTGTCAGGTTTTGAGGTTCATTGTGTCAACAACGCATGATTGTGTCAAAATCTATATTTGTGTCATGTCTTTGTGAATGTTCATTGTGTCATGATTGGGGATTCATTGTGTCATGGTTTGGGGATTCATTGTGTCATGAAAGCTGCTTATAATGTGTCTTTATGAAGGTTCATTGTGTCATGATTGGGGATTCATTGTGTCATGAAAGCTGCTTATAATGTGTCTTTGTGAAGGTTCATTGTATCATGATTGGGGATTCATTGGGTCTGGTTTTGGGGATTCATTGCGTCACGTGTTGAGGTTCATTGTGTCACGTTAAATGTAATTCTGTATTTTATTGTAGGTTATGTTTCGAAAGGAAGATTTGACCATATCATGCAGTGCAATAGGTTTGAACAGTTGGGTTGATATGTAGTCATATTTCTATGTTCTTCGGCTTTGTGATATTAGAGAGTATCCAAAAGTTATGTTCTTAGCGTTGGACAAGGGAAGCTGTGCCAATACTTCTCATCAGATATGATTTTATACTTCCTGGTTGTGACAACAACTGGCATTTTATAGAAGATGTGGTTCGTGATATTAGGTGCCAATGATTATATTGTTAATAAATTGGTTACGAACAATGAGGAGTTGTGTTTTTTATCATGATTATTTGATAGTTACAAGTCTAAGGCTGATGAAGTTCAAATGGTTGCCCACCTCCAAGCAGGAGAGATAGGTTTGCAGAGTTAACTGGAGGGAGCGAACGAAATGAAGCAAAATTCCGTGTGCCTGTTAAGCAAAAGACAAAAGGTAGGCCGAAAAGAATAAGTCCTCATGAGTTAGCCATCGAAGAAGCAGAAAAAAGTTGCCGACATTGTGGGTTTTGCAAATAACCTGGTCACATTATACGCAATTGCAGTTTATATCTTCAAAGCATTAAAGATAAACAAGCTTCAAGCCTCAACAATTATTCTATGCCTATTCAAGAAAGGATTCATTGTCACAAATTCATTGTGTCAAATACTCATTGGTCATTATATTCATTGTGTCATTATATTCATTTGTCACTAATTCTTGTGTCATTAGACTCATTGTGTCATTATACCCATTGTGTCATATTTGAAGAGTTTTGTTTATGTTTGATTTTGACGATAAACATGTTACCAAACTAATATTGTGTATGTAAAGCAACATATAGCAACAAATATAACATCCAACACAAAGCAAAATATAACAACATACCAAATACCAAATTTACTATTGTTTCAAATTACCATTGTGTCAACTACCACTTGTGTCAAACTACTATTTGTCAAATTACCATTGTTTCAAACAACCATTGTGTCAACTACCTTGTGTCAACTACCATTGTGTCAAACTCCCATTGTTTCAAACAACCATTGAGTCAAAAGATTCATTATGTTATGTATTCATTGTGTCATAAGATTTCTTGTGTCATATAATTTCTTGTGTCATGTATTAATTGTGTCAAAAGATTTCTTGTGATATAATTTCTTGTGTCATGTATTAATTGTGTCAAAAGATTTCTTGTGTCATAAGACTATTGTGTCATGGTGTTAATGTGTCATATATATCATTGTGTGATAAGATTCATTGTGTCATAAGATTCATTGTGTCATGGTGTTAACGAGTCATATACACTGTGTAATAATATCATTGTGTCATTTAGTTTACTTACAATCATTTGAGGATTGCAAAAAAGCCTGTAATAAGGCTCTCTTGCCTTCTTCTTTTCTTCTACATTCAATATATGTGCCCATATAGCAATAACATCAATATGAACTTCAATTTCTGGCCTTAGACTCTCCAATTCCACCCTTGGCACCGTCATGTAATCTTTAGATACAAATAAAAGATCCCTACAGAAAAACAAAAGAAATGTTAGTAAACTAATTAAAATTAAAATTTATTCATAGAAGTTATTTTACCATGGTTTTTCATTTCCTGCAAATAGACAACTTGATGTGTTATTTTCTGAAACTGTTATTTTTTTCGGCCATTACAACTTGTCGTTGTATGAATGGTGAGCATAAAGCTTCTGTTGGAATCTTTTTCTCTCTGGTCTCTTTTTTATGTTTAAGTCATCTTGTTTCGGACATGTAATTGGTGGTGCATGTGAAATAGGATTAACATCAAGCACCATTTTTGAAGCAGGAGTTTTAAAAGAATCTGCATTTTCTAGTACTCCCCTGAAAGATGATTGTATCTCCCTTCTTAATCAGATCGACATCCACATCATTCAGATTTTTCATTGTGTCATCCTTTCCCATTGTGTCAATTTGAACCATTGTGTCATCCTCCAACTCCTTGTTTTGCACTTCCAACTCTTTACTAATATCATCATTTTCCTTTCCACATGTACCTTCTTACTAACAGCATCAACATTATCTTCTTTCTGGTGTTGGATTCAATAAACAAAAGTTTGGTTTATCAAAGACATCATCCAACTTTTTGTTAACATCATCAATTTTGTTTGCCACCTTGCATTCTTTGTTAACATTATCTTCTTCTTGTGTTGGAGTCAATAGACAAAAGTTTGGTCTATCAAAGTCATCATCATTCATTGTGTCATCAGCAATTCCCATTGTGTCACTCTCATTCTGTCTAATCTCTGTATTCAAATTTGTAACAATTGTCAATATGTCAATGGTTATTTGCTCTTGACATTCAACCATTGTGTGATCCTTTGCCATTGTGTCATCCTTTGCCATTGTGTCATTCAATTCACTATGTCATCAGATATCACTGTGTCATTCAATTCTTTTCCTTCACTTACATCAACATCTTTCTCATTCCGTTCTAAACAAGCTCCTGTGTCTAAACCTCCTATTTCTACAACTTCTGATCCAACTGCCTCTCCAGCTCCAGCTACAGCTCCAGCTCCAGCTCCAGATCCAACTGCCTCTCCAGCTCCTTTAACTTCAGCTTCGATTGTGTCATTCTTTGATTTTGGTTTATATGAGTTCACCAAACAATCCTATTCTTTTTGTTTTTTTGAATTGTTGTGCTTCCAGGGAAATCTTTGATTGACTTATCTAAGAATGACATTACCCATATTGCATGGTCATCAAACAGATCGAGCTCTTTTTCAATCTCTTTTACCCTTTCCTGTTGTATAAACAATAACTGTTGATGATCTTTCAAGTAAATTATTGAAAGCGTATTATAATAATTAAACATCATACCTCTTCTGTTTCAGCCATCATATCTTCAACATTTTGTCAAACATCATCTTCCCTTACTTCTTCCACACCTAGTGAAAACAAATTATTATAAATTATTATGACACAATGTTTAAATAGAATGACACAATCGGATTTGACACAATGATACAATGATCATTGTGTAAATACATACTTTTCTTGATTGTGTCATATGTAAATACATACTTTTCTTGTGTCATATGTAAATACATACTTTTCTTGATTTTGACTTTCAGGCTTGGTTTCTCCTTCCTTTGAGTTTTCTTTTTCAATGCCATTGTGTCTTTTTCAGAAATTGTGTCATCCATAGGCATTGTGTCATCAAGTCTTCTTTCAATATCCAAAAACATTTCATAATTAAACACTTCAAGGCTTATTGAAGATTAACTCTTCACATTCTCAAACACATAAGCATATAAAATCTGCAATTAATAATAACAGTAATTGTGTCATATTCCATTGTGTCATATTCCATTGGGTAATATTAATTTTAGAGACAATATACTCTTACCGCAAGCACCAAAAGAGGACCACAGAATAAACCCTTTTCATCAGCTTCCCATATTTGTTTCTGCTAGTTCAAGCAGTTGAATATGTAATCACACCAATCCACGTCCTAAATTTGGTTTCTTTTGTTAATGACGGTAAAAATCTTTGTTTGACAGTTTTACTTTTCATAGCCTCTCCCAACACAGTGAAAAAAATTACCAAAAATTTAGTTGAAACGTTTGCTTGTGTCATTTTTTTCTATCAGATACATGCTCAACAAAATTTCTGATGAAGATCCTCCCAGATTCTCCAAACTGACTTCTCCACTCTTTTATTACTGGATCATTAGCATTAGGCTTATCTTGTTCATCAACTTTTACCACCACCAATAGGTATTCCAAATACTTCATGGATTAAATTTGGTGTTACTTTAAATTGACGTGTGCCATTGTTGAATATACTTGTCTTGGCATCGTAGTTTTTCAAAATCCAATAACCAAAAGAAGTTGGAATTGTGTGCAAGTTCAAGAGTAGAGCTGGTCCAAAACCCATTGCTTTAACAACCTTTTCTGCTTGTTTGTTAATTCTCTCAAAAAATTGATGAGGTTGTTAAGTGAACATCTCAAGTTAACTTTTTGTCCATTATATGTAAAAAAGCTCGCTTTTGTTGGGTCTTGAGCAACCTTGAGGCGTTTCTTTTTTCTTACATGATCAGTGGTTGATTTTCTCTTGCTTAACGCCTTTTCTTTTCCAGATTGTTTCTTGTCCAAAATATCAACCACAAAATCTTTTAACAGCATGCTATCTTACACATCTATAAAACAATGAATGAGATAACATATCATATAACTTGGTAAAGAAAGTAAGTTTTTAATAGAAGAATTATGGTAGACACTAACTTTCAGAATCATCTTCAGGAATATCAATGATTAAGGGTTTAACTTGTCATTTTGAATTTAGTGAAATACTTCTTTGCTATTCTTTCACCTTTTCTTTTACGTCTTGGACCTTCACAAAGACACATTATTAGCAGTTTTCATGACACAATGAATACCCAATCATGACACAATGAACCTTCACAAAGACATGACACAAAGATAGATTTGACACAATCATGCCCGTTGAAACCCCCCAATCATGACACAATGAATCCTCAATCATGACATAATGGATCCCAAATCATGACACAATGAATTCCCAAACTATGACACAATGAATCCCTATTCATGACATAAAAACCTTTACAAAGACATGACACAAAGATAGATTTTGATACAATGAATCCCGAATCATAACATAACAAATCACCCAATCATGACACAATTAATCCCCAAACCATGACACAATGAATCCCTAATCATGACACAATGAACCTTCATAAAGACACATTATTAGCAGGAATCATGACACAATGAATCCCCAAAACATGACACAATGAGTCCCCCATCATGACACAATGAACGTTCATAAAGACACATTATTAGCAGGAATCATGGCACAATGAATCCCCCAATCATGACACAATGAGTGTCACACCCCAACCTTGACGGCAGAAACATCGAAGTGTGAGGGTTAAGATTGTTCACAGTCACATAACGCTATGTTAAAATGTAAAATGCTATTAATCAATTGTTTTAACATCAACATCACATACATCAAGTCTCATGAATAATAGAACAAACAAAAATAGGAATCCAATTTTCTTATAAGTCTAGTCCATGTCCTAGGTTTAAGCATTTCTTCAATCATCATTAAGCTTGCACATTACCTGAAACATGTTGAAAATAAAGTCAACTAACTAGTTGGTGAGTTCTCATGGTTTTAAATACAGTAAAAAGTTTATATGTGGCAATTCTAGTCAATGGTCACAAGATAGTAAGTATATAGAACATGCATAGTTACAATCAAACCTCGACTGAATAATATGAATAAGCATGATTAGCTAAGTGTATTTGGTTTCCTAGTGCACAAGCATACGGCTCCTAGGAGCCGGCAATCCCTCGGCTTTAGCACCAAATAGGCTTGTCATGCCCAAAGATCTAAGACTTCGCCAGTCTAGCAATAGTTAATGATTGCACACGTATGTCACATCTCATATAATACTTAACATATTCAAACAACTACGACTATGTAAAGAATGCACGTGTGTAATAAGTATCAAGCGTGTATGAGTAAGTTTGTATAAGCAACATGTTTCACCCCGAAAGGTGTGAAATAAACCTAAAGCGGGGCATAAGAACTCACAGGTTTAATTTAATAGGAGACTCGTAGATGAAATAAGAATAATCACGAATAAGATTTCCAACACAACATCACAAGGCACCTAAAAAATAAGGTAGCGCGTTATAATAGGATTGATGATTAATTATTAGTTTTAAGGTTCTTAATTGTAGATCATTAGGAGTTAATAATTATTCGTATTACATGTTAATAATGCGATCGGGTTAATGGAACGATGGATTTTTGTACACGAAATAATTAATTGATGGCACGTATGAGAAAGAAATAAATAAAGAAAGACCTAATCTAAGTATACGTTAAACCGATTAATAAAGATTGTATATAATAATTACAATAAGTGATTTAACTATTAAAAGAACTATATATATATATATATATATAGGTACAAGTAACTAAACAATTTAATTGTTTGAATATATATATATATATATACAAGTATTATATTTACACATTTTTTTTGTACTTTTAGAAATACAACAATGTATTTATAAATAAAAGTATTTTTTAAAAATAATTTAGTCACAAATAGTTAAACAAAAGTTTAAATAAATTCTGCATTTTATAAAATAATTTAGAAATTTTCAGAATTTAAAAAGGTTAAATAAATTAAAAGAAATGAAGAAAAAAAATCAGAAAAAGAAAGGGGGGGGTTGCCGGGGTCGAACCGGGACCTCCCCGAAACATGGGCTTAGGGACAGTGAACCAGGGCCGTGGCCGTGGTTCATATCGGTTGATTTAATTTTAACCCCAGTTTCAGGTTTACCCCCAAATCGATAAACCCTAGTTTCAACAGAATCGAAAATCGACCCTCGATTCGGTGTTAATCACCTAAATCAACATAGGGCTTTTGATCCTTGAACAAAAACAAGCAGAAAACATGTTTTAATTACCCGATTTGATGAGGTTTGGGTGATTTCGAGTTCTACTTAGTTGATTGGGAGGGTTTTCTGGTGAAATTGAGGGTTCGGAGAGTTTAGGAACTTCAAAATGAATCAGAAGCCCCCAATTTATAGTCTTGATTTCATGGTTTCGTGCATAACTCATTCAATTTGAAACCGCGTTCGAATTTACCAAAATTGTGAGATTGGAGCTATTAATTTGTGATACCGATTGATTGATTAATTGGTTAGACCGCGTATAACTTAAGGGGTGATTGATATGGTCGAATTTGTGAATTTGGTCAAGATTTGATTCGAAATTTCATAACGGTTAGCCTCGGTTTGATTTGGAAGGTTTGCACGAGCAGGAAACTCACATTGGGTTGGGGTTCGAGTTCGAAACATGGGGCCGAGGTGTTGTGCCGGTTTGCTTGGTCTAATTGCAATAAAACAAGGGTTTGAAGCCTCGCGAAACATGCTCGGCCGGAGCTCCGGCCGAGGCCACCGGAAAAAAGGGTAAAAGAAACACAAAAGGTTCCACTTTCAGCCCCTGAAGTTTGGGCTAATGGTTTAAAACAACCTAAACCTTGATTTTCAAGTTTAAATTTTACAAAACACCCCCTGAACTTTGTAGTAACTTAAAATTTTATTATTATTACTATTATTATTTTTATTATTATTATTATGATTATTATTATTATTATAGTTATTATTGTTATTATTATTATTATTGTTATTGCTATTATACTATCATTATTATCATTATTATTATTATTATGGTTATTATTATTATTATTATTATTATTATTATTATTATATTATTATTATTATTATTATTATTATTATCATTATGCTAATTAATCCTTAAAGAATTAAAATTTTACGAATGAGTCCACGCACTTAAATGAGATGACAAATATGAACACAAGGTATAATACAAAGATACAGGATGTAAACTCTCCTCAACTTAAAAGAATTTCGTCACGAAATTAAAATAAAAAAAGGGTTACAAGAAAAGGGAAGGGTACGTTTTCTTCATATGTTATTCACGCTCCAAGTGAATTCCGCTCCTCGTTTGTTCTCCCATCGAACCTTTACAATTGGGGTCGTAGAGGTCCTAGTCTTCTTCATAATGCGATCCATGATTTCGACGTGTTTCTCAAATGAAATGTAGTGACCCGTCGATCTGAATGTCTTCCAATGGCACATACAAGTTTTCGTCGGCCAAATACTTCCTTAGATTCGAGACGTGGAAGACCGGGTGAATCCCACTAAGGTCGGAGGGTAGTTCTAGTTTGTAGGTCACTCTCCGATTCTTTTCAGAACCTTGAAAGGTCCTACAAACCTCGGAGCTAACTTACCTTTTCTTCCAAAGCGAACCACTCCCTTCCACGGTGAGACCTTGAGAAGGACCATCTCCCCAACTTGGAATTCTAGTGGCTTGCGACGTTTATCGGCGTAGCTCTTCTGTCGACTCCTTGCCGTTTCCAAGTTCTTGCGGATGATAGCAACTTTATCGGTCGTCTCTTGTATGAGTTCGGGGCCGGTGATAAGATTTTCGCCAATGTCGGTCCAGCAAATCGGGGAACATCACTTACGACCATAAATTGCTTCAAACGGTGCCATTTGGATGCTCGAATGGTAACTGTTGTTGTAGGAGAATTCTGCGAGCGGTAGATGTGTATCCCAGTCGCCACCAAAATCAAGGACACAGAGACGCAACAGGTCTTCCAGAGTTTGGATCGTCCGCTCAGTTTGACCATCGGTTTGGGGATGGTAAGCCGTGCTTAAATCCAATTGCGTACCCAGAAGTTCTTGCATAGAAGACCAGAAGTGAGAAGTGAATCGAGCGTCTCGGTCGGATATAATGTGAAGAGGCACACCATGACGGCTTACGATCTCGTCGATGTAAATCCGGGCTAACCTCGATGTCTTATATGTGTCACGCATGGGTATGAAATGTGCCGACTTGGTCAATCATCGACGATTACCCATATGCTATCGTGCCCGCGAGATGTCCGAGGCAGCTTGGTTATGAAGTCCATGGATATATGTTCCCATTTCCACATGGGAATTTCGGGTTTTCGAGCTTTAACCTTCGTGTATGTAAGGCACTTAGCAACGTAGGTTGCTATGTCTTGTTTCGTTCCGGGCCACCAATATTGACTCCGTAAGTCCATGTGCATCTTATCGGAGCCCGAGTGGATAGAATAACGAGTCTGATGTGCTTCGTTCATGATAAAAGCCCGAAGGTTATTGCGTTTGGGAATCCAGATTCGGTTTGCGAAATACATTAACCCATTGGCTCTTGCTTCCAATTCAGGGCTGGCCCATAAGCTTGTAAAAACAAGCTAGGGCTTTAGGCCCACTCAAAGTAATAGGCCTCCAGCCCTCCAATCCTTCATACATGCCAAGTCCACTGAGCCCAAAACAAAATTCTATACAAGATTCAGGAGGAAATCAGGAAATAGGAATCGACAACGGGATTTGAGGAATTAAAGCGAGTAATTATTACAGTCCTGTGATTGGGGGGTTCCGGCGGCCGGGCGGCGGCGGCGGGGGAGGTGGAAGTGGGGAAAGAAAGGTCGAACGGCGGAACGGACCTGCGGTTAAGAACTTAAGATGACGTTTTGTTTGATTGTTCGCTCGAATTGCTTCACTAGTACGCTCAATCGCAGAATCGCTCATACGGACCTTCAATTGCTCGATTGCTTCACTGCTCCGCGACTCCGCTCGATTGCTCGAATTGCTCGATTACTAGCTGGATGCTGCTCGCCTGCTTGTGTTGCTTGTTTTGTTCAATCGGACCTTCGATTGTGCTGCTCTAGTGCTCTAATTACTTTGGTCGCTGCTCTTGCAGTAGCGTTTGCAGTTTGATTTCACTAATTTCGATTGTGCTGCTCTAATTACTTTGGTCGCTGCTCTTGCAGTAGTGTTTGCAGTTTGATTGTGCTGCTCTAATTTCGCTGCTTGTTCTTGAGTTCTTCTTCATCTCACTATCTCAGTCTCAATTCTCACCGTAAGTTTGTGCAATTTATCTTTTACTCTTCTATTTATTTGATTTGCAAATTGCTAACTATTATTGTTTATTAGAAATTTAGAATATAGAAATTAGAATCATTGTATTACTTGGGCTTTCAAAATTGCTTGAAATTGATTTGGGATTTAGGAGTAGCTTTGGTATTTTGGTTCATCTAGACATCTAGTCATCTAGTTTATTATTGCCGGTCCCAAGCCCTGATAAAGGAGTTGGGTTTTTATAATAATGTTTAAAAAGGCCTCAAATTTCAGTTTCTCTTTAGGCCTACAAAAACATTGAGACGCCCCTGTTCTAATTGGGCTAAGAGATTTGGCTCGAGCTCTTCCTTCATACTCCCTTCGGTTAGCACCGCTTGCTGGGCTTCTCGAATACTTGACTCGATCTCACAATCGATCTTCAAGTTTTGTAGTAATACCGTTGCATTGTTGACATCGAGTCGGACTTCAGTGTCAAACTCTACTAATGCATCGAACCATTGACGTCGGTCGCGAATCTCTTGAACGGAAACCATCTTTTGGTGCGTCTTTCGACTCAATGCATCGGCTACGACATTTGCCTTGCCGGGATGGTATCGGATATCACAATCGTAGTCGCTAGTTCCACCCAACGATGTTGCCTCATATTGAGGTCCTTCTGATTGAAAACATGTTGGAGGCTCTTGTGGTCCATGTAGACTATACATTGCGTGCCGTATAGATAGTGTCTCTAGATTTTCAAAGCAAAGACCACCGCTCCGAGCTCGAGATCGTGCGTCGTGTAATTTACCTCGTGAACCTTCAATTGTCTCGAGGCATATGCTATGACCTTTCCCCGTTGCATGAGGACACAACCAAGGCCTTGTTTCGACGTGTCGCAGTATACCGTGAAGTCGTCATTCCCATCCGGTAGCGTCAGAATAGGAGCATTGCACAACTTGTGCTTCAATATCTCAAACGCCTCTTCTTGCTCGGCTTTCCACTCGAAAGGCTTGTTCTTCTGGGTCAAGGACGTGAGTGGCTTCGCGATTTTCGAGAAGTTGGCAATAAATCGCCGGTAATACCCGGCTAGACCAAGAAATGATCGAACTTCCGTCGGACTTGTGGCAGCACTCCAATTCTTCACGGCTTCAAACTTCCCAGGGTCGACGTGTATTCCTTGACTATTCACTACGTGCCCTAAGAATTGTACTTCTTCAAGCCAAAACTCGCATTTCGAGAACTTCGCGTACAGTTGTCCTTGTTCAACAGATCGAGGATTTGGCGGAGATGAAGTTCATGATCAGAGCGGGACTTGGAATAAATAAGAATGTCGTCAATGAAAACGATGACAAACTTGTCTAGGTATGGGTTGCGCACCAGGTTCATAAGATCCATGAAGACCGCAGGAGCATTGTTTAAGCCGAAAGGCATAACCATGAACTCGTAATGCCCATAACGAGTGCGAAATGCAGTCTTTGGGATATCGTCATCGTGGACTCGCAGTTGGTGATAACCCGAACGCAAGTCGATTTTTGAAAAGATTGCAGCTCCTTGAACTTGATCGAAGAGATCGTCGATACGAGGAAGAGGATACCGGTTCTTGATGGTCAACTTGTTGAGCTCCCGGTAATCGATACACATGCGGAATGACCCATCTTTCTTCTTCACAAATAAGACAGGTGCACCCTAAGGAGAAGAACTAGGGCGGATAAACCCCTTCTCGGATAATTCCTAAGTTGACTAGAGAGTTCTTGCATTTCAGATGGTGCGAGTTGGTAAGGTGATTTAGCCGAAGGGCTTGCTCCCAGAATCAAGTCGATTTTGAATTCTACTTCACGTACGGGAGGTAACCCGCTAAGATCATCAGGAAAGACTTCAGGGAATTCTCGTACAACTGGAACATCTTTGAGTTCCTTCCCTTTGGCATTGGTGTTGACTACATATGCCAAGAATGCTGGATAACTCTTACTTAGGCACTTCCGAGCTTGAGTGCATGGCATAAGCTTGAGTCCTTTGGAAGACCGTTCACCGAACACCTTCAACGTGTCCCCGGAGGGTAAGGGCATGCGAATGAACTTCTCGAAGCAAATGATCTCAGCATGGTTCTTAGATAACCAATCCATGCCAATAATGACGTCGAAACTCCCGAGCTTCATAGGAATGAGGTCGATAAGAAATTTATGGTCGTCGAGACACAATAGACAATCGTGGATGACCACGTCGAGGATGATCGATTCCCCATCGGCAACTTCAATGGTGAGAGGTCTTTCCAGATTCGTGCGAGATTTAGCAAGTGTCGGTTTGAATTCTAAGGAAACGAAACTCCTATCGGCACCCGAATCGAATAATACGTACGCATAGGTGCCATTAATAAGAAACATACCTGTGCAGGTTTTATAGGCACTTAATGAAATAAGCAACGAATCTAAGGGAAATTCTAAGGAGATAGGGTTGAAATTTACGTACCGTTTACCACATCGTTGTTCGCCTGAGCTTGGTTCGCGTTGATGTTGAAGGCATGTCCACGAGCTTGCGGAACATTGCCCACAAGACGTGGGCATTGGGGTCGGTAGTGACCTGGTTCTCCATAATTGTAGCAGACCCGATTTGGTTCCGTCACTGCATTTCCCATTGCTCGGCGGCACGTTGCCACGAGGTGCCCGTACTTGCCACATAGTGTGCAGATGCGACACGGAAGATTGCCCGGGTGATGATACCTACACGTGTTACACATAGGTAGAGGGCCCGCATATGCCCTTGCCATGGGCACTTGTGTTGCCGGTGTAGCCCCGGGAATACACTGTCTTTGGGGTGGCTTAGGAGCAGCCACGGCGTAGTTCCATGCCGGTATAAACTTCCTTTTCTTGTTATCAGGCTTGACCTCCTTGACCTCCTCGGGGGTCGTCTACTCAGTTTTCTTGGCACCCTTTGCAGACATAGTGCCCGCTCGGATGTGGTTCTCCGTCAATTGGCAGTGATGGTGATGGCTTCTTCCAAAGTTGCGGGTCGACTACCCACAACGGCATCCTGAATCTGAGGTGGCACACCATTTATGAATTTCTCCACATTACGTGGAACAGTATCCACCATGTGTGGCAGCAGTATACTCAACTCGTGATGGCGGGTAGAATACGCCAGATGATTCCCGCCATCATGTTTCAGGTTCCAGAATTCCTCCTTTAGCTTCTGGATTTCACTTCTTGGGCAAAACTTGGCGATGGCTATGTTTTTGAATTCCTCACAATCTAAGGCCAAGATTGCGTCGGGGCCTCGATTTCTCTTTTCGCTGTTCCACCACGTTAAGGCCCTTTGCTGCAGCATACTGGTGGCATACCTCACCTTGAGTACTTCGGGGCACTCATAGTTGACGAAGGTGTTCTCCATCCCTTTAAACCATTCTAAGAGACCGGTGGCACCTTCCTTGCCACTGAAACTGGGGGGCTTGCATGAACTAAAATGCTTGAAGGTGCAAGACTGGTTGTTACGGCCTTGGTTTGCACTATTTTCCCCTTGGCCGTTGCTGTTGTTCGCGACGTTGGCGATCATAGTGCTGAGGAGTTCAGCCACCATAGTCGGGATGACCGCAGCCATTTGCCGGGCAATCATGGCGTCAAGCTTCCGGTCGGATCTTCCTCGGTTTCCGTGATGGCGAGACATGCTAGAAAATAGGAATTGGATTAGGAACGGGTAAAAGGACAATAATGATAGATAGTTAAAGTAAGAATCATGAATTACACGGAATGTTTCCAGTCGGTAACGTATCACCATTTGAAAACGTTGACCCGTCAAGGTGAATTGACCCAATCGCCTTAAAAACTTGTGTATGCTGGCCACAGTTTATCACTCATCCCAGAATTCCCCAGATAAGCATGACTGGTCCTGTAGGATTTATACAAAATGCTTACCTTAGCCCGAGGGCCTTTTGCCAGTAAAACCGGGATACAGGTGTCTATGTACCACACTAGTTCTTTGGTTCACGAAATCAAAACCTTGATGAGATATTTATAAGATTAGACATAAAGTCTAAGGAAGTCCTATCAATAAGTTCTACTCGACGACGAGAATAAGTTTAAGAAGTAGCAATTTCCGGGGAGAATCAATGTTCATGATAAGTCTAGGGGAGACGGGTAACAATATGTAATCATGCAGAAAGGCACCTATGCTAAGGCATCACATTGCACGTAAGAAGGCATAGCGTTAGGCAGCATGCAAACAATATGTATGTATTCATAAGAATACTATTCTATAAGGATCATGCATAAACTATAGTCTAGGTCACCATTTCTAATAACCTAAATCCCCATAGTTATGGGCTCTGATACCAATCTGTCACACCCCAACCTTGACGGCAGAAACGTCGAAGTGTGAGGGTTAAGATTGTTCACAGCCACATAACGCTATGTTAAAATGTAAAATGCCATTAATCAATTGTTTCAACATCACATACATCAAGTCTCATGAATAATAGAACAAACAAAAATAGGAATCCAATTTTTCTTATTAAGTCTAGGTCCATGTCCTAGGTTTGAGCATTTCTTCAATCATCATTAAGCTTGCACATTACCTGAAACATGTTGAAAATAAAGTCAACTAACTAGTTGGTGAGTTCTCATGGTTTTAAATACAATAAAAAAATTATATGTGGCAATTCTAGTCAATGGTCACAAGATAGTAAGTATAAAGAACATGCATAGTTACAATCAAACCTCGACTGAATAATATGAATAAGCATGATTAACTAAGTGTATTTGGTTCCCTAGTGCACAAGCATACGGCTCCTAGGAGCCGGCAATCCCTCGGCTTTAGCACCAAATAGGCTTGTCAGGCCCAAAGATCTAAGACTTCGCCAGGCTAGCAATAGTTAATGATTGCACACGTATGTCACATCTCATATAATACTTAACATATTCAAACAACCACAACTATGTAAAGAATTGCACGTGTGTAATAAGTATCAAAGCGTGTATGAGTAAGTTTGTATAAGCAACATGTTTCACCCCGAAAGGTGTGAAATAAACGTAAAGCGGGGCATAAGAACTCACAGGTTTAATTAATAGGAGACTCGTAGATGAAATAAGAATAATCACGAATAAGATTTCCAACACAACGTCACAAGGCACCTAAATAAAATAAGGTTGCGCGTTATAATAGGTTTGATGATTAATTATTAGGTTTTAAGGTTCTTAATTGTAGATCAATTAGGAGTTAATAATTATTCGTATTACATGTTAATAATGCGATCGGGTTAATGAAACGAATGGATTTTTGTACACGAAATAATTAATTGATGGCGGGTATGAGAAATAAATAAATAAAGAAAGACCTAATCTTATTGTACGTTAAACCGATTTATAAAGATTGTATATAATAATTACAATAAGTGATTTAACTATTAAAAAGAACTATATATGAATATATATATATATATAGGTATAAGTAACTAAACAATTTAATTGTTTGAAAGTATATATATATATATATATATATATATATATACAAGTATTATATTTACACATTTCTTTTGTACTTTTAGAAATACAACAATGTATTTATAAATACAAAAGTATTTTATAAAAATTAATTTAGTCACAAAATAGTTAAACAAAAGTTTAAATAAATTCTGCATTTTATAAAATAATTTTAGAAATTTTCAGAATTTAAAAAGGTTAAATAAATAAAAAGAAATGAAGAAAAAAAATCAGAAAAAGAAAGGGGGGGGTTGCCCGGGGTCGAACCCGGGACCTCCCCTGAAACATGGGGCTTAGGGAGCAGTGAACCAGGGTCGTGGCCTTGGTTCACATCGGTTTGATTTAATTTTAACCCCAGTTTCCCGGTTTACCCCCAAATTGATAAACCCTAGTTTCAACAGAATCGAAAATCGACCCTCGATTCGGTATTAATCACCTAAATTATCATAGGGCTTTTGATCCTTGAACAAAAACGAGCAGAAAACATGTTTTAATTACCCGATTTGATGAGGTTTTGGGTGATTTCGAGTTCGACTTAGTCTCGGATGTTCTTGAGTTGGGGCTTTTTGATTGGGAGGGTTTCTGGTGAAATTGAGGGTTCGGAGAGTTTAGGAACTTCAAAATGAATCAGAAGCCCCTAATTTATAGTCTTGATTTTATGGTTTCGTGCATAACTCATTCAATTTGAAACCGCGTTCGAATTTACCAAAATTGTGAGATTCGAGCTATTAATTTGTGATACCGATTGATTGATTAATTGGTTAGACCGCGTATTAACTTAAGGGGTGATTGATTCGGTCGAATTTGTGAATTTGGTCAAGATTTGATTCGAAATTTCATAACGGTTAGCCTCGGTTTGATTTGAAAGGTTTGCACGAGCGGGAAACTCAAATTGGGTTAGGGTTCGAGTTCGAAACATGGGGCCGAGGGTGTTGTGCCGGTTTGCTTGGTCTAATTAAAATAAACAAGGGTTTGAAGCCTCGCCGGAGCTCGGCCGGAGCTCCGGCCGAGGCCACCGGAAAAACGGGCAAAAGAAACACAAAAAGTTACACTTTTAGCCCCTGAAGTTTGGGCTAATGGTTAAAACAACCTAAACCTTGATTTTCAAGTTTAAAATTTTACAAAACACCCCCCCTGAACTTTGTACTAACTTAAAAATTTATTATTATTACTATTATTATTTTTATTATTATTATTATGATATTATTATTATTATTATTATTATAGTTATTATTGTTATTATTATTATTATTATTGCTATTATTACTATTAGTACTATCATTATGATTATTATTATTATGGTTATTATTATTATTATTATTATTATTATTATTATTATTATTATTATTATTATTATTATTATTATTATTATTATTATTATTATCATTATGCTAATTAATCCTTAAAGAATTAAATTTTACGAATGAGTCCACGCACTTAAATAAGATGACAAATATGAACACAAGGTATAATACAAAGATACAGGATGTTACAATGAGTCCTCAAACCATGACACAATGAACCTTCACAAAGACACATTATTAGCAGGAATCATGACACAATAAATACCGAATCATGACATAACAAATCCCCCAATCATGACACAATGAGTCCCCAAACCATGACACAATGAACCTTCACAAAGACACATTATTAGCAGAAATCATGACACAATGAATCCCCAAACCATGACACAAAGAATCCCCAATCATGACACAACGAACCTTCACAAAGACACAATATTAGCAGTTTTCATTACACAATGAATCCCGAATCATGACATAACAAATCCCCTAATCATGATACAATGAATCCCCAAACCATGACACAATGAACCTTCACAAAGACACATCATTAGCAGTTTTCATGACACAATGAATCCCTAAACCATGACACAAAGAATCCCCAATCATGACACAATGAACCTTCACAAAGATACAATATTAGCAGTTTTCATTACACAATGAATCCCGAATCATGATATAGCAAAGCCCCCAATCATGACACAATGAATCCCCAAACCATGACACAATTAATACCCCATTATGACACAATGAACCTTCACAAAGACACATTATTAGCAGGAATCATGATACAATGAATCCCCAAACCATGACACAATGAATCCCCAAACCATGACACAATGAACCTTCACAAAGACACATTATTAGCAGGAATCATGACACAATGAATCCCCAAACCATGACATAACAAATCCCCCAATCATGACACGATGAGTCCCCAAACCATGACACAACGAATCCCCCATCATGACACAATGAACCTTCACAAAGACACATTATTAGCAGGAATCATGACACAATAAATCCCCAAACCATGACACAATGAACCTTCACAAAGATACATCATTAGCAGTTTTCATGACACAATGAATCATGCTCGGTTAAACCCCCCCCCCAATCATGACACAATGAATTCCCAAACCATGACACAATGAACCTTCCCAAAGACATGATACAAAGATAGATTTTTGACACAATGATTCTCGGTTGAAATTCCACAATGAAACCCTTAGATCATGCTTGATTAGGTTTTACCTGTTTGTGCTTGCTCTTCGATGGGAGTTATTCGTAGTGTTTCTGAGTTTATGCTTGTGGTTTTCGAGGTTGGCGAATGTTCAATAGACTTTGAAGACGTTTTCGACGGTAATGCTTTTTGAACGGAATCCATGCTTACGTTTGAGGTTTTCGTCGGAGATGGTTCGTTTGAATGTTATGGAATTGAAAGGACGATGATGGAAGTGGTGGTGACGGTTTATTGTGTCAAATTACTTTTTTGCCCCTCCACCTGTTAGCAGTTTTTCATTTATTTACATGTTTGCCATAGCGTTTTTTTGAACCATTGATCTATTTTAACGAGTTGATCCAACGGCCAGAATTACTTCTCACCCTTTTTAGGAAATATAGTATTTATAGTATATCCTCTCTCTAACTTAAATGTAAAAAATAAAGAAAATAAAAGAAATCTATAAAGTCTAAAAAAAGAACTCATAAAAAGGGGGAAAAGGTAACTTATAGTATGAAACCAAAAAGATTCAATTGAAAATAAGAAATAAAACATAAAAGTAAAAAAGGAAAACAAAATAAAGGGAAACCACAAACTTCAATAAAAAAAGGAAAAAATGAGAGGGGGGGGGGGGGGGGTGGGGGGGGGGGGGGAGGAGTTGCCTTAAACCATTGAGGCCAAATATCATATTGTTCTTAGTTTACAATGCGTACCACTTCATATGCATTTAATTAATAGGTATAGTAATATCCAGGATATCAAATTTTAATTAAAATTATGATCTTGACAAAAATGTGTTATTATAGAAATAGAGATTAAGATCAACACATTATTTTGATATTTATATATCAAAGAAATTCCTTCTAGATTTCTTTTGGCCCATTTTTTATGGAACCTTTATTTATAGAGTTTGATCATTTATACACAAAATGACCTTTTATAAAAACTCTATTGAGTTTTTGTAAAGCTTTCTAGAGTGATTACTTTGGTCTTCAATATACTTCAACTTTATCAAGTGCATGTATTTCGTAATGTTGTGAATTGAACTTGCCATATTTTTAATAAAAAATTGTCAAGAGGTTTGACAATAACTATTCACATTGACTATGCGGTGGTTGTTTGTTGTATCATGTTTGGATTTGCACTTTACAGTTGATACATGGCTCAACTAACCGGTGATATCGAACATGGATCTATCCTTGGCACAATTATTTAGTTTGATCAGAAACAAAGACGATCGATATGATCTACAGTGGTGATATACTCCTTTTATTGATTTTGGTGTGATCTTGTTCTGTCCACTTTGTTTGATTAAGGGTTATAGGGGATTTAAGATGTAAACATATTAGTATTTTTAGTGAAATGGAACTCACATATTATTATTCGTATATATTGTATTTATGCTACAACACCATTTTTAATTAAAAGACACTATGAAACATATAAATTCAAATTTACCTTTCATTAAATCTAGTTTCCAGAATAGATTGTGATTTGTGATCAATCTCATTGCACCACTCGTTCTTTTATCTTTTTTATACCATTTCATCAAACAAAACATTTCATGATCGATATCTTGTAATGCAATTTTACTTGTTGGATTCATAATCTCAGTTTCACTTATTTGACTAAAATATTACGATATGAAAGTTTACATGTAAAATATTTGTACGTTAATTCCAAACAGATCATTATGATTATAATTTTAGCTTTTAGTTTTATCACATATCTTCGTCTCTTTGTCTCGACAGTATAATAAGGTAGAGGAGATTACATTACCTTTTTTTTACATAAAATTGATAACACGTTGAAGAAAAAATTGGACCATCCTATTCATACGGCCTACATATACAAATACTGATTCTTATTTTTGTGATAAATGTATCTCTCTTAATATTTGTTTGTTGCACTTGAGTAATTATGTTTTACTTGTCATGTGAATAATATTATTTCCTTCTTTTTCAAACAAGATGACAAGAAAGATCGATACGTTCAATGTAATTGATAGTTTAAAGGATGTACTTAAAATTTAAGGGTTATGTTAACTGTTAAGCCACCCCTTTTGTATTATAAGAAAGAAATGTGTATGCTAACAACAGGTAGACATAAATGTTAGAGCAAAGACATATGGTATTGGTTTTGTTAGTAAATTTGAAACATCTAATGTTTCTTGCAGAATTATTTGGTACAACAAAAATGCTTTTGAAGAATACATGTTTAGAATTATTTGGTCGTAGCAACTGAGTTTGACCAAACATTGTTGTAATTTTAGGTACTTAAATAGGTTTCCGTAATATTTAATATACAATTTAAATTACTTTTCTCATTTAAATAATACCCTATAACCCTATGCTATTTTTTTACTTTTTATCGTATATTTTGGAGTATGAATCAAATTGAGTGGTAAGAATATGTTATCATATCAATGCATGCAGTTTGGTGTTTGGGGTAAAATTTGACATTGGTGTAGGATATCCGGGTGTACCCTTCTTCGGTTCAGGAGCTCCTTCGGATGCAATACGCTAACTTGAAGACTAAAGAAGAAAGGAAAATTGTTAAGGGTATTATGATGATTACTTGTTGGTCGATTGGACTGCTAGAAATAACAAGGTTTTTAAAGGAGGTACCCCTAGAGTTATTGACATAATCGCTCAAGTTAAGGCTTTGTCGTTTATTTGGTTGAAACATAGGTCTAGATTCAAAACGATTGTTTGGAATGATTGGGTTAATTACCCTTTGTTCTTTTTGTAGTGGTTTTGTTGGTTAGTCCTTGATTTGAGGACTATCCGGTGTTTATGAAATTTTGGTTCAAAAAAAAATATATCAATGTATGCAGGGGCGGAGCTTGAACATTATCGTAGGGGGGCGGGGGCGAAATTAATATTTTTTAGGGGGGGGGGGGGGCGAACTTGATATTTATATAAAAGTTTACACCACCGGGTCAAAAATTTACACTACCTGACTAAAATTTAACACTACCGACGAAAAAAAGAGGGAAGCCCCCCCCTTCTCCACTAAGCTTCACCCTTGAATGTATGAATCATATATGTTAAAAAAACATGTTAGAATTTAATTGTGAAACAAAATTCACAAGTATCTTCTAAATTGTAAAAGAAAAAAAAAAAGAAAAAAGAAAAAAATGCTTAGTGAATCGATCATGAATGATGAGAAGTTCATTTATAAATGAATAAACAAAGTATCTATACAATTTAACAAAATATGGAAGTAATTAAATCACAATTTTAAATTATATCCGTTGTCAAATACAAAATTATAAGTATATTAGACAAATCAAACGTATATTTAGTTAGAAATGCAAACTATTTTAATTGTGTATGCTAACTTAAAGAGAACAAATTATATAGTTTAGAGTAAATTACCATTTGCATCCTTAAGTTTTGATGATTTTGACCATTTGCATCCCTACAGTTTAAAAATCCTCATATACCCCATAACGTTTCATTTTTGTTCCAACTGAATCCAAAATACTAACACCGTTAAATTATTCTGTTAACTCTTTTATTAAAAGACTAAATTGCCCCCATTGTTCTCTACACTGACACACTTTTTTGTTAAAAGACTAAAACTTAAATTATCATTTGAAGCTTTCAACGCTGGAAACCAAACCACCATCACCCAAACAACATACTTATTTGCTTCGATTTGATCTGTTCAATTTGTTCTAGATTCTAATAAACCAACACCCCTTTTAACTGTTAACGACAAACAATTTGTGAGATTCAACACCCCTTTAGAACAACAATGGCGATTCAAATTTCGGTGCGGAGGCTAGCGATGTATCTGCCGGAGTGAAGAGCGAAGAACCGATGGAATCGGCGTCCGGTGGGATGAGCGGAGGGAAGAAGATCGGTGTGGCGTTTGGACTGATCGCCGCCGCATGTGTCCTCGGAGTCAGAGGTGTTTTGTACCGGAAACGGCAGTGTAATCGAACATGAAACCGGAGGTGAGGATGTTAATCGCAACAGATCGATGATGTTAATGCTTGCCTTCGCGTTGCGGAGAAGTTTCTAGAACTCGCCTTCGCGTTGCCAGAGCCGGCGAGACTCTACGATGACGAACTTTACAGATACGTCGACGGTTACTTCAAGGTACATCAATACATCACATAATCTGTTGTTCATTTTCTCCACCGGTTTATTGCTCTGGTAGTTAAGATCTGATCGGAGTAACGAACTAATGCTTGCAGGCACATCCATGGTTAACGGAATCCGATCGTGAGAGAATTTTCGGCGTAATGCACATCCATGGTTAACGGAATATTCCACCAGAGGAATTGTGATTTGGGATTTGAATCACGATGTGAAGATGATTGGGGAAGATGATTGAAATGTGGTGAATAGGGGTTGAAGAAGATGATGATTTGGGGATTTCTAGGGCTTGTTCAAGTCGAGGGTAATTTTGTTATTTTATTAAAAGTTAACTGAATTATTTAACGTCGTTAGTCATTTGGATTCAAATGGGAACAAAAATAAAACGTTAGGAGGTATATGGGGATTTTCAAACTGTAGGGATGCAAATGGTTAAAATCACCAAAGCTGAGGGATGCAAAAGGTAATTTACTCTATAGTTTAATACCAAACTAAGTTTGGTCCCACGTCTTCCTCGTTATATCAAGTTATCAACAACGGAGTAATCTTTTCAAAAAAAAAAATCAACAACGGAGTAAATTACCAAATCTGGATTTTTGTTTCTGACGGAGGGGATAATCGGTTGGGCCCACATATGATCCCACTAAAATCTATATGAAAGTAACATTATACGAGTAAAATTAAACCTATATAAAAGTTCAAGTTAATGATTATGTTTCAAGTTTAAATGTATAAATAATAAATTATCTTTTTACTCTACGTTTGATGCCTTTTTTTTAAAGGAAAACTTCATTAACAAAACTCGCTAGTCCTTAAAGCAAAGACTAAACGAAAAACACGAAACATCAATCCAAAGGGAAATTACATAAAGTTTTCCAATCCTTAAATTTCTAACGAGATCTATTACGGATCCAAAAATAAGCCGTCGCCTTGATGTTCTCTACGTTTGATGCCTATTTGGGCACTAATTCAAAATCAATTTAAATAACAAAGAAAATGGTACAAATCCAAATAAATACTATCGGTTTCTTTATAACAATGATTAAAAATATACATAAAAATATTTGTAAAGGCAAATTCTAATATTTGAACTTTTAAGATATTTAAAAAGGCAGTGATTAACAAGGACAAGATTAACCCCCAATCATGGGTTATAACTGCTAGTCCCATTGACTAAAGGTAAAGCCAATTTCTTCGAAAAGCTAAACCTACCAATCTTTGTTGAATCACATGCTCATACCAAATAAAGTCTTAAATCTCCCTCTTTTCATATCTTGACTTTGAATATATGCTACAAAACACGAGAATTGCGTAAAACCAACTGACGTATCTGATAAAAACACTTTTTACTTTACACTTATGATATTTTTAAAATTATCACCCTTGTATTATATAGAATTTAAACTCACAACATATTAGTTAAGAAATATATCACTTTACCTTCACAATGACGCACCTAACATGTTTAAGATAAAATGTTTGAATAAAATAACATATATGATGGATCGCGTGTGGCCCTATATGTCGAATGACGATAATACAAAACAAACGAAGGATATATGTAATATGTATGCAAATCTTATCCAAAAGCATAATTCACGTCAAGTGGCACAATGTTTTTTGGGGACATATAGTAATGGGGTTAGCTTTAAAAAGTAGAATCATATGTAAGTGTACGTAGTGGTGAAGCAAAATGATCGAGTTAAGTGTAGACCAATAGGTATCCTATGGCTATGCTTGAAGTTAATGCATGCTAACTAATAGAATTGAAGAATGAAGGGAACATGGCTCATATTATTCCCATATGAACCTATCACCTATAGATATAGATGTAGATATAGATGTATTTATGGATTTGTCCCTTTCATCTATATATGTGGACACCCTTGACGTTACATCATGTTATGTGGATCACAGGCAGCCATTAATGGCTTTCATCAATACCCATTCAAATCTAAGGGATGAATGATCCTTGATTTGAAACAAACCCCACATGATATCAGTATACATGTCTCCTTTGTATACTAGTTATCACCTTGTTCAAAATGTGCATTAATTACTAGTGAAGAATATTACAAAGCATTCACCAACTTATGATATTAATATATATATGCTAAGGGTCTGTGGTCTAACGTTACCAAGATGTGTAAGGTTTTTCCCGCTGTAAGTAAGTTACCAAACAAGGACAAGGTTGCTACTATACGCTCGCAAAACAGAGACCAATTCTAGTGTCAAGACACGCCCGCCCATGTGATTTAGGATTTAAGTGTCATGGTTGATAAAAAAAAATGTATATTTAAACAGTAAGTAAGGTTAGAGGTGGTGTGAGTGTAGACTGTTCTATAAAATAAAATAAATTAAAACTTATGATCTAAGCAATTGGGAATTTTTTAGCATTTCAATTCATGAAATTCAGGGTTTGTGCATGGGAATTACACACACATGATCATTCATTAACATGAAGGAAGTCATGATTTGCTGTTGTTCTACTCCATATCTTCATGTATATCTACATGTTATGTATGATGGATCCAAATATTATATGGTTTATAGGATAGATGATCAGCTTTAAGTCAAATATCCATGTGACATGTGGATTCATCCCATTTCAAAGTAATAATAAGTTCATGTCGATCACCGCGGTATGCACACTGTACAGCATATTAATCTTGAAGAAAAGGGTCAAAAGTGTATGAAACCAAAAGAGCAAATGGGGCAGAACATGCTCATTGTAAGACCAACCAAAAAACATGTTTTGGAGGAAAGTTATCCAAAAGTATTTGGTCCAATCCTCTACTGTTTACATCACAACAAGGCAACATTATTACTTCTTAACTTTGGTTCATGATTTCATGTGAAAAAGGTCATCTTTTTAGCTGATTTAAAGAGTTAATTTGTCTGTAACTTCAATTTCATCCATTATTATCCACCTTCAATGTGTTGTGGTTGGAAAACATCCAATAGCGCGTATAATTGGCGCAATGGGGGTTGAATTTGGCCCAGTTTTAATTCCACTGTACTTTTGACAAGAATTCACTTGAATGGATTGTTGGCATGCATATAGTGGCATCATGGCATCATTAAGCAAAAGATTGTTGTGCTATATATGTTGTGTCAGCTTCCACAAAAGCAAACACAATAAGAGTACACAACAGCAGTTAAAACAAGACACAAAGATATAGGTATTATTATAGAGGACAGAAAACAACCCCAACAATTATCTGCTTGACAAGTTGCATAAGTCCCCCCACCATCTGTTTTGCAGAAAGAATTTAAGGCTATTATACAACATAAAGGATATTGTAGACATATCACCATTTTTGTTTGAACAAAAATAACTACCCCACTCACACGTATAGTCTACATAGGGCTCAAGCTGAAAGAGATACTCTAAAGTTTTCATTAACATAGAGAAATTGTTATAGGAAATATGGGTCATTTTTCATTAAAAATTTTAAAATAAAATAAAGATGCACTTTTGATTTGTATGGAAAATTTCTGGTACTATACGTTATGCAAAAACGAATTTATATATAATGAAAATAAACGTTACATAAACGCAAAAATGATATAAGTCAATTTCTTCAATGGGTAGTATATTTGTTTATTACGGAACACTACATAATATAGCGCAAACCCAAGAATAACTAATTACATAACACATGTATGAATATAATTATATGTGTTCGGTTAGTGAAATTCACATTCTCTCAACCATTCCAACAATCCTTCACACGAAGATCAATCAAAACACACAAAATTCCCAAAGAAACCTCGATGGTTGAATCTTGCATAGGAGAGATGGTTAGTTTCTAACATTGAACCTTCCCTTGTATATTCACTTGCTCTCCATGCATAGTGCTAATGGACTTGAGATCCTTAAACTAACCGTTTCTTATGTAAACGACAATACATGTATACACAAGACTCTTCCTCGTCGGGACATTCCCTCATTATCATATCCATTATGGTTCTAAAACATTAGAATGGTTCTGTGAGAGCTTTACGAATTACATGCCCAAGAATTTCATTCGAAGCAATCCTATTTCTCTTTCGAAAACGTATAGACTCGTACTATATGTTGTCTATGAAAAACTGAAAACCGTTGTGCCCCAATACGTTATGCTTAGCCCAAAGCTAATCATTACATCATAATGGGCTATTTAGAGGGTCTGTGAGACATAACATACCTCAAGGCTCCAACCGGGCCAAAAACTGCAACCTGTGTGAGCCAATGAGTCTCTGAAAAAGTCACTAAACAAAGAATCTAATCTACTGTAATATCCGTATTCCGTAATTCCGTAGTATTATAAGTCTATAAAATAAATTAGTAACCAAAATATGGCAAAAACATATAAGCTATCTATATTTGTAGATTAACATAGTGTATTAATATATTTCATTCATGCAACTAAATAAAATAAAGAGCATTGGTATGTGTATACTCCTTATATTTGACAGATTGAGTCTGAACTTGTAGGCACAAAATGTTAAAGTGACCTTGATATAAATCAAGCTATTGATCACCGGCAAAAATATAATTAGACCAAGATATTTTATTTTAATACAATAATATATGGTTAAACCTGTTCTAAATGGTTAGCTATAACTAAGGTTGTAAATATGCGGGGTTTTATTGAGTAATTTGAGCTTTTATCATATTAAAGCCGGAGTTAATCATAAAACAAACTCAGAATAAACAAAAGGTAAGATTGACCTTATAAAGGCTCAATCTGAGTTGTCACCATACCCATCTTAATTGCGCGACCACCTCCACCAACACAAACAACACCATCGTGCTTTCATAGTGACCATCATCGATCACAACCAACGTTGAGAACGGTTGTGGGGTTACAGTTGTCAGCTGCGACTGGGTGGTCGGTGGAGTCAATGAGGGATAAGTAGTGGTGACAGAAGTGGCACTAGTTGTGGGTGCAAGACAGGGGTGACGAGGCATTGGTCGATGGCTGTAGGGAGGGGCAATGACAAGGGGTGGCTCGAATGTGACAACCGTAAATTGTAAGAGATTCTTTTGAAATCCTTCACAATTTGAAAGAATTGTTGAAATCTTTTAGTTAAAGGATTTTTTGAAATTAATTAAATTCAATCTCAACAAAATGAACAACTTTAAAGCAACTAGTAACGTTGTTTTCTGACCTTGGAATCATATGTTTAATCATGATAAATAGTCACTTGTACAAAATATAGTGCAAGCCTGTAACATCAAATCACAAAGTGATCCGAATCAAGTTTAGGCCACTGAGAATTCACATGAGGCAAACAAATCTCTTCTCAGAATTTTTTCAAACCTCCTTCTAAATTTACTAGTTGCTTAACACTTTCATCTTTGCATTGTTACCAGTGGGATAACTTTCAGATTTCTGCAAAAATAACTTCAACTATTACACATCCTCAGTGCATACTGAATAAAGAAAAAAAAAAGCAAAACAAACATTGAAGAACGTAGAAACAAACGACGGTAAAGATTGTTTAGAAGAAAAGTTTCCTAGACCGAGACGGAGCAGGAGAAGGCGTGGTCAAAGATCTCGGGGTAGTCAAAGATTGTGTAGATTCTTGATTTCTATCAACAAGTTTCACTCCTTTCGGGTCAGCAAGAAGAGATCTCTGAAACGACTGTTCAAATCCCGTAGCAACGATTGTCACATGAATCTCCCCGTTGTATCTCTCATCCACCACCGCCCCGAATATAATGTTTGCTGATGGATCTGCCAAACTTGTTACCACCTGACAAACAAACAAAATTCAAATCTTTTGACTTGTAAAATAAATACACCAAAAATTAAGGTGATTGGTATAACTACCTGAGAGACCCTGTTGACTTCTTGAAGAGTTATGTCTTTCCCTCCGGTAATGTTATAAACAACTCCGGTAGCAGATTGGATTGATGATCCGATCAAAGGAGCGAGAGTTGCTTGTTCTGCTGCTTCTTCTGCTCGGTTTTTGCTTGAGGAAACACCGACACCTAGCATTGCAGTTCCAGAATCTTTCATGACTGCTTTAACATCTGCAAAGTCCACATTTACCAGTCCGGGTATCTGCAAATTGGAAAAACAAAGTGGGATATATGCGTAAAAATTAGTGTAAATAGAATGCAAAAGGAACTCACTGTAATTATATCTGAAATTCCTTGAACTCCTTGGCGGAGTACATCATCAGCAAGAAGAAAAGCATCCTGAAGAGCGGTGTTTTCATCCGCAATATCCAGTAAACGGTCATTTGGGATCACTATAAGCGTGTCAACGTTCTTTTGCAGCTTCTCGATAGCCTCTAAAGCCTGAAAATGTTTGCAAAGATATAATCCTATGTAGCATATAAAAAGCAAGCATCATTTACAGTGAACTAGGGGTGTCAATCATGTCAGGTTGGCGGGGTGAATAAACGAACTAGAACACGACCTATATTAAATTCATGTCAAATACATCACCCTAGCCTGGACACACTTAAAATCATGTAAACAAAACACGACCTGCATAACCCATTTACATAAAGGAATCAATCAGGTTGTAACGAAGTTGTAAACAGATTATAACAAATGGATTAAACATGGTCATAACCAGGTTCACCTTAGAAAATTCAGTTCTATTATAGTTTTAAACGGGTGACGGGTCAAGCTGTTTAATTTAACAAACTAACCTGAACATGACCTGTTCATTGAACGGGTTAGATATGACAACCTAAAACATGATTACTTTCACATTGTGTTCCATGTCAACTCAAGAACTACCACCCCTAATTTATACCCAAAGAAGCATAAACAGTCACCTGCCTGTACTGATCTTTTACGACCTTCGAAGCTGAACGGATACGTCACAACACCAACCGTCAAATACCCTGCTTCTTTCGCTATCTGGGCTACCACCGGAGCAGCACCTGACCCTGTGCCACCACCCATACCCGCTGTTATAAACACAAGATCAGACCCTTTAAGCGCGTTCCCAATAGCTTCCTTCGACTCCTCCGCAGCCTGTTCTCCCAACAGCGGATTCCCACCAGTACCTGCATCCAAACAAACCTCAATCTCAACCATCAACAAAACACCATCACAGTACCACCGACCATTGCATCATAGTATCAAATTAAGAACATAATTCAAAGAGAAACAAACCTAATCCACGAGTCAAAAGCTCCCCAATTTGAATAGGGTTTGAGCAACAGATTGCAGAAGCGCTTGAGAATCCGTGTTTATGGCGTAAAAATCAACACCCTGATGTCAATAAACCAAAACATTGTCAAAGATTTCACAAAAAAACTATAACATCATAAAACAAACATCAATTTCCTCAAAAGAATCTAATTCCTAAACCGAAACAACAAATTGGCATCACAAAAGCATGTTTCTTGAACAAAAACCGCAAAAAGCCTGTAAATTCGATATTTCAAGAACAATTGATAAGAACACTAGTTAAAAATAAAGAATTGTGGCACGTTTCTTGAACAAAAACAGCAAAAAAGCCTGTAAATTCGACATTTCAAGAACAGCTGATACCAACACTAGCTAAAGATAAAGAATTGTGGGGTGCATGAAAAATCAAGAATTGGGGGACCTGTAAGCCGCTACCAATCATGCGGTTAACGGCATTGTTGCCACCGCCACCGACGCCGACGACCTTGATCTTTGCGGAGTCCATTGAGGCGAAAGAGCAGCACACGGCGGAGCGGCGGTGGCGACGAGCCCTAGGGGCATCGGATGCTTTGAGGGAAAAGGGGGAAAGTGAACATCCGGTGGAGATAGAGGCGGAGGAAGACGACGGTGGAGTGGTGGCGAAGTGGAGGAGGTGGTGTGTGGCCATTAGTGAGTTTGGGTGAAGGTAGTGGTGTGTTGTTGGGAAGAATGGCTGCACTCTCTGGAGGATGAACACACTAAGCTAGGGCTTTAGTGTTTTTCTTTTTGTTTTTTTTGTTTTCATCTAGATTTTGTCTTTGGGGAATACATTTTTGGTTTAACTTCAAAAGTGACAAGATGATTCTTTACTTGTATTAGAAGTGGCTAAACATACTTATTATGTATTAAACATGCCTTTAGGGGTATTGTTATTTTGATGGAACAGGGGTCCATCAAATGTGTGAGATATGGTAAGATTAGGAGCATACTTATCTTCAAATCTTTCGTGTTTTAAATTTTTTTTATTTTTGTATTTTAACTCGATTTTTATAGGTATGTATATGCAACCTAAGTAAAATTTGTTGATTTACTAGATATTAACAAATTCTCCAAATACGAGTTGATAAGCGTGTGTATCATCATTTTTTAGAACGAACGAATTTTAGATTTTGGCCTTTAATTTCTAGTAAAAAATGAAGATGTTTTAAACTTGACTAAATATATGTTTGTGCATAAACGTATTCATGGATATATTAAACACTAAAAAACAAATCTACACATGTATGTTTGCTTACCATCCAAACTTGGAATTGAAAAGATCATAGTTGAAGCATAGAATGCTGTTAAGGTTAAAAGAACAATTGCAATAGAATTTATGTTAGGATTAGTATGAATGACTTAAGGAACCTTGAGAATCATAAGGCAATGGGCAAAAATTAAGGGGAGGTTTATGTGGACACAACAACATTAGTGTAGTCTACGGTATAGCAAAAGAAGATATTATAAACTTAGATTATGATGACCTTAATGCATTTGATCCTTTCTTTAATAATTAAAACGCACTAACAGTGAGAATGAGAATATGGAACATGTGATGGTGAAAATATGAAAGAAAGACGGATGAGGATAACGGTGATTTCATTACTAATGATGATGATATTATTGATGACGTTGAAGTTGCTATGAGGGATTTTAAGTCGAATGTTGATCAAGATGCATCCAAAGAACATACAGATACAGGAGGTGTTAGACTATGACTTGTTTGATGGTGGGTTAGATTATGATAAGAATGCTTGTAGCAAATTAAGGTATCTAATTGTGGTTGTTAAAGTTATCACTTCAACACTAGTCTAGATCTCACACTTTTTCTGATAAGTAATGTTAGTGTTTTGAAATCATTGTTTATGTTAATGTGTATTTCATCGTTCATAGAGTATATGTTGTCTTTACAATAAACAAAAGTTTTGATGTGTCCCTAGATAATGTGTGCGAAGTGATAAATGGTAAGATAGTTATGACATATAAAATCCATCATCATAACACTAGAATATATCAAGGACCATCTTGTAAGAAGAATGGTTAGTGTTTTGAAAGTTACAAAAGAGATGTTCATTAGCGGTTATTTACTGTATGTAACTTAGAGATACATTGTTTTTGTTGCGTACTTGGATGATATAGCAAATGTTATGTTGAAAGCGTATGAAGGGTGCCATCTTCAAGATCTAGGAATAATAGATAGTAGGGGTAAGCAACAAACCAATCCCTAACCAACACAGGACCAAAACCGTATTAACTGATAAACAAGGACTGAGGACATGAACTAGTTTGGCTTGTTGATCAAGTATAAAAAAATACATACAAAATGATGCACATACGTTCTAGGACGAATACGAGGGTTACCATATGTTTCTACCTACATACATTCAACAATCTAAAAACAACAATATATTCACACATTATGAACACCATTGTTAAGATCACTCATTTGCTGATTGAAGAGCATGATTACACTGGAATATAATATGATGATGGATGAGGAAAACATAACAAAATCGTATGATACAACACCTTGTAAGAAAACTAGGTTTTTTAAATTATTATTTATTTCGAGTTGATAGGTTAGTTGCGTCCTGTTGGGTTTTGGACCAAATTGTATCGTAACCGAAATTCATGGATTCCAAAAGACATAGGACTGATCATGTTTAAAGATTTCAGGGTTGGTCGGGGCAGTCTAAGCCATTTGGTCAGGTTTCTCAAGTCAATCCAACACCTATTCACCCCTATATATATAAGAGTCGTTGAAAAGCAAAGTATCTTACCATCACTTGTTCTAATAATGTCTTTCCAATAAGTGTAGTAAGTTAGTTTATGCCATTACCAAAAACCTTACACTGGGAGGTCATTGGTTATATTCTCAAATACTAAGACTCCAATTCATGTTTTTCTATACCAAAACCATTTGGCCATCACATCATAGGGGTTTACATATGCTATTTATGATGGAGACCTAAAAAGCAGGCGATCCACATTAGGTATTACGTCCTCATTAAACCATCTTTAATAGATGTTTTTCATATCTTAAAAACAACCACGTGAACATCTATTAAGTTCTTCACATTTTGGTGAGGGTGTTTTTGAAGCATTAGTTCTTCTCTATGAACTCCAAAAATGAGTTGGTGTCGGGCCCCATATACCATATACATAGATATATTAAAGAGAGAGAAGAAATGAGTGGTTAAAAATAAAAAATGATGATGATATGGTAATGTTTTTAAGTTTTTTTATAAAGAGATTTTTTAAGATTTTTAAAAGATATTCGTTTTTCTAAAGTGTCAGTTTACTGGATATGTTTTTAATTGTTTTTAAGGCTTTCTATTGGTGATGCTCTTAAGGGTAATCGTATGTTATGGAGCAAGAAGTCAAGTGTTGTATCTTGTTTAAGCGGACAATTAGAATATAATGTTATGGTACATACTCTTGTGGACTTATTTGGCCTTAGAACCTACTTGGTGAGATTAGGTTAAGACAAACTAATTCAAGGAATATATGGTATGATAATAAGATGATTATAAAAAGAGTATAAATAATTAGATTGAAAAATAGTTTAATGTATTTATATTAGTATATTTTGTTATGAATGAAGACATAACATAGCAGATAAAATAAAACTCAAGTTTACATTTATTTTAAACACAATGAAAAAATTAATTTCATAAATTTCAATCAAATTATACATGCCTGTCTATAAAAAGTGAAATAACTTGATATATCATAATTTCGAGACAATTTTGTCCAGAATTTACATTTTGGTTCAAAAGACCATGTGTTTACTTAGAATTATCATGAAATTATAAAACCATCAAATCCCTCCTCTACAATCTAGCTACATAATTTCAGTTGTAAGTAAACTAGAACCCACAATGGCTTCATTGGCACACCCACTGGTTCATCCGACCACTCTGTACGTGGTGTGGAACAGGGTGGTACGCGTTGTGGCGGGGATCAGGGTGGTGCGGATAGTGGTGTGGAACCGAGTGGTGAGGATATTGGTGTGGAATGTGGTGGTATTGACGGTCATGTGGAAAGGGTTGGTATCGTCGAGGGGAAAAACTAGAGTCCATGTGTGGCTGAACGGGCTGATCATTAACTCCCATCCTCCTATTCTTCGGCATCCATGTGTGGTTTAATTCATCCAGTCTAGGTGTGTATTGGTTCATTGCAAATGTGCTGTACCTGTTATCTGATGCTGCAAGTTGATATCTACTCGAAAAGCCTGAATTGTGACGACCTGCAGTGTATGCTGTCTTTTGACCCGAAGAACATATTCCATAGTTCCTGGGCTCGTCAATATGAGCCTCCCGACCGTAGCCTTGTTGGGCGCTATCCAGTTTTATGCTTTTGTTATCTGGCCGCTCGTGTGTTGCACCTACATAAGGATCTCTGGTGACGATATTATCATTTTCAGCGACTATTGGGGTCTGCTCATCTTTTTCAACCAGAATGTGATCCTCAATAGAATCTCTCTCAGCTTCTATTGACAAATTCTTTAATAAAAGCTTCTTATTGGTGACGGATACTCTTTGTTTCTTTGCGCGTTCTGACCCGAATGACATTTCTGCTGTCTTATTAGAAGAATCTACTGGTCTAACAGATGAAGCTGATTTCTCAACACTTATCTCATCAGATGTGTAGTCTGAATTCACAATATTCTCATTAACCGCAACGTTCTTCCAGCTACGGCTGATATCTGGAAACTTTATGTTTCTTACAGCAGTGCCAAGTTTGTGATCCATCTTATGTTTTCTGAAAAATCCCAAGGCATTAAGTTACATAATATTATAAAAAGTTTAATATGATCAACACCTACAAGGTATGACCGTATGACACAGTGGTAATCCCCTTTAGCAGAGGCTCAAGTTCGAACCAGTTTCAACTGATTCCTACCTTTACCCTTTTATGTCACATGTCCAGCCTAAGCTGCTGGTCCCATAGTATTGGTGGGGGCCCCATGAAATGTCTCTAATGGGTTCTCATTCTCACAAAAAAAAGAAGGTTTTGACTTGATAATAGGATGAGTATTAACTTACAAGCAATATATTAATGCACGCGATTTAGGCAAAATGTTATTCCATGCTCTAGCTACAATGTGGTTATCAATATCTTTGTTGTAGAACACAATCTTTCTGCAAAAGGACCAAAAATCAGATTTAATTAGAACACAAGTATAACTATACAGCGGTGGTTTTAAAATAAAAATAAAATCACCTTGGCAAGCATTTCCTGTGGTACGACCTAGGACATCGTCTGCAAACAGCGAATGTCAACTCTTTCACCTTCTCATCCTCCCCCTGCTTACATGTGTGGCATTTGTGTGCAGGACATGTGAATGGCTCACCATCAGTAATCTTTTGTTCAAGATTGCGTGTTTCATCATCATTTTCATCTACAAGCAGCCTCGCAACACAATGGGGGTGATGAAAATGGCCACAAGTTGCAGAACTACATTGAAAAACCTACATATAAAACAATGCTTCTTAATTGTGTAAAACATTTTAGAAGGTAAATGAATGACGATGAACGACTAAAGAGAATGCCTAATATGTTCAGTTAAAGTCGCACCTCTGCACCATAAGATTTGTTTGAAGAGCCCAGTTTTCCGCATACAAAGCATTGGTGTTGTTCATGAGAACAGTTCAAACAAACAAACAGTCGTGACCCCTGTAAAAGAAATACAGATGGGATGCATTTCAAAAAGAGATGATCTAAAAACTGAAAATTCACATGCGGATTTAAAATGAAATAGATCGTATATGACTAAACACCTTCACTTCTTCAGGTTGTAGTCCAAGAGATTTGCAATACTTTGCAGATTTTGCGGATTTGAGAGTTGCATGAAATGATCTTAAACATTTTCCATCACAACTGCAGTAAATTTCAAGATGTAAATTACTGATATCGATTATTATGAAAGAAAACAAATGAGACTCGACTTATAATTACATATAAGGTATAAAGCAATAATAATTACCAGGTAAGATTGCCACCATTATCACAGATTGCACAAACATTATCAGATAAGTCGTCCTCATCATCATCAACATCAACATCACTACCATCGTTGTCGTCGTGATCATTATCAGATTCAGACTCAGACTCACCGTCTTCCACCCCTTTAGTGGCGAGAACACGATCCTCATATTCAAAGACCGTATCATCAACTATAAAGCTTGGTTTCATAACAGCTTCAGCATCCTGTGATGATGTTTACATCAATGTCAACAAATTGATCAATTGAAGGGAACTAACGAAGTTAGATCGTACCTGATCAAAAGCTCTCTTCTTTCTGGATCTCCTCTCCAGTAATGACGCCAAAAACTGTTGCATTTTAGAAAATATTATAATATATAACGGGGGAGAAATCGGAACTTGTAATCATTTCAAGTAAGGATATCTAAATGTGTTCTTCATGTAATAATTTAACGAACCTTGGATTTTTGCAATGTTTCGTCTCTTTTAACAGCTTCTCTGATGAATTTGAGATGATCCATCAGATCATTCTCTGAAGGCCTGATGTCATACAAGCTAGACAAAAAGAAGATATTGTTATAAGAAACGCGTACAAAATGAAGATTAAACTACAACTATGCTAGAATACATAAACAACCTTCAAGGGGGTGACATAGTGGTAAGTGCCTGTTCCCTCTAGCAGAGGTCAAATGTACGAACCAGCTTTCACTAGTTTCTGCCTTTAACCCCTTGAAGGCCACCTGCCCTGCAGGGTTTTGGCATAAGCGGCGTTTTACTTGGTTCCATTGGTTAGCTTGATTTTGGCAGATCCCCATGAGACACTTATCAAAAAAGAATTAATAATACACATACCTGAAAACTTTACAGAGATGGTCCCGTAGAACTTTACTAGATGCTTTTGGATTTCTTGACAAGAGATAAAGAGACTGCATAGTGATCAAAATGGTCCTTATTTTATTTTCATAACTCTTTCTTGGTTTTTGAAGTTTGATCCAATTGTTATCTTTAAAGAGAACTGATATCTCGGGCTTTTCTTTCAAAAACTCGTATTTCCATGCCTTCACTAGCTTATGTACCTTTTGAAGACCATTATCAGCATTGCCCCTTAGATATATCTGGCTCTTGTTGTCATCTGATCTCTCACCGTTGCTCCATTGTATGGGTAGTTCTGTAAACGAAACGGGTTCATCCCCTGCATCATAGAAATAGTAGTCTGATACAACTTCTGGAAGAATCTCTTCATCATCATCTGAAGAAGCCATTTAATGCAACTGTACTTCTATGCCTGCCAAAGATTATCACACAAGTGTCTTTGCATATCAGTCCAAAGTCCAAACATTTAAAGTACAATAACGCCATACGAAAGATTTTGCTCCTGTAAATCTTAATACCATTGTTACAAACTATAACTAGCTCAAAGAGATCAAGGATACCGTACATTTATCGTGGGTGAAATAAGCAAATTAGCTTTTTTGTACCATAAAAGAGATGATAGTATGGAAGTAAATTAGCCAAGAGGTGGATTTTGAACAATCTTATCGCTATCCTTGTATGGTAGATCCAAGAAATTTTCTTACGGGGCAACAAACGGGTCAGGTTGAAAAGTGAACAAAGAATTACATATGATTAATTTTTTTTCTCAAGTGAAATTATATTTTCCATCGACTCTTTGATTATACTGTGAAACTATGGGAAATGGTGATCGACACAAGAATTAGAAGAGAAACCCAGGTTTCGGTGTACCAAAATTGGTTTCATGGCAGGGTAGTTGACTAGAAAAGCGATACACATTCTAAGGAGGCTCATGGATAGAAGCGTGATCCCTTTAAAGAATATGCACTTAATTGGGGAGATGTATGATAGTGCTAAACAACTATTCAAGCGCCGGTGGGAGATACAAACTTCTTATCGGTGGAGGTGGAACTTCACTTTAAGCCATGCAGTAGTCTTGGATGAGCAGTCAAAGACGATCTCATGACTATTGGAGGCCAAGCTCGCATCAGTCAAGAGTACTTACATTATAACTTTAGTGAGGAGGAGATTGATCTCGTGACTATTGGAGGCCAAGCAATAACACAAACTACCAAGTTTAAGTACTTAGGTTCATTTGTACTTAGGTTCATTTGTCTAAATTTTTGTGTGATAAAAGATTCCAGAGAGACAAGGGGAAAGTTTTATAGGGTGGCAATACGACCAGCTATGTTGTATGGAACTGATTTTTGGCCGATCAAGAAGGCACATGCCTGGAAGTTAGAGGTAGCTGAGAAGCGGATGTTGAGATGGATTTGTGGACAAAGAAGGGTGAACAGAATAAGGAATAAAGTTCTGACCTTGGTTTTAAAAAGCGCGCCTGAGGCGCGCCTAGGTGCAAGACGACCTCAGGCGCAGAGGGGTTCGCTTTTTGTCACACAAGGCGAGCTATGTACAAGAAGCGAGCGCCTATGTCGCTTTTTCTGTTGAAACCAAAGGCGCAAAGCGCGGGATTCATGTACAGGAACATGAAATCGAAGTTTTAAACTCCAAAACGCAGATGAAAGTTTAGAAATCGAAGCTTACCTGGTTCGAAGAGGAAAAACTGGGATGAATATGGAGAAGAACATGAAGATATACCTCAATAATGGATGGAGCAGAAGTGGAAGTGTGGAACAAGAAGATGACGGCTTTTGAAACTTTTAGGGTTACAACTTTAATTTCATTTTATTATAAGTTACACATTTCACCCTTGATGTTTTTGTTTTTATCAATTTTAACCTAAAACTTTTTTATATGTTTTATTTGTTTTTTTTTTCCTTAATTCATTAAGACTTGTGCTTTAATAACTTATACAAATAGCTTTTTATGTTGTACATTGAGGTTATTTATATATTAATAATATACATCTTTTAATTATCTAATTTTTTTTATCATAAAAAGGTTAATATTTTAAAGTATTATATGAAACTAATTAAAATATGTATTACTAATACTCTGCGCTTCGCGTACGAAAATCCCCCCGCTTTTGCGCTTCTGTTTTAGACCTTGTCGCTTGCTTTTGTGCGCTTCTCGCTTTTTAAAACCAAGGTTCTGACGTTTAGATTAGGTGTAGCCTATGTTGTCAAAAGCGAAGGAGGCGCTTGCCTAGGCGCAATTTCTAAATGCAATGAGGGTTTACCGCTTTGCAGCCATTTAGGCGCTCATGTCCGGCGAAGATTCTGGTCACTCTTTTGCAACTTCTGGCCAAAAACATTCTTTTTTCATTCTTCTTTCTTTGAAGAAGTTAGAGTTGTATATTAAGAAATTATAGAAATCTTCATATTAAACGGAGTGTAGTGGAGAAGATATAGGGTTGGAAGAGAAAGGGAGGGTAGGTGAGTGATGGTTTGTGATTGTGTGTTAGTAAGTATTGTTGACTGTTAAAAGAAAGTAAACAATTTTGTTTGTAAAAGGTGACAGGATAGGACTATGTGTAGAATAAAAGTATTCAGGTTTTAATTTTGAATTTTTGTAATTATATTAGGTTATTAAATATTTGTTAGACTCTATATTATTTTATTTTTCTAATCATGTTTTGTATCTTTTTATTGTTTTTGAATAATGTGTTTTTTAACTCCGGCCCGCTTCTTTTATGCGGCTTGCGCCTAGGCGACAGGCGAGACCATTGCACCTTGAGTGTGCCTTGCGCTTGTGATAATTATAGGTGTAGCACGTATCTTAGATAAGAGAAAGGAGATTGAGATGGTTCATGCAGTACGTAGGAGATAGCTTGTTGGGTGTAGGCTTCGGGGTGGATTAATTTGGAACAGTTGGGCTCGGCCGGCCCAATTCTAATTAGGACCGGTTTAGTTAGAATGTTAACTAAAGGGTGAAACCCTAATTACTGTTTATATATATCTCTCTTGTACTTGTAATCATTATCACTCAATAAAAAGAAAACCCTAGTTGCCCCAAGAGGACGTAGGTTGCACACCGCAACCGAACCTCTATAAATCTCTCGTGTTCTTTATTGTTTACTGTTCTTCTGTTTGATTGTTTGTGCGCGGTTAACCCTAACAACTGGTATCAGAGCTTCAGGCTCTTGAAGATTACTGGGCGATTAGGGTTCCGCCGCCGCCGCCGCCGCCACTGCTGCCCGCCACCCTGTTCTGTCGAATTAGGGTTTTCCTGCCGCCACCCTGTGCTATCGAATTAAGGTTTCACTGTCGAATTTTACTGGGTAGTTTGTTTGTCTGCTGCATTCAAAACTCAGGTGCGTTATCAAACTCGTTTGCTTTCGGTTTTTGGAACTGATTTTCATAGAATAGTGGTCAATAGAACAACACTCAAGTTCAGGCAGCCGCCCACTGTTGTGTTTGTCACTATTCTCAGTTTTGACTCGACTGTTAAGCATCTGTGGTTTGGAATAATGGCTGAGGACAGGAAAACAAAGATTGAAAAGTTCGATGGTCATGATTTTGGATGGTGGAAGATGCAAATCGAGGATTTGCTGGTTCAGAAGGATTTGGAAGCCACCTTCGTTGGTCAGAAACCAAAAAAGACTACACCTGCTGAATGCGCTGCTCTTGACAGGAAGGCTGTTTCTGTCATCAGACTCTCATTGTCAAAAAATGTTGCCTTCAATATTCTGAAGGAGACGACAGCTAAAGGCATTATGGATGCGCTGTCAAACATGTATGAGAAGCCATCTGCTGCAAACAAAGTTTTTCTGATTAGAGAACTAGTAAACATGAGACTGAAAGAGGGAGGATCCGTTACCAGTCATATCAGCAATTTCAACACTATCATGTCTCGGTTAGTGTCGGTTAATATCAAATTTGATGATAAGGTTCAGGCACTGTTGCTTTGTCTTCTTTACCAGAAAGTTGGTCGGGAACTGTTACTGCAGTTAGTAGTTCATCTAGAACTACTAAGCTTACTACTGATGCAGTTCGGGATCTAATTTTGGGGGAGGATATCAGAAGGCGAGCCTCAGGGGAATCATCGAGTGCTTTACTAAGCGCTGAAGGGAGAGGAAGAAAGAAAGAAAGGGGGGCTAGTAGAGGAGATCAAAATCCAGAAAAAGAGGTCAGTCAAAACCCAAAAAAGACATCCAGTGCTGGAACTGCAAAGAAACTGGGCACTTCAGAAATCAATGCCCAGATCCGACTACTTCTAAAAATAAAAAAGAAGTAAATGTAGCTGCTGATGATACTGATTCCGATGATGCTCTTATCTGCTGTGTGGAAAACTCAACAAAGTCATGGATTATGGATTCTGGTGCATCTTTTCATACCACGTCTAGTATGAAGATGATGAAGAATCTACGAACAGGTAACTTTGGTAAAGTTCGTTTGGCAAATAATCATACTCTTGATGTCACAGGTTTGGGAGATATTGAGCTGAAAACCTCACTGGGCACCTCATGGACTTTAAAGGATGTTCGGGTCATTCCTAGCCTGAAAAAGAAGTTGATCTCTATCGGGCAGTTGGATGATCAGGGATATGATGTGATGTTTGGTGGGGGACAATGGAAGGTAGTTAAAGGAAATCTTGTCATCGCCAGGGGTAAAAAGAGATGTACTCTTTATATGGCTGAAGTTCCAATGGATGGGGTAAATTCAATGACCAGTAGACCGAGTCAATCTACTCTGTGGCACCAACGACTCGGTCACATGAGTGAAAAAGGAATGAAGATGCTCCTTGCAAAAGGAAAGCTTCCCGAGCTCAAAGGTTTGAATCTGAATTCTGTGAGCCTTGTGTCTTTGGGAAAAAGAAGAAGGTATCCTTTGTGAAGACAGGAAAGGCACCAAAAGCTCAGAAATTGGAGCTTGTTCACACTGATGTCTTCGAACCAACCTGTGTTTCTTCAGTGGGGGAGCTCACTATTATGTCACCTTCATAGACGATACAACACGCAAGGTATGGGTTTATTTTCTTAAAAATAAATCTGATGTTTTTGATACTTTTAAGAAATGGAAAACTGCTGTTGAATTGGAAACTGATTTAAAGGTAAAATGTTTGAAGTCGGACAACGGAGGAGAGTACATCAGCACTGAGTTTCTTGATTATTGTGCTGAACATGGCATTCGGATGATAAAGACAGTTCCGGGCACCCCTCAACAAAACGGAGTAGCAGAAAGGATGAACAGAACTTTAAATGAGAGAGCCAGAAGTATGAGACTTAATTGCGGGCTTCCAAAGATGTTCTGGGCTGATGCAGTCAATACTGCTGCTTACTTAATCAACCGGGGATTGTCAGTTCCGTTGGGATTCAAGATACCAGAAGAAGAATGGAAAGGGGAAGCAGTTAAATATGGTCACTTGAAAGTTTTTGGGTGCAGTGCTTATGATCTGGTGAAAGATGGTGACAAACTTGATGCTAAAGCTAAGAAGTACACCTTCATTGGATATGGGTCAGGTAGTATGGGCTACAGGCTTTGGGATTCTGAAAGCAGAAAAGTAGTCAGAAGCAAGCATGCCACATTCAACGAGGCTGAGTTGTACAAAGACAGAATCACAACAAACTCACAGGTCCAGAAAGAGCACGTTGAATTAAAACTGATGCAAATAAAACACAGCCAGTTACTGAATCAAATACAGAAACTGAAGTTCCGGAGTTTGAAGATGATGATATGGGTGGAGATGAAGAAGCAGCGGGAGCTTCTGATAGTGGGAGTTCAGACTCTGATGACGAACAGTCCTTGCAGGATCCCGACCAGTCTCAAAATTGGGTCAGGAGGTCCACCAGAGTCTCCAAACCATAGTCACAGGATTCGCTAGGTCACCCACGATTTTCGAATTGGTTCGATTCGAACCCATTCGCATTCGCTAGCGACCCAGTCGCTCGCGGTTCGCTCCTGTGGTTCGATTGTGGTTCGATTGAGGTTCGATTGAGGTTCGCTTGTTGGTTCGCGGCTGCAATTCGCTGTGGATGGAAGAAATTCGCTATGGATTCGCGAATCGAATTCATAACTGGAAGAAATTGAATTCGTAACTGGAAGAAAATCGGAAGAAATTCGCTATGAATTCATCCGTGAATTCAATCCATAGAAATTGAATCGATTCCAGTACTTAAGTTCCATTAATTCCCATTAATTTCCATTAATTCCATTAATTTCAATCAGTAGTGTTAACTGTTACTTAACAATCGAGTCAATTGAATCGATTCCAGTACACTGTACACTCCAGCACTTATAAATAGTTGTGTTCACCACCCTTTTCTGGAAGTTGGAATTTGGGTTTTTATTTATTTTGAATTTGGGTTTTTTTTTACTTTTGGATTTTTGGAAGTTGGAATGGAACTAAAAGTTTGTTTAATCAGAATATATGTTTTTTAGATATATAATTATGTTGCTTTTTAACATGCCTTGTTTAATGATAATATATGAACCGAATTGATTGGTACAGCGAATCGCGAACCCGTACCTCGTTTTCGAACCGGAATGAACCTACCCCCTAACGAACCGGATTCGTGGCCCCTAGCGAATCGCGAACCCGTACCTCGTTTTCGAACCGGAGCGAACCGCGAATTAGGTGACTATGCTCCAAACCACCAGAGAGGTTTACTCCTTCAGTCAACTATCTTCTCTTAACTGAAAATGGTGAACCAGGAAGTTATTCTGAAGCCATTAAGATGAAATATTCGCTTCAGTGGGAGCATGCTATGAAGGATGAGATAAGTTCTTTGATGAAAAACAAAACATGGGTACTAACCAAGCTTCCGCCAGATAAAAGAACTCTGCAAAACAAATGGGTCTTCAGGGTCAAGGAAGAACATGATGGTTCTAAACGATACAAAGCTCGTTTGGTAGTCAAGGGTTTCCAGCAAAAGAAGGGGGTTGATTATGATGAGATCTTCTCGCCAGTTGTGAAAATGACAACCATCAGATTGGTTCTGAGTCTTGTAGCTGCAGAGGGCTTACATCTAGAAAAATTAGATGTTAAGATAGCATTTCTACACGGTGATCTTGAAGAAGAAATTTATATGGCACAACCTGAAGGGTTCCGGGTTGTCGGGAAAGAAAATTGGGTCTGTAGATTGGAAAAGAGCTTGTATGGTCTAAAACAGGCACCCAGGCAGTGGTACCTGAAGTTTGATAACTTCATGGAAATGTCAGGGTACAAGAAATGTCAGATGGATCATTGCTGCTATCTGAAGAAGTTCAACAGCTCTTATATCATTCTACTACTTTATGTAGATGATATGTTAATTGCAGGATCAGATATGAAAGAAATCAGCAAGTTAAAGAAAGAAATGTCTAAAGAATTTGAGATGAAAGATCTGGGTCCAGCCAAACAGATACTCGAGATAAGCATCATCAGAAACAAAAAGGATGGTTCTTTAACACTATCTCAAGAAAAATACATCGTGAAAGTGTTGGAAAGATTCAAGATGAATTATGAGAAGACCAAGCCTAGAAACACACCATTGGGAAGTCACTTAAAGCTTACCAAAGATCAGTCTCCTAAATCTGAAGAAGAAAGAACAGAGATGGCTAAAATTCCATACGCATCTGCGGTTGGCAGTCTCATGTATGCCATGGTTTGCACTCGGCCAGATATTGCTCATGCCGTTGGGGTAGTTGGTCGGTTTATGTCAGATCCGGGGAAAGAACACTGGGAAGCAGTCAAGTGGATACTCAGATACTTGAAGGGTACATCTAAAATGGGGTTATGTTTGAAGGGGAGAGATGCAATTCTCAGGGGTTATACAGACGCTGATTTGGGTGGTTGTAAAGAGACATTTAAAAGCACTACAGGGTATGTCTTTACAGTGGGAGGTACAGCAGTTAGTTGGATGTCTAGACTTCAGAAAAGTGTGGCTTTATCAACAACAGAGGCTGAATACATGGCTGTTGCTGAAGCTAGTAAAGAGTTAGTATGGTTAAAGACTTTTCTTGAAGAATTGGGCAAACAACAGTCTGATTACTCATTGTATTGTGACAATGAGAGTGCAGTGAAACTTGCTAAAAATCCAGTCTATCATGGTAAAACAAAGCACATTGGGATGAGATATCATTTCGTTAGAGGATTGATCAGTGATGGAACAATCAGTTTGAAGAACATCTCAGGTGCGAAGAATCCAGCTGATATGTTTACTAAATCTGTGCCGCTGGATAAGCTAAAGCTTTGCATAGCTTCAGCTGGCCTTCAGGAATAATGTTGAGAAGGTGGGGGTAACTAGGGGGTGCAAAATCAGAGAGATTTTATCTACAGAAGTACAAAGAAATGGAGTGCGGCTGAATGTGTTTCGAAGCCTCCAAGTGGGAGAATTGTTAGGTGTAGGCTTCGGGGTGGATTAATTTGGAACAGTTGGGCTCGGCCGGCCCAAGTTCTAATTAGGACCAGTTTAGTTAGAATGTTAACTAAAGGGTGAAACCCTAATTATTGTTTATATATATCTCTCTTGTACTTGTAATCATTATCACTCAATAAAAAGAAAACCCTAGTTGCCCCAAGAGGACGTAGGTTGCACACCGCAACCGAACCTCTATAAATCTCTTGTGTTCTCTATTGTTTACTGTTCTTCTGTTTGATTGTTTGTGCGCGGTTAACCCTAACATAGCTGACGGTAGGAATGTAGAAGCCCTCACAAAGGAGGGAAAGGAGAACAGAGGCAGACCCAGGCTAACATAGGAAGTGAAGATTAGACTAGATCTCCTAGACTTGCATCTTTCTTGGAACATGATCAGGGATAGGAGTTCTTAGAGACGTAGGACACATGTTAAGGAGTTATAGGGCAACATGTATAGTAGGACTAAGCTAGGGTGTTATATCTTAAGTACACTATAGTTGTAGGGGAGCAGGATAGCCACGCTCTAGGTTTGCCTTTAGCCTTTACTTTTAAAAGGGGCTTTAGACTATAGACTTAACGTTCGCCTTTCTTTTACATTATAGCCTATTTTAGTTAAAGATTGTCAGAAGTGAGAAAAAATAAATTCACTCAACTCTTTTATTAAAGGCTTGGCTAAACATGGGTTTGAAGTCCCCTTTAACTAGAATGTAACGGCTTTAACGCCCTATTTGTGTCCAAACCAGCAAATTTAGAGCCACTACGTCCAGTCTGATGATTATGGACAAATGTAAAGTTAAATACACCGCCTTCGCATACCCGACACCTACCCTCACACCGCCGACCACCCCTCCACCGCCGACCACCGCCTAAGCCTACCCGACATCTAGCCCCACCTTCGTACACCCGACATCTACCCACAGCCACAGCCGACATCTACCCACAGCAGCATCAGCCATCACAATCGGTCATCGGGGCCTAAATCGAAGAACCTTAACCGGGGTGTACTTTTGGTGAGATCTTTTCATCTCTGCTTCCCATATTTGCTTTTAGTCTTGTTTATTTTATCTTCTCGTCTAGACTGCTTGGCTGGGTTAGGGGTACCAGCATCTGGTTGTAACAGGGAGAGTCATCCCCTGTTTCTGTGTGAATTCTGCTTGCTTATGATTTGTTGTTTTTCTGTGTTTCTTGTTTAGATTGTACGTCACCCGTGTGTTGTTAATCAGGGAGAGTCATCCCCTATCTTTGTGCTATTGATACTTGCTTGTAATTTGTTGTCTTTTGGTTTCCTCGATTTGATTGAGCGCCACCTTTGTGTTGTCTACCTCGGGTGTGGGACTGCAGTTTGTTTGTGCAGTACTAGTAACGTGGATAGGCTGACACTATAGATAGTAGAAGCAATTATGCTGCACCGAGATCATGTTCAGTGAAGAGAAGTGCAACTACAAGGAAAAAAGGTTATAGAGTACGAGTGGCATCGTGGAATGTAGGAACCCTATCTAGCAAGTTATTAGAGTTAATAGATGTGCTGAAAAGACGTAGAGTGCATATAGCGTGTCTTCAGGAGACTAGATGGCGGGGTAGGAGAGCAAAAGAGTGTAATGGTTATAAACTATGGTATTCAGGTTCAGATGGGTCAAAAAATGGAGTAGGTTTCCTAGTTGCTAAAGAACTGCAAGATAATATAGTGGAGGTAAGAAGATACGATGACAGACTTATGCTGTTACGAATAGTAATAGAGGATGTAGTAGTGGCAGTAGTTAGTGCGTATGCACCACAAGTTGGATTAGGGGAAGCGGAAAGAAAAAAGTTCTGGGAGAGTTTAGACCAAGTTATGAGAGACATACCTAGAGAAGAAAAATATGTATAGGAGGAGACTTTAATGGCCATATTGGTAAGTATAATGATCACTTCCCGTTGGTGCATGGAGGCTTCGGGTATGGCCTTAGGAATGAAGGCGGTAAGGAGCTTCTTGACTTTGCAGTAGCGCATGACTTAGGAATCATAAATTCGTTTTTTAAGAAAAGAGAATCGCATTTAATCACGTTTAGCAGCGGCGGGAGACACACGCAGATAGACTATTTATTGATGAGGAGAGAGGATCGTAGCTCGTGGAAGGACTGTAAGACAATCCCAGGAGAGACAGTTGTGACACAACATCATATGTTAGTGGCGGATATACGCGTGAAGAGACCAATTGTCCAACAAAACAAGAGAGTTAGACATACGATCAAATGGGGCCAGCTCAAAGACGAAAACATTACCATTTTTAGAGATAAGGTCATACCATTGAACCATACTGGACCACAGGAAGACGCAAACCAAAAGTGGGAAGCCATGGCAAATACGCTCATCCAAGCAGCTAAGGAAACTCTTGGAGTCACAACAAAGAGGACAGTCGACCATAAGGAATCTTGGTGGTGGAACGAAAATGCACAGGAGAAGATACGAATTAAACAACAAACTTTTAGAGAGCTTATACGCTGTAACAATGAGGAAGAACGCCCAGCGCTAAAAGATAAATACAAGGAGGCTAAGAGAGAGGCGAAGAAATCGGTGTCAGAGGCAAAGAACGCGGCGTATGAGATGATGTATAAACGACTAGAGACGAAAGAAGGAGAACATGACATTTTTAAGTTAGCCAAGGCAAGAGAAAGCAAAAGACAAGATTTGAGAATTGTGAAGTTTATAAAGGCTGCGGATGGAAAGTTTTGGTGAAGGACAATGACATCAAGGGGAGATGGAAAACTTACTTCAATAACCTTTACAACATAAGGAACCCAAATCAACAAACTGAGATAGAGAATACAACCCAAACAACACAACAAAACATATGCTATTGTAGAAGCATCACAGTAGACGAAGTTACGAGAGCTATGAAGAAAATGGGAAGGGCTAAAGCGGTGGGGCCAGACAACATACCGATTGAAGTGTGGAAATGCCTGGGAGATGAGGGGCTCCAATGGCTAACAGATTTATTCAACACTATCTTTACGACAGGGAAGATGCCGGACCAGTGGAGAACCAGTGTCATAGTCCCCATATATAAGAAAAAAGGAGATGTTCAAAGTTGCGAAAACTACAGGGGAATAAAGCTATTGAGTCACACGATGAAATTATGGGAAAGAGTTATTGACACGAGAATTAGACGGGAAACTCAGATAGCGTCAAACCAATTTGGATTTATGCCAGGACGCTCTACAACAGAAGCCATACACGCCATAAGGAGGATAATGGAGAGATACAGAGAAAAGAAAAGGGACCTTCATATGGTATTCATCGACCTAGAAAAGGCCTATGACAGTATTCTGCGTCAACTAATTTGGGAAAGTCTACGAATTAGAAGGGTACCAGAGAGGTATATCAAAATAATCAAGGATATGTATGATGGGGCAAAAAACGTGTGTGCGAGCCCCGATCGGAGACACGGACTCATTCACAGTGGAAGTGGGACTCCACCAAGGATCGGCACTGAGCCCATTTCTCTTCACAATAGTGTTGGATGAGATGACCAAGTCTATACGACAGCCAGTTCCGTGGTGCATGCTCTTTGCGGATGATATTGTTTTAATATCGGAATCTAAAATGGTGCTGAACGACAGGCTAGAACAGTGGAGAGCAGCACTAGAGCGCAAAGGTTTAAGGATAAGTCGCTCTAAGACAGAATACATGCATTGTAACTTTAGTGGTGAGGTGGAAGAGGACACTCAAATCAGTATTCAGGGTATGGCGGTCCCACAAACGTCTACGTTCAAATACCTGGGCTCGTACCTACAGGAGGACGGAGAGATACACAGCGATGTAGCGCATCGTGTTCAAGCAGGATGGTGCAAGTGGAGAGCAGCATCAGGGATCCTATGTGATAAGAGATTTCCAGCAAAACTAAAGGGAAAGCTATACCGAGTGGCAGTACGCCCAGCTATGTTATATGGAACAGACTGCTGGGCCATAAAGAAATCGCACGAGAAACAAATAGTGGTAGCGGAAATGCGAATGCTGAGGTGGATGTGTGGCAACACAAGACTGGATCGGATAAGAAACGAAGTGTTTCGACAGAAGCTAGAAGTGCTTGTATCGCAGATAAAATACGAGAGGGAAGATTAAGATGGTTGGGCATGTCAAGAGGAGACCAACGACGGCACCAGTTAGAGCAGTAGAGAACATCAACTTAGAGGGTAGGAGGAGTAGAGGAAGACCTAGATTGACTTGGGATGAGGTAATTAGGCGAGATATGATACATTTGCACCTCTCTGAGCACATGATCGAGGATAGGAGTGAGTGGAGGCGTAGAATTAAAATTAAGGACTTTTAGTGGGACCTATACGCAGGTAGGGTATTTGAAATCTTATTGCGAGGTCTGATGTGTACGTAGTCCATATATGCCCTCTACCGATGATTCTACCTGCTCATCTGATATATGTTTTTTGTCTTTCTCTAATTCTTTAGTTGTTATATTTGTGTATGCTGTTTGATATATGTTGTATGATTTATTTTATGATGTCTTGCTATCGTTGGCTTTTGCTATCGAGTCGGGGGTCTCTTTGGAAGCGGTCTCTCTACCTAACAAGATAGAGGAAAGACTCGCCTACACCTACCCTCCCCAGACCCTGCTCTTGAGTGGGATATACTGGGTTTGTTTGTTTGTTTGTTTGTTTATTTAAAAGTTAATAGTATTATGGTAAATTTTGAGGCCAAAATCTCATAAGAGACAAATTGTAATACCCTATAAGGTAGCATATTCTTTTAGGTAAACACCTGACTAGACCACGGAGCTTCAAAGAAAGCACCCCCAGTAGTTGCGTCTAAAGGACGGTAACCCCTGGTGGGTTCTAAGGCCAAAACCATTCGTATTAAGAAAAGACACGGAGAAGTTAATGGAACCACAACCTGCTAAGCCCAACCCTACAAGGCACTAAACAACAAGACCGATACGTTGCTAGGAGAATCTACGCGTGGCACACACGATCATGAAGGCAGCGCATGACCATCACTATGAGGAAGCGCACAACCATGCATATGATTGACTTGACTTTCTATAGATAGAATTATTGGAGTTAGAACACCTTTTCACTACATATCTATCTTGAAATACGTGGTCGAAGTGTTTGGGTTTGTTATAAAATAAAGCATCCTAGCAGAAGACCAGAGATCTTGAAGTAAACAAGTTATATTATTAAAGTATGGATAATCAAAACGGTTAAAGATACTAGCCCTATTCATTATCAAGAGTTAACCCTGGAATACTGATTAGGATGAAACAACACATCAAGGAACTGTAAACACTATATTCAGAAGACAAACTGACTACCCTAACATAGGGAAATTAATAGTGTCGAGATACATATGACTTTAAATTTTATAAATTCTTGGTAGTTTTGTGTAAAACTGAGCACGGGTCTTAGTAGTCGAATGTTAGACTGGCATTGTATGTACTGGCAATCCATAGACGTAAAACCAAGACATGGTAATTTATAATGTTAAAATGTTTATGTTAGGTAAAGGAACTCATACACATTCACGACAATGTTGAAACTTGAAAATGATTTGGTAAGGATCAAGTATTAACTAATGACCAAATAATGTGATATTTTAAACCGTGTATCCAAGGTAATATCTAAAGAAGCTAATAGGTGTTTTTGACCCAAGAGATTCACTTGGTTGTTATTTGTATTATTCTATAATGTTGTAATGACGATTTAATTTTAAATAAGGTTACAATTTCTGTTGTTAAGTTCGTATCAATCGGTAACAAACTCACATGTGAAACTATATAAATGTATGTGTATATGTGTGTGTATTTATATACATGTATACGTGTGTGAAACTATATAAATGTATATGTGCGTATATACAGTTGTACATAAACAAACAAACAAACAAACAAACCCAGTATATCCCACTCGAGAGCAGGGTCTGGGAGGGGTAGGTGGTGGCAAGTCTTTCCTCTATCCAGATAGGTAGAGAGACCGCTTCCAAGAGACCCCTGGCTCGCTACAAAAGATATATCGCTCGCGATTTAACATATAATCAAATAATCAAACAATCAATCATATAATCAAACGTACGATTTATGATACATGGTATATGGTACAGCATACATCATATAAGAAGCATTCAAAGCATTAAGATATCACCAAAAGGAAGTATAAAATGAACAAGCATGCATCAGGAAAGCCGCAAGTTTCCTGTAACAAGGTCCACGCGTACCACATACACATCAAGCCCCGTAACAAGTAAACAAAGTCCTTTCCTAGCTACAGAAACCACTAAAAGTCCTTAATTTTAATTCTACGTCTCCAGTCATTCCTATCCTCGATCATGTGCTCAGAGAGGTGCAAGTGTTCCATATCTCGCCTAATTCTCTCTTCCCAAGTCAACCTAGGTCGTCCTCTACTCTTCCTACCCTCTATGCTGATGTTCTCCACTGCTCTGACCGGTGCTGCCATTGGTCTCCTCTTGACATGTCCATACCATCTTAATCTTCCCTCTCGTATTTTATCTGCAATAGAAGCCACTTCTAACTTCTGTCGAAACACTTCGTTTCTTATCCTATCCAGTCTTGTATGGCCACACATCCACCTTAGCATTCGCATTTCCGCAACCTCTATTTGTTTCTCGTGCGATTTCTTTATGGCCCAGCAGTCTGTCCCATATAGCATAGCTGGGCGTACCGCCACTCTGTATAGTTTCCCTTAAGTTTTGCTGGAAACCTCTTATCACATAGGATCCCTGATGCTGCTCTCCACTTGCACCATCCTGCTTGGACACGGTGAGCTACATCGCTGTGTATCTCTCCGTCCTCCTGCAGGTACGAGCCCAGGTATTTGAACCTAGATGTCTGTGGGACCGGCATGCCCTGGATACTGATTTGGGTGTCCTCTTCGTCGTCGCCACCAAAGTTACAATGCATGTATTCCGTCTTAGAGCGACTTATCGTTAATCCTCTGCTCTCTAGCGCTGCTCTCCACTGCTCTAGCTTGTCGTTAAGCATCATTTTAGATTCTGATATTAGGACAATATCATCCGCGAAGAGCATGCACCACGGGACTGCCTGTTGTATTGACTTAGTCATCTCATCCAACACTAGTGCGAAGAGAAATGGGCTCAATGCCGATCCTTGATGGAGTCCCACTTCCACTGAGAACGAGTCTGTGTCTCCTACCGGTGCTCGCACACATGTTTTTGCCCCGTCATACATATCCTTAATTAATTTGATATACCTCTCTGGTACCCCTCTATGTCGTAGACTTTCCCAAATTAGTTGTCTCGGTACACTGTCATAGGCCTTTTCTAGGTCGATGAATACCATATGGAGGTCCCTTTTCTTTTCTTTATATTTCTCCATTATCCGTCTTATGACGTGTATGGCTTCAGTTGCAGAGCGTCCTGGCATAAATCCAAATTGGTTTATTGCTATCTGGTTTCCCGTCTAATTCTCGTGTCGATAACTCTTTCCCATAGTTTCATCGTGTGACTCAGTAGCTTTATTCCCCTGTAGTTTTCGCATCCTTGGATATCTCTTTTTTTCTTATATATGGGGACTATGACACTGGTTCTCCACTGGTCTGGCATCTTCCCTGTCTTAAAGATAGTGTTAAATAGATCTGTTAGCCATTGGAGACCCTCATCACCCAGGCATTTCCACACCTCAATCGGTATGTTGTCTGGCCCCACCGCTTTAGCCCTTCCCATTTTCTTCATAGCTCTTTTAACTTCGTCAACCGTGATGCTTCTACAATAGCATGGTTTTGTTGCGTTGTTTGGGTTGTTCCATCCATCTCAGTTTGTTGATTTGGATTCCTTATGTTATATAGGTTATCGAAGTAAGTTTTCCATCGCACCTTGATATCTTTCTCGTTCACCAAAACCTTTCCATCCGCAGCCTTTATGAACTTGACCATTGTTAGGTCCTGTCTTCTTCTTTCTCTTGCCTTGGCTATCTTGAACATGTCATGCTCTCCTTCTTTCGTCTCTAATCGCTTATACATCCTTTCATATGCCGTGTTCTTTGCCTCTGACACCGATTTTTTCGCCTGTCTCTTAGCCTCCTTGTACTTTTGTTTTAGCTCTGTGTGTTCTGCCTCACTGTTACATCGTATAAGCTCTCTAAAAGTTTGTTGTTTGATACGTATCTTCTCCTGTACAATTTCGTTCCACCACCATGATTCCTGATGACCAACTGTCCTTTTTGTTGTAACTCCAAGCGTTTCTTTAGCTGCTTGTATGAGCCTAGTTGCCATAACCTTCCACTTTTGGTTTGCATCTTCCTGTGGCCCAGTTTGGTTCATTGGTATGACTTTATCTCTAAAAATGGTAATCTTTTCGTCTTTGAGCTGACCCCATCTGATCTTGGGTGTGATTCTCCTGTTACGTTGGGCAATTGGCCTCTTGACGCGTATATCCGCCACCAACATATGGTGTTGCGTCACAACCGTCTCTCCCGGGATTGCTTTACAATCTTTCCACGAGCTATGCTCTTCTCTCCTCGTCAATATATAATCTATCTGCGTGTGTCTCCCGCCGCTGCTAAACGTGATTAGATGCGAGTCTCTTTTCTTAAAGAACGAATTTATGATGCCTAAGTCGTGTGCTACTGCAAATTCAAGAAGCTCCCTACCGCCGTCATTCCTAAGACCATACCCGTATCCTCCGTGTACCAGTTGGAAATGCTCATTATCCCTTCCGATATGTCCATTAAAATCTCCTCCTATGTATAACTTTTCTTCTCTAGGTATGTCAGCTATAACGTGGTCTAAACTCTCCCAGAATGTTTTTCTTTCCGTTTCCCCTAGTCCAACATGAGGTGCATACGTACTAACTACCGTCACTACCTCATCTCCTATTATTATTCTTAACAACATAATTCTATCATTGTATCTTTTCACCTCCACTACATTGTCTTGGAGTTCCTTAGCAACTAGAAAACCTACTCCGTTTTTAGCTCCATCAGACCCTGAATACCATAGTTTATAACTATCGCACTCTTTTGCTCTCCCACCTCGCCATCTAGTCTCCTGCAGGCATGCTATGTGTACCCTACGTTTCTTCAGCACATCAATTAACTCTAATAACTTACTGGTTAAGGTTCCTACATTCCACGATGCTATTCTTAATCTACAGACCTTATTCCCTGTCTTCGCACCTCTCCTCACTGAACATGATCTCGGGGCAGCATAATGGCTCCTACTATCTATTATACCAGACAGAGTCTACTAAAACCACCAAGAAATATAAAGCACGGACAAGAAAAGCAGGATTCACACAAGTTAAACAAGCAAATCAGCAGAATTCACACAAGTTAAATAGGCAAGACTAACCCAGACTAAAATAAACAAGACTAACCCAGACTAAAATAAACCAGAAAAACAAATCAGCAGAACACAGGTCACACAAATGGTGCACAAATGATGCACCAGTAATCAACTAAACCGCAAGTTATAACCACTAATCAAGGACAACAGAAAACAGATCACACAATGATGCACCAACAACCAGAATATCTCAACAGCTGCTGGTACTCCTAACCCAGCCAATATCAACCTAAACTAGAAACTAAAAGAGAGAGATGGAACAATCTCACCAGATGTACCGTTCTTCAGATTTGCCCTAGATTTGGCAACCTTTAGCAGAGGTCGATCGGGATCGATAGAGGTGCTCGATTGTGGTCGATCGAGAAGCAGAAGTCGAGAGATGCTCTCGGCTGCGTAAACCTCAGATCGAGAAGCAGTGGTCGATCGAGAAGCAGAGGTCGATCGAGAAGCAGTGGTCGATCGAGAAGCAGTTCTGCGTAAACTTCAGATTTGCCCTAGAAGCAGTGGTCGATCGAGAAGCAGATCGAGAAGCAGTGGTCGATCGTGGACCTCAGAGCTAGAAGCAGCGGTCGATCGAGACGCAGAGGTCGAGAAGCCTGTGCTCTCGAAGGGGTCGGGTAGAAGGGGTCGAGGGATGTTCTCGAAGGGGTCGGGTAGAAGGGGTCGGGTAGAAGGGGTCGAGAAGCAGAGGTCGAGATGTTCGGGGGGGGGGGCGGTGGTCGCCGGTGGGGGGGGGGAGAGGTGGTCGGAGATTTGACCGTTTGAGCGTTTTGCAGAGAGAGAGAGTTTTGCAGAGAGAGAGAGAGAGGGAGATTTGACCGTTTGAGCGTTTTGCAGAGAGAGAGTTATACATGTATTTAACAAACAAAAAAGCATATCCGATAAATCTCACTCAATAATAGGGTCTATGGTAGGGGTGAAATAAAAACAAATGTTACCTTTATCATTGAAGATAGAAAAGCTACTAAGAGGAGACCCTGTTATTATGATTATGAGCAAAGGTATGGAAAGGTTACTTCTATTACCTTTTGGCCTTTCAACTAATCTGTGATATATAGTTAGGTCACTAAGCCATGGAGCTGCAAATGACCCGAACGAACACAAACAAACCTTTGTTCGTGTTCCATCATTAAGATTTTAACGAATGTGAACAAGTCACGAACATATAACCAAACAAAATTTTGAGTTCTCGTTCTTTTATGAAGAAATAATATTTGTTTGTGTTCGTTTATGTTCGTTTGTTTATTCTATAAACAAACACAAACGAACATAAAAGAATATAAATGAACACAAACAAACATAAATAAAAAACAAATGAACACAAATTAATCGTGAAACTATAGAAGTGTTTAGGAATTTGGAAAAGTGAAAATGAAAAAGGCTTTTAGGGTTGTTTGGTTTTTTTTAGAGTTTATGGTTCAGAAACTAAATATCAAAGCATATAAAAAGTTGTAATGTGAGAGTAATAAGCTAAGAATTAAAATTAAAATTAAATTTACAAATATATAAATATTCAATTAACGTAAACGAACGAACACAAACGCGCGTAAGCATACGAACATAAAAAACACATTCTTGAACGTTGTCGACCGGGTTGCCAAACCGGTTCCACTCCAACCCGGTAAAACCCAAACCAACAAGTTTCAAAATTCCTCTCTCGAACCGCTTTCAACATTTAAAAAAAATACACGGTTTTGACTTTTTGTTGACCCAACCCTAACTGGTTTGGAAACCAGTGTGAACCCGACTCACACGCCTCTACGTCACAGGTCATGGTCCCAAAGCAACAAAGGTCAGCAACATTATGGTTCAATCTTCAATGTATGTAAAACAACAGTGGGTCGGGTGTGTTACCTGGATTTGCGAACCGGAGTCAAACCGGACGTTGCGGAGTGCAGAACCGGTTGGCCTACCACCGAGTGGTTTTTTGAATTTGATTTGGGGATACAGAGAGGGAGAATGGAGAGAAGACAAAAGGTATGTAAAGTTTGAAGTGGCGTTACGTTTTATAACCTTTGGGATTTTGAAACTCATCATCTCCGGCGAATATGGCGGAATCTTGTTTAAGCATATAATCTTTTCTTTTTTTTGAAATTTTTACTTTCTTAAATGATGATTATAGGGATTGTTTATTCGTATCGATATTTTTGGATTTCAGAATTTTGTGGCTTTATACTTTTATAAAAAATCTAATATGATCTAATTCGAATTTGAGGTATTGCTATTTGATCTGAATCTATGTGTATTTTAACTAGGATAGGATTTAGATAAATCCAAATTAAATTGAATAAAACCAAATAACATTCTTTTACTATTTTTTGTTCATGTTTGTTTTTCCCTAAATTTTTGGTTTCTGACATTTCGCTAGCTTACAATTAGGGGAATATATAAATCGAATTCAATTAAGATATCAAAAACTCAAGATGCTTGTAGTTGATTAAGCTATAAGTTACTTTTTTTTACGTATGGAATTGATTAATGTGTATTGGGTTGGAAAGTTAAATACTATAACATAATGGAATAATCCGTACGGGGCTAGAAAGTGAAAACACAATGGCTTCTTAATCAATTTGTTCGGATATCGGAAGAATCCAAGTTTAAAATTTTAAATATCCAAAATCTTATTCAAATCAAATTAGAAACTCTGATTCAGATGAGGTCCGATCCAAATACCCGAATAAAGATTCATATCGATTTTTTTGGATTTTGTTTTTTTTGAAACAACCATAAACAAGTAAGTAGAAAAAAACATTGTGTAAATACAACCATAACAGTTTAGTAAATGTGAATAAAAAGTGATGCCACGTAACCAAATGTTTTTATTGTACTCATACTCATTAAAATGTGCAATAAGTTAATTGTAAGTTTGTAACATGTTTTCTATTTTTCTCAAATTATTCACATGAGTTTTCTTTTATCTTTTAGTATTTTTGTTTTAGTTTTTTCTTTTATTAACGTTATGTCTACTTTTGTATATAGGCTTTCGACATTTACTTTTACAATGAAGTACATTTACATGTTTTATTATGCAGTGATGGCTACTTTTTCGATGTAGTACGACTTTTTGACAAATGCTCTTTTAGGAGTTTATGGTGAGTTGACGCGCTTTATGATGGTTTACGGGTTATAGTTTTATGGCGCGTGTGATAGCTATTACGACGTATTTTTTATGCCTTTATGGTTTTAGTTAGAATTAAAGTCGTTGCGATGTATTTTGATATCCATGTTTTGATACTTGGGATCATGGCTAAATTTTTCGCCCAACATGTGCTAGAAAAACACAGTTATAATTAATAATATTATTATTTTATCTTTATATAACGACGACCCACACACGTCTATTTTTACTAACTCCTAATATACCCCATACCATGATTTGAATCCGATATTCTTCATGGTGGATCCTCTTAAACTTTCTGACTTTTCTTGGATGTGCCTCTATTTTGACGATAACCATGGTAACTTTCCCCCATGTGGATATGAAAAATAACACAAATGTTTAACCAAAATTGAAAGTTGTAAGCAGTCATGGGACCATTGATTAGATCAACACACGCCCTTGCCAACGTTGCTTCCTCTTTGTTGTTCATATGATTGAGTGTGGACTGTTGCGTAAGCTCGCTCTGCTAACGTTTTTGTTTTGGTTCACATGGTTGTTTGGAGTTATGGTTGTATGAGTACGCATATATAAAATACAGAGAAGATGGTAGAAAATGATATAGATATTGGGTTGTTTGTAGGGATAGTTATACTACTTTTTTTAAAAAATGCTTTTTACTTAAATTACCCAATGGCTAGTTGGGTGAAACTTAATTGCTTCAATGGTAACATTTTCTAGTCCCCGTCGTAACCAGTCTCACGAGCCACCGGCTACGCCCACGTTCTTGATCGGGTGGCGTGATGTTTCCACGTACGCTCACAATGCCGATGTGGACGGCTCACGCCCCACTCACTGAGACATTAGGCATGGCCTAAAACATTGTAGTGATCCCATTTTTAACTTTCCTAATATTTTTTAAAATAACTAATAGAAATAAATATATTTAACAATAATACATGTAATTCAATAAGAAAATCCATTTCAATATCAATACAAATTACAAAACTAAAGAAAACTACATGATAATAAAATATTAACTTGCCCAAAACAATTAAATTATCCCTTTGAGTGCCGTGAACTCTTTAAATATACACAATGAGATCCGCTCAAAGATTGAAAAGGCTAAACTCGACAATGAATCCATACTTTATGAGAAGGTTTAGGAAATAAAGTACATAAATTTCTAAAGAAAGTTTGTGAGAAAATTGTTTAAATTGTATAGGTATTTAAAAAAAAAGTATTTTTTTTAATTCCAACCACTCGGGCACATTTTCACTGTTCAACAACGTAAAAATCGGTGAAGGTTGCTCGCTCTATATTAATGTAATTTAATAATCTTGAATAAATTGTTTAGTAAAGTTATTCACAAAAGAGTGTTGTACTAGAGAAGACGATAGAAGAATACATTGACAAATTAAAAAGAAGAATATGGCTGTAGTTGAGAAGAAGATAAAAGGTGATTTGATTAATTCCGATGAAAAGAAGGGTAGTTCGGGCCATTTGTTGATAAAGATGTGTTATTGTTAATTGTAGATGTGAAGAGTTTCTTAGTTAAATGAAAGAAAGAAAGCATATCGGATGAAAACAGATCTACAAGACTGCACTGCTGAAACAGTTATTGAAAACCTTCTAAGAATGAGCAAAATGAATGGTCAAAAGAATGAGAAGAGAATTAAATATAAGCAAGAAGAACATTAAAAGAAATATATAGTGTATAATAAATCATAGGGGGATCACCATGGATACGCTTGGAACTCTAATATCAAAAAAAGCATAAACTGCTTGAAAATGAACATAACAATGGCCTTTATTCATAGAGGGCATGAGACACTTACAAGTTACAAACCCTAATAATACATGAAAATATCATAATACATCTATTACCTAATACTGTTATATCTCGAACAGTGTCAGTTATTTTATTTGGATCTCTTTTCTTTTTTGACAACCACTCCTAAAATCCACCTCATAAATATTGCACTTGATAGAACACGAGATCTCACATTAAGTGATGCTTCTAAAGGCAATTCAGCAATTGGGCCACCAACCCTAGTGGTATCTCATTTGGATCTTTTAACATTAAAGAAATCATTTATTTAGTAGACACTTAACTCTAAAATTATCTATTTAACTATTTCCTAAGAGGCTAAGAGGGGTCGGAGTCGACCCATGTTTCCTCGGTTTCCCGTGTTGTCACATCTGTTTTTTATTTTCTCAAGTTCTATCATATTTTGTGTAGTATCATCTCGTTTTTTTCCCGATTTCCCTATTTAACCCAATAAGAAGAGAAAGGGGTGGTGAAGCCATGTGAAAATCCACTAACTTGGGACATTTTTTCTTCCCCCCGCGTCGAGGGGCATGGTGTTCCCACCCAGGACCAGATTTTTCCAGACACACCCCGAACATGATACCGTGTACCCTAATTGTTTTATTTTTATCACTCAGTAACTGAATTAAAATTATTACTAATAGAGTTTCCCGCACAATGCGGCGAGATTTGGTTACAAGCTATAAATTTATGTAGTTTTGAAAATGAGCAATAAGTAACAACAAACACAATTTAAAAGACATGATATTTTATCTGACTCGTTTTAAATAACTTTTATAGCAAAACGTAAATAAAAATAAGCGCGTTATAACGGTATATTCGGGTATAAAATCAAAATGATTATAAAGATTACACCATATTGAAATTAGAACTAAAAGAAAAAAATATATTATATTTCACCCCGGCTCTGTTTTATTAGGGTAAATAAAATTAAGCATGTCGTAACATAGAAGACACTAAATTAAAAATTATTAAGATAGAAAAACTAATTGAAAAACCAAGAAAATAGAATTCATTGTCAAAATATGAGTGGCGGTGACACTATTTATTCACCTCCGTCCATTTTTATAGTGTACTAGCTTTAGTAAACTCGTGTATTACACGGGTTGAATAAAAAATATTAAATAAAATAAAAGTTATTCATTATAAAATGATAGACTAAGATATAATAATATTAAAATTATGTATAAGTAATAACTATAAGTAATAAAAAATAATATGAACTTTAATTTTTTTATTTTTTTCAAAGATAAATTAAATATTTTGTTTTAAAATAACGCTTTAGTATTTTTTTTATTTTTAAAAATTTCCTTACTATAACTCCATATTTTAATTTTTTTTGTTTATAAAAAAATTACTTTAATTTTTTTTAAATATTACGTAAAAATAGTAAGAATTTTTAGAAAAAAATATTTTTATAACAAACTTTCTATAGAAATAATATTAATAAAAAGTTTTCTTTCTTAATTTATTAAAAACTAATTATAATTATAATGTAACAATAAAGAAATAATATTATTAGTAATTAATGTGATTATTTAATATGAGAGAGAAGTGGGAAAACTTTGATTAGAATGAATGTGGTGCTGACACTTGACATCCTCAATTACCCTTTTATTAGAGTAGTAAGATAAGATAAGATAAGATAAGATAAGATAAGATAAGATAAGATAAGATAAGATATAATGTAGAATAGCCAATGACATTTTGGTTCAACGACATTCCATGTCGGGAAGACTTGGATTCGCATCTTGCAGAAGGTGAATTTTCGTTCATGCAAGTCATGGTGTGTTTTATTAGGTAGTCGGTTCCCCCTAGGATGGTTGTCGTTAACATTGAGTGTTAAATTAAATGCAGCTAAGATATGGTTTATACATGGGCTATGAATAAAAATGCCACTGAACCCGTTTCCTCTGTTGTTTTAAAAAAGTTCAAACTAAAATTTTTTTTTGAAATCTGACACACATATACATGGTTTTAATAAAATATCATTTTTAAAAATTCTCTTACTGTAACCCTAAATTTTAATTATTTTTTATTTATCAAATATTTACATATTATAAACACTAATTTTAAAATATTCTATATTTTAATAAAAGTTTGATGTTTTAGGAAAAAATATTTATTTTATAAAAATCTGTTTCTTTAGAAATAAAATTCATAAAAAGATCTATTTTTAAATTTTAAAAACCTATTTATAATTTAAAAAATTAAATATTATTTGTAATTAACGTAATCATTTGATATGAGAAAGAAGCGGGAAAGTTTTAGTGTGAAAAAATATGGTGTTGTCTTATGTTCATTTTAGTTACTTCTTTTATTAGAGTAACAAGATAAACAAGTTAAATCTATTTAATTGATAATGTAAACTTGAAATATATTATGTGCTCATCTATACTATATAATAAAAGAGTAACTATAATGTCACATGTAACTATTATGTTACTTCTTAAAAATTTTCCGTCTAAACTAATATATTATTTTAGTCAAATTTTTTATTTTAAGAAACTCAATTAATAGTAATAATTTATTTTGTTTTAAATTTAATTTTTATCTTATCAACTTAATTGTGTAGTCATATTGTTTTGAACTATACATATTTTATAGCTAAATAAGATTCAATTTAAAAAAAACTAAAAAGAAAAAAATATTTATTGATATATCTATTTATTTTAGATTAGTGTGATTTTAACACAACTGGTTTTAATTTTAAATGGGTCAATTATATATTATATTATTTAAAAAAGTATTTAAATATTTATAATTTATAATTATAACTTTTTATTTTTCATTGTTATAGCAATACATAACTTAATCATACGAAATATTTATACATTTATGAATTATATTGTTTTATATTTTCAACCCGTGTTTTGCTAAAACTAGTCAAATATATAAAGACTTTGCCTAAGAAGCGTTGGAAACAATCTAAGCTTTTACTTAGATCAATCTAATTATTAAAACTCAGAGTGACACTTCTTAAATAATTGAAAGTTACAAAGATAATTGAGGGTCACTAACACTAGTCAAATATATAAAGACTTTGCCTAAGAAGCGTTGGAAACAATCTAAGCTTTTACTTAGATCAATCTAATTATTAAAACTCAGAGTGACACTTCTTAAATAATTGAAAGTTACAAAGATAATTGAGGGTCACTAACATATTGAAGGGTAAAAGGGGAAATTCATATCTTGTGTTAACTTTTTTTTATTATTATAACACGTGGGACGACTCCGACCCTTCTTAGGAAATAGTTAAATAGATAATGGTTTCGTCGCAAAAAACTAACTAAACGACAAAAATAATTAGCTTTTTGACTTTTCTAGTCAAATTTATTATTTGCGACGATATTATCGCCGCAAAAAATATATTTTAATTTATTTTATGTGATTAAAAATATATTATTTTTTGCGTCAATTCAGTTTCGTCGCAAAAAATATATTCAAGTTTTTTTATATTTTTCCTTAAATATTTAGTTGGAGGGAAAATTTCCCGCTTGGTTTTTTGCGGCGATATTGTCGTCGCAAAAAGATGTCGTCGCAAAAAAAGAATTAAAATTAAATATAATTAAAAACGATGTCGCCGCAAAAGATCTTTTGCGACGACATATCGCCGTAAAAAAGTATTCAGATTTATGAAAACGGGGATTGCAGATCTGTTCCCCATTTTCACACCAAACCCCCAAATCTTTGTATATCGCCCCCACCACCGCCACCCAACCGCCACCCAACCGCCACCACACCGCCACCGCGCACCGTCACCACCACGACCATCAGCCACCGCGCGAGCGCACGCAGTAGCAGGGGCCTCCACACCCAACCGCCACCCCACCGCCACCGCAACACCATCGCGCGTCGTTACCCCCACCGCCACCTGCTCCACCGCCGCGTCACCACCCCCGCCATTTGTCGTCACCACCACCGCTACTCCACTACATTGTAAAGGTAATAACTAATTTTTAAAAAAAAATTCTTGTGTTAAAAATGGTTAGGATCTGAAATTAGAGTTAGGTTGGATGTATATGTGTATGTGTATGGATATATATGTGTATTTGTACGTGTATGGATGTATAAGTGTATGTGTGTATGGATGTATATTATGGATGTATATGTGTATTTGTGTATGGATGTATATGTGTATATATGTTCAATTGAGATTAAATGGATGTATATGTATATTTGTGTATGAATGTATATGTGTATTTGTGTATGAATGTGTATGTGTATATATTAGAATGTATGTATATGTGTGTATGGATGTATATGTGTATGTATATGTGTATTTATATGTGGATATATATGTGTATGTGTGTATGTATGTTAAATTGAGATTAAAATGGATGTTAAATTGTGATTAAAATGGATGTATATGTATATGTGTATGGATGTATATGTGTATTTATGTATGGATGTATATGTGTATGTGTATATGTATGTTGAATTGTGATTAAAATGGATGTATATGCGTATTTGTGTATGGATGTATATGTGTATGTGTGTATGTATGTTAAATTGTGATTAAAATGGATGTATATGTGTATTTATGTATGGATGTATATGTGTATTTGTGTATGGATGTATATGTGTATTTGTGTATGGATGTATATGTGTATTTGTGTATGGATGTATATGTGTATGTGTATATGTGGGTATTTGTGTTTGTATTTCCCTAGTTTTAAATGTGTTAAGATAATTAATATTAGAATGGATGTATTTGTATATGGATATCCATATATGTGTATGTGTGTATGTATGTTAAATTGAGATTAAAATGAATGTTAAATTGTGATTAAAATGGATGTATATGTGTATGGATGTATATGTGTATTTGTGTTTGTATTTCCCTAGTTTTAAATGTGCTAAGATAATTAATATTTGTTTGTAGACACAGTTATGACGATTGATAAAACTTGGACTACTTTAGAAAATAAATTTTCTAAAGAATATCTTATTGGTCTTAAAGCATTCATGGAAAGGTGTAAGAATTATACGAATAGCAAAAATAAAGCTCGGTGTCCGTGTAATAACTGCAATAACAGTTATTGGTTTCCTCTTCCAACAATAGAGCGCCATATACATAATAATGGTTTTTGCCGATTTTACAAAACGTGGACGCATCATGGTGAATCATATGTTCCGTCACCGGTAGTTCCAGTCATACCTCAAACGACAGACCCAATACATGATTTTATTAATGATGTTCGTCAGGATAATGTCCCACAAGAGGACAACACATACGACGACGACGAGCCAATGAACACAGCAGATACACCGAGTGATACAAATGATGAACTTACTGAATTACTGAAACTTGCCGACACTGAACTATACCCTGGTTGTGACTGGATGTCTTCATTGGATTTCTTGGCAAAACTGAGTCATATGAAGGCCATCAATAAATGGACCGATACATCGTTTGACCAATTGTTAGAATTTCTGAAAACTGCATTTCCGCTTGCTAAAATCCCACCATCAAACTATGAAGCCAAGAAGATAATGAAGAAAGTTGGGTTAGAATATGAATCGATCCACGTTTGTAAGAACGACTGTTGTTTATTTTGGGGGAAGGATAAAAAAGATTTGCAAAAATGTCCAATATGTTATGAAAGTAGATGGAAGGACGCAAACACTAAGGGAAAGAAAGTTGCCAACAAGGTTATGCGTTACTTTCCATTAATTCCTAGATTAAAGCGTATTTATAGCTCAAGACACACTGCAAAACATATGACATGGCATGCTTCTGGACGTTGCACGGAAGATGAAAGTTACGTCACCCGGTGGATGGTACATCATGGAAAGAATTCGATTCAATGTATCCTGCTTTTGCCAAAGAACCTAGAAATGTTAGATTAGGGTTGGCTGCTAATGGCTTCAATCCATTTGGCAACATGAGTACGTCCTATAGCATGTGGCCAGTCATATTGACAACATACAATACGCCGCCATGGTTATGTATGAAAGAGTCTTCATTCATGCTGACGTTATTAATCCATGGCCCTAAATCACCTGGGAAGGACATTGATGTTTTTTGAGACCATTGGTTGATGAATTGAAAACTCTTTGGTCGGACGGAGTCGTGACGAGAGATGCGGTTACAAACACTTTCTTCACATTGCATGCAATGCTTTTATGGACTATCAATGATTTCCCTGCTCATAGTAGCTTGTCTGGTTGGAGTGGGCAAGGTTACTTTGCATGCCCAACATGTAAGGAAGACACTCCATCTGTTCATGTATTGGGAAAAACTGCTTATGTTGGGCATAGAAGATAGTTACCAACGAATCATAAATGGAGGAAGGACAAGTCATTCAATGGTAAGAACGAGACTAGACGTCCTCCTAACAGGAAAACTAATGATCAGATTTTGGAACAACTTAATAATTTGCCGCCCCGTATTTCTGGGAAACATGTTCAGTTTGGTGGTAAGAAGAGAAAACGTGATTCCAATGTTGAATTGAATTGGACCAAGTGTTCTATTTTTTTCGAGCTTGAATATTGGTCTTCAATTCAACTAAAACATAATTTGGATGTCATGCATATCGAAAAGAATGTGTGTGAGACTTTGTTGAATACGTTGATGATGAACAAGGAAAAATCCAAAGACACTGATAAGGCAAGAATTGTGTTAGAACAATGGAACATTCGACGTGACTTGTGGCTTGTAGATAACGGTCGCGGTAAGCTCTCAAAGCCTCATCCTAAGTTCTCTTTCTCAAACACCGAAAGGAGTCTTTTTTGTCAATTCATTAAGGGAGTAAAACTACCTGATGGCTTTGGCTCCAACTTTAAACATAAGGTAACCGATAATGATACCCAAATAACAGGGATGAAATCACATGATCATCATATAATGATGCAACGGTTGCTTCCGATTGGTGCTCAAGCGTACTTGGATAAAAACATTTCAACACCAATAATTGAGATGTGCTTATTCTTTAAGCAACTTTGTGCTCGGAACTTAATGTCATCTGACATGCAAGATGCGGAGGAGAAGTTGATTAAAATTTTGTATTCTTTCGAGCAAATATTTCCTCCGTCATTTTTTGACATAATGATTCATTTGGTTATGCATTTACCTGAGGAGGCCATTCAAGGTGGGCCAGTTTACATGAGGTGGATGTATCCATTTGAAAGATACATGAAAAAGCTGAAAAATTATGTTAGAAATAAAGCTAGGCCCGAGGGTTCTATTGCGGAGGGGTATGTCGCAGATGAAGCCTTAACTTTCTGTTCAAGGTATCTTGACGGTGTACCAACGAGATTTAATCGGCCGGACAGAAACGAAGACGCCCCAGTTCCCACACGTGAGTTTTATGTCTTCCAATCGCTATGCACACCTATCAGCAAGGGGATTGATAAAAAAATGGATGGTGTGCTTTGGGCAAATCTAAATTGGTTTGTCCTTAACAACAGCTCCGAGATCGAAGAATACAAAGAGTAAGTATTTTTATTTCGGGTTGTGTTTTCGTAAGTTATCTTTATAGTTATTATTATTAACGCAAGTAACATTATTTATAGTGAATTTATTACTCAAATGCCGCATGGAACTGACTTGGAAGCAAATTTTCCTAACTGGTTTAAACAGAAGGTAAACTCATTTGTGTATAAAACCGATTATACAAACTAATATCATGTAATTTTCTCTTATTTCAAATAGTATCATAATCATTGTAATTTTCTCTTATTTCAAATAGATCAACCGTCGGCGAGTAAATGAATCTAGTGTTAGTCCTCAGTTATTTGCTTTAGCAAATGGACCACGACATGCAAACTCTTACACCGCTTGTATAGTTAACGGTGTGAGATTTGTAGTTCATAGCCGAGACGTACGCCGTACAACTCAAAATAGCGGCATCTCAACAACTGGTCAAGATGGAACAAAGTATTACGGTTTGTTGGAAGAGATTCTGGAGCTAGGCTATCTAGACCGTTGTAAGGTTGTGTTGTTTCGATGTAAATGGTTTAAAACTAATAACAACAAACTTTTTGTCATTAAGAATAACATAACCAGTATTTCTACCCAAACTGAATGGTTTACAAATGACCAATACATTCTTGCAACACAAGCAGAGCAAGTTTTTTTATCTTGATGAACCGTCTAAAGCCAGTCAAAGAGTTCAATCAATCAGACATTGGAAGGTCGTCCAAGAGGTGAATCATCGGAAGATTTGGGACCGAGATATTATAATGGAAAATAATGAAGCAGATTTAATTCATGGCAGCACTTCATCTAAGCTTTTGTTGTCTGCTGACTTAGATAATTTAACTTTTGATGGTATGAGTAGAGATGAAGCTACAGAAGTCGATGTTTCCCTTGAGCATGTCAATGTAGAGGACGAGACATATGAAGATACGGATGAGGGTGAAGACGACGACGCAGACCAAGCTGTTGACGTTTCTGATAATTTAGATGATGAATTAGACGAATTTAATAATGATTGTGGAGAAGATTCTTATCACACCGATGAATCCGATTGATTGTAATTTTTAATTTTAACCGAATCATTTATTATGTTTGATCTATTATGTTTATTGAATTGTTTTTTTCAATTGTGTGTTTAGCTAATGATTCAATTGCGGTATATTTATATACTTATATAATCTTTTTTTACAGATGGCAGACGTGGCCCGAGGTCACGGTGGGGATACCTATGGCCGTGGTCCACCTGGTGGTGGTCCTCCCGATGATGATCGATCGTGACAGCCGCCACGACAGTGCGAGGTCAGTGATGCCTCCGGCAGCGGCAGCGGCAGCGGACGAGGTATGACGAATTTTTTATACTATTATCTTTTAAAATGAAAATATATAATTTACATAGAATTTTTATACTATTATCAATTTGCAGGACAAGGCAAGCGTGGAAAGACCACACTTCAAGGTATGCGAAAGAGAAATTCACAAGGAAATTTGCTCACAATTGAATTTGAGCAAGGTACGCATGACACCTACAAACCTGTGGGTGTCAATCAGGCGACCTTTGCTTCACTGGTTGGCACAATCGTTGATAAATTTCCTCAAAACTACAAGAGCTGGAGAAAGATACCTGCAGAGTTGAAGGCGACTATCTGGCCTGACTTACAAGTTAAGTTTTTGATAATTAAATTCAGTGATTAAATATATATATACTAAGCTATTTGTTTTCATAAGTTGCAGATGTATTTTGATATGACTCCCCACGAAGGCCTGAGGGCAGGCATTGAGAAATATACTGCAAACCGGTATAAAGATCACAAATACCGGTTCAAGCAAAAGCATTTTAGCAAAATAGGTGGGGAGGACATGGTTGATATTTCTGATGTTGTGCCACCTGATATGCAAGAATCTGAATGGAAAGGCTATGTGGATTGCTACACTTCTCCTGAAGTCAAGGCTCGGTCTGCAACCAACAAGTCCAACAAAGGGAAGCAGACGATCAAGGGACATGGCGGCCGGACATCTTTAGCCCAATGTCGTTATATGTTTGTAAGTTGTTTTAATCTAATGTGTTTATAACTTGTTTTATGTGTTTGTAAGTTACTTTTATATTATTATATAACTATAAAATGTGTTTACAGCGGGAAGATGGTTCTGATGAATCTGGGAGTGCCATATTAGCATATCGTCGCTTCTATACCGATTCAAGCGGTAATTTCTATCAACCTGAACCCGCTGCATACTATGTAAGTAATGTACACGTCTTACAATTTTATAAAAATAAAGTAATATATAACATCACCATATATATAACATTGTTTATTTTTTTGTAAACTATAAAGGAGCAAATGGTCGCGCTTCAACAACAACATCCAGAAATGTCAGAGAAACAGATCATGCGCCAGGTCTTGGGGGAGCGGCCCGGGTGGGAACGTGGCATCGGTCCAATACCGAGCGTGCCTTCACAACCCCCACCTCCACCTCATAGAACAGATCAGCGAATGTTCTCACAATCTGAGGTTGAGGAAATGATAGCAGCGAGACTGGCCAGTGAGCAAGAACAATGGCAGTCACAGATGATGGCTAATATGATGGCACAAATGCAAAGTCAAATCCAAAGCCAAGTTCAGAGCGCGTTGAAGAGAAGTGGTCATTTTCAACAAAATGATGAAGATGAAGAAGATGATGAAGGTGGGTCGTCATAGGATGGTTTGATGGTTTGATGGTTTGATGGTTTTTAGTGATTGTTATGAATATTTTCAAACATTTGTTTGTGTGACTTTTAACGTATTATATTTGGACAATATTCTGTTTATATGTGACGTGAGGTCGAAGTCTCAATCAAATTTAAAACCAAATACTACTAGTTAGCTAGTGGTAAGTGGGTATCGAACACAGGGAGTTTGTGGAATATGTGTTAACTCAATCAAATTGCAATTACCTAAATTTAACTAAAATGACAATAAGTAAAGTTCAATAATCTGTTGATTTGTTGACTTGGCTTAAAGCAAGAAAACAAAGTAAATTGGTTTGTAAAAAATCAGTAATGAGAGATATGTTTCCCTTTGGTATCCGGATTTTAACGAATGATGATATTGGTGTTAATTGGGAAGAACCACATAGACATGATTCATGAGTGTGTGCTTATGTGTGATTAAAGAGTACTAAGTACTTGTATTAGCAAGGTTATCTCTCGATAATCAGTATCACTATTGAATTACCCAACCCTTCCACTAAATCAAGATTTGCCTATGGCATCAAGAACGTATGGTTAAAGTTAAGCAATCCATGAATGACCCATTACACATAATACACAATCATCATGACAAAACAATCACAAGATCAATTTCATCATCCCATAAATAGAAAACACCAACATGATCAAAGTTGCAAATCCTTCAAACCAAAAGGAAACACACAAGAAGACTAGCCACTCATAGTTTTATGCATGAAAACAAGATTCAAGATACAATTCATAATAATCAAAATGAAATAGCAAGGATTAAAGTACCAAAAGATCTTGTTCTTCAACACATCCAAGAAGATCAACAAAAGCTTAGCCAAACAAGACTTCAATTCTCATCACCCGAATGTTTTTGTTCCAAAGAGATTCACCTTCAGAATCCATTGTCTTTCAATGTTTTGTATCAAAACAATGCCAACCAAAAGTTCCCTCTTTTCTGCTAAAATTCGTCACCTTTCCATATTTTGAGCAAAAATGCACCTCCACTTATGATTTTAATAAGTGAATCCACTTGCCAGAAAGTTGCCTCTACCGTAACTTACGGTAGCCACCGTAAGTTACGGTAGCCACAAGACTTGTACGGTGGAAAGCTTCTGTGATACGGTGGAAATTATGGGTGTTTGGGGTCCACCGTACCTTACGGTGGCCACCGTAAGGTACGGTGGAGCCCTGAACATTTGTTTCTTCTTTTCTTCTTTCCACACACGTCCACTCCGTTCCACGCTCGCAACGTTTTCTCCATTTTTAGCTCCCAACATACCTGAAACATAAGCAACTGTAGTTATCTAATTCAAGATAATTACACGATTAAATGAGAGAATGTTACGCGTTTTAACATCATAAAAGGGTTGTTCCTTGAACCACCCGTCACATCCCCACACTTAACCGTTGCTTGTCCCAAGCAACATATCAAATTATTTTCAAACAAGCGATCAACGTAACCCAAGCATAAACATGTAATACTTTTACTAACCCTTTCTTAACACCCAAAATGACACACCCCTTGCTATATCCCTCCTCTCGGCGACAAGTAAGCACTAGCGTCCATGAGCTAGACACACAAAAGGCAAACGGGTGGTTGCACAACTATAAGCTTGTACCTAAATTGACCCTTCTCTTAACACATGTCAAACATGAATGCATATCAAAGGGACTTCAAGGCTGTAACGTGGCTAGGTGTACGGGTAGGAAATGGAATATATATGAAGAAGCAAAAACTTAACCTGGTCTTTTATTACACAATAATATAAACAACTAACTACCAAGCCTAACTGCTATGCATAAGATACTCAACTTCAACTGTTTTTTTTCTTCTTTCTTCATTTTTTTGTTTTTTTTTTCATCGCTTTTTCCAAAAAAAATTTTATATATATTTTTTTCTTTAATAACAATAAAACAAACACGAAATCTTCACACAAATATTCAACATAGCATTGAAGATGATTACAACTACTAAACAACTACTAACACTATAAGACCAGGTCAAGTTGGTAAATTTTAAAGTAACAAGCTAAGGGGTAACAAACGATAGGCTTTTAGGCACAAAATTGGGCAACTAAATGTCCAAACCCCTGTCCCTCTCGCAACCAAGCTCATATATATAATTTATGAGGTCCAACCCCCCAAATCCCACACTCGCACACATCAAAGACGAGGCTACCTAAATGCCCTTATTCTTTTCACATTCACATCCAACTAAAGTCTCGAATCGTATTCAAGCACAAGTTCTAATGCACCCCCACCTGTTTCCACTCTCATCAAAGATAAATATTATTCATTTATTAGTGTGGCTTCAACTCTCACCAAGAATAAGAATGATTAAAGGTTGCCGATGCATCATTCGGAGTTAATCCAAGGTGTTCAAATTCTCACAATGTTTTGCTTGAATTTTTAAAAACTTCAAAAATTTCTCCCCATGAAAAAGCTAAAAAATTAACACAAATGCTAAAAATTAAAAATTCCCCTCATCCCCACACTTGAGATACATTGTCCCCAATGTATGGTTTTGAAAGGAACAAAATAAACAAAACAAAAGACTCAAAAAGTTGAAAATATTTTTTTGTTTTTATGACACTAACACCTCCTTAATTCAACCCCAACACATAAACATTAACATATCATAAGCTCCACCCTACCACCCAACCGAACTACTCAAAAGAAAACAAGAAACAAACTGTACAAGAGAAGATGCAACCTGAATAGCTTGACTTATGGTGGCCTTGTGGGATGTTTCAACTCTTGCCAGGAAACTTGACACACCTTCCCGCATCCCCACACTTGTACAACAAGTGTGCTGCATCCAGTCTTCTTACCTTCACTATCCATCTCAGTTTGTTCAACCGTCTTCTCCACCTTCTTTTTCTTCGCTCTTCTCTTTCTCTTTCTCTTCTTTTCTTTAGCTGTAACCTCTTTTACTTTCTTTAACATGTCAACAGCAAAACATGCTTCCTTGATGGAAGGGTTAGTAACAATAGAAAACATATCCCTTTCACCAAAATTCATGTTCACCATTCCTAGCTCATAATCTAGGACTGCCTGTGTAGTAGCTAGAAACGGCCTACCCAAGATGACTGAATGTGGTGCATTCTCAATAGAAGAAGTGTAATCCAGTACCAGAAAATCCACTGGGCAGTAGCAATCTCTCACCTTTATAATGACATCTGTTAGCATACCCCTGGGCCTAATGGGTGTTTGGTTAGCCAACATTATTAGGGTATCAACATATTTCAATGGACCAAAATCAAATTTGTCATATAAATGCCCAGGGAGGATGCTAACACATGCTCCTAGATCTAAAAGTGCCCGGTCAATTTTAAGGTCTCCTATATGAATTGGAATCAAGGGCACTCCTGGATCTGGGAGTTTTAGGGGTAATTTATCTGACAAAGGAACACTTACCTGAGATGTGAATTCCAAAGCATTAATGTGTACTTGTTTTGAGCTCTTGGAACTAGATTGGTGATTAGGATTCACCACAGTATCACTTGGCAGCTCTCCTTTGTTCTTCTTTAAGTTTGCTACTTCTGTTGCGAGTTGACCCATTTGGATGCTCAAAGATTGAATGGCCTTGTCATAAATTTCATCTTTTTGGGCCCGAGCATCATCCAATTGATTTCTCTTTTGCATCTCCTGTTGCATCATCATAAGAATATCCATAACTTCATTCCCGCTTAAAGTAACATGACCCGATGAACCACCTTGCTCATTACCCGATTGTTGGGATTGCCTTTGAAAACCTTGATTGTTCCCACCCCAGTAATTGCCTTGACTATTGAATTGTTGGCGAGACACATAGTTACCTTGGGTGTTTCCTTGAAAATTCGGGTTGGATTGATTGGCCGGATTCCCATAACTGAAGTTGGGATGATTTCTCAAACCGGGATGGTAGGTATTGGAATTCATGTTGTAATTTCTTCCACCAAACCCTTGACCTTGAATAGCATTCACTTCCTCCACTTGTTCAAAAGTTACCATGCAAGAATCCACAGTATGCCCCAACTCATTGCAATTTGTACAAACATTGTAAACTTGATTTGTAGCTTGTACATTACCATCATCCACCGCATGAACTGGAGCTCGTGTAATGACCGGTCATACTCGTCTTGCTGATTGAGCCTTCCTCTTTGATGTAACCGCCATTTGTTCCAAAAATGCCCAATCGTCTTGCTCGTAATTTGTTCCAAATGTACCATTTGTGATAGACATTAAATCTCGGGCATCTTCAGAATGGAGCCCCTCGTGAAAAGCGTTCAACAACTCCCATAACTCAATTCCATGATGAGGACAATTCTTGATCATCATGTTAAACCGCTCAAACGCCTTATGGAACATTTCACCTTGTTGTTGTTGGAAGCTTCTCAAGCTTCTCCTAGCATCATTAGTCTTTTGGGCTATGAAAAACTCTTCCAAAAACCTTTGTTGCATCTCAGCCTATGTGTAAATTGAAGCGGATGGCAAAGTATAGAACCACCTCTTTGCCTTATCCTCCAATGAAAACTGAAACAACACCAACTTGACATCATCCGCAGAGAATCCTTGACCACCAATTGTGTTACAAATTGAGTCGTAAGCTTCCAAATGAAAATAGGGTTCTTCTGTTTCTAACCCTTTGTATTTTGGCAAACTTTGAAGTGAATTTGTTCGGACTTCAAACGTTCTCCCTTGATTGTTTTGAGGGATGACCACAGGTGAAGGATTATTTATGATGACTGGACAAAAGTGTGCCTCAATACCCCTAGCAGCGTCCCAATTATGCCTTCGTGGAACACCCAACCTAACTCTTGGTCGTTGAGGACCATTGGTCTTTGAATTTGTGGTCCTGGATGCATGAATTGCTGAAACGGTGGTTGAAAGATTGCTCCCCCAGGTTGTGGAGGAATCTGCTCTTGAAACTGTGGCCCATGTGGCCTCACTTGGGGTTGTATTTGTGGTGGTATAATTTGTTGCTGCACAACTTGTGGTTGTGGTCTCCCATATCCTTGCATAGCTTGTCCTTGACTATAAACATAATTTCCTTGATCAGCATCTCCTTCGTACGTATACCCTTCTTCCTCATATCTTCTAAATGCATCACCATAACCACCATCAACACAAGCTCCTTGTAACACCCGTAATTTCTTATTAAAGAAATTAAAAGAACAAAATAGAAAGAGAAAGGAAAGAAAACAAAAGTCTACTTTTGTTGGAGGGCCAAAAGTACCAAATGGGCAAACTTCATATTAATTTTGATACAAAAGGTGGTATGGCCACCCACCCTTGTTCACATCATCACCATCTTCGACATTTAGAGAGAGAAAGCACAAAAGCAGAGAATTCTCGGGATTTTTGAAGAGAAATCTAGAAACTAGAAGTTTTTGGTAAGAAATCTTGAGTTTTTGAAGTTTTAGATGATTCTAGAACCGTATGTGTGCTTATAAATGTGTCTTGTGTGTTCGGTGGTATGTGTGTGTGTTTTAGGTGTTAGAAACAACTGAGAAGTTCAAGGAAGGGATATCAAAACCCGAAGACAAACTAAGGTGAGTTCTAGACCCCTTCTTACCTGTTTTTAAATGTTTTAGGGCTGGAAATGCATGTAAGTATGTTTTTATAAGTTTGGGTATAATACCCGTATGATATGAATGTATGTATGTTTATGTTTATGTTAGATTTATGCCTAGAATCATGTGTATATGTTTAGTACTAGGCATTCTGATGTTTGGGAATTTGAAATATGAATTAGTCACATGAGCAGGTTACTAAAACGACTAACAAGCCCAAATAGTAGTAATATGCCTGAAATTTGGACTTAGAATAACTAAGTACAAACTAATGAGTCTAATAGTGCTTATACGCCCAGGGACATGCCTTAGAAATATTCTAAGTATGGTCATGAGTCTAAGCAGGTAATGTGTCCAATAGTTCTAAAACGACCAGACTCATAAGTCTGAAAATTTGCTATGGGGACTTATAAGTCCAACAGGACTCATGAGTCCCACAGTACCTATGAGTCTGAGAAACTAAGTAAAGGGTGAAAAGTCTGAATTCTGGTCGTATGACCAGCAAATATTTCTAAGTATGGGATGGTACGACCAACAGGGCTAATACGACCAACAGGGGTCATACGCCCAGCAGTGCTCATACGCCCAGAACCTGAAATTTTTCTAAGTGTAGCTGATGAGTCCGACAGTGGTGAAACGCCTAGAACAGGGCTCATACGCCCAAAATACTTAGACTTTTAACATATTTCCCTTGGAGTTTGTGCAGTAGGGTTTCACCTGAATGTTGACTAGGACATTATTGAATGTGAATGATGATGTTTGAATGTAATAATATCCTTTCCTTAATATTATAATTAATATTACGATTAGGGATATTATCAAGAGTATGAATAATATTATTTATAATATTATTAGTATTATTATTATTAATATGCTTATTAATAATAATACTGTATGTTTCTATGTGGAATGATCATGATCACGAATTATTATCATTAATAAAGTGAAAGATTAATGATAAAGAGGAATGGAACGTGAAAGAATGAACGAAAGTCTTGCAAGCAAATGAATGGAGGTGCACACCCCTGGCAGGTGTTAGCTCAACTGTGATGCGGGTTCGCTACCCCGAAGGATGCACACAGGATCAATCCTTGAGATTGATATAGAGGTGAGTGACTTGGTGTCACAACAGACTCACAGGAATGTAGGTCAATCTTCATGATTGGCTTAGAGGTGAGTGACTTGGTGTCACAACAGACTCACAGGAATGTAGGTCAATCTTCGTGATTGGCTTAGAGGTGAGTGACTTGGTGTCACAACAGACTCACAGTATGTAGGTCAATCTTTGTGATTGACTTAGAGGTGAGCGACTTGGTGTCGCAACAGACTCACAGCTTAATTAAAGAGGAATGATAAAAGTACGAATTGAACGATGATGAAGATAATGAAAGTATTACCTATGTGTACGTACGATGTATGATCACCTGTGAAAATGAGGAACGGTTTTTGAACGAAAAGTAAAGTATTTTAACTATAAAACTAGAACTCACTCAGCAACGCTGACTTTTATGTATTTTCCAGTTGGCAGGTGATAGGTTGCTGAGGATGGCACAAGGGGATGACTACTTGGTGGGCAAGACTGACATCCAAATTATATTTGATGATACTGTTGTTTTGTAATCCATTCAATTAAATATTTTGTGACTTGTGAACTAAAATGTATTGCTTAACAACAGTGTTTTTAATGAAATGAATGTCTTTTGTTTAAATTAATTCCGCTGCTTAAATTTATAATAAGTACGTTTTATGCTGTGAATGTCCAATGTGAGATGCCCGGGAACGGGGCCTTACAAGTTGGTATCAGAGCTAAAGTTTAAGTGAATTGGGTAAATATTTTCAAAATGAACCTCAACTTAAACTGAGAATGGGACGGAAAGAGGGATGTCAGCCCGAGTAGCCATGTGCCATCAGGTATTGCTTTCTTAAAAATCAACCAGACTTATGTGCGTGTGCTATATGTGATTTATGTGTTCTTAGTAGGTTTAGATACTGATGTAGTCAGGATAGGAAATGCTTAGGGTGTGAAGAGTAAAGTAAGTGGCTAATCATAACTGGCCACTGTAATTAGGACTTACTATACTTGACATAAACTTAGCTATCACCTTGAATGACTGTTTTAGTGTTTGAATCTTATAGTGCATAGGAAAATGGCTGGGAAGAAACCTTCTAAGGCTGCTAGAGGTAGAGGTCGTCCGCATACGACTAGGAACAGTACTAAAGCTCCTGAGACGGCTCCTGTGAACCCTGAGGTTCCTAACCGGAATGAAGAAACCGAGAATGCGAGCCTGAATGCCTCAGCTAGGGAGGCGATTGCTGATGAGGTACACCAAGTCCTGCAGGCAGTTATGCCATCTGTGGTGACTGATGTTATTCGTGCTGTGAGGAATGAGGAAAGGAAGGAGAAGGAGGACAGGAGAGGGTCAACTGGGAAGCAAAGCAAGGGAGGAGAGGAACGACCAGATCCAGAGATAGTAGTATCTGATGAAGAGGAAGATGATGTGGTAGGGGTGACGACTAAGGGATGCAATTACGGGGCATTCCAGAGGTGCAGACCCCCGACTTTTGACGGAAATGGCAATGCTGCTGCTGCCCACCGTTGGGTAAGGGAGATGGAGGCGGTACTCGAGATCAGTGAGTGCCGGGAAGATCAGAAGGTGAAATTTGCCACCCACTCTTTTACCGACTCAGCACTATGTTGGTGGGACAATATTTTCCAAGCTGAGGGCAGCAGGGCTATAGGCAAGATGAAGTGGCCCGAGTTGAAGAAGTTGGTAGTTGAGGAATTCTGTCCTCACCGGGAACTTGACAAGATTGAGAGAGAGTTCCTGCAACTCGAGGCGGGAACCATGAACCACCAGCAATACACTACCAAGTTCAATGAGATGGCGAGGCTGGTGCCAGATCAGGTGACACCGGTATCTCGCAAGATTAACCGGTATGTACAAGGGCTGCCAGCCGACATTCGTAGGCATTTGATTGCTGCACGACCAAGCACTTTTAGGTCGGCCGTAGATTTGGCTGGGAGGCTCTATGATGAGAGGGAGGTAGCAGATGCGGAGGTGAAGAAGGCTGGTGGTGGTGACCGAAACTGGAATGGGAAACGGTTCGGGCGTGGTGGTTTTACTCCGAACAACAAAAGGATGAAAACGGATGACCGAAGGGTGGGGTCATCAAGCTCGGGGCCCAAAAGGTGTGGTAAGTGCGGGAAGGAGCATACGGGTGAGTGCAAATCGGGGCTCAACGTGTGTTTCAAGTGCGGGAAGCCGGGTCACATTCTGAAGGATTGTAAGGATCTGAGGTGTTATAACTGCGGTGAGGCGGGCCATATGAGCAAAGACTGCAGGAAGCGGAGGGTGGAGAGTTCCGGGGCAAAGAAGACGGCCGAGACTGAAGGGCAGAGGGCGAGCGCCAGAGCTTTCACCATGACCAGAGAAGAGGCTAGGACGGACCCCGATGTTGTGTCAGGTACGTTTCTAGTAAATCAAACTCTTGCTTCTGTGTTATTTGATTCTGGTGCTAGTAGGAGTTTTATTTCTGCTACTTTCTGTGCTAAATTGCCTGTTAGTAGTAAATACATTGATGAGCCCTTTGATGTAGAAACTGCTATTGGTAAGTCCACTAGAGTTACTGATGTGATAGAGGACTGCACCATAGAGTTAGAAGGCTATAGGTTTGCCGCTAGATTACATGTGATGTCCCTAGGTGGGTTTGATGTAGTGCTAGGGATGGATTGGTTGGCAACCTACGAAGCGAATATCGTATGTCGGAAGAAGATGATTAGACTGACGGCATCTGACGGGAGTCTGGTAACGATATACGGTGATCGAGTCATGATGATTCCGAAGGTGATTTCGATGGCGGTGGCAGGCAAGAGCATGAGGCGTGGGTGCAGCGCCTACTTATGTTACGTAAAGGATGTGGAAGCGCCAACACCACAACTATCCGATGTTCCGGTTGTGCGTGAGTTTCCAGATGTGTTCCCGGAAGACTTATCGGGATTGCTACCTGACCGTGAAATTGAGTTTCAAATCGATCTGATACCCGGTGCCCAACCCGTGGCTAAAGCACCGTATCGATTGGCTCCGACTGAGATGAAGGAGTTGATGGAGCAACTGCAAGAGTTGCTTGACAAGGGCTTTATCAGACCGAGTATCTCTCCTTGGGGTGCTCCGGTCTTGTTTGTGAAGAAAAAGGACGGTAGCATGAGAATGTGTATCGACTACCGTGAATTGAACAAGTTGACAATAAAGAATCGGTATCCGTTACCGAGAATCGATGACTTGTTCGACCAGCTTCAGGGTGCCAGTTGGTTCTCGAGGATAGATCTTCGATCTGGCTATCATCAGTTGAAGGTGAAGGAGCAGGACATTCCTAAAACAGCTTTCCGTACGCGTTATGGACACTATGAGTTTCTCGTTATGTCATTTGGTCTAACTAACGCGCCAGCTGCTTTTATGGATTTGATGAACCGAGTGTGTCGACCAATGTTAGATAAATCAGTAATTGTGTTCATCGATGATATTCTGATTTATTCAAGGAGCGAAGAAGAGCATGCAGGTCACATTCGGGAAGTGTTGGAGACTTTGAGGAGGGAGAAGCTGTATGCTAAGTTCTCCAAATGTGCGTTCTGGCTACGCGAGGTACAATTTCTGGGTCACGTGGTAAATGCAGAAGGAATAATGGTGGATCCAGCAAAGGTTGAGGCTGTGATGCAATGGAAATCACCCAAGACGCCATCCGAGATTCGTAGCTTCTTAGGATTGGCGGGCTACTATAGGAGATTTATTCAAGACTTCTCCAAGATAGCCTCCCCTTTGACAAAATTGACCCGTAAGGACGTGAAATTCGTGTGGGATCAAGAGCAGGAGAATGCCTTTGAGGAGTTGAAGACAAGACTAACACAAGCTCCTGTTTTGACTTTGCCCGAAGGGAATGAAGACTTAGTGGTCTATTCAGATGCATCTTATTCTGGGCTAGGTTGCGTGTTGATGCAACGTGGAAGGGTAATATCCTATGCATCTCGACAGCTGAAAACTCACGAAGTCAACTATCGCACGCACGATCTTGAACTAGCTGCGGTGGTTTTCGCGTTGAAGATTTGGCGGCACTATCTATACGGGACGAAGTGCACCATCTTCACAGACCACAAAAGCTTGAAGTACTTCTTTGAGCAAAAAGATCTAAACATGAGGCAAAGGCGATGGTTGGAACTCATAAAGGATTATGACTGCGAAATCCATTACCATCCGGGCAAGGCCAACGTGGTGGCCGATGCCCTTAGCCGAAAGGAACGGCCTGAGCTGATTCGGGTGAAGGCTTATCATCTGATCATGACCCCCGATGTGATGACACAGGTTAAGAAGTTCCAAGACGAGGCTTTGAAAGAAGATCGTCTTAACTCCGAAAGGATGAGAGGTCTAGTTACGGAATTGGGTGAGAACACTCTTGGTGTTAGGACCCGGTTTGGGCGAATGTGGATTCCTTGATACGGGGATCTACGTGGAAGAATTATGAATGAGGCCCATAAGACCCGATACTCCATTCACCCCGGTGCTACCAAAATGTACCACGATATGAAGAAAGACTATTTGTGGCCGGGAATGAAACGCGACGTAGTGGAGTACGTAAGTAAGTGTCTGACTTGCTTACAAGTGAAAGCGGAACACCAGAAGCCCTACGGGAAGATCCAACCATTGGATATACCCGAGTGGAAGTGGGAACACATCACCATGGACTTCATTACGAAATTACCACGTACCCCAAAGGGTATGATGCCATATGGGTGATAGTTGACCGCTTAACCAAGAGTGCCCACTTCCTACCGATCCGCGAGACGTACTCATCTGAAAGATTGGCGGATCTGTTCATCAAAGAAATTGTAGCTCGTCATGGTGTACCGGTGTCTATTGTGTCTGATCGTGACACCCGGTTTACCTCCAAGTTTTGGAAAAGATTTCATGATGCAATGGGGATGAGACTACACATTAGTACAGCATATCACCCTCAGACAGACGGTCAGTCTGAGAGGACGATCCAAACACTCGAAGACATGCTTCGGGCGTGCGTGATCGATTTTGGAGGAAGTTGGGACAACCATCTGCCGTTAGCGAAATTCTCGTACAACAACAGTTATCACGCCAGCATTGGCATGCCACCTTACGAGATGCTATACGGTAGGAGATGTAGGACGCCCGTGTGCTGGGGAGACATTGGGCAGAAAGAGTTGGGAGGTGTTGAGGTAATTGAAGCAACGACTGAGAAGTTAGAAAAGATCAACGCCTTCATGAAGGCGGCGAAAGATAGACAAAAGTCGTATGCTGACAAGAGGCGAAGACCGATAGAGTTCAAGGTTGGTGACCGAGTCATGTTGAAGGTCTCGCCCTGGAAGGGAATCATTAGATTCAGGAAACGAGGTAAGCTAAGCCCGAGATATATAGGACCTTTCCGAATTATCGCACGAGTAGGAGAGGTGGCCTATCGACTTGAATTGCCAGATGAGTTAAGTGGAATTCATCCCACATTCCATGTATCCCATCTGAGAAAGTGCTTAGCTGATAAAGACATGGTTGTACCACTGGAGGATATCGAGGTGGATGAGAGGCTCAACTACGTGGAGCAACCAGTGGTAATCATTGATCGTAAGGAGAAGAGGTTAAGGAATAAGTGGTTCCTCTTGTGCATGTACAGTGGAAGCACAGGAAGGGATCCGAATCTACGTGGGAGACTGAAGAAGAAATGAGACAGCACTACCCACATCTGTTTGAGGAATAACAGGTTTCGGGGACGAAACCTATATAAGGGGGGTGGACTTGTAACACCCGTAATTTTTTATTAAAGAAATTAAAAGAACAAAATAGAAAGAGAAAGGAAAGAAAACAAAAGTCTACTTTTGTTGGAGGGCCAAAAGTACCAAATGGGCAAACTTCATATTAATTTGATACAAAAGGTGGTATGGCCACCCACCCTTGTTCACATCATCACCATCTTCGACATTTAGAGAGAGAAAGCACAAAAGCAGAGAATTCTCGGGATTTTTGAAGAGAAATCTGGAAACTAGAAGTTTTTGGTAAGAAATCTCGAGTTTTTGAAGTTTTAGATGATTCTAGAACCGTATGTGTGCTTGTAAATGTGTCTTGTGTGTTCGGTGGTATGTGTGTGTGTGTGTTTTAGGTGTTAGAAACAACTGAGAAGTTCAAGGAAGGGATATCAAAACCCAAAGACAAACTAAGGTGAGTTCTAGACCCCTTCTTACCTGTTTTTAAATGTTTTGGGGCTGGAAATGCATGTAAGTATGTTTTTATAAGTTTGGGTATAATACCCGTATGATATGAATGTATGTATATTTATGTTTATGTTAGATTTATGCCTAGAATCATGTGTATATGTTTAGTACTAGGCATTCTGATGTTTGGGAATTTGAAATATGAATTAGTCACATGAGCAGGTTACTAAAACGACTAACAAGCCCAAATAGTAGTAATATGCCTGAAATTTGGACTTAGAATAACTAAGTACAAACTAATGAGTCTAATAGTGCTTATACACCCAGGGACATGCCTTAGAAATATTCTAAGTATGGTCATGAGTCTAAGCAGGTAATGTGTCCAATAGTTCTAAAACGACCAGACTTATAAGTCTGAAAATTTGCTATGGGGACTTATAAGTCCAACAGGACTCATGAGTCCCACAGTACCTATGAGTCTGAGAAACTAAGTAAAGGGTGAAAAGTCTGAATTCTAGTCGTATGACCAGCAAATATTTTCTAAGTATGGGATGGTACGACCAACAGGGCTAATACGACCAACAGGGGTCATACGCCCAGCAGTGCTCATACGCCCAGAACCTGAAATTTTTCTAAGTGTAGCTGATGAGTCCGACAGTGGTGAAACGCCTAGAACAGGGCTCATACGCCCAAAATACTTAGACTTTTAACATATTTCCCTTGGAGTTTGTGCAGTAGGGTTTCACCTGAATGTTGACTAGGACATTACTGAATGTGAATGATGATGTTTGAATGTAATAATATCCTTTCCTTAATATTATAATTAATATTACGATTAGGGATATTATCAAGAGTATGAATAATATTATTTATAATATTATTAGTATTATTATTATTAATATGCTTATTAATAATAATACTGTATGTTTCTATGTGGAATGATCATGATCAAGAATTATTATCATTAATAAAGTGAAAGATTAATGATAAAGAGGAATGGAACGTGAACGAATGAACGAAAGTCTTGCAAGCAAATGAATGGAGGTGCACACCCCTGGCAGGTGTTAGCTCAACTATGATGCGGGTTCGCTACCCCGAAGGATGCACACAGGATCAATCCTTGAGATTGATATAGAGGTGAGTGACTTGGTGTCACAACAGACTCACAGGAATGTAGGTCAATCTTCGTGATTGGCTTAGAGGTGAGTGACTTGGTGTCACAACAGACTCACAGGAATGTAGGTCAATCTTCGTGATTGGCTTAGAGGTGAGTGACTTGGTGTCACAACAGACTCACAGTATGTAGGTCAATCTTTGTGATTGACTTAGAGGTGAGCGACTTGGTGTCGCAACAGACTCACAGCTTAATTAAAGAGGAATGATAAAAGTACGAATTGAACGATGATGAAGATAATGAAAGTATTACCTATGTGTACGTACGATGTATGATCACCTGTGAAAATGAGGAACGGTTTTTGAACGAAAAGTAAAGTATTTTAACTATAAAACTAGAACTCACTCAGCAACGCTGACTTTTATGTATTTTCCAGTTGGCAGGTGACAGGTTGCTGAGGATGGCACAAGGGGATGACTACTTGGTGGGCAAGACTGACATCCAAATTATATTTTGATGATACTGTTGTTTTGTAATCCATTCAATTAAATATTTTGTGACTTGTGAACTAAAATGTATTGCTTAACAACAGTGTTTTTAATGAAATGAATGTCTTTTGTTTAAATTAATTCCGCTGCTTAAATTTATAATAAGTACGTTTTATGCTGTGAATGTCCAACTGTGAGGTGCCCGGGAACGGGGCCTTACACTCCTCCTGCTCCCGAGGTTTGCATAACTTGATGTTGTTGGTATTGTGTATCCGGTTGCATCTGAGAGGTAGGGCGAGTATGAAATATGGATGGGTTGGATTGATATGGTTGTGGTGTTGGTACTGGTCTAGACGATGATGATTGACCGGTTGTTGGGAAGAAATATGAAAAGGGCGGAATGGGTGCTGATGGGTCAAAGCTAAAAGAATGTTCGGTTTGGGTACTTGTAGGTAATGCGGTATGGGTTGGTTTAGTCTCAGGTGGTACTATAGGATTGGGTAAAGGCTCGGATGGTGTTGTTTGATCCGTAGTAGGAGGCGGTGAAAGCGAATCCATTGTGTTCCGTGGTATAACGGGTGATGTAGGTGCTATTGGTGAACCACTGATTTTGTTTTGTCGATGTAATACTCTGTTTCTACGAGCTGCTCGTTCAATTTCTGGATCAAACACTAATGGTGATGATGAGCTCGAGTTTCTGGTATGCATACACCTGAAACAAAAACCTGCACACTACACACAACCAGCGTAACACCAGAATAACAAAACAAACTAATAAGCAAACACACGTTGCGCACAACTCCCCGGCAACGGCGCCAAAATTTGACGTGAGGTCGAAGTCTCAATCAAATTTAAAACCAAATACTACTAATTAGCTAGTGGTAAGTGGGTATCGAACACAGGGAGTTTGTGGAATATGTGTTAATTCAATCAAATTGCAATTACCTAAATTTAACTAAAATGACAATAAGTAAAGTTCAATAATCTGTTGATTTGTTGACTTGGCTTAAAGCAAGAAAACAAAGTAAATTGGTTTGTAAAAAATCAGTAATGAGAGATATGTTTCCCTTTGGTATCCGGATTTTAACGAATGATGATATTGGTGTTAACTGGGAAGAACCACATAGACATGATTCATGAGTGTGTGCTTATGTGTGATTAAAGAAGACTAAGTACTTGTATTAGCAAGGTTATCTCTCGATAATCAGTATCACTATTGAATTACCCAACCCTTCCACTAAATCAAGATTTGCCTATGGCATCAAGAACTTATGGTTAAAGTTAAGCAATCCATGAATGACCCATTACACATAATACACAATCATCATGACAAAACAATCACAAGATCAATTTCATCATCCCATAAATAGAAAACACCAACATGATCAAAGTTGCAAATCCTTCAAACCAAAAGGAAACACACAAGAAGACTAGCCACTCATAGTTTTATGCATGAAAACAAGATTCAAGATACAATTCATAACAATCAAAATGAAATAGCAAGGATTAAAGTACCAAAAGATCTTGTTCTTCAACACATCCAAGAAGATCAACAAAAGCTTAGCCAAACAAGACTTCAATTCTCATCACCCGAATGTTTTTGTTCCAAAGAGATTCACCTTCAAAATCCATTGTCTTTCAATGTTTTATATCAAAACAATGCCAACCAAAAGTTCCCTCTTTTCTGCTAAAATTCGTCACCTTTTCATATTTTGAGCAAAAAGGCACCTCCACTTGTGATTTTAATAAGTGAATCCACTTGCCAGGAAGTTGCCTCTACCGTAACTTACGGTAGCCACCGTAAGTTACGGTAGCCACAAGACTTGTACGGTGGAAAGCTTCTGTGATACGGTGGAAATTATGGGTGTTTGGGGTCCACCGTACCTTACGGTGGCCACCGTAAGGTACGATGGAGCCCTGAACATTTGTTTCTTCTTTTCTTCTTTCCACACAGTCCACTCCGTTCCACGCTCGCAACGTTTTCTCCATTTTTAGCTCCCAACATACCTGAAACATAAGCAACTGTAGTTATCTAATTCAAGATAATTACACGATTAAATGAGAGAATGTTACGCGTTTTAACATCATAAAGGGTTGTTCCTTGAACCACCCGTCAATATGCTATGTTTTGCCAATGGTTTGATGGTTTTGATAGTGTTTAGTGATTTTGAACAGCAGTTTTGGTACCCAAAAAAATCTGAGTGGATTGCTGCAAATGCAGCAAAATTATTAAAAAAAAGTTTTTTTTGTGGCGATTTATCGTCGCAAAAAACATTGATTCATATTTAAATTTGTCGTCGCAAAAAATATTTTGGTCAAAAAGTTTGCGGCGATATATCACCGCAAAAAACATTGATTTATATTTAAAAAAGAGCTTGATATTATATTTAAACGTATTTTTTTTATGTGAAAGAGGTAGAAAGAAAATGCTCACCTTTGATGGATTTTAATTCTAAGACAACAAATTAACATCAAATAAACTAAAAAGGTATAACACATGTGAATAACTAGAAAGTTTGAGATGATGAAATAAACTATTTAAAGTTATAGGTATCGAATGAAAACGAATATCCAATTTTGTGTTTTGATTTAGTTGATGATCAGTTATCAAAAATGGTAAGTGCTGCTGTATTTAGGATACATCACCGACAAACATGCTCGACAAAAGCCATGTATTACCTACAAACCCACTGAAAAAGCTTGGTTAGAAATCTTATCTAAAATATTATCCTAAGTATCACCAACGGATTATTCGTCTTTAATCCGTGGCTAATTAGTCGCCACGGACGATGACAACCAATTTTTGGTTTGACTGTAATATGTCTGTGATAATCTCAATTTGTGGGCTAGGGTGGTCATCGCTATTCCAACGGTATTCTCGAGTATTTTAGTTTCCCAATTTTTTTTTCCAATTTTGAGTGGATTTGTGCCTTGATTATCGATGCTCAGTTTTTTAGTAGCGTAAGTTTTTTCTCAAAAGTTAGCATGCTCGAAGAAGTTAAAAATATTTGTTAAAACTATAATGTATAAAATAGTTAAAATTTCGTAAGTGATTCTGATTATTCTGGATTATTGATCAATTAAGAGTACAATAAGAATAATTGCAAATAAAATTTAAGCAAATTATATGTCATAATAATTACAATAAAGATATCAAATCTAACTAATACATTCTCTTATATAGAAATACTAGCTTTATAAAACCCGTGTAATACACGGGTTGAATAAATAAAATATTAATGTAATAAAATTTATGGAAAATAAAATGATATTCCAAGATATGATATGAATAAAATTACGTATGAGTAATTATTATAAGTAATAAAACAGTGATATCAACCTTTTTTACTTTGTTTTTAATTTTTTTTCAAAAAAATAACATTTTGTTTTAAAACAAACTTATAAAAATATCATTTTTTAAAATATTTTATTATCATAACTTCTAAATTAAATTATTTTTGGTTTTTAAATAATTTACTTTTTAAAAAGACTAATTTTATAATATATCATATTTTTTAAAAAGTTTGATGTTTTAGAAAAAATATTATTTATAAACATTTGATTATTTAGAAATAGCATTAATAAAAAAATCTTTTTCTTAATTTATAAAAAAGTATTTTAATCTAAAAAATATTAAATAATATTATTAGTAATTAAGGTAATTATTTAATAGGAAAGAGAGGCGGGAAAATATTGATGATGTGAATTATGGTGATGATACATGTCATCCCAAGTTACTCTTTTATTATAATAGGTAGATACTATGGTTGTTATGTTAAGACTTTTTTCACAAGACCTAATAACTAATCTGATTAGGAAAACCAAGAGACGGCGACAGATACAAAAAGTAACAACTAAAAACAAATAACCAAATGAAAGTTAGTAATCAGAAAACTAAGGAAGAAAATAAAGGAATCAAAAGAATTATTAAATTGAATTCCTTATAAAAAGTTTAACTAGTTTTCTGTCAATGTCGGAAAGAAGTGTTTAACAACGTGATGCTGAACAGGACGTCCACTAAACTTTTAAATTAAAGGTTAAGTTTACGGTAAAGCTATTTGAAGTTAGAGCATTAAAGCTTTTTCAAGGATAAAGGTTAGAGTCCCGTGAGCTTGATGGTGTAAATTAGCTTTGTTTTAAGATTAAAAATAAATTAGATGGATATGTAAGTTGTCGTTCTAAATAAAATTAAACTTAGATTACAATTGTTTAACCTCCATTGATTGATTCCACGGTTATACTGAATACAATTTTGTAGTCTACATATAGATGAGACACAACAATAATTCCATGATATAATGGGAAATATAATTATTCGTATGACAACACCTACGTCAAAGCGAGAGGAGACAGAATGCTAAGACCGGCTCGGAAATCTTCAAAGAGTATCTATGGGACCGTGGTAATCCTTTAGTTAAGATATCACCAATTTGATGCCGAGGTTGGACGTGTACAATAAGGACTTAGACCCGATGAACCTATTCTTTCACAAAGTGAATGTCTAGTTCGATATGTTTTGTAAGCTGATGCTGAATCAGGATGGCAGAAAGATACACGGCGCGTACATTATCCCAATAAACGAGAGTGCCACACGAAAGGGGCATGTGTAGCTCTAATAAAAGATTTCGTAGCTAACAAATTACCGCTACCATATTTTCCACTCCATGTTACTCGGCTTTAACAATGGATCTGAAAATAGGGGTTTGTAGTTTGGCCGACCAAGAAATGAGGTTATCACCCAAATAAATACAATACCCTAATATTGTACAACGAGTATAGGGTCCCTGGCTAGCCTATGTCTGTATAGGCCATGAGATCGAGAACAGATTGATGCGTATATAAGATGAAGACCGTAGGAGGAAGTCCCTTAATGTACTGTATTATTGCATCAAAGGTTCCAGTGGTTTGCCCATGGTACATGCATATGCATGCACACATGTTACAATGCATACGAGATGTCAGGCAGAGTGTACGTCAGGTAGTGCGAGAGTTGCAATATAGAGTTGGGTCATCAAGCAAGTCACCCGGATGCATTCCTCTGTTAGCATTCTTCTTGACCGATGTTGCCACGGCCTAGCGGATTAGAAAAGTCCATTCCCACTCTATGGATTATGTCAGTAGCATAAGTTTTTTATGATAGGAACATGTTGTTGGTTGATCGAGTTACAGAGATACGAGAAATAAACTAAGGAGGCGTTTGGTTTGCTGAAATTTTTTGGAATTTGAATTGAAATTGAAATTTGAAATAGAATTTAAGGAATTGTATTTGAAATTTAATATTTTCAAAAAATTTGGAATTCAAGAGAATTAGAATCTATAGAGAGAACTGAAATCCATAGAGAGAATTTAAATTTTAAATATATTTTTAATGACAAAAAACTTATAAAAGAATTAGAATTTCTCACCATGGCAAACCGCCACCACCTCCATGCCATTGATCACCGCCGCTACATACCACCGACCGTCGTCGCTATCACCGCTAACAATCGATCGTGACTACCAACCGCGCCCAACGACTGTGTCTTTTGCTGAAAACCGACTGTACCCCACCACCTCCACCAACCGCTCACACCCGCTGCCAAAAACCGACAGTCACCGTCGAGCGTGTCTACGACCGACGTGTTTCGACATCGACAGTCGGTGGTCGACCGGAATCAGTGGAGACGGGCGTTTGTAGGTGGCGGGTGTGGTTATTGGCGATTGTCGGTAATTATGACAACACAATCGGTTGCGGCAGGTTTGGCTTGTTGGGGGGGGGGGCAGAGCAACAAGTGAGCAGTGGGTGGGCGCGTCAAAAGGTTTTGGGTGATCGGCAGTGGTCGGAGGTTACATTCGGCCGGCAACAGTGGTCGGAGGTGGCGGTCTGTGACAGTTACGGTCGGGGGCGGCCGGTGGTCGGAGGTTGGTGGCGTCGAAAAGGGTCGTTGGTAGTGTCGTTTGGTGGTAGGAAGGGTGGTATGTGGTGATCGGTGGCGGGGGAGGGGGTCATTGGAATTTAAAATATTTTATAATTTGGAAGGATTTGAAATTCTTCATTTGAAGGAATTTAAGGGAGTTAATTTAATTCCAATTACTTTTCCAACCAATCACGTTAAGAATTGAATTCAAATTTCAATTCAACAAATTTATACTAACCAAACACAATGATTAATGAAATTCAGATTCCAATTTCACCAATTTTTTTAAATTTCTTGCATACCAAACACATACTAGGGTTAGCAAGATCCTTCATTGCAAACTGAAATAGATCAAATTCAGTAGATATGTTATGTTAACAATGTTTTCAGAACCGGATCAGACGTCGAACCAGACGCCTTACTGATTTGGTGGTCGGACCGGATTTAAGAACCGGATGACGTCATAATTATATATATATAGTATATGATATATAGTTATATATATATAATTAAATATAAGTAACTAGCTATAGTAACCCGTGTGTTACACGGGTTGAATAAATAAAAATTAATATAACAAAATTTATTAATTATAAAATAATATTTTAAGATATAATATCATTAAATTATGTATTAGAAATGACTGTCAGTTATAAAATAGTGATATCAACTTTTTAAAACTTTATTTTTTTTTCCAAAACAAATAATAAACGTTTTGTTATAAAACAAACCGTATAAAAATGTTATTTTTAAAAATTTTCTGATTATAACTCTTAAATTTAATTATTTTTTGTTTTAAAAAATAACTTTTTAAAAATACCAATTTTAAATATTTCGTATTTTTAAAAAAAGTCTCATGCTTTAAATAAATTTATAAAAAATTGTTTATTTAGAAATAACATTAATAAATAGATCTCTTTATTAATTTATTAAATCTAAAAAAGTGTTAAATAGTATTATTAGTAATTAAGGTAATTATTTAATAGGAGAGAGAGGCGAGAAAATTTGATGATAATGATTGTGGTGTTGACACGTGTCGTCCCAGATACCCTTTTATTAGAGTAGGAAGATTTATATACGTATTTTATAGTTATATATAAAACTTAACTATATTTGTATATCCAACACACTAATTTATGGTTCACCATCTCGTTTTTACCCATTAAAATAAAAAAATCAAAATCCGGTTTGAACCGGTCAGGTTTCCGGTTCGACCACCGGTTCGGGACGAATCGGCCGATTCAACCATCTCAAAACGATTCAATGCGAACCAGACCAGCCACTTAACCAATCCCCGGTCGGACAAGTTAGACCGGCCGATCTGGTCCGGTCCCAACAACATTAAGTCATTAATTGTCAGTTAAGTGTGGGGCATGTAAAACGTGATTTATTTTTAAAGGGCGGAGGATGATGGTAGGGTTTGACTGTCGTGTCCACTAATATCATATATATATTCATCCTAAATACACACATCGTAAAGAACATTGAAAACCAAAACGATCAATCAATTCGCCTGTAGTTTTTTTGTCATTTTTTAATTTGGACGTGTCTAGAAAAGTAGATGAATTGAATATCAATACCATAATTAGGTTAATTAACTTCATACTTTTGGCCATAGGAAAATACCTTTCTTATATATTTTTTCTTTGAAGTTTGAACAGTAAAGTACGTTGACCCTGATTCGGAGAATAGATGTTTTTTTAATCGGATCCACTTATTCGTTTCTTAACCAGGACCGCACCCCCGGCCAACCCCTTCAGGAGGAAACTTATTGTTGAGAAAACATTTTGGCTCAACTCTGAGTATTTTACTTATATTGAGACTGAACCTATGACATCCCCTTATTTATATGTCACGGTACCTTATTTTAACCAGTTGGGATAAGTATCATTAGTAGGAAAATACCTTTCTAAAGTGTAGTATATATTCTTAAATTTTTTAGTGTGCTTAAGTTGTCTAATGATCATTCAACATATGTGGGCTGTAGTACTGTAAATGGTTTATTAAGTATTAACCCTCTATAAAAGGTCTTCAACTTTCATGCTCACGAAGCTAATTAAACATATCATTAAACATATCATTAAACATATCATTAAACATGTCTTCTCAGCAAGAAGTTATTCGCCCCCTTCGTGACATGCAACCAAGTGTTTGGGGAGACCAGTTTCTTGTCTATAACGAGGTAAAAAACTTATTAAAATCATAAAACATGCATGTTGATTAAGTGGTGTGACTCAAAACTAAAATGATTAGGGTGTAAATCCTGTATGATGCAACTTATTATGTATTTATTTAGAAAATCTACGGATTGTTGCTAAGAAAAATAATGCATACTTATTTTATGTCTCTATATATCAACTTTTGGGATGATTTGTGAGTGTAGCAAGCACAGTTAGACGAGGCGAATCAAATAATCGATGATTTGAAAGAAGACGTGAGGAAAGATATTTGGGCGGCTTTAGATGTTCAAAAGGAGCATACGTGTTTGTTAAAATTAATCGATGCAATCAATCGCCTTGGCATATCATATGATTTTGAAGAGGAGATTAATAAAGCTTTGCAGCATGTTTATGATGCATATGGTGATGATTGGAGTGGTGGTAGCCCTTCCCTTTGGTTTCGACTCATGCGTCAACACGGCTTCTATGTTACCTGCTGCGTTGTATGCTTAGAGAAATGTTACTACAAATAAAATAAGTATCACCGATTGATTTCTCCCGACTAAAGTGGTTTAACAATGAGAACTTCGGTGATACTTATTGGAAATATGATCGTGAGATAAATCAATAATTAGTAATTACAAAATAAATTTCCAGTCATTTTTGTAGTAGTGTATTGATATTTCAAACAAACTAAAACAACACTATTTTAATTGCATTAGATGTTTTCAATAACTATAAGGACGAACAAGGAGCTTTTAAGGAGACCTAACTAGTGATGTCGAAGAATTGCTCGAGTTGTACGAGGCAACACATATGAGGGTGCAAGGCGAAGTTGTACTAGATGAAGCTTTTAGATTTACTAGAACTCATCTCGACAAAATCATAAAAGGTCGTTGTTCATATCAACTCTACCATGTCTACACATATACGAGAGGCGCTAGAGCAACCTATACGTAAAAGGCTACCAAGACTAGAAGCGCTGCGCTACATTCGTTTCTACCAACAACAAGCTTCTCATGATGAATCTTTACTTAGCTTGCCAAGTTAGAGTTCAACTCGCTTCAATCTTTACACAAGATGGAGCTTAGCCATGTTTCCAAGTATGTACATATTTGGTTTTATTTTATTGTATCAACGAATGCATTCACTTTATACTCAACACCTACTCTACTTGTAAAATCACCCACACCTGTATTTTACAGAACTATACCCACACTTTTCAATGTGTCGATCCTATTATTTTGTGACAGGTGGTGGAAAGATATTGATGTCTTGAACAATCTACCTTATGCAAGAGATAGATTGGTTGAAGCCTACTTTTGGGCACTTGGTGTGTACTCTGAACCGAAGTATTCTCTTGCTAGAGTTTTCTTGACAAAAGTGATTTGATGGCAACTGTTATTGACGACACTTATGACGCTTATGGTACTTATGAGGAACTTGAGATTTTTACGGAAGCAGTTATGAAGTATACATCTTGCCATGAACTTAGATAATAAACACAACGAATATATTGATCTCACTAATCGATCAACTCGTAAATTAATCATAGGTGGTCGGTTACATGCCTAGACGAGCTACCGGAATACATGAAACTGATGTACCAAGTATTACTAGACATGTACAAGGAATGGAAGAAATCCTCGAAAGCATGGGAAAATCGATCTTTTTAACTGCGCCAAAGACTTTGTAAGCTTCAACAACTTTGAATATTCATGATAATTTTTTCATAATCAGTTGCATAACATGCATGCATATTTTTATGTACAGATGAAAGTGTTTATTAGAGGGTACATGTTGGAAGCGAAATGGTTAAACGAGGGGTATGTACCGACGACAGAAGAACATGCTTCAGTCGATACACGTGACAGGAGGTGGTAGCATACTTATAACATCATGTTTTCTTGGCATGGCTGAAATAGTCACCGACAAATCGATCAAATGGGCTCTAACCGAACCTCCTCTTTCAAAGCTTCATCAAAGATTGGTAGACTCCTAAATGACATTGCTGGTCACAAGGTATATCTTTTTTACTACTAAACATAAAGATATATATGTTTTTTTACTACTAAAACACGTATATATATGTGTGTGTGTTTTTACATCAACACAATAATATATGTTTGTTTTTCACTACTATAGCTAGCAGCCAAAGGCCAATCTAAGCGTTGCATTTAAAATAAAATAGATATGTTATTTGAGAAAAGAAGGGGTTTGATGCAATCAGCAAAGTATAAAAATGCTTAACAAATACATACTCTACTTAACTATTCGTTTTCTTGGTATATCATGAAGTCAAATACCGCTTCATGGCATAATGGACACACACCTAATAAAAATATTGATGGTTGCACTAAATTGTAACACGCACACATATATGAGTGGGGTTAGTTCTAATATGAAGTTTGTTTCGCCTAAAAGTATAGGAAGCAACAATGTGACGATACCTATACATAAGTATGTTTAAAGTGTGATGGATGTTTGCATCAATTTATGTATAATTGTGAAAAAGAGATAAGGCATCATAAATTGCTGTAACCACTTTTTAGAAAAATATCATTTAAAAAAACATATAACAATATTCTTCTCATATTAAAATAATAATTTTTTTGGTTTTATGGTCTAATTATTATTATTTTATAAAAATAATAAAAACATATAAGTTGCCTGAGTTTAGAAAAAAAAACTAGTATTTGATATATATGTTTTTTTGAACAGCTGATTGATTGTTAGTTATTAATATCACCAAATTAGTAATATTCACACATGTCAATGTACAAACCTTAGACTTTCAAGAGAGGTAAAAGCCTCTCATCTCTTCATTAACCACTAGACCAAGAGATCTTATGTTAGTATTTGTTTTTTTTATTTTCCGAAGTTCTATCATATTTTGTGTAGTATCATCTTGGTTTTTTTCCCTGATTTTCCTACTTAACCCAATAAGAACAGAAAAGGGGTGGTGAAGCCATGTGAAAATCCACTAAGTTGGGACATTTTTCCTCCCCACGTTCGAGGGCATGGTGTTTTCACCCAGGACCAGATTTTCCAGGCACACCACGAACATGATACTGTGTACCCTAATTGTTTTATTTTTATCACTCAATAACTGAATTAAAATTATTACTAGTAGAGTTTCCTGCACAATGCTGCAAGATTTGGTTACAAGCTACAAATTTATGTAGTTTTGAAAATGAGTAATAAGTAACAACAAACATAATTTAAAAAACATATTATATTTTATCTGGTTCGTTTTAAATAAAATTTATAGCGGAACGTAAATAAAAATAAACACGTTATTCGAGTGTAAAAACAAAATGATTATAAATTAAGATTACACCATATTGAAACTAGAAATAAAAGAAACAATATATTATATTTCACCCCGGCTCTGTTTTATAAAGATAAATAAAATTAAGTATGTCTTAACGATATATACGAAAGAAGACATTTTATTATAAATTATTAAGATAGAAAAACTAATTGAAAAACCAAGAAATAAAATTCATTGTCAAATATGATTGGCGGTGACACTATTCACATCCGTCCATTTTTATAGTGTATATAATGGTTAATAGCCATGACATTTTGGTTCAACGCCATCCCTATGTTTTTGTCTCCGGGAAGACTTGGATTCGAGTCTTGCAGGAAGGTGAATTTTCGTTCATGCAAGTCATTGTGTTTCACTACAAGGAGACATGTATTTAGGGGCGACACATGTCGCCGCTAAAAACCCCTAGGATGGTTGTCGCTATCCTTGAGTGTTAAATTAAATGCAGCTAAGATATGGTTTATACATAAGCTATGAATAAATATGTCACTGAACTCGTTTCCTCCATCATTTTAAAAAAAGTTCAAATTAAATTTTTTATTTGAAATCTGACACACATATATATTTTTACAAGGTATAAACATGAAACATAATCAAGCATATGAAGGTGAAAAAGATGAGGTATTATCCGTTGAAACCAACATAAACTCGCAATTAAAACAAGACGATCAAATGAGTTTGGAGTGCACACATCAAACTTTGTAGATCAACATGAGAGATGGAAGTCATATATTTATAGGATGCACGAGCAAAGACTTGATATGATTTTTAAATTCTTCTCCCGCATGTGTGAAGTTATCATTATCCTTATATAAAACTTCTAACGTCCTTATCAGGTTAATCGGAACCATTATTAGAGGCATCGGAACATTTGTACAGATGAGGGACTCTATGTTTACTCCTTCCACACATCGTCTACTTGATTGTGCAACATGTCGTAGGCGTACTCTTCGGTAACATCATATTCTTTCTTGTAACTTTCAACAGTTGATGGAAAATGCTTTCTCTCTTGCTCCTCCTACATGCATGCTCAATTGCTCATTAACAAAGTTTATTAGTCTTTAATAAACTAGTAGAAAATCCTTATAACCAAATATGTAACAAAAGACATTAATTTATGATATATGACTTGTATATTTGTCGTGAATTGCATACATCATAAAGATAGTTTTTTAAGTTAACTATATACTTACTAGTTTTAGTAAACATATTTATTATACGGTTGAATAAATAAATATTAAATATAATAAAAAATTATTAATTACAAATTAAAATTAGAAGATAAAATAGATTAAACTTATGTATGAGTAACGACTATAACCAATAAAACAATAATATCGACTTTTTAAACTTTTGTTATTAAACTTTTTTTTACAGACAACAAATTAAACAATTTGTTTCAAATAAACCATTTTAATAAAATATCATTTTTAAGAATTCCCTTACTGTAACTCTAAATTTTAATTATTTTTTATTTTTTAAAAATATTTACATATTATAAACAATAATTTTAAAGTATTTTATATTTTAATAAAAGTTTGATGTTTTAGGAAAAATATTTATTTTTATAAAAATCTGTTTTTTAGAAATAAATTCATAAAAAGATCTATTTTTAAATTTTAAAAACCTATTTATAATTTAAAAATTAAATATTATTTGTAATTAACGTAATCATTTGATATGAGAAAAAATCGGGAAAGTTTTAGTGTGAAAAAATATGGTGTTGTCTTATGTTCATTTTAGTTATTTTTTTTATTAGAGTAACAAGATAAACAAGTTAAATCTATTTAATTGATAATGTAAACTTGAAATACATTATATGCTTATCCATACTATATAATAAAAGAGTAACTAAAATGTCACATGTCACTATTATGTTACTACTTAAAAAAATTTTCCGTCTAAACTAATATACTATTTTAGTCAAGTTTTTTATTTTAAGAAACTCAATTATAGTAATAATTAATTTTGTTTAAAATTTAATTTTTATCTTATCAACTTAATTGTATAGTCATATTGTTTTGAACTATACATATTGTATAGCTAAATAAGATTCATTTAATCTATACTATATAATAAAAGAGTAACTAGAATGTCACATGTCACTATCATGTCTCCTTAAAAAAAATTTCCGTCTAAACTAATATACTATTTTAGTCAGGTTTTTTATTTTAAGAAACTTAATTAATAGTAATCATTAATTTTGTTTAAAATTTAATTTTTTATCTTATCAACTTAATTGTGTAGTCATATTGTTTTGAACTATACATACCGTATAGCTAAATAAGATTCAATTTAAAAAAAAATTAAAAAGAAAAAAATATTTATTGATATATCTATTTATTTTAGAGTAGTGTGATTTTAACACACCGGTTTTAATTTTAAATGGGTCAATTATATATTATATTATTCAAAAAGTATTTGAATATTTATAAATTATAATTATAACTTTTGTTTTTCATTGTTATAGTAATACGTAACTTAATCATACGAAATATTTATACATTTATGAATTATATTGTTTCATATTTTCAACCCGTGTTTTGCTAAAACTAGTCAAATATATAAAGATTTTGCCTAAGAAGCGTTGGAAACAATCTAAGCTTTTACTTAGATCAATCTAGTTATTAAACTCAGAGTGAGGCTTCTTAAATAATTGAAAGTTACAAACATAATTGAGGGTTCACTAACATATTGAAGGGTAAAAGGGGAAATTCATTTCTTGTGTTAACTTTTTTTTATTATTATATATCAAATACTAACATAAGATCTCTGGCCCAGTGGTCGAGAGATGAGAGGCTTACCTCTCTTGAAGGTCTAAGGTTCGTACATTGACATGGGTGAATATTACTAATTTGGTGATATTAATAACTAACAATCAATCAGCTGTTCAAAAAAACATATATATCAAATACTAGTTTTTTTTTTCTAAACTCAAGCAACTTATATGTTTTATTATTTTTATAAAAATAATAAATAGACCATAAAACCAAAAAAATATTATTTTAATATGAGAAGAATATTGTTATATGTTTTTTTAAAATGACATTTTTCTAAAAGTGGTTACAGCAATTTATGATGCCTTGTCTCTTTTTTCACAATTATACATAAATTGATGCAAACATCCATCACACTTTAAACTTACTTATGTATATGGTATCGTCACATTGTTGCTTCCTATACTTTTAGGCGAAACAAACTTCATATTAGAACTAACCCCACTCATATATGTGTGCGTGTTACAATTTAGTGCAACCATCAATATTTTTATTAGGTGTGTGTCCATTATGCCATGAAGCGGTATTTGACTTCATGATATACCAAGAAAACGAATAGTTAAGTAGAGTATGTATTTGTTAAGCATTTTTATACTTTGCTGATTGCATCAAACCCCTTCTTTTCTCAAATAACATATCTATTTTATTTTAAATGCAACGCTTAGATTGGCCTTTGGCTGCTAGCTATAGTAGTGAAAAACAAACATATATTATTGTGTTTGATGTAAAAACACACACACATATATATACGTGTTTAGTAGTAAAAAAACATATATATCTTTATGTTTAGTAGTAAAAAAGATATACCTTGTGACCAGCAATGTCATTTAGGAGTCTACCAATCTTTGATGAAGCTTTGAAAAGAGGAGGTTCGGTTAGAGCCCATTTGATCGATTTGTCGGTGACTATTCACCATGCCAAGAAAACATGATGTTATAAGTATGCTACCACCTCCTGTCACGTATGCGACTGAAGCATGTTCTTCTGTCGTCGGTACATACCCCTCGTTTAACCATTTCGCTTCCAACATGTACCCTCTAATAAACACTTTCATCTGTACATAAAAATATTGCATGCATGTTATGCAACTGATTATGAAAATTATCATGAATATTCAAAGTTGTTGAAGCTTACAAAGTCTTTGGCGCAGTTAAAAAGATCGATTTTTCCCATGCTTTCGAGGATTTCTTCCATTTCCTTGTACATGTCTATAATACTTGTACATCAGTTTCATGTATTCCGGTAGCTCGTCTAGGCATGTAACCGACCACCTATGATTAATTTACGAGTTGATCGATTAGTGAGATCAATATATTCGTTGTGTTATTAATCTAAGTTCATGGCAAGATGTATACTTCATAACTGCTTCCGTAAAAATCTCAAGTTCCTCATAAGTACCATAAGCGTCATAAGTGTCGTCAATAACAGTTGCCATCGAAATCACTTTTGTCAAGAAAACTCTAGCAAGAGAATACTTCGGTTCAGAGTACACACCAAGTGCCCAAAAGTAGGCTTCAACCAATCTATCTCTTGCATAAGGTAGATTGTTCAAGACATCAATATCTTTCCACCACCTGTCACAAAATTAATAGGATCGACACATTGAAAGTGTGGGTATAGTTCTGTAAAATACAGGTGTGGGTGATTTTACAAGTAGAGTAGGTGTTGAGTATAAAGTGAATGCATTCGTTGATACAATAAAATAAAACCAAATATGTACATACTTGGAAACATGGCTAAGCTCCATCTTGTGTAAAGATTGAAGCGAGTTGAACTCTAACTTGGCAAGCTTAAGTAAAGATTCATCATGAGAAGCTTGTTGTTGGTAGAAACGAATGTAGCGCAGCGCTTCTAGTCTTGGTAGCCTTTTACGTATAGGTTGCTCTAGCGCCTCTCGTATATGTGTAGACATGGTAGAGTTGATATGAACACGACCTTTTATGATTTTGTCGAGATGAGTTTCTAGTAAATCTAAAAGCTTCATCTAGTACAACTTCGCCTTGCACCCTCATATGTGTTGCCTCGTACAACTCGAGCAATTCTTCGACATCACTAGTTAAGGTCTCCTTAAAAGCTCCTTGTTCGTCCTTATAGTTATTGAAAACATCTAATGCAATTCAATAGTATGTTGTTTTAGTTTGTTTTGAAATATCAATACACTACTACAAAAATGACTGGAAATTTATTTTGTAATTACTAATTATTGATTTATCTCACGATCATATTCCAATAAGTATCACCGAAGTTCTCATTGTTAACCACTTTAGTCGTCGGAGAAATCAATCGGTGATACTTATTTTATTTGTAGTACATTTCTCTAAGCATACAAACCGCAGGTAACATAGAAGCCGTGTTGACGCATGAGTCGAAACCAAAGGGAAGGGCTACCACCACTCCAATCATCACCATATGCATCATAAACATGCTGCAAAGCTTTATTAATCTCCTCTTCAAAATCATATGATATGCCAAGGCGATTGATTGCATCGATTAATTTTAACAAACACGTATGCTCCTTTTGAACATCTAAAGCCGCCCAAATATCTTTCCTCACGTCTTCTTTCAAATCATCGATATTTGATTCGCCTCGTCTAACTGTGCTTGCTACACTCACAAATCATCCCAAAAGTTGATATATAAGACATAAAATAAGTATGCATTATTTTTCTTAGCAACAATCCGTAGATTTTCTAAATAAATACATAATAAGTTGCATCATACAGGATTTACACCCTAATCATTTTAGTTTTGAGTCACACCACTTAATCAACATGCATGTTTTATGATTTTAATAAGTTTTTTACCTCGTTATAAGACAAGAAACTGGTCTCCCCAAACACTTGGTTGCATGTCACGAAGGGGGCGAATAACTTCTTGCTGAGAAGACATGTTTAATGATATGTTAATTAGCTTCGTGAGCATGAAATTAGTTGAAGACCTTTTATATGTTGGAAATAATCCTAAAGATAAGGATAATGCCGAATGTGATGGTCTTCCTATGGTTTCGGTATTATCATGTGGTTAATTATATTCCTATGGTTTGTTGGTTGTAGATAAACATGAGGGTTATAATTATGATTGGTTTATGATGCTTGTTATACAAGATATGTAATCACGTATAAATACACCACCGGTGTTTGTGGTGAGGGTATTGAGAGGTATTCAGTTTTGAGAAGTTTCTGAATAAATTGGAGAGTATTTCAGTTAATCTCGTGTTCATAATATCGATTGGGACTTGATTTGGTATCAGAGCCAGTCAAGAACGTAATCGGCGATAAGTGGGTGTGGTCATCAGGAGGATCTGTTGGTACAAGGAGGTGATCGGAGGCCTGAAACATATCGAAGATGGGGGACAATGCAGGAAATAATCGTGTAACAGAGAAACAAAACGCGATTGCCTTACGTGTCCTATGTTAACTTCGACGAACTATACAACATGGTCCATGAGACTGGTGCAATCTTCAATGTGCATGGAGTTTGGGATCAGGTTGAACCAGGACCCACTGTTGATGTTAAGAAGAATGCAGTAGCTATTGCTTTACTATTTCAATCCCTTCAAGACGATCAGTTGATTCAGGTAGGGAATCTTAAGACTGCTAAGGAGATGTGGGATGCAATTAAAACTCGCAATCTAGGCGCTGATCGCGTACGAGAAGCACGTCTGCAAACCTTGATGTCAGAGTTTGAGAGTCTGAAGATGAAAGATCAAGGCACCATTGATGAGTTTTCAGGAAGAATATCCGGTCTAGTTTCAAAGGCTGCAGGGTGGGTTCTGTTATTGAAGAACATAAGATTGTCAAGAGGTTTTTAAATGGTTTGCCCAAGAAATTTATTTTTATGGTGGCGTCGATTGAACAAGTGGTTGATCTCAAAACCATTACTTTTGACGATGTTGTTGGCCGACTTAAAGCGTATGAAGAACGTGTTAAGGATGAAGATCTTCAAGCGGACTCTTCGGGAAAACTGATGTTTCACAAAGCCGAAAGCTCATCAAAACTGTACCGAGTGATGCTTATAAAAACAAAGGTCGGGGTGGTTCTAATTCTCGTGGTAGAGGACGAGGACGAGGTAACGGTCGTGGTGGGAAAGCACCGGTGACTGAAGACCGGGAGAAAGTTAAGAAAGACAGATCGTCCTATTCAATGCTTTAGATGTGATGCCTTTGGTCACTATGCAAACATGTGTCCCGACCGCAAAAAGAAGCAAGAACATGTTAATTACGTTGAAAAAGAAGACCAGACTGATCCAGCACTTTTCATGCATAGACTTGTTCATTTGAACGAAGAAAGAGTCATCCCGAGGAACCTTGTTGCAGAAGCCATGGAAGCGGAGGTTTGGTACCTTGACAATGGAGCTTCATGTCATATGACAGGTAACAAACAGTTTTTTTTCTGCTTTAAATGAAGATACGAAAGGTACGGTCAAGTTTGGAGATAATTCTCGAGTTAAGATTGAAGGAAAGGGGTCAGTGCTGTTTCGTAGCAAGACGGGGGAACACAGAGTTATGACGGATGTGTACTACTTGCCGGAACTTAGATGTAATATTCTGAGTTTGGGTCAAGCCACTGAGTCTGGATGTAAAGTTGTTATGGAAGGAAATTTATTACTTCTATATGATAAGTCAAGGAGGCTGATGATGAGAGTATCTAGAGCCAAAAACAGATTATATAGTATAAAGCTTCCAGTGGGGGAACCGGTCTGTCTTATGGCGAAACTTGACAATCCGGCGTGGCTTTGGCACGCACGGTTGGGACATTTGAACTTTGATACTTTAAAGGTGTTGAGTAGAAACGGATGGGTACAAGGTATTCCGGACATAAAACAAAGTTCAATTATTTGTGATTCATGCTTAATTGGTAAACAAACACAGAGTCCCATTTCTGAACAATCAAAATTAAAGCTACAAGACCACTTGAATTGGTGCATGGTGACTTATGCGGCCCAATTAATCCTATAACTCCGGGTGGAAAAAGGTACGTGTCCTACTAGTTGATGATTATACCAGATACATGTGGAGTTTTCTTCTAAAAACTAAAGATGAAGCATTCGATTTTTTACAAAATTCAAAGGCTTAGTTGAAGTTGAAACGGGTTTAAAATCAAAACTTTTAGAACGGATAGAGGTGGAGAGTTTACATCTGCAAAATTTGATGAATGGTGTAAACAAGTTGCTATCCTAAGACATCTTACTGCTCCATTCTCGCCACAACAGAACGGAGTGGTGGAGAGGAGAAAAGAACGGTTATAGGAACGGTAAGATGTATGTTAACAGGTATGAAAGTACCACAAAAGTTTTGGGGTGAAGCATTGCGACATGCAGTGTATGTCTTAAACAGGGTTCCCACAAAAGCAGTGATTGATATGACACCTTATGAAGCACTAATGAAACGTAAGCCAAACCTAAGTCACATAAAGGTTTTTGGCTGTGTTGGGTTTGTGAAAGAAACTGGGGTTAATCAAAAAAAGCTTGATGACAGAAGTTCTCCAATGGTGCATTTTGGATCCGAACCAGGTACCAAAGGTTATCGAATGTATAATCCTGTGTCAAAAAGGATACATGTAAGCAGGGACGTGAGATTTGATGAAACAAGGAGTTGGGATTGGAACACCTGCTCAAATGACAACTTAAAGGAATTTGAAGTAGTGGGCTTAGATATGTTGGGCCCAACTGATCTGGATGAGGCCGAATCAGTAGAGTCCAGTGCTTCAACCGAAAGCCCACAGAACCACGACGAAGATGATGAAGCCCATGATAATACCGAAAGCCCAGTTGTGGATGAATTTGAAAATCTAGATCAAGATGAAGGCTCCAATGACAGTAGACATCAAACACCACTACGAAGGTCAACCAGAGTTCATAAAATACCAGAAAGGCTAAATGACTTTGTTGTGGAAGACGGGGTGATCATAGTAGGGATAATGCACTTCTGTTACTAACTGATGGTCAACCGGAAACATTTTATGAAGCCAAAGATGACAAAAACTGGGTAATGGCTATGAAAGTGGAATTGGAAGCCATCGAGAAAAATAAGACTTGGATATTGACTGAGCTTCCCAAAGGTCACAAACCAATAGGGCTCAAGTGGGTATTCAAGCTCAAGACAGATGCAAAAGGGAGTGTGGTCAAGTACAAGGCAAGGTTGGTTGCTAAGGGTTATGTACAGAAGCATGGCATAGACTTTGATGAAGTATTTGCTCCAGTGGCCCGCATGGAAACAGTAAGGATGATTTTATCTCTTGCAGCTATAGATGGGTGGCAGGTGCATCATTTAGATGTAAAATCTGCATTTTTAAATGGTGAGTTGAATGAAACTGTTTATGTAACCCAACCCGATGGTTTTGTTAAAAAGGGACAAGAGGGAAAAGTATATAAACTGACTAAAGCACTCTATGGCTTGCGACAAGCTCCTAGAGCCTGGAATTTGAAATTGGACTGCACTTTAAAAGGTCTGGGATTTAAGAGGTGTCTTCAGGAGCATTCGGTCTATATGAAGAAGTCTGGAAAAGATCGGGTGATAATTGGTGTGTATGTGGATGATTTGATTGTAACTGGTTCATGTGTGTCTACTATTATTGATTTTAAGAGGCAAATGAAGAATCAGTTTGAGATGAGTGATTTGGGGTTATTAAATTATTATCTTGGTATTGAAGTGCATCAAGATGCTTTGGGTATTGCTATTAAACAGGAGAGATATGCCAAACGAATTCTAAAAGAGTTTAAAATGGATGAATGTAATCTCTCGAGAAGTCCAATGGAGCCGGGTCTAAAGCTCTCTAAAGATGATTCAGGAGTTCAAGTAGATGCTACTGTATTTAGAAGGATAGTTGGGAGTTTACGGTATTTGATTAACACACGACCGGATTTGGCTTATGCGGTTGGAGTAGCTAGTCGCTATATGGAAAATCCAAAACAGTCACACATGGCAGCGATCAAGCAAGTACTAAGGTACGTGAGAGGGACTGAATCGTATGGTGTCTGTTATAGACGTGGTGGTTCACGAAGTCTTATTGGGTATAGTGACAGTAGTCACAATGTTGATAAGGATGATGGTCGAAGTACCACCGGTCATGTATTTTATCTTGGTGGGGCTCCTGTCTCGTGGTGTTCTCAGAAACAAGCAACGGTGGCACTGTCTTCGTGTGAAGCTGAGTTCATGGCGGCCACCTCTGCTACATGTCAAGCTATTTGGTTAAGGGGATTGTTGGGTGAAATGATGGGTATGGATTTGCAAACTGTTGAGATAAGAGTTGACAATAAATCAGCTATGGCTCTAGCTAAAAATCCAGTATTCCATGGTCGAAGTAAACACATTGATACAAGATACCATTTTATACGTGAAAGCATCGAGAAGAAGCAGGTGGTAGTCGAGTATATTAGTGGAGATCTTCAGAAGGCCGATATTCTTACCAAAGCACTTGGAAGATTGAAGTTTGCTGAGATGAGAGACTTGCTGGGAGTTGAAGACCTGTCTAATCCTTGTTTAGGATTAGGGGGGTGAATGTTGGAAATAATCCTAAAGATAAGGATAATGCCGAATGTGATGGTCTTCCTATGGTTTCGGTATTATCATGTGGTTAATTATATTCCTATGGTTTGTTGGTTGTAGATAAACATGAGGGTTATAATTATGATTGGTTTATGATGCTTGTTATACAAGATATGTAATCACGTATAAATACACCCACCGGTGTTTGTGGTGAGGGTATTGAGAGGTATTCAGTTTTGAGAAGTTTCTGAATAAATTGGAGAGTATTTCAGTTAATCTCGTGTTCATAATATCGATTGGGACTTGATTATAGAGGGTTAATACTTAATAAACCATTTACAGTACTACAGCCCACATATGTTGAATGATCAATTAGTCAACCTAAGCACACTATAAAGCATTTAAGAATATATATCACACTTTAGAAAGGTATTTTTCTCCTTTATCCCAACCGGTTAAAGTAAGGTATCATGATATATATATATATATATATATATATATATATATATATATATATATATATATATATATATATATATATATATATATAAATAAGGGGAGGTCATAAGTTCAAGTCTCAATATAAGCAAAATACTTATAGTTGAGTCAAAATGTTTTCTCAGCAATGAGTTTCCTCCTGAGGGGTTAGCCGGGGTGCGGGGTATTTTCCTGTGGGCCAAAAGTATGAAGTTAATTAACCTAGCATTATGGTATTGATATTCATCGACTTTTCTAGACACATTTAAATTAAAAAAGGACAAAAACTACAGGCGAATTGATTGGTTGTTTTGGTTTTCAATGTTCTTTAGGATGTGTGTATTTAGGATGAATATATATATATATATATATATATATTATATATATATATATAATATATATATATATATATATATATATATATGGGAGGGATCAAATGAAAACCATGTTTTTAGTTAAAAACCATATTATTTATATATATATATATATATATATATATATATATATTATATATATATATATATATCTATATATATATATTATATAGGAGAGGCATCAAATGAAAACCATGTTTTTAATTAAAAACCATGAAAACCAGGTACCATCATTAGTGGACACGACAATCAAACCCTACCAAGTACCATCATTCTCCGCTCGTTAAAAATAAATCACGTTTTACATGCCCCACAATAAAAATCTTATTTTTCACCATCTTCTCATAACTGTCAATCAATGTTGTTGCCCCACAATAAAAAAATAAATCACGCCTCCTTAGTTTATTTCTCGTATCTCTGTAACTCGATCAACCAACAACATGTTCCTATCACAAAAAACTTATGCTACTAACATAATCCATAGAGTGGGAACGAACTTTTCTAATCCTCTAGGCCGTGGCAACATCTGTCAAGAAGAATGCTAATAGAGGACTGCATTCGGGTGACTTGCTTGATGACCCAACCCTATATCGCAACCCTCGCACTACCTGACATACACTCTGCCTGTCATCTCGTATGCACTGTAACAAGTGTGCATGCAGATGCATGTACCATGGGTAAGGCCTGTAAATGAACCGAACTTCGTTCATTTAACTTTTACCGAACACGAACACGAATACATTACCGAACACGTTTTTTGTTCATGTTCGTTCATTAAGAAAATAAAAATGTTCATGTTCGTTTATGTTTGTTCGTTAAGAAGCTAAATAAACAGTTCCCGAACATAAACGAACACAAATGATAATAATAAACGAACATAAATGAACCATAATAAACAAACAAAACTGAACAAGAAAAACCCTTAAATGATCATTTTGGAATTCTTAGGTGTATTAGTGGAAATTAAAATCTCACTAAACTTATAGATTTCTAGTAAAACTTAATACACTTATATTTAAAATGCTAACACATAATACCCTTTTATTAATATGTTAATATATATAAATAAATGAACTTAAATGAACAAACATAAACGGACATAAATGAACGAACATATATGAACGAACATAAACGAACGTTCATGAATGTAAACGAACGAACAAAACATGTGTTCATGTTTGTTCGTTTAATTAAACGAACATGTATTTTTTGTTCATGTTCGTTCATTTCCTAAATAAACGAACATAAACGAACTTCCCGCCGAACAGTTCATGAACGTTCGGTTCATTTACAGGCCTAACCATGGGCAAACCACTGGAACGCTTTGAAACAAATAATACAGTACATTAAGGGACTTCCTCCTACGGTCTTCATCTTACATACACATCAATCGGTTGTCGATCTCATGGCCTATACAGACACAAACTAGCCAGTGTAACACCCGCCTCCCAGGGCTCACCGTGGGGAGTGTTACGCATCGGATATACAGAACACATAGGAGTTATAGAGTACATAGCGGAAGTCTAACTTTAATTATACATCATGTATACAATACATTTGTTATAATAGATAATACCATTACACCAGTTTAACTATACTAGAGAATCCAAAACTTCAACAACATTCTAGAACTTTATTTTCTCATAAACTAGCTCGTAATCTTCAATCCCTGCAATCACTTGGCACCTAGGATGTGTGTCCATAAAAATAGAAAACATTTGAGACTCAACATAAAGCTTGTGAGTTCATAAACATGGAATTCTTCAAAATTCAAAACATGTTATTATTGACTATTGCATTAAGCAGATACAGCCATGGCAAACAGATAGGAACAGAGTAAGTACAGTATAAATTCACATAACCAGGCTATGTATACAAACTCCACTGGCTAAAGCAGAATCATACAAGCAGCCCTCAAGTATCCTATCAAGCATTGCCACATATCACAGACGCTATTAATAGTCAATTCTACAATTATTACCAGTTATCAGAACATCACATCCCGTTTTAAAAAACAGTTCAGAGGAACTCACCTCAATCAATCAAGTCAATGATATCGTCTGCTCAGGTTCACCGCTATCAGGTATTATCCTATAGGCAAAATAACATTATTTAAGCTATATTCTAGATATTAATAATTTTAGGGATAATTCGTTATCTTTTTCTATTTGTTGGTTTTATTCGGACACTTTCTTTTATCCTATGCCAACCCTTTGGTACAACCCTTACTAGTTGGCATAACTCGGGCATTTCTATTATACTCGAGCCAACCCTCGGGGTTACACAATACCTTCCCTAATGATAACCTTAAGGTCTAATAATAATAATAATAACAATAATAATTACTACAAAACTAAAAATAACAAATAATAATAATACTAACTATAACAATAAAAATAACAACTAGAATAATAATAATAACTATAAAGATAATAATAATAATATTAATAATAACTATATTAATACTAATACCTACAATAATAATAATAATAATAATAATAATAATAATATAATTATAATAATAATAATAATAATAATAATAATAATAATAATAATAATGACGACTATAATAATAATAATTAAAAATAACCTTAAATAATGGCGTACCTGAAAACTATCTACGGCAATTTGATGTAGAGTCTCCCCTACTCACGCTCTTAGTCGCGCTCCTACTCGAGTACCAAAACGACTACTAGCAATGTAACATCTCGTATTTTTGTTAATTGAAGGTCAATTTTTGTTAATTCTTATAAGACCTATTTATGCTATTTATGAAACTTGTGGGCAACTTATGTTTACTTCCTTTATTTTACAATATTTCTTGAAAAGTTAACTTAAACAATTAAATTGTACACAATAAAAATAATAACTATAATACTAATGTTAATAATACTAATAATAATAATATTATTAAATAATAATAATATTAAAGAATAATAATAATAATATTAACTAATAATAATAAAATTAAAAAAATAAATAAATAATGATAGTAATAATAATTTATAAAAACTTTTAAAGAATAATGTTTAAAAACTTAGTGTTTATTAACTCAAGGGGGCTGTTTTGTTAACATTGAAACTTTAAAAGAAAGTTTTTTTTATATAAATTATCAAAATGAAAACTACAGGGGCTAACTGTGTAAATAATTAAAACTCAAACTTTTTTTTCCTCTCTCATTCCCCGTTTTTCCGGTGACCTTCCGGCCGACCACCGTTCAAACTCCGGCGAGGCCCCAAACGTAGGCAAAACACGCGAAACCGAACCTCAAACGTTGTACAACCGATCTGTGAACTTATTCGGTTGCATTAAAAGCTTTAAATTGGGTTTAACATCGTGTAGGAGAGGAATGAACTCGGTAACCGATTCACATTAAACCTTCAAGCCGTTCGGGCATTAATACTCAATGATAATCAAATTAAAGACACCTACACGATCGTCTAACCATACCTAAGCTTCTACTCAACGTAATTTTACCTAAAAACACACAAACAAGGTGCTTCGATCATCAACACTGTCGCGGTCTGCAAGCTAATCAAAACCCATTCTCTGAACCATCTCAACTGAAATTGATAGAGGGCTTTCAACCTTTGAGTCACATGGAAGTTTCCTGCACAATTAATTGAATTTCCATTATCATTTGCATCGTGAACGCTATACCACTCGGGTTGCAACTATTTCCTCGGTCTGTGGCATCGAAATCGATCTTAATCAGGTAGGTTTAACACATCAATCTACTCGATTTCACTTAGGGATTAAAAGCCTAAGGTTAATTGGGTTGAAACTCATGAATCATTGCTCAATTTTGGGTTCGTTTGATCTAGGGTTCATGTGGAAATTTGGGGATTTGTTTAGGTTACATATTTAATAATTAAAAACCAATACATACTGCGGCTGAGAGCCTGGTTCACTGGTTAGGGTACTTCTCTCATACACATGAGGTCCCGGGTTCGAACCCGGGCACCATCATGTATTTTTTGAAGGATTTTAACCCTTAATTAAATTATAGAATTTTTTTTATAAATATAAAAATGGTTTTTGTAAACTTTAAATATTTTTAAAGACATTAAATTATTTTCTATATTTTTCTAAATTTAATTAATTAATTATCTTTTTAATAAAGCTTTTTAACAAAGGTTGTTTTTGGATTATTTCTACTAAAATGGATTTTGAATAATAAATTAATAAATTATTATTGGTCCAAATATTACTATTAATTATTATCATTAAAATCATGATCATTTCAAATGTTTATTCAAGTTTATATTTAAACTTCACTAGCTATTATGGATGATTTAATGTTATTTTCTTTATAATAATTTATATAAATGGTATATTTCTTTGTTACCTTATTTAGACTACTACAAAGATCCCCAAACTACACTTCAAAATTTAGACTACTATATTTCTTTGTTACATTATATTTCTTTGTTACATTATTTAGACTACTACAAAGATCCCCAAACTACACTTCAAAATTTAGTTCTCGTTAAATCAATAATTCTATTATTAAACTTAAATATTGTAAATACATATATTTAGATGCCTTGTGAGGATTTACGTTGGAACGGTGCTTATTATTATTCTTATTAATTTCCATTCTTACACTTATTTGTCAAATGAGTTTCCTTGCCCCTTTTATCTTTTCACACTATTTTGGGGTGAAACATGATTACTTATACATAATACACTTATAAACATTTAAGACTTGTAAATCACTTGCAATTCATTTTTATATTTTGTCATGGTTATTTGTGTGATGTAAGTGATTATATGAGATACATAGTTTGTTTACAGTCATTAACTATTGCTAGCCTGGCGACGTCTTAGATCTTTGGGCCTGACAAGCCTATTTGGTGCTAAAGCTGAGGTATTGCCGGCTCCTGATAACGTATGCTTGTTCATCATGGGAACCAAATACACTTAGCCAATATTATATATTTGTAATCAAGTCGAGGTTTGGTTGCAACGATTGTGTTCTATGACCTTACTAACTTATAACCTATGACATGAATTGCTGCTTGTAACCTTATTATTATTATATATAAAAACCTTGGAAACTCACCAACTATTTGTAGTTGACCTTTAATTTTATCATGTTTCAGGAAATCCCCAAGTTTAAAGTGGACTTTTGAAGCTTGCACTAAAACTAGGACTTGGACCTAGTTTAATAAATAAAATGTTTATGTAATGTTTGGAACTTATTTCATGTTTGAGACTTATGTTTGTTATGCCTTTGAAACTTATAATTTTAATATTTACATTTAAATATAGCGTTATGTGGTTGTGAACAATCTTAACCTCACATCTTGACGTTTTCGCCGTTAAGGTTGGGGTGTGACAGATTGGTATCAGAGCCCATAACTATAGGGATTTAGGCTATTAGAAATGGTGACATAGACTATAGCATATGCATGAACCTTATAGAATTATATTTCTATCTTGTAAAATTATATGGCTTGCATGCTACATAATGCTATGCCTTCTTACGTGCAATTTGATGCCTTAGCAAAGGATTGCCTAAACATTGTTACGTATCTCCCTAAACTTAACTTTGACTCTTTGACTCTCCCCGAACATGAAACCTCTTAATCTTATTCTCGACAACGCTTGGAATCTTATGCTTATGCTTATGACTTGGATCTTTAGACGATATGTCTAATCTATATAAATCTCATCAAGGTTTTGATTTCATGAACCTAAGAAATATTGTGTGACACATAGACACCTGTATTCTGGTTTTCCTGGCAAAAAGCCTTCGGGCTAAGGTAAGTGTTTTGCATAAATCCTACGGGACTAGTTACGCTTACCTGGGGATTTCTGGGATGAGTGATAAACTATGGTCAACATACACAAGTTTCTAAGGTGAATGGGTCAATTTACCTTGACGTGTCAATGTTTCCAAATGGTAACGCGTTACCAAATGGAATCATTCCATATGCCTTATAACTCTTGACTTATCCTTGTTTAAATTATAACCCATTATTCTCTTTTCTCGTGTCTAACTCATTTTGCATATTCGAGCATGTCTTGTCATCATGGAAAGCGTGGAAGTTCCTATCGTAAGCTAGCCGCCATGATTGCTCGACAAATGGCTGCTGTCATCCCGACCATGGTTGCTGAACTCAATAGCACTTTGATGACCAACTCTAGTAACAATGGAAATGGTCAAGGAGAGAATAGTGCTAACCAAGGGCGCAACAACCAAACTTGCACTTTCAAGCACTTTAGCTCTTTCAAGCCCACTAGTTTTAGTGGCAAGGAAGGAGCCACTGGTCTTCTTGAGTGGTTTGAAAGCATGGAGAACACTTTTGTCAATTGTGAGTGTCCCGAGGCACTCAAAGTCCGTTATGCCACTAGTATGCTCCAACAAAGGGCATTTACCTGGTGGAATAGCGAGAAGAGAAACGAGGAGCTGATGTTATTTTGGCACTTTCTTAGGATGAGTTCAAGAACATCACCATCGCGAAGTTCTGCCCGAGAAGTGAATTGCAAAAGTTGGAAGAAGAATTCTGGAACATGAAGCAAGATGGTGGTGATCATTTCGCCTACTCAACTAGGCATCATGAGTTAAGTATACTACTGCCTCATATGGTCGACACTGTCCCCTGCAATATCGAGAAGTTCATTAAGGGTGTACCACCCCAAATTCAAGATGCTGTGGTGGGTAGCCGACCCACAACCTTGGAAGAAGCCATTACTATCACCGCTCAAATCACCGAGAACCATATACGAGCGGGCACCATGTCTATGAAGGGTGCAAAGAAGGTAGAAAAGACAGCTACCGAGGCCGTTAAGGAAACTAAAGCTAAGCCATCTCATAACAACAACAACAAGAAGCGCAAGTTTACACCAGCACGCAACTATGCCGTGGCTGCACCCAAACAACCCCAAAGACAACTTGTACCTGTCCCTGCACCTGTGGCACAAGTGCCTAAGGCTAGAGCCTATGCTGGTCCTCAACCTATGTGCAACACGTGTAGGTATCATCATCCGGGGAATCAACCATGCCGTATCTGTACCTTATGCGGTAAATATGGGCACTAGGTGGCGACTTGTCACCATGCACCTAACAACGCCGCAATGGTCATAAACCGTGTTTGCTACAACTGTGGGGAACCTGGTGGGTAATGTTCCACAAGCCCGAGGACGTGCTTTCAATATCAACACTAACCAAGCACAAGCAAACAACGATGTGGTTAATGGTATGTTAACTTACTTTTAACTTTCGTGATCCGAATCTTTTCATACATTACCTGTATCATTAAATACCTTAAAAATTGAATAGGTATGTTTCTTATTAATAAGACGTATGCCTATGTTCTGTTTGATTCTAGAGCCGATAAGAGTTTTGTTTCATTAGAGTTTGAACTCATACTTGCTAAGTCACCTACGAAACTAGAAAGACCTCTCACCGTTGAAGTTGCCGATATGAAACTTGGTAGCTTTGACGTCATCATTGGTATGGATTGGTTAGCCAAACACCATGCCGAGATCGTTTGTTTCGAGAAGTGCATCCGTATACCGTTACCATATGGGGATACTTTGAAGGTGTTCGGCGAAAAATCTACCAAAGGGCTTAAACTCATGTCTTGCACTCAAGCCCGAAAGTTCTTAAGCAAGAAGTATATGGCCTTCTTGGCTTACGTGGTCAACACAAAAGTCAAAGGGAAAGAACTTAAGGATGTCCCTATCGTACGAGACTTTCCTGAAGTATTTCCCGATGACCTTAGTGGTTTACCTCCTGTGCGTGAAGTCGAGTTTAAAGTTGACTTGATACCGGGAGCAAACCCCGTGGCTAAGTCACCATATCGGCTTGCACCATCAGAAATGTAAGAACTTTCTAGTCAACTTTAAGAGCTAACCGAGAAGGGTTTCATTCGTCCTAGTTCTTCGCCTTGGGGTGCACCTGTCCTCTTCGTGAAGAAGAAAGATGGATCGTTTCGTATGTGCATCGACTATCGTGAGCTTAATAAGCTTACCGTCAAGAACCGTTATCCTCTTCCTCGCATCGATGACTTGTTTGATCAACTTCAAGGAGCTGCTATATTCTCTAAGATCGATTTATGTTCTGGCTATCATCAATTACGAGTCCATGATGATGACGTCCCAAAGACCGCGTTCCGTACTCGTTATGGACACTATGAGTTTATGGTGATGCCTTTTGGCTTAACTAATGCTCCTGCTGTCTTCATGAATATCATGAATCGAGTATGCAAGCCTTATCTAGATAAGTTTGTGATCGTCTTCATTGATGACATACTTATCTACTCCAAGACTAACACCGGGCATGAACTGCATTTGCGACAAGTTCTTGAGTTGTTGAAGAAAGAGCAATTGTACGTGAAGTTCTCGAAGTGTGACTTCTGGCTCGAGGAAGTTCAATTTCTAGGACACGTGGTGAATAGCCAAGGAATTCACGTTGACCCTGCAAAGGTGGAAGCTGTGAAGAATTGGTGTGTTCCCAAGACTCCGACCGAGATTCGTTCTTTCCTTGGTCTTGCTGGTTATTACCAACGATTCATCGCCAACTTTTCAAGGATCGCGAAGCCGCTCACTTCCTTGACACAAAAGAATAAACCATTCGAGTGGGGGCCCGACCAAGAAGAAGCTTTTGAAGCGTTAAAGCACAAACTGTGCAATGCTCCTATCTTGACCCTACCCGATGGAAACAATGATTTCACCGTATATTGTGATGCGTCAAAACAAGGCCTTGGTTGTATTCTTATGCAACGAGGAAAGGTCATAGCTTATGCATCAAGACAACTGAAGGTTCACGAGGTGAATTACACAACACATGATCTCGAGCTTGGTGCTGTTGTTTTTGCCTTGAAGATTTGGAGACATTACCTTTATGGTACGCAATGTATAGTCTACACCGATCACAAAAGCCTTCAACACGTTTTTAATAAAAAAGATCTCAATATGAGACAACGTCGTTGGGTGGAGTTGATTAGTGACTACGATTGCGATATTCGTTATCATCCTGGTAAAGCCAAGGTTGTGGCCAATGCACTAAGTCGAAAGATTCATAACAAGATGATTTCGTTCCAAGAAATTCATGATCGACGTCAATGGTTTGACACCTTGAGAGGGTTCGATACTGAAATTCGACTAGATGTCACGAGGCTCCTGTACTGCTACAAAACTTGAGAATAGATAGTGACATCGAGTCTGGTATCTTGGAGACTCAACAAATAGTTCAACGAGAAGGGAGAATGAAGGATGAACTGGAGCATAACCTTCTAACTCAATTGGAGACGAAACCTAATGGGTTGATGTATTTCGCGAACCGAATCTGGGCTCCAAATCATGATAATCTTCGTACTCTTCTCATGAATGAAGCTCATCAAACTCGTTATTCTATTCATCCTGGCTACGATAAGATGTACATGGACCTGCGTGGTCAATATTGGTGGCCTGGAATGAAGAAAGACATAGCGACTTATGTAGCTAAGTGCCTCACGTGTACGAAGGTTAAAGCCGAACATCAACGTCCAAGTGGGTTACTTGAACAACCTGAGATTCCTAGTGGAAGTGGGAACATATATCTATGGACTTCATAACTAAGCTACCCCGAACCTCCCGAGGACACGATAGCATATGGGTGATCGTCGACCGATTGACCAAATCGGCATATTTTATACCCATATGTGACACTTACAAGACATCAAGGTTGGCTCGTATATACGTTGATGAAATTGTAAGTCGTCATGGGGTACCGCTTCACATCATATCTGACCGAGACGCTCGCTTCACTTCGCACTTTTGGTCGTCTATGCAAGAACTCTTGGGTACTCAATTGGATCTAAGCACGGCTTACCATCCCCAAACTGATGGTCAAACTGAGCGAACGATCCAAACCTTGGAGGATTTGCTATGCCTTTGCGTCCTTGACTTTGGTGGTGATTGGGATACGCATTTACCGCTCGCGGAATTTTCGTATAAGAATAGTTATCACTCGAGTATCAAGATGGCACCGTTCGAAGCACTTTATGGTCGTAAATGTCGTTCACCAATCTGTTGGACCGACATTGGTGAAAACTTTGTCACTGGTCCTGAACTTATACAAGAGACGACCGATAAAGTTTCTATTATCCGCAAGAACCTTGAAGTGGCGAGAAGTCGTCAAAAGAGCTATGCTGATAAGCGACGTAAGCCATTAGAATTTCAAATTGGGGATATGGTTCTTCTAAAGGTCTCACCGTGAAAAGGTGTTATTCGCTATGGAAAAAAGGGCAAATTGGTTCCAAGATTTGTAGGGCCTTTCAAAATCCTAAAAAGGATTGGGAAAGTGGCTTATAAACTGGAGTTACCTTCCGACCTTAGTGGAGTTCATCCTGTATTTCACGTCTCAAATTTGAGAAAGTGCTTGGCTGACGAAAGTCTTCATGTTCCGTTGGAAGACATCCAGATTGACGAGTCATTGCATTTTGTCGAGAAACCTATTGAGATCATGGATCGCATAATGAAGAAGACTAGAACCACAACAACCCCAATCGTCAAGGTTCGTTGGGAAAATAAACATGACGCTGAATTTACTTGGGAACGTGAGGACCACATGAAGAAGAGATACCCGTTCTTATTTGTATAGTTTCATTTCTTTTAATTTCGGGACGAAATTCTTTTAAGTTAGGGAGACTGTAACATCTCGTATTTTTGTTAATTGAAAGTTAATTTTTGTTAATTCTTATAAGACCTATTTATGCTATTTATGAAACTTGTGGGTAACTTATGTTTACTTCCTTTATTTTACAATATTTCTTGAAAAGTTAACTTAAACAATTAAATTTTACACAATAAAAATAATAATTATAATACTAATGTTAATAATACTACTAATAATAATATTATTAATAATAATAATAATATTAAAGAATAATAATAATAATATAACTAATAATAATAAAATTAAAAAAATAAATAAATAATGATAGTAATAATAATTTATAAAAACTTTTAAAGAATAATGTTTAAAACTTAGTGTTTATTAACCCAAGGGGGCTGTTTTGTTAACATTGAAACTTCAAAAGAAAGTTTTTTTTACATAAATTATCAAAATGAAAACTACAGGGGCTAACTGTGTAAATAATTAAAAATCAAACTTTTTTCCCCTCTCATTCCCCGTTTTTCCGGTGACCTTCCGGCCGGCCACCGTTCGAACTCCGGCGAGGCCCCAAACGTAGGCAAAACACGCGAAACCGAACCTCAAACGTTGTACAACCGATCTGTGAACTTATTCGGTCGCATTAAAAGCTTTAAATTTGGTTTAACATCGTGTAGGAGAGGAACGAACTCGGTAACCGATTCACATTAAACCTTCAAGCCGTTCAATCATTAATACTCAATGATAATCAAATTAAAGTACGTTTGCGATTGTTATTTGCTTTCATTAATGTGTCGGGGTCTCTCCGGAAGCAGTCTCTCTATCTGCCAAGATAGAGGAAAGACTGGCCACCACCTACCCCTCCCAGACCCTGCTCTTGAGTGTGACTTACTAGGTATGTTTGTTTGTTTGTTTGATAATCAAATTAAAGACACCTACACGATCGTCTAACCATACCTAAGCTTCTACTTACCTAAAAACACATAAACAAAGTGCTTCGATCATCAACAGTGTCGTGGTCTGTAAGCTAATCAAAACCCATTCTCTGAACCATCTCAATTGAAATTCATAGAGGGCTTTCAACCTTTGAGTCACGTGGAAGTTTCCTGCACAATTAATTGAATTTCCATTATCATTTGCATCGTGAACGCTATACCACTCGGGTCACGACTATTTCCTCAGTCTGTGGCATCGAAATCGATCTTAATCAGGTAGGTTTAACACATCAATCTACTCGATTTCACTTAGGGATTAAAAGCCCTAAGGTTAATTGGGTTGAAACTCACGAATCATTGCTCAATTTTGGGTTCGTTTGATCTAGGGTTCATGTGGAAATTTGGGGATTTGTTTAGGTTACATATTTAAGAATTAAAAACCAATACATACCGCGGCTGAGAGCCTGGTTCACTGGTTAGGGTACTTCTCTCACACACATGAGGTCCCGGGTTCGAACCCAGGCACCATCATGTTATTTTTTTGAAGGGTTTTAACCTTTAATTAAATTATAGAATTTTTTTTATAAATATAAAAATGGTTTTTGTAAACTTTAAATATTTTAAAGACATCAAATTATTTTCTATAATTTTTCTAAATTTAATTAATTAATTATCTTTTTAATAAAGCTTTTTAACAAAGGTTGTTTTTGGATTATTTCTACTAAAATGGATTTTGAATAATAAATTAATAAATTATTATTGGTCCAAATATTACCATTAAATTATTATCGTTAAAATCATGATCATTTCAAATGTTTATTCAAGTTTATATTTAAACTTCACTAGCTATTATGGATGATTTAATGTTATTTTCTTTATAATAATTTACATAAATGGTATATTTCTTTGTTACATTATTTAGACTACTACAAAGATCCCCAAACTCCACTTCAAAATTTAGTTCTTGTTAAATCAATAATTCTATTATTAAACTTAAATCTTGTAAATACATATATTTAGGTGCCTTGTGAGGATTTACGTTGGAACGACGCTTATTATTATTCTTATTAATCTCCATTCTTATACTTATTTGTCAAGTGAGTTTCCTTGCCCCTTTTTATCTTTTCACACTATTTTGGGGTGAAACATGATTACTTATACATAATACACTTATAAACATTTGAGACTTGTAAATCATTTTCAATTCATCTTTATATTTTGTCATGGTTATTTGTGTGATATAAGTGATTATATGAGATACATAGTTTGTTTACAATCATTAACTATTGCTAGCCTGGCGACGTCTTAGATCTTTGGGCCTGACAAGCCTATTTGGTGCTAAAGCCGAGGTATTGCCGGCTCCTGATGATGTATGCTTGTTCATCATGGGAACCAAATACACTTAGTCAATCTTATATACTTGTAATCAAGTTGAGGTTTGGTTGTAACGATATGTGTTCTATAACCTTACTAACTTATAACCTATGACATGAATTGCTACTTGTAACCTTGTTATTATTATGTATGAAAACCTTAAAAACTCACCAACTATTTGTAGTTGACCTTTATTTTTATCATGTTTCAGGAAATCCCTAAGTTTAAAGTGGACTTTTGAAGCTTGCACTAAAACTAGGACTTGGACCTAGGTTAATAAATAAAATGTTTATGTAATGTTTAGAACTTATTTCATGTTTAAGACTTATGTTTGTTATGCCTTTGAAACTTATAATTTTAATATTTACATTTAAATATAGCGTTATGTGGTTGTGAACAATCTTAACCCTCACATCTCGACGTTTCCGCCGTCAAGGTTGGGGTTTGACAAGGAACACCCAATGGGGTATTGAAAACTCGGGATTCTCTTTATATTACAGCGTTCCTAAAGAAACTTATGTTCTAAATTCAACCTTAAGACTTCTATTTATAAGATAGCAGAAAGCAGGTGAAAAAGTTTCAGGAGCGATGTGGGATTACAGGTTGATGCGTCTGAATTTCTATTCTTTAATTTGGAATATGAAAGTTTAATATAATATTATTATAATATTATATTATTATAATTAATTCAGTTGTTTAACTCGTTTTTCTCTTATAGCTTTTTATTTATAATGCTTAATAAAATTTCGAATATGTCGCTGTGACGGGCTTATTTTTCTCTACGAGTCAACCTAAGTTTCGTAAAAAACGGAGCAAGTTCGAATATAATATATTATTATTATATTTAAAAGGTCTCTTATAACATAAAAATTTCATCTAAAAACCTCAAACTTTAAATAGACAATTTACTCATTACCTACTCGTTTGACAATACATGAAATACGAAGTTCATATGACTCAAACGCTCGGGATGTTACATTCTCCTCCCCTTAAGAGAATTTCGTCCTCGAAATTCGAAGGTTACTCGAATAGTTGAGGATATTTGACTTTCATTTCTCTTGCTAATTCCTAAGTCTTCTCGGGTCCTTTCTGACCTTGCCACTGGACCAATACTAGTGGAATTATTTTCTTTCTTAATTTTCGTTCTTGAGAATCAAGAATCTTTATCGGTTTTTCAGTAAAGTTTAATTTCTCGTCTACTTTCACGTCCTCTAATGGCATTGCTTGAGTCAGATCTGCCAAACACTTCCTTAGGTTCGATATATGAAAAGTATCGTGAATACCTTTCAAAGTTTTAGGTAATTCTAGCTTGTATGCAACTGGACCAATTCTTGCGATGATTTTGAACGGTCCAATGTACCTGGGACTTAACTTCCCGCGTTTACCGAATCGCATTACTCCTTTCCATGGTGAGACTTTCAACACCACATAGTCTCCTTCTTGAAATTCTAAAGGTCTCCTTCTGTTAACTGCATAACTCTTCTGTCTATCCTGAGAAGCCTTTAGTCGTTGTCTGATTTGTTGGATTTCTCAGTTGTCTCGAGAATAATTTCGGTTTTGGTCAATTGATCATCCCCTACTTCTGTCTAACAGATGGGAGTTCTGCATTTCCTACCATATAAGGCTTCAAATGGTGCAGCCTTAATGCTGAAATGGTAGCTGTTTTTATAAGAAAATTCAATCAAAGGCAAATGATCATCCCAGCTACCTCCAAAATCAATCACGCAAGCACGTAACATGTCTTCTAAAGTTTGAATTGTTCGCTCACTCTAACCATCGGTCTGAGGATGATATGCAGTGCTTAAACTGATTTTGGTTCCAAGTTCCTTTTGGAAACTTGTCCAGAATCTGGAAGTGAATTGGCTATCTCTATCGGAGATAATGGATAAAGGCACTCCGTGCTTACTTACTATTTCATCAATGTATATCTTGGCTAGTTTTTCTATTGGATAGCTCTCACTTATGGGTAGAAAATATGCTGACTTGGTTAGCCTGTCAACCACGACCCATACAACATTATATCCTTTTCGTGTTCTTGGAAGTTTCGTGACAAAATTCATGGTCACTCTATCCCATTTTCATACTGGCAACTCCAACTGTTGTAACTGACCAGTTGGTTTTTGATGTTCAATGTTAACTTCCAGACATGTTAAGCATTTCTCAATGTACAGTGCTATGGATCTTTTCATATTAGGCCACCAGTAGTGATTTCGAATATCTTTATACATTTTGTTGCTCCAGGATTGATCGTGTTATCGTGGTTGGATCAAAAACAAATTAATATTAAAGACTTAAATACCTATAACTAGTACGGGTAAGTAAGGTCGTCTCCTCAGGGAATATGTGGAAAGTGTTTAACTAACGTGACTCAATCAACTAAAATACTTAAACTTTATAATAAAAGATTGAAACTTGGAATGGATTAATGAACACAACTGCATAAAGCAACAACTTGATAATTGATTTTAACACTTATGGGAAAAAGGCAACCACTTTTAAGATTCAAGTTCAAGGATCCACACTTGGTTTCATAAGAATTGATTGGGAATCACATAGACATGATTTTGCAAAATCGTTTGATTAAAGTGATAATTATGAAACAAACTTTTAAGACTCGCTCGCTCACACAATTACCAACTTACTTATGCAAAGAATTCACATACATGACAAACTGCTCACGATGCAAGGAAACCGAGTGCGAATGAAAGCACACAAATACTTAAACATAAACAAGTCTTTTAACTTTAAACAAACGTACAATTATATTCTTGTGTCAAGAGAACATAACCCAAAACATCAATTCCAACTACCCTAGTGCTTCACTTACAAGAACTCTCCTCCCGAAAGTGATTACGAACAAGATTAGCCGCTCATTGGCATGATTGTATCTTCAATGCTTGATTTGATGTTGTTAAGACTTGATCCGGGTGAAACCGTGGTGACAAAAACTTCCAAAATCGTCTTCAAAACCTCTAAAATTCGTCCCCAAAAAATCCCCTTCGAAACCCTAATGATTGGGTTCAAAAAGGTGAGAAAATCCTCAAAATCCGGAGGTTGTTAGAGTGACCGGCGTATCATACGGTGACCCCGGCGTATCATACGCCGGTCATGAGGTTTTACGGAGCTCTTTCACTGGAATTTATTCAGGATACGCTGGCTGATACGGTGCCTGATACGGTGGTGCCAGATTGACCTGATTTTACTCCATCTTTCGTGTAATAGCACATCCGGTCCTTCCACTTGCTCTAATACTTCCATAAAGCTCTCAAAATAAGTACTTTTGTCTTCTACCACCTGCAAACATTAACACACTCAAAGTACACATGTTCGATACTAATATTCGTATAAAACAAAGCAATTAACCCTTATAAGTATCGAATAAACACCCTACGATCACATCCCCACACTTATTCTTTGATTGACCTCAAGCAAAGCCTTCTTGTAACATTTCAACACTAACCAATCAAAAACATTAAGATCCCTCTTGCACTGTGTGAGTTAAGGTCCCAAAACATACCTAGTTTCAAGATTTACATCATTCAAGATTGTCAACCCAACAAGTATATTTGATTCCTTGTTTTAAACCTAGAATCGCCCAATTAAGTCAACTTGCTTCAAGTTTATAACATACATGCATTCACACCTTCTCACAATCAATCTCTCCTCTCGGTTTGTTTTCTGGACTAGTGATAGTATACTAGTATATCTGTAACACTCAAAACCAATAATGTACATTATCTCATAAGCTCGTATATACATCACATCTCCATCAACAAACACAAAACAATACACAAATCAAGAGGGCTTTTAAGGTTGTAATGGTAGGCTAAGGTGAAGGGTGAGTAAAAGGGATTGAAGTGGCAAAAGTGCATAAAATCCAATTTCGAAAGGCTGAATTCATGACCACATAACCTCACTTGGATCGCATTGACCCGGACACACTATAGTAATTCACTCTATTTTTGGCGCTTTATATTTGGGTCATTTTGACCTTATATATAGCCACCTTTTCTTTTTTTTTTTCCTTTTTTCTTTTTTCTTTTTATTATTATTATTATTTTTTATCTCTTTTTTTTTTTTTTTTTTTTGCTGAATATTATTAACACACTGAAGTAGAGGAACATATAAATAAACAATTTAAGCACTTCCTAAATTTGGATTTCACTGCACGGGTTTAAAAGAAAAGGCTCAAGGTTTATTGGTTTGGTGATATAGGTTCATACAAAAGAATTGTTTGGGGCTCAACAGGGTTTCTACAGGGAATAAGTTAAGGTGGGGAAATCAAATAAAAGGCTTAAACAAAAGGCTTATCCTAGTGCCTCCATCATGTTCGTGCACCGTAACGGTTCAAGATCTTGACATGTATAAGATACACGAGTTCTAAAATAAGTGCACATTATGGTAACCACTCAAGAAAAGAAAAGAGCTATTAGATATGATATGAATAATGCTCAAGTAAGCTCAAGTTCTCACGGAAACGGTTGAATAGGCTAAGGATGTGAAGCATGCATATTATCTACCTTCTAGCTTGTTATACTTAATTGAGCAATCCTATTTCCGCTTATAACAACTACTTGTTGAGAAAACTTTCCTAAGGCTTTCAACTAACCATGTCAAAGGACCTCTACATGTGCACAAGCAAGTAGTAGTTAATGATTTACATCAAAAATTAGGTTTAATGCACAATTAAGCTCACTTGAGGCTAATTTCAAAAAAAATCATTGAATTTTTCCCTTATCCCCTCATCCCCACACTTGAGGTACGTTGTCCTCAATGTATGTTTTGCAATATTATAACGGATTATAGAGATGAGGTTCTCGAGTCACCTGGTCCAGCGTATGTGTGGGCGTATGTCGGGTGTTTTCCAGGGACAGAGCAGCGTACGTTGCCCTCATTGCACACAAAGGTCGAAATACATACCTGCTGAGTTCATGGGTTTTCCCCACACTTGACCTTCTGCAACTGGTGAGTAAGAAGAACACGAAAGAAAAACATAAAACGAAAAAAAAAACAAATGAAAAATAGCACTAAAACTCACTTTCGTAGGAATCACGATTGCATTTAGCGTATGCAATAAGCCTTTTAAACCACTCGGTAGATCCGAGTGGACGAGTGGAGTCTCGTGAGGGTTTCTAGTGAACACACCCACAAAGTTCACCGGGTTGCCTCCCGGAGAGCGCTAAGTTTTAGGTCTTCAGCCAGACCAAATACCCGATCATTGTTAGGTGACTTCATTAATTGGATTGCTTACAAAGAAACTCTCTGATTGTAGTTGTGACCCATTGATATCATGTGCTTCCAAATATGGTTTAAGACGATGTCCATTCACTACCTGTCGTATATGATCATCAAAGTCCTCAATCTCCACATCACCAAATTGGCCAACACGTGTAATAAGATACGGGCCCGTCCATTTACTTTTTAACTTTCCCGGAAACAGTTTTAGTCGAGAGTTGTATAACCAGACCTTCTGACCAATTTCAAAGTGTTTCAGTCTCAGTTTTGCATCATGAACTTTTTTCATTTTGGCCTTGTAAGCGGAAGCACATTCGAATGCCTCTTCTCGCAATTCTTCTAATTCACATAACTTCAATTTCCGCTCGTTACCTGCAAGATCAACATTCATGTTAACATTTTTAATGGCCCACAATGCACAATGAACCAACTCAACAGGGAGATGGCACCCTTTGCCATAGACCAATCGGTATGGCGTGGTTCCAATAGGAGTTTTATACGCAGTTCGATATGCCCATAAAGCATCATCCAACTTGGTGGACCAATCCTTACGATCGGTTCGGACGGTTTTCTGCAAAATATCTTTAATTTGCCTATTGGACACCTCAACCTGACCACTTGTTTGAGGGTGGTAAGGTGTTGCAACCCGATGGTCCACTCCATAGCGTTTGAGTAATTTGCCAAAATAAAAGTTTTTAAAATGTGTTCCCCCATCACTGATTATTACACGTGGAATTCCAAATCGTGAAAAAATGTTTGCTTGGACAAACTTACATACAACGCTATGGTCATTTGTTTTGGTGGGAATTGCTTCAACCCATTTAGACACATAATCTACCGCCACCAAGATGTATAAATTGCCAAAAGAATTAGGAAACGGACCCATGAAATCGATTCCCCAGACATCAAATATGTCTACTACCAGAATCGGCTGCATGGGCATCTCGTTACGTTTTGAAATACTACCCATTTTTTGACAATTTATACAATTCTTTGCAAATTCAAAAGCATCTTTAAAAATGGTGGGCCAATAAAGGCCACATGATAAAACTTTATGTCCCGTCTTTTGGCCACTGAAATGCCCGCCACATGCAGATGCGTGTAGCATGCCTAGGACACTTGGGATCTCGTCATCTGGAATGCATCGTCGAATGATTTGATCGGCTCCAACTTTGAACAAATCAGGCTCATCCCAAATGTAATGTTTTGCTTGAGCCATAAATTGTTGCTTTTTCTTCTTTGTCCAATGGTCCGGAAGTGTACCTGCGGCCAAATAATTTGCAAAGTTAGCATACCATGGAGTGGTGGAAATAACTAATAGCTGTTCATCAGGAAAGTTGTCGTTAATTTCTTGGGATTGATCTTCCTCTACGGATACAATACGTGACAAATGGTCCGCAACGACATTTTCACTTCCTTTCTTGTCACGAATCTCCAAATCAAACTCTTGAAGTAGAAGAATCCATCTGATTAACCTTGGTTTAGCATCTTTTTTCTCCATTAAATATCGAACCGCACTATGATCAGAGTACACTATTACCTTGCTCCCCCAAATGTAAGACCTAAATTTATCAAGAGCATATACAACTGCAAGCAATTCTTTTTCAGTAGTAGTGTAATTCATTTGAGCACCATCTAACGTTCTGCTAGCATAATAAATAACCACCGGTTTTTTATCTACCCGTTGACCCAAAACAGCCCCAATTGCAAAGTCACTTGCATCACACATAATTTCAAATGGTCGTGACCAATCAGGTGCTTGCAGTATTGGGGCCTCAACCAATTTGTCTTTTAACATATTAAAAGCATCCAAACATTCATTATCAAAGTTAAACGGGACATCTTTTAAGAGCAATTTGCATAATGGTTTGGTGATTGTGCTAAAACCTTTAATGAATCTTCTATAAAATCCAGCATGACCTAAAAATGAACGTATACCTTTAACATTTGTGGGAGGAGGCAAAGTAGAAATAACCTTGATTTTAGCATGATCCACCTCAATCCCACGTTTTGAAATCACATGCCCTAAAACAATTCCTTCTTGTACCATAAAATGACTTTTCTCCCAGCTTAAGACAAGATTAGTTTCAACACATCGTTTTAACACTTTGGACAATTGTTCAAGACATGTTTCAAAGGATGGGCCAAAAATTGAAAAATCATCCATGAAAATTTCTAAGCTATCCCCAACCATATCTGAAAAGATACTCATCATGCACCTTTGAAAGGTGGCTGGGGCGTTACACAATCCAAATGGCATTCGTCTAAATGCAAAAGTACCATATGGGCAGGTAAACGTGGTCTTTTGTTGGTCATCTGGATGAATAGCGATTTGATTGTACCCTGAGTAACCATCTAAGAAACAATAAAATTTCTGACCTGAAAGTTTCTCGATGATTTGATCAATGAAAGGCAATGGAAAGTGATCCTTAGATGTAGCATTATTTAACTTTCTGTAATCAATACATACTCTCCATCCGGTCACCGGCCGAGTAGCTACTTGGTCACCTTTTTCATCTTTCACGATTTGAATCCCAGCCTTTTTTGGAACAGTCTGGGTTGGACTCACCCAAGTACTATCAGATATTGGATAGATGATCCCGACATCCAACCATTTGAGCACTTCCTTCTTTACTACTTCCCGCATGTTTGGATTCAATCGTCTTTGCATGTCACGGGTTGGTTTCGCCTCTGGATTAGTGATAATCTTATGCATAACAATCGCAGGACTAATTCCCTTAAGATCCGCTATCGTCCAACCTATGGCTGCCTTATGTTCCATAAGGACCCCCATGAGTGCTTGCTCTTGTTCTTCACTTAAGTTAGCTGCAATAATGACCGACAAAGTTTTGTTATTTCCCAGAAAAGCATACTTTAAATGTTTAGGAAGCTCTTTCAGTTCTGATTGTGGTGGTTCTTCTAATGATGATTTCAGTTTCGTGTCAATATGCTCCAGTAAGCTCTCTACTTGATGGGTCCAAGTGGGTCGACCTTCTTGCATAGCTTTCACCTCTTCTTGTTGCATTTGGTGCTCCAATGTCTCCTCATTTTCATATAAGTCCCTGTCACACAAATAACACAACTCCGTGGTCTCATCCTCACTTTCGTGGGGATTACACCCATCAATAATGTCCGCCATGAAACATTCATTATTGATTGGAGAGTCAAATGTACGGGAAAAAACATTCAATCTTAACCTTTTGTTTCCAAATGCCATATCGACTGTGCCCGTCATGCAATTAATCAAACATTGAGCAGTTTTCAAAAATGGTCTCCCTAATATGACATTGGGTTGTTTATTACTCAATGGTGTTGCATAATCAAGCACTAAAAAATCGACTGGGTAATAGAAATCTTCCACTTTGACTATCACATCAGTTAATAATCCACGAGGAAGCTTAAGGGATAAATCTGCCAATACCACCGTGGTGTCGGCCTTTTGTAAAGGTCCAAAATCATATTGGTCATACAAGCTTCCTGGTAGGATACTAACACTCGCTCCAAGATCCAAAAGTGCCTTATTTATTTAAAGGTACCAACTTGGATAGAAATTAAGGTGCTCCTGGGTCTTGGAGTTTTGGTGGAAGAGTCCCTGACAACACTGCATTTACATTATCAACCAAATCAAGTTTCTTTGGGATTTTGTGCTGTCGCTTTTGAGTACACATCTCTTTGATATACTTAGCGTATGCTGGAATTTGTTTAATTGCATCTAGAAATGGTAAATTAATTTTAACTTGTTTTAACACTTCCCAAATTTCATCTTGTTGAGGACCACGTTTTTTAGGAACTGTTTTTGATTGATCAATTAATGCTGAAGGATAGGGAATGGTATTCGCCTCCATTCCCTTCCTTTGAGTGACAGATGTGTGTGGTTGTACAGTTTCTTTTTCCAATTCTTGAAAAGACACTTTTTTAGAAGGTTTGGGAACTGTTACCTCCACATCATTGTCACTCTCATCAGTTTCACCAAGATCTTCGACCACTCCCTCAACAAATGATGGTGGTGGGGAGACTTTATTATTATAAATCTTACCATTTCTAAGGGCACTTACCTGAGCAATGTGCACATTCTTTGAACTTGAAGCTTGATGTTGAGGGTTCTTCGTTGTATCACTTGGAAGCTTCCCCGGTTCCCGTTCTGACAGTTGTTCAGCTAATTGCCCAAGTTGTTTAGCAATAGCTTCATTAGTCTTTTCTTGAACCTCTTTGAATTGTTTGAATTCCTTCATGTCTTTTGCTAAGTCTTGAATTGCTGTTAATATTGCATTTTCATTACCATTTGAAGACCCTTGTTGATTCCTCTGTTGATGAGGACCTCCTTGCTGGTAGTTCCCTTGATTATAGTTGTTCCTTTGATAGCCGCCTTGATTGTAATTTTGTTATCGACCTTGGTATTGATTATTGCCTTGATTTGGTACCTGAAAAGGAGGATTCAATTGGTTAGTATTATTACCATATCTAAGATTTGGGTGGTTTCGCAAACCAGGATGATAGGTGTTAGAATTCATGTCATATGTCTTCCTTTCTCCTTGGCTTTGGACCTGATGTATTTCTTCACTTTTTCCCAAATTCAAATAACATGTCATCGATGTGTGGCCAATGTCATTGCACATATCACATACTTCATACTCATTAGATATGTGTGCCACACTACTTTTTCCAACTTTTAAGCTTGCAATTTCCCGTTCCAAACTAGCAATTCTGTCCATAGCCCCTTGATCATTGACCATCTTCATATTTGCCACTCTTGACCTTCGACTTGACTGTGCACGCTTTTTAGATATCACACTCATCCTTTCTAGTATATTCCAGTCGTCATCTTCATGATTTAAGGTAAATGTGCCTGCACTTGTAGAGTTTACATCTCTTGCATCTTCTGGGGAGAGACCATCATAGAATGCTGATATCAGTTCCCATTTAGCTATCCCATGATGTGGACATGTTCTCAGCATTTCCTTGAATCTGTGAAAGGCTTCATGAAACTATTCCCCCGGTTGTTGTGTAAAGCCTCGAATTGCCCGTCTTGCATCACTTGTTCTTTGAGAAGTGTAGTATTCATCTAAAAATAACTGTTGCATTTGAACCCAAGTATGGATACTTGCAGACGGCAAAGATAAAAACCATTGCTTGGCTTTATCTTTGAGTGTAAATTAGAAAAGTACCAACTTTACTTCCTCGGGCGAGAAACCTTGACCACCTATAGTACTACAAGATGCTTCAAATTCAGATATGTGCAGGTATGGTTCTTCAGTTGCTATTCCATGAAAATGAGGTAGAATGCCTAAACATTGGGGTCGGACTTCAAATGCTCTCCCTCGTTGTGTTGGTGGAACAATGGGAGATGAATTGATGGCAATGGCGGGACGGAAATGACTATCCACGCCATGTGCAGGTACATAATGTTGAACTCCCGGATTAGCTGGTATACCATTGAATAATTGTGCTCCTTGATTGGGGAATTCTGGTGGTTGTGCATAACCATCTCAATCATGGTTTGGTTGACGGTTCCGATAACCTGGTTGATTTCTATAATTTTCAAAATTTTGTTGAACCGGACCATCCATATCTTCTTGATCCTCAATCCATTCGTCCACATAATTAGTATGATGACTACCTTCCATTGAAAACCTCTCATCATGACTATGATGGCTACCTTCCCCATTATGCTGAAAACTTGGATTTCGGATCCAAACATTTGGTATTTGTTGAAAATTTGCAGGGGGAGGTTGGTGTTGTACTCCTTGATTAGCAGGGATCGGCCCCTGAGGTTGAGGTTGCACAGGTGGTGCTTGATGTGGAGGATCATCAGGTGGCGGGAACACAGGTAATGGGATGTCACCCAAAGGTTGGTTGACTGGTGGCCCTCCTTGGTTTTCTGGGTTATTCATCCCTCTAGATGGATTACTTTCTGGTGTCCTTGAAAGTCGATTTAAAATCCGATGAGCTGTTGCCGATGATGTACCTTCCTCTGATCTTGTTTGGCCACGAATCTGAGAAGTTCTTGAAGTTGATGTTTTCTGAAATACTCGATTTTCTCTTGCAGTCTTCTCGATTTCTGGATCAAAGTGCAAAGGTGATGTCCTGCCTGAAAATCTTGTATGCATGAACGTAAGGGTTGTCTGCAAACAAGAAAACACAAGAATACCTCGCGTAATACTGAACAAGAAAAACAATTAAAAAAAAAAAAAAAGAACAGAACAGTAAAATATTTTTTTTTTTTTTGTTTATGAATTTACGAAGGAAACAAATAAAAGCAATTAAACACTAAGCGCACTAATTCCCCGGCAACGGCACCATTTTGATCGTGTTATCGTGGTTGGATCAAAAACAATTAATATTAAAGACTTAACTACCTATAACTAGTACGGGTAAGTAAGGTCGTCTCCTCAGGGAATATGTGGAAAGTGTTTAACTAACGTGACTCAATCAACTAAAATACTTAAACTTTATAATAAAAGATTGAAACTTGGAATGGATTAATGAACACAACTGCATAAAGCAACAACTTGATAATTGATTTTAACACTTATGGGAAAAAGGCAACCACTTTTAAGATTCAAGTTCAAGGATCCACACTTGGTTTCATAAGAATTGATTGGGAATCACATAGACATGATTTTGCAAAATCGTTTGATTAAAGTGATAATTATGAAACAAACTTTTAAGACTCGCTCGCTCACACAATTACCAACTTACTTATGCAAAGAATTCACATACATGACAAACTGCTCACGATGCAAGGAAACCGAGTGCGAATGAAAGCACACAAATACTTAAACATAAACAAGTCTTTTAACTTTAAACAAACGTACAATTATATTCTTGTGTCAAGAGAACATAACCCAAAACATCAATTCCAACTACCCTAGTGCTTCACTTACAAGAACTCTCCTCCCGAAAGTGATTACGAACAAGATTAGCCGCTCATTGGCATGATTGTATCTTCAATGCTTGATTTGATGTTGTTAAGACTTGATCCGGGTGAAACCGTGGTGACAAAAACTTCCAAAATCATCTTCAAACCTCTAAAATTCGTCCCCAAAAAATCCCCTTCGAAACCCTAATGATTGGGTTCAAAAAGGTGAGAAAATCCTCAAAATCCGGAGGTTGTTAGAGTGACCGGCGTATCATACGGTGACCCCGGCGTATCATACGCCGGTCATGAGGTTTTACGGAGCTCTTTCACTGGAATTTATTCAGGATACGCTGGCTGATACGGTGCCTGATACGGTGGTGCCAGATTGACCTGATTTTACTCCATCTTTCGTGTAATAGCACATCCGGTCCTTCCACTTGCTCTAATACTTCCATAAAGCTCTCAAAATAAGTACTTTTGTCTTCTACCACCTGCAAACATTAACACACTCAAAGTACACATGTTCGATACTAATATTCGTATAAACAAAGCAATTAACCCTTATAAGTATCGAATAAACACCCTACGATCAAGGATGCATTGTGTATTTGGACTTGTGGGCTTCATCTAATACTTTGTCCTGAATACCTCCAAAGTTTGGGATCTAAATTCTCTGACCAAATCGTAGGACTCCATCCATTCCTTGAGTCAATAATTTCTGGTTACCCATCATTCTTTCAGACTGAATATTCTCATCTTTCAACGCCTCAATTTGAGCATTCTTGATTTGGTCTTTCTAATCAAGCTTGACATCTATCTTTAGTGCTTTTACGCTAATCGGTTTAACTCTTTCTTTTCGACTGAGAGCATCCGTGACTACGTTAGCCTTTCCTGGATGGTATTTGATTTCACAATCATAGTCATTGAGAAGTTCCATCCACCTTCTTTGCCTCATGCTTAACATCTTTTGATTAAAGATGTGTTGTAAGCTCTTATGGTCTGAGTATATTACACACTTAGTACCATTCAAGTAATGTCCCAAATCTTTAAGGTAAACACTATGGCACCCAATTCAAGTTCGTGCGTAGTATAGTTCTTTTCATGAATTTTTAGTTGTCGTGATGCATAGGCTATAACCTTGTCACGTTGTATCAACACACAACCTAAACCATTATATGAGGCATCACAATATATTACAAAGTCTTCATTACCATCTGGTAATGAAAGTATAGGAGCACTACTAAGCTTTTGTTTTAGAAGGTTGAAAGCTTCTTCTTGCTTTGGTCCCCAGTCTCTTTTGAGTCAAAGATGTTAAAGGGGTAGCAATCTTAGAGAAGTCTTGAATAAACCTTCTATAGTATCCTGCTAGTCCCCAAAAGCTCCTAATCTCACTGGGATTCTTCGGTGATTCCCATTTCATCACAGCTTCTATCTTAGATGGATCTACTTGTATTCCCTTCTCATTTATTACGTGACCAAGGAATTGAACTTCTCTTTTCCAAAAGTCACATTTAGAGAATTTTGCATAAAGCTTTTCTTGTCGAAGGGTTTCTAGAACCATTTTTAGTTGTCTAGCGTGATCATCTTGGTCCTTAGAATAAATAAGTATGTCGTCTATAAAGACAATGACAAACTTATCCAAGTATGGCTTGCAAACTCTATTCATCTGTAACACCCGTAGATTTATTTAAGACGAATAAAAGAATAAAAGAAAAGGGAAAAGGGGAGAAATGAATGTCAACCCAAAGATGAGGGGTTTAAAAGTGTAAAAAGGGTGGAAAGTTGGTGATAAGAAGTATGGCTGCCCATTTTTTTCTGCACAATCACTTTCATTCGGATATTTTTGAAAGAGAAAGAGCAGAAGTCGAGCATTTGAAGAAGAACAAGAAAAATATCAGATTGAAGGTATAAATTAGTGATTTTTAAGTTGTGTTTTAGCTAAGAAACTGAAAGTATGTGTTCTTATGTGTGCGTATATGTGTTCGGGTGTGTTTATGGGATTTTATAGGTGTTGAATTTGTAGCAAACGGGGTTTTGAAGAAATCAACACCCGAGAGACTGCTAAGGTGAGTTTCTAGACCCCCTTTTTACATGTTTTCAAATGACTTTGGGGCTGGAAAATACATGCAAAATGTTTTTACACTTATTATGAATATTTCCCGTAAGTGCATGCATATGTATGATGGTTATTTATGTTATGATACATGCTTAGTATAGTGTGTATATGCTTAGAATAAGGCATTATGATGTTTGGGACTGGAATAGACTTAGAAATATGTTAGACAGGTTGTTAATGTGCCTATACGAGGCTCATAAGTCTAAACAGTGCACATATGCCTGAAAATAAGTTAAGTATAAGGTGATGAGTCCAAACAGTGCTCATGAGTCTGAAATTTGACTAAGTGTAGGATCATGAGTCCAAACAGTGCTCATGAGTCTGAAATTTGACTAAGTGTAGGATCATGAGTCCAAACAGTGCTCATGAGTCTGAAATTTGACTAAGTATAGGATCATGAGTCCAAACAGTGCTCATGAGTCTGAAATTTGACTAAGTGTAGGTTAATAAGTCCAAACAGTGCTCATGAGTCTGAAATTTGACTAAGTGTAGGATCATGAGTCCAAACTGTGGTCATGAGTCTGAAATTTGACTAAGTGTAGGATCATGAGTCCAAACAGTGCTCATGAGTCTGAAATTTGACTAAGTGTAGGGTAATAAGTCCAAACAGTGCTCATGTGTCTGAATTCGGACTTAGAAAAACTAAGTGCAGGGTAATAAGTCTAAACAGTGCTCATGAGTCTAAACAGTGCTCATATGCCTATGGTGAAAGTTTCTAAGTGTAGGCTGGTGAGTCTACATAGTGGTGAAAAGTCCAAACAGGGCTCATGCTTCCCAACAGTGCTCATGTGCCCAACACTTAGAATTTTTTTCAGAAATTTTCTGGGAATCTGGATTTCGGGGAATTGACCGAGGTTGAGCAAGGGCCATTTAATGATGATGTTTTGTGCACACAATGAGGATTAATGATTAACCCTTTATTATTGTTACTGATTTTATTATCAGTATTTTATTATTGTTAACAATATTATTAATATTTTAATATTGTTAAGTATGTACTGGCATGATAAAGAATGACTAAAATTTAACGAAGAGCATAATCATTAATAAGTAAAATATTAATGATAATGAGAAATGAAACGTAAAGTGAAAGATAATGAAAGAGGAACATGATGAATGAATGCATGCATTAATAAATGAACGAATGAATGTAAGAAAGGCTTGCAAGCAAATGAATGGAGGTGCACACCCCTGGCAGGTGTTAGCTCAACTGTGATGCGGGTTAGCTACCCCGAAGGATGCACACAGGGTCAATCTTTGAGATTGATAATGAGGTGAGCAACTACGTGTTGCAACAGACTCGGTTAGCAGGCAATCATGAGATTGCCACTGAGGTGAGCAGCCGTGTGCTGCAACAGACTTGGCTAACATACGATAGAATGAAAGTTAAAGATAAGTGGTGCATGTACTTACCTCAGGTGACTGGATCAGCTTCGGCACAATGTTCGTGGTTGATCACCACAGGTCCAGCACCAGCTTCGTGCACAATGTTCGGGGTATTGTACATGTTACCAGAAGTAATGAAATGAACGTACGAAAGAATGTAATGAATGTATGAATGAAAGAAATGATCGTACATATGAAATGAATGAATGAATGAAATGAATGTACGAACATATGAAATGAATGAATGAATGAAATGAATGTACGAGCGTATGTAATGTATGAATGAATGAAAGTAAGATACGTACGAATGAAAGAAAGAATATGAAGAGTATGAATGTTAATGATGAACGGCACACGAATGAAAGTTAATGAATGAACGATGAAGATAATAATAATATTATCTACGTGTACGTATGTGGTATGATCGCATGTATGTAAGAACGGTTATAATAAATGAAAAGTATGTTTTATTACAAAACTAGAACTCACTCAGCAACGCTGACGTTTTATGTATTTCCAGTTGACAGGTAGTGTTGCTGAGGATGGCGCGAGGCGGCTACTCAGCTCTTTTGGGATGGCATTCTTTTGTTAGATGCTTTTGTGATGTAATACATCAATAGATATTTTGTAATTGATGTACGTTGTATTAACTGGCAAAAGCATTTACATTAAATTGAAAGTAAAAATTTAATGTTTCCGCTGCATGGTTTATAATAAGTTAATGTAAATATATGTTTTATGTGCAATGATAGGCCAGCTGTGAGGTGCCCGGGAACGGGGCCTTACAAGTTGGTATCAGAGCAAAAGTTTAAGTAAAATAGGTAAATTTTCAAAAGGAACCTAAACTTAAACTGAAAATGGGACGGAAAGGGGAAGAATGCCAAACTGAGTAGCTACGTGCCATCAGGTACTTTTCTTAAAGTTAACCGGTATTATGTGCGCATGTTATGTGTTTATATGTTACTATTAGATTTAGATGCTGATGTAGTCAGGATGGGAAGTGCTTGGGGTGTGGAGAGTAAAGTAAGTGGCTAATCACAACTGACCACTGTAATTAGGGACTTACTATACTTGACATAAACTGAGCTATTTCCTTGAATGACTGTTTTGGTGTTTGAATCTTATAGTGCTTAGGAAATGGCTGGGAAGAAACCTACTAAAGCTTCTAGAGGTAGAGGTAGACCGCGTATGACCAGGAGCAGTGCTAAGGCTCCTGAGACGACCCCCGTGAACCCTGAGGTTCCTGACCGGACTGAAGGAAATGAGAATGCTAGCCTGAATGCCTCAGCTAGGGAGGCGATTGCTGATGAAGTACACCAGGTCCTACAGGCAGTTATACCATCTGTAGTGACCGATGTTATTCGAGCTGTGAGAAACGAGGAGAGAAAGGAGAAGGAGGACAGGAGAGGGTCAACTAAAAAGGAAAGCAAGGGAGGATAGGAACGACCGGATCCAGAGATAGTAGTATCTGATGAGGAAGGGGATGATGTAGTAGGGGTGACGACCAAGGGATGCAGTTACGGGGCATTTCAGAGGTGCAAGCCCCCGACTTTCGATGGCAATGGCACTGCTGCAACCGCTCATCGATGGGTAAGGGAGATGGAAGCGGTACTCGAGATCAGCGAGTGCCGTGAGGATCAGAAGGTGAAGTTTGCCACCCACTCCTTTACTGACTCAGCACTATGCTGGTGGGACAATATTGTCCAAGCTGAGGGTTCCAGGGTCATCGGGAAAATGAGGTGGACAGAGTTGAAGTAGTTGATAATTGAGGAATTTTGTCCTCACAGGGAACTCGATAAGGTCGAGAGGGAGTTCCTGCAACTCGAGGCGGGAACCATGACACACCAGCAGTACACTACCAAATTCAATGAGATGGCGAGGCTGGTGCCGGATCAAGTGACACCGGTATCTTGAAAGATTAACCGGTACATTCAGGGACTGCCAGCTGACATCCGCAGGCACTTGATTACTGCCCGACCGAGCACCTTTAGGTCGGCAGTAGACTTAGCTGGGAGGCTCTATGACGAGAGGGAAGTGATGGTGGTGGAGGCAAAGAAAGCCGGTGGTGCTAACCGGAATTGGAATGGGAAACGATTCGGGCATGGTGGCTTTACCCCGAATAACAAGAAGGCGAGAAGGGATGACCGTAGGGTGGGGTCACCAAGCTCGGGATCCAAAAGATGTGACAAGTATGGGAAGGAGCATGGTGGTGAATGTAGGTGGGGGTTAAACGTCTATTTCAAGTGTGGGAATTCCGGTCATATGGCTAGAGACTGTAAGGCTGCGAGGTGTTTCAACTGCAGTGAAGTGGGCCATATGAGTAAGGATTGCAGGAAGCCGAGGGCTGAGAGTTCCGGGGGAAAGAAGATGGCCGGAACTGAAGGACAGAGGGCGAGTGCCAGAGCTTTCACCATGACCAGGGAGGAGGTTAGGACAGACCCCGATGTTGTGTCAGGTACGTTTCTAGTAAATCAAACTCTTGCTTATGTGTTATTTGATTCTGGTGCTAGTAAGAGTTTCATTTCTGCTACTTTCTGTGCTAAATTGCCTGTTAGTAGCAAATGCATTGATGAGCCCTTTGAAGTAGAAACCGCTATTGGTAAGTCCACTAGAGTTACTGATGTGATAGAGGACTACGCTATAGAGTTAGAAGGTCATAGGTTCGCTGCTAGATTACATGTGATGCCACTAGGTGGATTTGACGTAGTGTTAGGGATGGATTGGTTGGCGACCTATGAGGCGAATATCGTATGTCGTAAGAAGATGATTAGACTGACAGCATCTGACGGAAGTCTGGTGACAATATACGGCGATCGGGTGACGATGATTCCGAAGGTGATTTCGATGGCGGTGGTAGGCAAGTGTATGAGGCGGGGGTGCAACGCCTACTTATGTTATGTAAAGGATGCGAAAACGCCAACACCACAACTATCTGATGTTCCGGTTGTGTGTGCATTTCCAGACGTGTTCCCGGAAGACTTATCGGGATTGCCACCTGACCGCGAAATCGAATTTCAGATCGACTTGATACCCAGTGCCCAACCTGTCGCTAAGGCACCGTATCGATTGGCTCCGACGGAGATGGAGTTGATGGAGCAACTTTAAGAGTTGCTCGATAAGGGTTTTATCAGGCCGAGTATCTCTCCTTGGGGTGCTCCAGTCTTATTTGTGAAAAAGAAGGACAGTAGCATGAGAATGTGTATCGACTACCGTGAGTTGAACAAGCTAACGGTAAAGAATCGGTATCCGTTATCGAGGATTGACGACTTGTTCGATCAGCTCCAGGGTGCCAGTTGGTTCTTGAGGATAGATCTTCGATCTGGCTACCATCAGTTGAAGGTGAAGGAGCAAGACATTCCTAAAACAGCTTTTCGCACGCGTTATGGACACTATGAGTTTCTCGTTATGTCCTTTGGTTTAACCAACGCGCCAGCTGCTTTTATGGATTTGATGAATCGAGTGTGTCGGCCGATGTTAGATAAATCAGTAATTGTGTTTATCGATGATATCTTGATTTATTCGAGGAGCGAAGAAGAGCATACCGATCACATTCGTGAAGTGTTGGAGACCTTGAGAAGGGAGAAACTGTATGCTAAGTTCTCCAAGTGTGCTTTCTGGCTACGCGAGGTGCAGTTTCTGGGTCACGTGGTAAATGCAGAAGGAATAATGGTGGACCCAGCAAAGGTTGAGGCCGTGATGCAATGGAAGTCACCAAAGACGCCATCCGAGATTCGTAGCTTCTTGGGATTGGCGGGCTACTATAGAAGGTTTATTCAAGACTTCTCTAAAATAGCCTCACCTTTGACTAAGTTGACTCGCAAGGACGTGAAATTCGTGTGGGGTCGAGAGCAGGAGACTGCCTTTGAGGAGTTGAAGATGAGACTAACACAAGCTCCTGTCTTGACACTGCCCGAGGGAAATGAAGACTTAGTGGTCTATTCGGATGCATCTTATTCTGGGCTAGGTTGCGTATTGATACAACGCGGAAGAGTAATAGCCTATGTGTCTCGACAACTGAAAACCCACGAAGTCAACTATCCCACGCACGATCTAGAACTAGCCGCGGTGGTTTTTGTGTTGAAGATTTGGCGGCACTATCTATACAGGACAAAGTGCACCATCTTCACAGACCACAAAAGCTTGAAGTACTTCTTCGAGCAGAAAGATCTAAACATGAGGCAAAGGTGATGGTTGGAGCTCATTAAGGATTATGACTGCGAAATCCATTACCATCCGGGCAAAGCCAACGTGGTGGCAGACGCCCTTAGCCGAAAAGAAAGGCCCGAGCCGATCCGGGTAAAGGCATATCAGCTAATTATGACCTCTGATGTGATGACTCAGGTTAAGGGTTTCAAGACGAGGCTTTGAAAGAAGATCGTCTTAACTCCGAAAGGATAAGAGGTCTAGTTACGGAATTGGGCGAGAACACTCTTGGTGTTAAGACCCGATTCGGACGAATGTGGATTCCTCGATACGGGGATCTACGTGGAAGGATTATGGAAGAGGCCCATAAGACTCGATACTCCATTCACCCCGGTGCTACCAAAATGTACCACGATATGAAGAAGGATTACTGGTGGCCAGGTATGAAACGTGACGTAGTGGAGTACGTGAGTAAGTGCCTGACTTGCTTACAAGTAAAGGCAGAACACCAGAAACCCTATGGGAAGATCCAACCGTTGGATATACCCGAGTGGAAGTGGGAGCACATCACCATGGATTTCATCACGAAGTTACCACGTACCCCTAAAGGGTATGATGCTATATGGGTGATAGTTGACCGCTTGACAAAGAGTGCCCACTTCCTACCGATTCGCGAAACGTACTCATCCGAAAGATTGGCGGATCTGTTCATCAAAGAAATTGTAGCTCGTCATGGTGTACCGGTGTCTATTGTGTCTGATCGTGACACCCGGTTTACCTCCAAGTTTTGGAAGAGATTTCATGATGTAATGGGGACGAGGCTACACATTAGTACAGCATATCACCCTCAGACGGACGGTCAGTCTGAGAGGACGATCCAAACACTCGAGGACATGCTTCGAGCGTGCGTGATCAATTTTGGAGGAAGTTGGGATAATCACTTACCGTTGGCAGAATTCTCGTACAACAACAGTTATCATGCCAGTATTGGCATGCCACCCTACGAGATGCTGTACGGTAGGAGATGTAGGACGCCCGTATGTTGGGGAGACATTGGGCAGAAGGAACTGGGAGGTGTCGAGGAAGTTGAAGCAACGACCGAGAAGTTAGAAAAGATCAAAGCCTTCATGAAGGCGGCGAAAGATAGGCAAAAGTCGTATGCTGACAAGAGGCGAAGACCGATAGAGTTCAAGGTTGGTGACCGAGTCATGTTAAAGGTCTCGCCCTGGAAAGGCATTATCCGATTCAGGAAACGAGGTAAGCTAAGCCCGAGATATATAGGACCTTTCCGAATCATCGCACGAGTAGGAGAGGTGGCTTATTGACTTGAATTGCCAGATGAGCTAAGTGGAATTCATCCCACATTCTATGTGTCTCATCTGAGGAAGTGCTTAGCTGATGAAGATATGATTGTTCCACTGGAGGACATTGAAGTAGATGAGCGGCTTAATTATGTGGAGCAGCCAGTGGCAATCATTGATCGTAAAGAAAAGAGGTTAAGGAATAAAGTGGTTCCTCTTGTGCGTGTACAGTGGAAGCACAGGAAGGGATTCGAGTCGACGTGGTAGACTGAAGAGGAGATGAGCCAACATTACCCACATCTGTTTAAGGAATAACAGGTTTCGGGGACGAAACCCATATAAGGGGGGGTGGACTTGTAACACCCGTAGATTTATTTAAGACGAATAAAAGAATAAAAGAAAGGGAAAGGGGAGAAATGAATGTCAACCCAAAGATGAGGGGTTAAAAGTGTAAAAAGGGTGGAAAGTTGGTAAAGTTGGTGATAAGAAGTATGGCTGGCCATTTTTTTTCTGCATAATCACTTTCATTCGGATATTTTTGAAAGAGAAAGAGCAGAAGTCGAGCATTTGAAGAAGAACAAGAAAAAAATCAGATTAAAGGTATAAATTAGTGATTTTAAGTTGTGTTTTAGCTAAGAAACTGAAAGTATGTGTTCTTATATGTGCGTATATGTGTTCGGGTGTGTTTATGGGATTTTATGGGTGTTGAATTTGTAGCAAACAGGGTTTTGAAGAAATCAAACCCGAGAGACTGCTAAGGTGAGTTTCTAGACCCCCTTTTTACATGTTTTCAAATGACTTTGGGGCTGGAAAATACATTCAAAATGTTTTTACACTTATTATGATTGTTGCACGTAGGTGCATGCGTATGTATGATGGTGATTTATGTTATGATACATGCTTAGTATAGTGTGTATATGCTTAGAATAAGGCATTATGATGTTTGGGACTGGAATAGACTTAGAAATATGTTAGACAGGTTGTTAATATGCCTATACGAGGCTCATAAGTCTAAACAGTGCACATATGCCTGAAAATAAGTTAAGTATAAGGTGATGAGTCCAAACAGTGCTCATGAGTCTGAAATTTGACTAAGTGTAGGATCATGAGTCCAAACAGTGCTCATGAATCTGAAATTTGACTAAGTGTAGGATCATGAGTCCAAACAGTGCTCATGAGTCTGAAATTTGACTAAGTGTAGGATCATGAGTCCAAACAGTGCTCATGAGTCTGAAATTTGACTAAGTGTAGGGTAATAAGTCCAAACAGTGCTCATGAGTCTGAAATTTGACTAAGTGTAGGATCATGAGTCCAAACAGTGCTCATGAGTCTAAAATTTGACTAAGTGTAGGATCATGAGTCCAAACAGTGCTCATGAGTCTGAAATTTGACTAAGTGTAGGGTAATAAGTCCAAACAGTGCTCATGTGTCTGAATTCGGACTTAGAAAAACTAAGTGCAGGGTAATAAGTCTAAACAGTGCTCATGAGTCTAAACAGTGCTCATATGCCTAAGGTGAAAGTTTCTAAGTGTAGGCTGGTGAGTCTACATAGTGGTGAAAAGTCCAAACAGGGCTCATGCTTCCCAACAGTGCTCATGTGCCCAATACTTAGAATTTTTTTTTAGAAATTTTTGGGAATCTGGATTTCGGGGAATTGACCGAGGTTGACCAAGGGCCATTTAATGATGATGTTTTGTGCACACAATGAGGATTAATGATTAACCCTTGATTATTGTTACTGATTTTATCATTAGTATTTTATTATTGTTAACAATATTATTATTATTTTAATATTGTTAAGTATGTACTGTGATGTGCTCCAAATTACACATATAAACACTATCAAAAGCACATCATTTATTCCTTGATTCCTCCCGAAATATGGTGATTATGTACTTAAAATCTTTTAATTGTGTTTTCAGGTGTTGTGAAGGGCAAGATGGACAAAAGGAGCATAATGGACAAGAAATTGAAGAAATCCAAGCTTAAAGCTCCAAGCAGGGGGCCATGCCTCATTAAGCACGCCCCCATGCCTTGCCTAAAACACGCCCCCGTGCTAATTTGACACACCCCCGTGTTTGGACATCTGACAGGACAAAAGTACTGTCCCCCAAAAGTGATCACGGGGCCGTGCCCCATATGGACACGGGGCCGTGATTCCCCCTTTCACGGGGCCGTGCCTATTTTGTCACGGGGTCGTGCCCCGACAGCTCCTGCACGTACGAACCGACCAACTTTCGTAAGCATTGTACTAGCACGGGGCCGTGCCTTTTTGTCACGGGGCCGTGCTTAAGCACTCCGGGAAGCCTATAAATAGAGGTCCAAGCTCTTCATTTTAAAAGCTTTTTGGTGGAAGTGACACTCTGCAGAATTCTCTCGGGAATCACACTTTGAAGATCATTTGGAGGCTCGGGAGGTGTATACAACACTTGGAAGAAGCTCGGGATTGTCTAAACACCATCCATTGTGGATCATTGGTTTGATTGTTCTATTTTATCGATGAATCCATATCTATCTTCTATGTTGTTTGTTACATTACAGCTCGTCATGAGCTAAACTCATATTATCATCCTACTTGGATGAAACTTATGTAATTTGTGATGAATTAATGGTGTGATAAATATTGTGTTAATGTTATGGTGGTCTTGGGAAAACTTTCGATGGGTAGCACCTACATTTGAACGGGGGGTTATAAGTTTATGGTTTGTAATTGTGATTGTCATACACGGTTGAAAAACGTATGATCAACTTTTATTCATAACAACTATGGCTAATTAACTAGAGATGGTTATTAGAAATCATAAGATCTTAACTTTCTGATCATTTACGGGTTCCCTTTTATTAGTCTGAGAAATCTACAGTAATTGTTATGGTTTTCTAAAATTAATGGTATGTTAGAATAGAACTTGATCAACTCTTTTCTTACATTAAGTTATGTTTTCAGAAATCGTATGTCGAAAAGGACACAAAAGATTTACCTACATCACTAGGGCCTTGACCTAAGCAGTAAATCTCAGCCTGTGTTGGTCTTGGTCACTACGGAGCGGATAGACGAGAAATCGCGCCAGCTCATCTTTATAAACGTTAACACAATTACTTTAATCAATATCTTTAATCACACCACCACTTCATCACAATTACATAAGTGTAGTCCAAGTTAGGATGATAGCCTTTATCCCTTGATTCTAAATCCAAAAGTTTCAACTTGTTTTACTTCTTATTTTTATCTTTAGTTTAAAACCCTAATTTATATCAAGTCAATTCATCATTCTCTTAAACAAAAATCGATAGTCAATTACAAGGATTGTTGAGTAGTCTTAGTGTGTCCACGGATTGATACTCGGTTCTTACCATCACTATATTACCTCACGATAGGTGCACTTGCCTTTTGTGTGTGTAGTTAGTAATAGTAACAACCATTTAAAACTGAATCTGTGCGAAAATTCTTTATCAAATATATATATACTTTCACACCGCATCAAGTTTTTGGCGCCGTTGCCGGGGAACACACGGCAAGTTTGAAAGACAATCTAAATTTTTGACTGTCCTGTTTATATCTTGTTAATATTTTTGTTCAAATTCATTTTGATTTTTATAGTTAGTTTACCTTAGTTAGTTTAGTTACAATTGCCTGATTCATTTTTGCCTTAGATAGTTTATGCTTCCTTAGGTTAGTGTATGTCCGACTCGTCTAGTCCTGAACTTGTTTCACCTCTTTCGGAACCTGAACGACTTTTCCGACAAAGGATACGTGAAAGACCGCAACAAGCAGCAACAATCATCGAAGAAGACATCTCAGAAGATACACCATCCGAGGGAGACATGGCTAATCAAGATGAGGAAATGAAGATGACGCACTATGCCACACCATCAATCGACGGTTATGAGTCTAGTGTTGTCCAACCAGCAATAGCGGCCAACAATTTCGAGATTAAGTCTAGTATTATTCAACTCGTAGAAAACTCTGTTCAGTTTCACGGATTGCAAGACGAAGACCCTAACGCTCACATCTCACGATTCCTTCGTATCTGTGCAACTTTCAAAATCAACAACTGTTCAGACGATGCTATTAGACTACGACTATTTCCATTTTCACTTCGCGGCCGAGCCATCGACTGGCTCGATTCACTTCCGCCTGGTTCCATCACCACATGGGCGGAAATGGCTGAACAATTCCTGTTGAAATACTTTCCACCCGATCGCACTGCCAAATTGAGAAGCAGCATCACAAGCTTTCGCCAAGACGATGATGAATCATTACACGCAGCATGGGAGAGATATAAAGGTCTCTTTCGGAGATGCCCACATCACGGACTCGATCTGTGGCTGCAGTGTCAAACCTTTTATGATGCAATCAGCGGAGCACACAAACAAGCCGTAGACCAAAGTGCGGCAGGAGATTTCGGAAGTGTCACACCAACAGAAGCATACCAAGCCCTAGAGAAAGCAGCTAAGAAGAGTTTTGCTTACAATCCCTTGAGAAACAAAATCAACTCTAGAGGAATTCATCAAGTAGATTCTGAAACACTGATCACAGCCCAGTTAGAATCCTTAACCAAACGATTCGAACAATTGCAAGCTGAACTTAAAAAGACTCCAACACGATGCAACACATGTGGAAGCTCACACAAGACCAATGAATGCCCGCAAGGCATTATGATGATGGAAGATGTTGATTACGTAGGAGGCCCAAACAACGCATATAGCAACAACTCAAATTGGAGGAGCAATCCGAATTACAGAGAAGCCGGTAACAGCCAACCATCAACTGGATTCAACCGTAGGCCACCTTACCAGCAACAGAAACCACCATATCAAGGTCCAAGCAGTAGTAATCAAGACCGTGGAGCATCATCAATGGAAGATTTACTACAGCAATTGTTGTTAACCACACAAGCCACAGATGAGTACATCCGGAAATCTGATCGAAGAAACGAGGAAAGGTTCCAAAGAAACGAAGCTGAAATCAAAAGCAACAAAGCATCATTGCAAACCATTGAAAACCAGGTGGGACAGATAGCACAACAACTATCTGTGAGACCCCAAGGTGCTTTGCCCAGCAATACTGTAACAAACCCTAATGCTCAAGTCAAAGCCATCACCACAAGGAGTGGCAAAACCACTCAAGGTGATGCACCTGTATTACAGCCCATCCTTGAAGAAATAGAACTCGAGACACCACGTAATACAAGTGACAAGCAAAAGCAACCTGTCATTGTTGAAGAACCAGCCAAGAAATACGTACCACCACCACCTTATGTTCCACCACCTCCATATCCCGGTCGTCTGAGACAACAACGAATGGAGGCACAATATGGCAAATTTCTGGGATTGTTCAAGCAACTCCATATTAATCTGCCATTGGTGGAAGCCTTAGCCCAAATGCCAAATTATGCTAAGTTTTTAAAAGGTGTATTGTCAAACAAGAAGAAACTGGAAGAGTTATCACATGTAGTTTTGAATGAGGAATGCTCAGCAGTTCTTCAAAACAAACTACCTCAAAAGATGACTGATCCAGGGAGTTTTACCATACCTTGCCTAATAGGAAATCTTTCTGTCAGCAACGTTTAGCCGATTTAGGTGCTAGTATTAACCTCATGCCCTATGCAGTTTTTGAAAAACTAAACTTAGGTGAGCCTAGACCTACTCGTATGAGCATCCAATTAGCTGACCGTTCTGTCAAATATCCGAGGGGCATTGTTGAAAATCTCTTAGTTAAAATCGACAAGTTTGTATTTCCCGTTGATTTTGTGATCCTCGACATGGATGAGGATAAGAATGTTCCTCTCATCTTAGGTCGACCTTTCTTAGCAACCGCTCGAGCCCTCATTGATGTTTGAACCGGCAAACTCACACTCCGAGTGGATGAGGAGGAAGTGACATTCGACATAGGACAATCCATGAAACATCCTCAACATCATGACGATTCACTCTATTACATTGATGTTTGTGACTCAATCATAAGCTGTCATCTGAAGAACACTAGTCAAATTGAAGCCTGCGATACTCAATTAATAGAAATCCAAACCACTGAACCCGTCTGTGAGCACCAAATCATCCAAGAACTCGAAGTTGACGAAACATCATCTTGTCAAGAAGCATTTGAGATCATCGATCAAGAATTAGAACCTAAAGCCAAACCTTCTATCGAAGACCCTCCGGCCTTAGAACTCAAAGAACTTCCATCTCATCTCGAATATGCTTTTCTTGAAAATACCTCTCAGCTTCCTGTCATAATCTCATCCGCCCTATCAAAAGAAGAGAAGAATAAATTGCTCAATGTGCTGAAAGCACATAAACGAGCAATTGCATGGAAAATCATGGACATCAAGGGAATCAATCCATCCTTTTGCACTCACAAAATATTGATGGAGGAGGACTTCAAATCCGTCATTCAACCTCAAAGACGTTTAAATCCGAGCATGCAAGAGGTGGTGAAGAAAGAAGTAATCAAACTGCTAGATGCCGGTTTGATTTACCCTATTTCTGATTCGCCTTGGGTCAGTTCCGTCCAAGTTGTTCCAAAGAAAGGAGGAATGACTGTGGTAACTAACGAAAAGAATGAGCTTATTCCAACTCGTACGGTTACAGGTTGGAGAGTTTGCATCGATTATCGCAAACTCAATGACGCCACAAGAAAGGATCACTTTCCTTTACCTTTCATTGACCAAATGCTCGAGAGACTCTCTGGAAAAATGTTCTATTGTTTCCTCGACGGTTTCTCAGGGTACTTTCAAATTCCCATTGCTCCCGAAGATCAAGAGAAAACGACATTCACCTGTCCATATGGCACTTTTGCGTATCGACGAATGCCGTTTGGATTGTGTAATGCTCCTGCTACATTTCAAAGATGCATGGTAGCAATTTTTCATGACATGATTGAACACTCAATGGAAGTTTTCATGGATGACTTCTCAGTCTTTGGAAACTCATTCGAACAATGTCTTGAAAATCTGGAAAAAATGCTGGTTAGATGCGAGGACTCTAACCTTGTTCTAAATTGGGAAAAGTGTCATTTCATGGTTACTGAAGGAATAGTGTTGGGACACAAGATCTCTCGAGCAGGCCTCGAAGTTGATCAAGCTAAAGTGGACACTATTTCCAAACTTCCATATCCCACAACCGTGAAAGAAATTAGAAGTTTCCTAGGTCACGCAGGATTCTATCGCCGTTTCATTAAAGACTTTTCAAAAATCGCACGACCGATGACTCAACTTCTTGAGAAAGATGCAAAATTCGTGTTTTCCAACGAATGCATCAGTGCATTTGATCTATTAAAAGATAGGTTGGTCACCGCTCCAATTATGGTTTCCCCAGATTGGACGTTACCATTTGAACTCATGTGCGATGCAAGCGATTTTGCGGTAGGAGCCGTGTTAGGACAAAGGAAGGACAAGCAATTCCACCCAATTCACTATGCGAGCAAAACCTTAAACGACGCACAAGAAAACTACACAACCACTGAGAAAGAACTTCTCGCAGTAGTTTTCGCATTTGACAAATTCCGCTCGTATCTAGTCCTGTCAAAAACAGTCGTATATACCGATCATGCAGCCTTACGTTATCTGTTCAACAAGCAAGATGCAAAGCCGAGATTGATACGATGGATACTTCTGCTTCAAGAATTCGACATTGAGATTCGTGACAAGAAAGGAGCAGAAAATCTTGCGGCTGATCATCTTTCGCGTCTTGAAGATTCAAACCATCCACAAACCGAGGAATTCAAAATAAACGATAATTTCCCTTACGAATTCCTTTTGAACATCCAATCTTCAATCGATGAGTATCCTTGGTTTGCCGACTTCGCAAACTATTTGGCAAGCGGAATCCTTCTCAAAGGAATGACTTATCAGCAAAAGAAAAAATTCTTTACTGATATTAAACATTACTATTGGGAAGATCCATACCTATTCAGAATCGGTGCAGACCAACTCATTCGAAGATGCGTATACGGAAGTGAAGCGGAACAAATCCTAAGGCACTGTCATGAAGGACCCACAGGAGGCCACCATGGAGCAACTCTAACAGCCAAAAAGGTCTTCGATTCTGGATTCTATTGGCCAACGATCTTCAAAGATGCTCACAACATGGTACGCACCTGTGATGCATGTCAAAGAGCAACCAACATCTCGACACGGGATGAGATGCCTCAGAAACCCGTTCAAGTATGCGAAGTATTTGATGTATGGGGTATTGATTTCATGGGGCCATTCCCGGTATCATTTGGAAATCGTTACATCTTAGTAGCAGTTGATTATGTCTCAAAATGGGCCGAAGCTCAAGCCCTACCCACCAACGATGCAAGAAATGTTGTCAGATTCCTTAAGAAATTATTCTCTCGTTTTGGTACCCCCAAGGCTTTGATTAGTGATCGAGGGACCCATTTTGTAACAACCAGCTCGAAAGAGCAATGGCCCGTTATGGAGTAAATCATCGGTTTACAACCGCTTATCATCCACAAGCGAATGGCCAAGCGGAAGTCACTAATCGAGGTATCAAACGAATCCTGGAAAAAACCGTAGGACAAAATCACAAGGACTGGTCTGCCAAGCTAGACGACGCATTATGGGCTTTTCGAACAGCCTTTAAGACTCCCATTGGCACAACACCGTTTAAACTCGTTTATGGGAAGTCGTGTCATCTACCTGTGGAATTGGAACATAAAGCCTATTGGGCACTCAAAGCAGCAAATCTAGACCAAGGCCTTGCAGGAAAGAATCGATTTCTACAAATCCACGAACTCGAGGAACTGAGAGAACAAGCATACGAAAACGCTAGGGTTTACAAGGAAAAGACAAGGAAATTCCACGACTCTCGTTTAAGGAGCACTAAACGATTTCGCGTGGGGGAACGTGTCTTACTGTATAACTCTCGCTTACGTCTGTTTCCCGGAAAGTTAAAATCACGTTGGTCTGGACCTTACACGATTAAAAATGTGTTTCCAAATGGTGCAATCGAAATTGACAACCTAGACGGTTTGAGTTTCAAAGTGAATGGACATCGTTTAAAGCCATATAACGATGGGCCAACCAAGATTTTCTCGGAGGAATTACACCTCCGCCCCGACGAGGATTAAGTGTGGGGAAGGGTCGCGCCGAAGACCCGAAATGAAAACACGGCACCTGTACATAGATTTTATTTCAAATTTTAGCTTTTTGTAAGACTCCCAAGCACAAGCACGGGGCCGTGCCTATCCAAGCACGCCCCCGTGATCAACTTTGCAGACTTGTGTATAAATACCACACTTGTTCCAAGCTTTCATCACACCCAATTCTGCTCAAAATCTCACGAAGAAAAGATGAAAGAATCCAGTCAAGAAAGTTCCAATTGGAATCCCGCAACGAAGCCTCGAACTGAAACGAGAGAGCCAACGACTCAAGAGTATTTCTTTAAGCTCCATGAGCTGATCAAGAAATTGACGGAGATGAATCTCACCGCAACTCAACGCTTGGCTGAACTCATCCAGAAGGTTCAGGACATGAGCGAGGAGCTTGTTTCCATCAACCGTCGGCTCGCGGAACTCAGCAACCGCACTTCGCACTACCCTATCCCGACCCTTCCACACGAAATGTGTGGAGGCTTCTTTTAGAAGCATTCCGTGCAGGGTCATGTGCGCTAGTGCGCGTTAAGGAGTCTGGTTTTGCAGTTTCAGATTCCCGGTTATTAACGTATTATGTAATAGTAGGAGATAGGAAAATGTATTTGTCGCTTGGTTTGTTTATTTGAATTCTAGGACTAATTTCGTAACTTCTCTGATGAATTGGACGTGTCAAAACTTATCCGGGTAAATTACGCAACGCGCGAAATTGAAAAACGGAACAACAAAATTCTGAACCGAGACTGCACAAGTCAATCACGGCCCCGTGCCTATATGACCACGGCCCCGTGACGACAAATTTTCGACAAAACCTGACTTGTTTCAGCATTTTGTCTTGTTCCCCTTCAATGTCAAGTGTTAAAGCCCGATTATTTTGACCTGCAACTCCATTTCTCTTTCATTTTCATATCATTTTTTCAAGTTTTCTTTCTTGTGTTCAAGCTTCATTTCAAGGTGATAATCAAGAAGGTTAGTATGTCATTTTCCATGATTATGATAGCTATTTGCATGTATTTAGGTGATTAGGTTTCTAAGCAACCGAAATCTTAATGGTTATATGTAAGAGCTTATGCTTAAACGTAATGGAATTATGAATGCTTCATGCCTCTTTGTTTATGTTCTTTTGAAAGTTGATTAGTGATAATTAGTTTGATTAGTTAGTAATTAGTGTTTAAATGTCATTTTCCATAGAATTAGTGTTAGTGTTAGTATGTTTCCCGTTAGTGTTACAAAGACTATCTTCATAATGTGTGGTGAATTCTTTGTTAATCATGTTCAAGATACAAGGATTGATAAGTAATGTTGAAACATTATATATTTTTTTTATCTTGAATTATTAACAATTGATAAAAATGTTTAACGTATAATCTTTGGTTTTCCAAGCAAGAAAATGACAAATTTATGCTTAATCAAGGATTTACAAACAAAACCACATTGGCTCGAGTTGAAATTTCATAATTCAAAATGTTAACCGCACCCCCACGTTTCAAGAGACACACCCCCATGTTTGACAGATTTTTCTTAAAAAGCAACTGTGTCAGCTATTTTTCAAAACAAGTTGACAAAAAGGGGTGACGTGGCTTTTGAAAATCAATCTTTCCCCTAAAATAGATAGTTTATTCCAAAAATCTGTTTTGTATATATTAACTGATTTGTCCAAATTTCAGGATCATGAACCATCCATACTTGCAATTTGGAGGAAACCGTGAAAGATGGTGTCGTGATCGATTGCAAAGGCTTTTGCAAAGGGCCGAAAGGTCACATTTGCAAGCCGATGAAGAAACCTTGGTGGCAGTCGGACAGCTCGAAAGATATAACAATTTATTGAGTATTCAGTGGAAGCGGTTGTTTTCACAAAACAGGCCTTCCATTTATGAACTAACTCTTGAATTTTTAGCATCTTTCAGATTTAGCATGAAAGACTCCGACCCTTGGGATGAGGAAGCAGTTACATTCAGACTGGGAGGGCATTGGAGAAAAACATCCATCGCTTTGTTTGGTGTCTATCTAGGAATATATACAGAACAGGAAATGGAGGAGGAAGCAATCTCGGAATGCCAGCTTATCATACATTCCCAGATGAGGAAAGTAGGGACGCAGAAAGCGGCGCCATGAGAAAGGCATTTTGGGAGAAGATTGGAACAGGGGCATTCAACTCAAGTAAAACCAAGAGTAGTCAGATTCGGGACCCATTGCTACGATACATACATCGGTTGCTTAGCCATTCGATAACAGCTCGTGGACAAAGCGAGGGAGTTGTTAGCTTGAGAGACTTGTTTATCTTATACTGTATGACTAATCATTTGCCCTGCAACATTGGGTATTTATTTTGTAACTTGTTTGCCAGGAATGCAACTGCTGGTGCCCCGACACCAATGTTTGGAGGAAGCTGGATCTTGAATTTATACGAGAGTTACGGGTGTAACACGGAAGGAACCGAAGGAGTAATGCCAGGATTGTTGGACTTAAGCATTTGCACAAGCATGTACATGATTACAACCTTACCAAATGGACAACCGAGATTCATGGATAGGAAGGGACAAATCTGGGATCCGGCAGACCCCGAAGAGATTATCATGGATCTTGATATGCCAGCACATCATGAAGACGTCGGGGCCTCCAGCTCACACGCCAGAGAATTTCCAACCATGTTAGACCTCTATGAAGCAATTCAGACCACCAGTGACCATGCAAGGAGATCATTCGAATACGCGCAACAAGCTTTCAACCGCGTCGAAAATCTGAACTCTCGAGTGGACGACATGAGCAATGATATAACATACATCAGAAGCCGAATGTATCATGAGTGGGGGATATCCCACCACAAAGCCCTTGAAAATCCACATCACTTTCAGGGTCCGGGCACAATCGTTTTGTGCCAATCTATCCTTTACTTTATGTTATTTTATTTTTATTTTGTGTGTTTAGGATTTTAATGCTTTCAATAAATGGATGATATTTCAGGTGATCCCGATGGTTCTCGCAAGCAAAGATACAAGTCAACTTCATAATATTTTGGGGAGTATCTCGTTTCCATACCTTGTTTTTAATTTATCTATCACATTGGGGACAATGTGAATTTTAAGTGTGGGGATGGATTAATCGAGACACATACTTAATACTTTGCTAAGATTAGGTCCAAATTGAAAATTTTTAACCAAATCACTTAACCATCAATTTTTGTGACACGAAGCCAAAAATTTAAACAATTTTTTTAATAATCCAAATTATAAATATACGTTTTCGGGAAATAAATAAGTAAATAAAAGAAATCCAAATAAAAATTGAAAATATTTTTTGTGATATCCTTAAAAGCAATAATCAAGTAAACATATGTAATCATGCAAAATGAAACACTTTTACCCAATTCCATCCATTTGTGAGTTTATTTTTGAGCCCTGAACAGCTTTTGCAAATATTTGAAATATTTGCAATTTTACTTTCATTCTGGATTCAATTGAGAGTACCTCATGATACGTGTGATTAGAACTTGCTTTGGGTATACATTTCAAGACCTTAATTAGTATTTCTGCATAAAAATGAGTTAGGCATTAGGAAGCCCTTAACCATTCAAGCCACAACCATTTTCTTTTAATCTTCCTTTCCCGAACGTCAACCCTAGTTAGCCCCGTTGAGCCTAAACATTTTATTTTTTTTATCACCCGAATCACCAAGTCACTCAACCAAAAAGCCTTCAACAAAACCTATTTTTCGTTAAAGACACGATTTTGGTTTATTTAAAAAAAAAAAAAAAAGAAAAAAAAAGGAAAAATTTGGTCTTTTACCGGCAGACCTAAAAGAACTGGAATGCATTCTTTTGATTTTAATTTGCTTTGTTGCCTTCATCACGCAAAACCGGGACTTCCCCCGGAAATCCGCGAACAAATTTACAACCTCACGTACGACGCAAGAAAGAAATGGCGAAAAAAGGAACAAGTTCCGCCATTTTGTGGAATTTCAAAAAGCGCCATAAAGAGACGGGCAAAAAGATACGAAAGATGCCCGAATTGTGGAAATTGGTCACACGATGGAAAATGCAAAAAGAACCAAACTGAATCCCAATAAGAATACACAGAACTGATCCGATTGGGTGCTATTAGGCTTCAAGCCGAACGATCCTTACGAAAGGATAGTTTTGTGTATCTTCGGGTAAAGGATGAAGTAAGGTTTCTAAAAGCAAAATACGGTCTTGACAATCTGACCTTAAACGAGTCCTCAAGTTAGCATATCCCTTCTAGCTTGAAGTATTGTATAGGGAACTCTTTACTGCTTTCCTTGTAGTTTATGTTAGAAAAATAAACCAAGACCGTCGTCTTTAGCATTTAGCCACTCTTTCCAAACACTCCACACCCGAGCCCGAGCCAAGTTACAACCCATCAAAAGACCTAATGATTTATGCAAGTAAATATCTAAGTAGGTGGAGAATTGATCCCTTAGCAAGCTTATGATTCCACACGTATTCATGCTAGGCAATTGAGCGTATTAGTCATACTTCATCTTATGTATGATTCATATATTCAGCCGAGCGTGAGAGTATTTTGTGAGGAGTGTGGACTTTGCATGATTATAATCTTTACTAACAATCCCATTGCTTGCTAGGACATCATTCTATATATGCTTAAAATGTTTGCATTTGGATGAAATAATTTTTACTTGCATATTTCCCGAAAGACATATTTATCTTTTGTTTTATTTGGTTTTTGGTGGAGTTGTCATTTTAAGTGATTTGCTTGAGGACAAGCAAAGTTTAAGTGTGGGGATATTTGATGTGCTCCAAATTACACATATAAACACTATCAAAAGCACATCATTTATTCCTTGATTCCTCCCGAAATATGGTGATTATGTACTTAAAATCTTTTAATTGTGTTTTCAGGTGTTGTGAAGGGCAAGATGGACAAAAGGAGCATAATGGACAAGAAATTGAAGAAATCCAAGCTTAAAGCTCCAAGCAGGGGCCATGCCTCATTAAGCACGCCCCCATGCCTTGCCTAAAACAAGCCCCCGTGCTAATTTGACACACCCCCGTGTTTGGACATCTGACAGGACAAAAGTACTGTCCCCCAAAAGTGATCACGGGGCCGTGCCCCATATGGACACGGGGCCGTGATTCCCCCTTTCACGGGGCCGTGCCTATTTTGTCACGGGGTCGTGCCCCGACAGCTCCTGCACGTACGAACCGACCAACTTTCGTAAGCATTGTACTAGCACGGGGCCGTGCCTTTTTGTCACGGGGCCGTGCTTAAGCACTCCGGGAAGCCTATAAATAGAGGTCCAAGCTCTTCATTTTAAAAAGCTTTTGGTGGAAGTGACACTCTGCAGAATTCTCTCGGGAATCACACTTTGAAGATCATTTGGAGGCTCGAGAGGTGTATACAACACTTGGAAGAAGCTCGGGATTGTCTAAACACCATCCATTGTGGATCATTGGTTTGATTGTTCTATTTTATCAATGAATCCATATCTATCTTCTATGTTGTTTGTTACATTACAGCTCGTCATGAGCTAAACTCATATTATCATCCTACTTGGATGAAACTTATGTAATTTGTGATGAATTAATGGTGTGATAAATATTGTGTTAATGTTATGGTGGTCTTGGGAAAACTTTCGATGGGTAGCACCTACATTTGAACGGGGGGTTATAAGTTTATGGTTTGTAATTGTGATTGTCATACACGGTTGAAAAACGTATGATCAACTTTTATTCATAACAACTATGGCTAATTAACTAGAGATGGTTATTAGAAATCATAAGATCTTAACTTTCTGATCATTTACGGGTTCCCTTTTATTAGTCTGAGAAATCTACAGTAATTGTTATGGTTTTCTAAAATTAATGGTATGTTAGAATAGAACTTGATCAACTCTTTTCTTACATTAAGTTATGTTTTCAGAAATCGTATGTCGAAAAGGACACAAAAGATTTACCTACATCACTAGGCCTTGACCTAAGCAGTAAATCTCAGCCTGTGTTGGTCTTGGTCACTACGGAGCGGATAGACGAGAAATCGCGCCAGCTCATCTTTATAAACGTTAACACAATTACTTTAATCAATATCTTTAATCACACCACCACTTCATCACAATTACATAAGTGTAGTCCAAGTTAGGATGATAGCCTTATCCAAGTATGGCTTGCAAACTCTATTCATCAGATCCATGAATGCTGCAGAAGCATTGGTTAATCCAAAAGACATAACCAGAAATTCATAATGTCCATAACACGTCCTAAATACGGTCTTAGGAATGTCTTCCTCGCGTACTTTCAACTGATGATAACCTAATCAAAGATCAATTTTTGAAAAGTAGTTGGCTCCTTGAAATTGATCAAATAAATCATCTATTCTTGGTAAAGGATACTTATTCTTAACAGTTAACTTGTTTAATTCTCGATAATCAATGCACATACGCATTGAACCATCTTTCTTTTTGACGAACAATACTAGCGCTCCCCAAGGTGAGGAACTCGGTCTAATAAACCTTCTTTCTAAGAGTTCGTTGATTTGCTTCATAAGTTCTTTCATATCTGAAGGGACTAGATGATAAGGAGCCTTCGGGATTGGTTTAGCACCAGGTACTAAATCAATACGAAATTCTATCTAACGATCAGGTGGAAGTCCTGGTAAATCTTCCGGAAACACGTCTGGGAATTCGCACACTACAGGTATTTCATTCATCTGCATTTCCTTTTAGCATCTACCATGCATAAGAGAAAGGCTATACATCCTTTCTGAATACATTTTACTGCCTTCATTGCTGAGATGATACTGGTCTTGGGGTTTCCATAACTTCCATGAATTAGTAGCTTTTCCCCATCTGGCTTGCGTACAGCCATCGTCTTATGTTCACAGTCAAGCCGAGCAGAATTCTTATTCAACCAGTCCATCCCAAGAATAACATCATATTCACTTAAAATGATTGGCATTAATTTACAAAGAATTCGGTGTAACACAATCCCTAAAGATTTGACTTATCTTATCTCGCTCACCACTGGCAGTTTCTACAGTATATGCACATTCTAGAGTTTTTGGTACTAAGTTTAAATAAGGTACTAAGGCAGTTGAAATGAAACTTCTATTTGCACCAGTGTCAAATAAAACTCTAGCATATATGTTGTTAATAAGAAACGTACCAGCTATGGTTTCATCTCCAGCTTCTTTTAACACATACACTCGACCCTGGACTTGTTCTGATTCTCCGTAGGTTGTGCTTGTGGAGGGTTCTTGCAATCACTTCAGAAATTTCCATACTCCCAACAGTTAAAGCATCTAATTTTCGGGTAGTTCTTTCGTGAATGATCACCTGTTGGACATTTAAGACATCTGGAATCTTGATACTTTCTCCAAGACTCATTTTTATCGTTCCTCCATGGTTGTTGACACGGTTCCATTCATTTCGTGTGATCTTTCTGCCCTTTCTTGGCATCTGGTTTCTATTCTCATTTCTCTTTCTTTTGTTGTTATTAGTCATTATGCCTTCTTCATATGCAATGACACTTATGCGATTGCAGACTTATAGGTTTTTGGGGGAAAACATTTTAACTAATTGTTGAATATGAGGGGTAACCCCTGCACGTATCTTTTTACGCGCTTTGCTTCAGGTGTTACATGCTCAGGAAGCAGTCGAGCCATCTCATCAAACTTGGTCGTGTACTGACGATGTGTCATGGCCCCGACCTGTAGTTGTAAGAATTCTCTTTCAATTTTGTCCATTTCAATTTCAGGACAAAATTTTTCCATCACAAGCTCCTTCAGTTCATTCCAGGTTAAAGTAGCAACAACTCCAGATCCTTTAGCCGCTTAACATTATCCCACCAAAACAATGCCTTGGACCTAAATGAGTGGGTGGCATACATGATGGCTTGTATGGCTGTGCATCCACTAATTTCAATAACAGCCTCCATCTCATGGATCCACTGAAAAATCGCATGGCATCTCTTTTGCCATCAAATATTGGAGGTTCACATCCCTTGAAAGCTTTGTAGGAACAACCCTGCTAAGGTTCATTTCTATAGCGTATCATCATTACCATTGGTGTTATTTATATGATCATCCTGTCCATTACCACCATTGCTCACGTACCCTCCAGAGGCGGTCATAACCTCGGCTATAATAGTTGGTAAAGCATCTCTAATTACGCCAGCTACAGCTGCTTGGAATTGTGGTCCAGCAAATTGCTGTGACTCATGTTCAGCATGATGAAGATTTTCATGATCATCGTTCATAGATGACATGATTTGCCTTCTACTACCAGGAGGCCTACCACGACCCCTACCATGAGTATTTCCTCCTCTTGGCATAGTCAAATCCTACATGAGGGAGCAGGGATTTAGTATTCACATGATGGATTATGATCCAGAACATAATAGTATTAATAGACAAGAAATAACAGTGGCCAGGTGTCATTGCTTATCTATTGCAATTATAATGTTCTAGCCATTATCCTCCATGGTTCACCAAAACCCATTACCCAATACCTATGCAATTAATCAAATTCTCTTAAAGCATCTTTCCTAGTTTAAGTCTAGATACTATCTTTGTACCTAGTTCACTTAAACTATAGCTCTGATACCAACTTGTAACACCCCCTCCTAGGGCTCACCGTGTGGAGTGTTACGCATCGGATATACAGAACACATAGAAGTTATAGAGTACATAGCGGAAGTCTAACTTTAATTATACATCAATGTGTACAATACATTTGTTATAATAGATAATACCATTACACCAGTTTAACTATACTAGAGAATCCAAAACTTCAACAACATTCTAGAACTTTATTTTCTTATAAACTAGCTCGTAATCTTCAATCCCTGCAATCACTTGGCAGCTAGGATGTGTGTCCATAAAAATAGAAAACATTTGGGACTCAGCATAAAGCTTGTGTGTTCATAAACATGACATTCTTCAAAATTCAAAACATGTTATTATTGACTATTGCATCAAGCAGATACAGCCATAGCAAACAGATAGGAACAGAGTAGCATAGTATAAATTCACATAACCAGGCTATGTATACAAACTCCACTGGCTAAAGCAAAATCATACAAGCAGCCCTTAAGCAATCTATCAAGCATTGTCACATATCACAGATGCTATTGATAGTCAATTCTACAATTATTACCAGTTATCAGAACATCACATCCCGTTTTAGAAAACAATTCAGAGGAACTCACCTCAATCAATTAAGTCAGTGATATCGTCTGCTCAGGTTCACTGCTATCAGGTATTATCCTATAGGTAAAATAACATTATTTAAGCTATATTCTAGCTAGTAATATTTTGGGATAATTCGTTATCTTTTTCTATTTGTGGGTTTTATTCGGGCACTTTTTTTATCCTATGCCAACCCTTTGGTACAACCTGTCACACCCCGACCGACGGCGGAATCATCGGAGCGGACGAGGGAATGATTGATTGTTCATAACTCATGATTGTCTAATAGTGATAATAATATTAAAATCAGATTACAGGATAACATGAATTTAACAGATACAAATACTACAGTTAAGTCACAAATAGTAATTGTATTTTGTTTTGACTAAGTCCAGGTCTTATATGATCAAGTAGAAGTCCACTAGCTTGCTTAACCTGAATCATGTGAAAAATAAAGTCAGCTAACGAATTAGCTGGTGAGTAATCACAGTTTTGAGTATACATATAGATTGATTGATTGATTGAGAATAATTCAATTCACAAGGTAATATTAAGACTTATGTTACAATAGTAAAGCATATAGATAAACCGACACAATATAAACCCTTGACTTGATACTTGCATATAATAGACTTGCACACAAACACCATAGATTGACTACTTGTCTCTGGCACAATCACCACTCGTAAGCCATATGGGGTGGGTTTCTATAATCACAACTCGTAAGCCATGTGGGGTGGATTATCCCAAACCAGTAGATCTACCATTGATACCAGGATTGATTGATTGATTGAATTAGGATTTTACTGTCGTCCAGTTTATCACAGTATGTTCACATAATTGCAAGTAATAACATAACCTGTCTTGAATTGAATTTAGAATGAAATAACAATAGAATATCATGATTGAATATTGTATCACATGATTTCCTCCAAAGGAGAAATGATATAAAAAGGGGATATGAATACTCACTTGATTGATGAGATTAGAATCTGGATGTGATAGATTAAACACCAACGATTTCCTTACGATTAACCTAAGGAACGGTGTCTCGAATTAGAATAATAATGATTTGGGAATTTGGGATGTATTAGGATTTCCATTTGGTTTTGAATGATAGTTTAAATTAAATAATTTATTTAGTTAAAAATGTTTTGAAATAAATAAAATGAATTTATTGAAAATGATTATGTTTAAAATTTAAAATAAACGTATCAGTTTACGTATCTGTTTGATTTATTGTTAACGTGTGGAAAAATAAACTAATAATTAATTTTATTAATTAATTATGTCAATTAATTAAAGTATTTAATTATTTAAATGGCTAAAAGAAATGAAAAATGTTTTTGGAATGATTTAAATATAAAACATTTATATTTAATCGTGATTTAAATACTAATAAATATTATTTGAATAAATTAAAGGTAACACTGTGTCGAATAATAATTTAAATAAATTAAATTATTAAAAGTCCACTTTCATATAAATAATTTTTGTATTATTTGTAATTTTATTTATTAAAACATTTAATATAAATGGATAAAATATTAAAATAAATTTTAGAAAAATAGTTAAGTTGTTTAAAACAATTTTAATGTTTATCAAAACATTTTTATAATTTTTTGGGTATTTTTCTGGAATTTTTAAAAGCTTAAAAAAAAGGGTTTAAAAAAATATTGAGGTGGCCCGGGGTCGAACCCGGGACCTCTTAGTTAATGGAACCAGCAGGCCAAAGGCCTAATCAGCGAAAGAAATCAGGATTTAATTGTTTTAAACACTACAGCAACCATCCCCAATTTCTCAACATGAACCTTAGTTCGAATCTCAACCAATTGAGGTTCAATTCGGTTTTGAATGCTTCTGAATTCATGGGGCTTTTATTCCCCATCAAAACCGAGTGTGTGGGTGTGTAATTAATCATATGATGATCGATTGATGCCTTACCCAAAGATGAACAGTCGCGGCACAGTGAGTAGTCGTTTGATGCTCAAATCGTGTTTATAATCCAATTAAACTTAGGGAAGCTTCGTATGATGATAAGGATGAAAAACCCTATGGTAATTTTGATTGAAATGGATCGGAAATAGGATTTCAAAGAGGTTGCAGGTCGCGACAGTGGTGATGGTTGATGGGTGAGCAAAACGTGATGAAAATCAAATTAGTTTCGTAGGTAGCTTCGGATGATGATCACAAACAAAAGCCCTTTATCAAATCTTGTTAAAATCGATCGGAGAATGGTTAAATTTGAGTTGCAGGTCGCGAAAAGGAGGAGGATGAATGAGGTTTTCTCGATGGTTTTGAATGAATTGTGCTCAGATGATAGTTATAAACGGTTTAGAATTGATTAATGCGTGATTACTTTTGATTAAAATAGTTGGTAGTGCCCGATTTTAGGTGTGGTCGGCCAATGGTGGTGAGTGGTTTCGGTGGGGCTCGAACGTGGGTGACAGGGGTGGGGTTGGGTGTTTGTGGTAATTACAGAAGTGGTCCCTGTGGTTTAGATGCTTATCATTCTATGTTAAAAGTTCAGTTTTTAAGTTTTAAAAATTACCACAATACCCCCTGGACTTTATTATCAAATTATTATTATTATTATTATTATTTTTATTATTATTATTATTATTATTATTATTATTATTATTATTATTATTATTATTATTATTATTATTAATGCTATTATTATTATTATTATTATTATTTTTTCGAAAATATGCGATGTTACAGTCTCCCCTGCTTTAGGAAATTTCGTCCCGAAATTTTAATCACGAGGAGGCTGAATCGAAAAGATGAGGATACTGGGATTTCATTTGGTCCTCACGTTCCCAGGTGAACTCTGGGCCACGTTTAGATTCCCAGCGAACTTTGATAATAGATATCCGGCTACGTTTGAGTTGTTTGACTTCCCGATCCATAATTTCCACAGGTTCCTCAATAAAATGCATAGATTCATTAATCTGGTCTTCGTTGAGTGGAATGTGGAAATTTTCATCAGCAAGACATTTCTTGAGATTTGAAACATGAAACGTCGGAGTATATTGCTGAGCTCTTGGGGTAGTTCAAGCTTGTAGGCTACTTTCCCAATTCGCTCGTGTACTTTGAATGGACCCACGTAACGAGATGCTAGTTTCCCTTTCTTTCCAAAGCGAATCACTCTCTTCCAAGGTGATACCTTAAGAAGTACGAGATCACCGACATTGTATTCCATGGGTTTACGCCTTTTATCAGCATAATGCTTTTGACGATTTCTAGCAGCGACCAAGTTATCACGGATCTTATGAATTTTGTCGGTTGTTTCTTGTATCATTCCGGACCAGTAATCTGTGATTCACCAACTTCAGACCATACAAGGCCTCAAATGGTGCCATCTGTTGGTCTGGTAACTGTTTATTGTAAGAGAATTCAATCAACGGAAGATGGGAATCCCACGATCCACTAAAATTAATGACACAAGCCCGGAGCATATCCTCGAGGGTTTGTATCGTTCTTTCAGTCTGTCCGTTAGTTTGCGGTTGATAAGTTGTGTTAAGATTCGGTTGAGTTTCGAGAGCTGATTGGAGACTTTTCCAGAAAACGAGAGATGAACGACCATCACGATCAGAGATAATATCTTTACTTGACATAGATTGTTTAAGAGACTACCATCACGTAATCAGGTTTTGATGATAACTCACAATAAAAGTCGATAAATAAGGAATAAATGGTCCGATGTAGCTAGATCAAATCAAAACATGAGAATAAAAGGAAAGAAATCGATTTAAGAATTTAAATGTTCCAAGTTGGGAATCAAAATCAACCTAAACGATCAGGTCTCTGTTCAAGTTCAGAGATCATGCTTTGGCTTGATAGGTCGAAACACTATATTATTTCACCCTTCAAGTTACTACATGCCTCTCGTCACTTGATTACAACCCTGGTAAGTTGATGATCAAGAAATGAGGATAGTCATCAAGGTATGGTTTTCACCCCTAACTTGATGGTGTACTCTCAAGGTATGGCCACTAACTTACCAATCAAAAGTTCGATCTGAGGATCTACAGAAATAAGACGAGATAACTCACCATTAAGTAAGGGAAATCACTCCTATCTTAACGATGAATTTTTACAAACAAAATATAACAAGATAAACTTCTTCATCAAAATCCAGAATTCACTCCTACTTTGATGAGGTCGTTTCATTTGAGAAAATACAATCCATAAGAATGATATCATCATCAAGGTATGAATTTCACGCGTACCTTGATGATTGAGCTTGATATTAACAAGAAAACAATCGAAGATTGACATTTGTCACCAAAGTACGGTTTCAATCCTATTTTGGTGAGATTATGTCATTTGTGAAAAGCAAGTTCCAAAGTGAATAATTGAAGTCAGTCCTCGAGATAAGGAAATCACCCTAATCCAGAGGATGAAATTTCATAAAACACATCATTGGAAACCATTTATTGAAACGAATAAAGATTCATCACCAAAGTAAGGGAATCACCCCTGTTTTGATGAGTTAGAATCATTTAGGAGATTCGAGTGTCCTTAGTCATAGGTTGACTTGCAAACTCTTGCATCTCCCACGGTGCAAACGGTTCAAAGTTCGACTTAACAACGAAAGGAAAAATATCCCAATTAGAAATTTAAAAATTTTCAAATTACATCAATGTAACAAAAGGAAATCACGATTACAAATCTTGAATTACATCATGAAGACGAAATCAAGGACAAGAATTATTCAACACCACATCATTGGTGGCTTGAGCTTGTTGAGCATTAATGTTGAAAGCATGTCCTTGAGCCGTAGGAACTGGGATGACAAGTTGAGGCATCGATTGCGAAAATGGTTCGGATCACCACATTGATAGCATGCACAACCCTGGGTAATTGCAGGAAGATGTTGGTGAACTGGTGCATTGGTCGGAGCTTTAGCAGCACTCCTGCACACGTTGAATGTATGTCCCAAACGACCACAGTTTGTGCATTGACGACACTGAATGTTAGCGGGATGGTGATAACTGCAGTTGTTACACTGCGGATAGGGTCCAGCGTATGACTTTTTCATTAGTGTTTGGTTGTTTACTGCTGGTTGACGAGTTGGAGGGACTTGATTAATTGGTACAGCAGGGTAATTACCGCAAAGTTTTGAGATTGAGCCTTCCTCTTCTTGTTCTTGGAAAGCTCGGCTTGGTCGGTTTTGACGGTTTCGTTATGAAGTTTATCGGTATTCTTCTTCGATCCTTTCCTGGTTAAGGAACCAGCTTTCACATGATTATCGGTTAACTGTGCAGCCAGCCTGATAGCATCTTCTAGTGTTGAAGGATTCCTTCCTAGCACCGTATCCTGTATCTGCATGGGTAGTCCACCAATGTATTTCTCGATGGCTCGGGAGGTAGGGGTGGCAAGATGCGGTACCAAAAGGCTCAGTTCGTGGAATCGGTTAGTGTATGCTAGGTTCTCGCCACTGTCTTGGGTTAATTCCCAGAACTCAGCTTCCAGTTTCCGGACTTCGTTTCTTGGGCAGAACTCTTTAGTCATGAGCTCTTTAACTTCAGTCCATGTTAAGGCTAGAGCAGTTTCAGTTCCACGAGTTCGTTTCTCCCCGTTCCACCAAGTAAGTGCGCGTTTCTGGAGAACACTTGTGGCATACCGGACTTTCAGATTTTCAGGGCATTCACTGTTTAGGAATGTGTTCTCGATGCTTTCGAACCACTGTAGTAATCCAGTAGCACCTTCAGTTCCACTGAACTTAGTGGGGTTGCAAGAACTGAAATGTTTGTAAGTACAAGTTCGGGGAGGGTTTGGTGCAATTGGGTTTTGGACAGTATTGTTGCCTTGGTTCAAATGGGTAAGTAGAGTTGGGATGACCGCAGTAACTTCACGTGCTACAATAGCAGAAATCTTACGGCCAGAGTTTCTAGACCGTGAGCGTTTTGACGAGAAGACATGCTGTATAATATGGAAAGAAGAAACCTCTATGAGAAACGGGTAATTGGTTTTTAAAACTTTTCAAATAATAAATCGTTATGAGATTGTTTAAAATAACAATGAGAGGTTAGGAGTGTAAACGTTCGACTTGCAAACCAAAGCGAATACGGTGACTTATCAAAGTATTTGTGTCCACCACAACCTTAATGAGGACATGCGTACCTATAAGCGAATACTCATCTCGAGGGTTCCCAGGTAAGGTAATCAAGTTGTATGAATACCTTGCCTAGACAGAACACCTTAAGATACAGGTATCCCACTCTTCCAGCATTGCATGTTCTCGTCATGTGACACGGACTTTGACGAGATTTGAAAACCAAGAATAACAATCGAGTTTTGGAGTTTGAAATCACTTGAATTAGGCACACAATGCCTTAGAATATGAGTTAAGATTCGTGTGTATATTGATAGATTCAAAGTATAGGAAGAATCACATAAGGTATATAATCACATAATCAAGTATAAACATGTAAAGCACATATAATCCTATCTATGCATATAAAATACACGAGAGGACTCATGTGTAAAGGTACTTAGTTATAGTCTAGGTCATTTCATTTCTAATAACCTAATTCCCTATAACCATGGCTCTGATACCAATCTGTCACACCCCGACCGACGGCGGAATCATCGGAGCGGACGAGGGAATGATTGATTGTTCATAACTCATGATTGTCTAATAGTGATAATAATATTAAAATCAGATTACAGGATAACATGAATTTAACAGATACAAATACTACAGTTAAAGTCACAAATAGTAATTGTATTTTGTTTTGACTAAGTCCAGGTCTTATATGATCAAGTAGAAGTCCACTAGCTTGCTTAACCTGAAATCATGTGAGAAAATAAAGTCAGCTAATGAATTAGCTGGTGAGTAATCACAGTTTTGAGTATACATATAGATTGATTGATTGATTGAGAATAATTCAATTCACAAGGTAATATTAAGACTTATGTTGCAATAGTAAAGCATATAGATAAACCGACACAATATAAACCCCTTGACTTGATACTTGCATATAATAGACTTGCACACAAACACCATAGATTGACTACTTGTCTCTGGCACAATCACCAGTCGTAAGCCATATGGGGTGGGTTTGTATAATCACCACTCGTAAGCCATGTGGGGTGGATTATCCCAAACCAGTAGATCTACCATTGATACCAGGATTGATTGATTGATTGAATTAGGGTTTTACTGTCGTCCAGTTTATCACAGTATGTTCACATAATTGCAAGTAATAACATAACCTGTCTTGAATTGAATTTAGAATGAAATAACAATAGAATATCATGATTGAATATTGTATCACATGATTTCCCCCAAAGGAGAAATGATATAAAAAGGGGATATGAATACTCACTTGATTGATGAGATTAGAATCTGGATGTGATAGATTAAACACCAACGATTTCCTTACGATTAACCTAAGGAACGGTGTCTCGAATTAGAATAATAATGATTTGGGAATTTGGGATGTATTAGGATTTCCATTGGTTTTGAATGATAGTTTAAATTAAATAATTTATTTAGTTAAAAATGTTTTGAAATAAATAAAATGAATTTATTGAAAATGATTATGTTTAAAATTTAAAATAAACGTATCATTTACGTATCTGTTTGATTTATTGTTAACGTGTGGAAAAATAAACTAATAATTAATTTTATTAATTAATTATGTCAATTAATTAAAGTATTTAATTATTTAAATGGCTAAAAGAAATGAAAATGTTTTTGGAATGATTTAAATATAAAACATTTATATTTAATTGTGATTTAAATACTAATAATATTATTTGAATAAATTAAAGGTAACACTGTGTCGAATAATAATTTAAATAAATTAAATTATTAAAAGTCCACTTTCATATAAATAATTTTTGTATTATTTGTAATTTTATTTATTAAAACATTTAATATAAATGGATAAATATTAAAATAAATTTCAGAAAAATAGTTAAGTTGTTTAAAACAATTTTAATGTTTATCAAAACATTTTTATAATTTTTTTGGGTATTTTTCTGGAATTTTTAAAAGCTTAAAAAAAGGGTTTAAAAAAATATTGAGGTGGCCCGGGTCGAACCCGGGACTTCTTGGTTAATGTGGGGTGCGGGAACCAGCAGGCCAAAGGCCTAATCAGCGAAAGAAATCAGGATTTAATTGTTTTAAACACTAACAGCAACCATCCCCAATTTCTCAACATGAACCCTAGTTCGAATCTCAACCATTGAGGTTCAATTCGGTTTTGAATGCTTCTGAATTCATGGGGCTTTTATTCCCCATCAAAAACCGAGTGTGTGGGTGTGTGTAATTAATCATATGATGATCGATTGATGCCTTACCCAAAGATGAACAGGTCGCGGCACAGTGAGTAGTCGTTTGATGCTCATATCGTGTTTATAATCCAATTAAACTTAGGGGAAGCTTCGTATGATGATAAGGATGAAAAACCCTATGGTAATTTTGATTGAAATGGATCGGAAATAGGATTTCAAAGAGGTTGCAGGTCGCGACAGTGGTGATGGTTGATGGGTGAGCAAACGTGATGAAAATCAAATTAGTTTCGTAGGTAGCTTCGGATGATGATCACAAACAAAAGCCCTTTATCAAATCTTGTTAAAATCAATCGGAGAATGGTTTAAATTTGAGTTGCAGGTCGCGAAAAGGAGGAGGATGAAATGAGGTGTTTCTCGATGGTTTTGAATGAAATTGTGCTCAGATGATAGTTATAAACGGTTTAGAATTGATTAATGCGTGATTACTTTTGATTAAAATAGTTTGTAGTGCCCGATTTTAGGTGTGGTCGGCCGATGGTGGTGAGTGGTTTCGGTGGGGGCTCGAACGTGGGTGACAGGGGTGGGGTTGGGTGTTTGTGGTAATTACAGAAGTGGTCCCTGTGGTTTAGATGCTTATCATTCTATGTTAAAAGTTCAGTTTTTAAGTTTTAAAAATTACCACAATACCCCCTAGACTTTATTATCAAATTATTATTATTATTATTATTATTATTATTATTATTATTATTATTATTATTATTCTTATTATTATTATTATTATTATTATTAATGCTATTATTATTATATTTTTTTTTTTCGAAAATATGCGATGTTACACAACCCTTACTAGTTGGCATAACTCGGACGTTTCTATCATACTCGAGCCAACCCTCGGGTTACCCAATACCTTCTCTAATGATAACCTTAAGGTCTAATAATAATAATAATAACAATAATAATTACTATAAAACTAAGAATAACAACTAATAATAATAATACTAACTATAACAATAGAAATAACAACTAGAATAATAATAACAACTATAAGATGATAATAATAATATTAATAATAACTATTTAATACTAATACCTACAATAATAATAATAATATAATAATAATAATAATAATAATAATAATAATAATAATAATAATATAATAATAATAATAATAATAATAATAACGACTATAATAATAATAATTAAAAATAACTTTAAACAAGGGCGTACCTGAAAACTATCTACGACAATTTGATGTAGAGTCTCCCCTACTCGCGCTCCTAGTCGCGCTCCCACTCGAGTACTAAACGACTACTAGCAACACCTAATGGGGTATTGAAAACTCGGATTCTCTTTATATTAGAGCGTTCACAAAGAAATTTATGTTCTAACTTCACCTTAAGACTTCTATTTATAAGGTAGCAGAAATTATGTGAAAAAGTTTCAGAAGTGGGATTACAGGTTGATGTGAATTTCATTCTTTCATTTGGAATATGAAAGTTTAATATAATATTATTATAATATTATATTATAATTAATTCAGCTGCTTAACTCGTTTCTCTTATAACTTTTTATTTATAATGCTTAATAAAATTTCGAATATGTCGTTATGACGAGCTTATTTTTTCTCTACGAGTCAACCTAAGTTTCGTAAAAACGAAGCAAGTTCGAATATAATATATTATTATTATATTCAAAAGGTCTCTTATAACATAAAAATTTCATCTAAAAACTTCAAACTTTAAATAGACAATTTACTCATTACCTACTCGTTTGACAATATATGAATGCGAAGTTCATATGACTTAAACGCTCGGGATGTTACAGCCAGGTACCCTACACTCGTTGTTGAACATTAGGTATTGTATTTATTTGGGTGACAACCGCATTTCTTGGTCCGGCAAACTACAAACTCCTATTTTCAGATCCATTGTTGAAGCCGAGTAACAGAGAGTAGCAAATATGATAGCTGAAATATGTTCGCTATGAAATTTTTAATTAGGCTACATAGGGTTGTTCAAACGCTCGACGCTCGACGCTCTCGCTCGAAGTTCGTTTGGAATTTGCTCGGAAAATGCTCGTTCGAATTTTTGCTCGGTTGTAAACGAGCCATCGGCTCACATCGGTTTGTAAACGAGCTAAGCACGAGCAAATGTCTGCTCGGTTCGGTTCGGATCGAATTAATATGTATTATGTTTATACGTAGTGTTCTAATAGATTTGACCCATTATATACAAATATATAATTATATTTATGCATACTTGATCAATCAACCTAATAAAGAATTCTACACTTAATATAAAAGTGAAATCCTAAGCCGTTAAAAGATATTTTTTCGATCATCTCCCGCTCTCACCGTCACCGTTATCTGCAATATGCTCTCTGCCTTATCGGTTACAGACTTAGCTAGCTTCATAGTCAGCTACAACGTGTTATCATACATGAAAGTATTATGTAATGAAATGCGACTGATTTTTAAGTTATTAAACCTCATTTGCCGCAGTACAAATTGTATGACACATAAGATAGTTGGATTATATAAATTGTTCGCCGCTCGTTTGCGATCGCTCGACGTTCGCTCGTCGAAAATTTAATGCTCAAAAAATGCTCATTCGATTTTCCGCTTGGTTGTAAACGAGCCGATCGGCTCGGTGGAAACGAGCCAAGCACGAGCAAAGGTCAGCTCGGTTCAGCTCATCTTGTGAACAGTCCTAGAGCTACACATGCCCCTTTCGTTTGCCACTCTCATTTATTGTGATAATGTACGCGCCATGTATCTTTCTGTCATCCTGATTCAGCATCAGTGAACAAAACATATCGAGCTAGACATTCACTTTGTAAAAGAATAAGTTCATCGGGTCTAAGTCCTTATGTACACGTCCAACCTCGGCATCAAATTGCTGACTACGGTGTTGTCATAGGAATAATTATATTTTCCCATATATCATGGAATTATTGTTGTATCTCATCTATATGTAGATTGTAAATTGTATAACCGTGGAATCAATCAAGGAGGTCAAACAATTGTAATCTAAGTTTAATTTTATTTAGAACGACAACTTTCATATCCATCTAATTTATTTTAACCTTACAACAAAGCTAATTTACACCATCAATCACACGGGACTCGGACCTTTATCCTTAAAAAAGCTTTAATGCTCTAACTTCAATAGCTTTACCCTAACTTAACCTTTAATTTAAGAGTTTAGTGGACGTCCTGTTCAGCATCAAGTTGTTAAACACTTCTTTCCGACATTGACAGAAAACTAGTAAAACTTTTTATAAGGATTCAATATAATAATTCTTTTGATTCCTTTATTTTCTTCCTTAGTTTTCTGATTACTAACTTTCATTTGGTTATTTGTTTTTTAGTTGTTACTTTTTGTATCTGTCGCCGTCTCTTGGTTTTCCTAATCAGATTAGTTATTAGGTCTTGTGAAAAAAAGTCTTAACATAACAACCATAGTATATTTTTTTATATAAGAGAATGTATTAGTTAGATTTGATATCTTTATTGTAGTTATTATGACATATAATTTGCTTAAATTTTATTTACAATTATTTTTATTGTACTCTTAATTGATCAATAATCCAGAATAATCAGAATCACTTATGAAGTTTTAACTATTTTATACATTATAGTTTGAACAAATATTTAACTTCTTCGAGCATGCTAATTTTTGAGAAAAAACTTACACTACTAAAAAACTGAGCAACGGTGATCAAGGCACAAATCCACTCAAAAGTGGAAAAAAAAATGGAAAACTAAATACCCGAGAATACCGTTGGAATAGAGATGACCACCCTAGCCCACAAATTTGAGATTATCACGACATATTACAGTCAAACCAAAATTGGTTATCATCGTCCATGGCGACTAATTAGCCACGGATTAAAGACGAATAATCCGTTGGTGATACTTAGGATAATATTTTAGATAAGATTTCTAACCAAGCTTTTTCAGTGGTTTTGTAGGTAATACACGACTTTTGTCGAGCATGTTTGTCGGTGATGTATCCTAAATACAGCAACACTTACCATTTTTTATAACTGATCATCAACTAAATCAAAACACAAAATTGGATATATGTTTTCATCGATACCTATAACTACAAATAGTGTATTTCATCATCTCAAACTTTCTAGTTCTTACATGTGCTATACCTTTTTAGTTTATTTGATGTTAATTTGTTGTCTTAGAATTAAAATCCATCAAAGGTGAGCATTTTCTCTCTACCTCTTTCACATAAAAAATACATTTAAATATAATATCAAGCTCTTTTTTGTCATCAACTTCATCTTCGTCTGAAGAGGACGGATTAATAGAAGAGGAGAAAGCCAATGAGTCCTAGATGAACTGGTTTAGGAGGAGGCGGCACCCTATGACTTTTCAAATGGGGGTCATGGGTTGGAGTCTCACTAGGTGCAATATGCTTCAGAGGGCCAAGGGTTTTACCACAGTGGGCCTTTGGGTGGTGAGTTTCCCAGAGAATATTCGTGTGCCGTTGGGCGAGCCGGTCACCAGCGCTGTCTGTGTTCTCGGGCGTGGGTGGCCTTTCGCCAATGGGTTTACCCAGATGACCGGACTTAAAAATTATTCGTGTGTGCCGTTAAAAAAATAGAAGAGGAGAAAGTTGTGTAAGGCCCAGCTCCCGGGCGCCTTACGGTTGGTCGTTCATCGCACATAAATCATACTAATATTTAATTCATCGCAGCGGAATCAGTAAAAGAACCCCTTTTTTTCATTTTAATATAAATGCTTTTGCAAAGTAATACAACCCTCATTACAAATATCGTTTGTTTGCATTACAATACAAAAACATTAATAAAAGAATGCCATCCCAAAAGAGCTGAGTAGCCGCCTCGTGCCATCCCCAGCAATGCTACCTGCCAACTGGAAACACATAAAAGTCAGCGTTGCTGAGTGAGTTCTAGTTTTATAATAAACATACTTTGTTCATATTAAAACCGTTCATTCTTTACACGTGATCATACATCGTACATACATATAGATAATATCTTTATTATCTCATTCGTTCATTCATTCGTTCGTCATACATCGTTATCTTTCACTTCTCGTTTAGGTCCTGTCAAGCTTTACCCACTTCATGGCACGCAGCCATGATTACTGTGGTCGAATGACAAGGACCCGTTACATCTTTTCTTGCACATTGGATATCTTTTGTACCACTACCATCTGCTATACCCCGAACGTTATTAGCTACCGGGCCGAAGTCATTAAATGAACAGCAAAACGTATGCCACGGTACTAGAGGTAAGCGGTAGGGATACCATACATATGGTCAATCACTAAGAAGGACCCGTTAACCTTATCCAATGTTTGCAAGACATCTTTCGTTCGTTCGTTCGTTAATGCATGTATTCACCATCTTTAAATCATTCGTTCATTCATTAATACATGCATTCATCATCGTGTTCCTCTTTCATTATCTTTCACTTTACGTTACATAATACTTCGTTCGTTCGTTCATTATTACGTAAAGCCATAGAAAGATATTCATGCGATATTATAAGGAACACACACATCATACATACATCATCATACATGGCATCATACGTACATCGTCATACATAACATCATACAGGCATCATCATTCATCATCATACTTAACCTCGTGCAATCATAACCTACATCATCAATCATCACTAGGCACTTACTCCCGTATCCTTCCCGAATCCGGGACCTACTATGCGTCATCTTGGTGCAGTAGCACTAACTGTCCCTCCAAGAACGTGGGGACTCATTCTAGGACTTATATAACGTGCCGAGTCCACAATCATACCTTAGACGTATAACACAACATTGTACCCAAATGGGTCATACATACATACGTCAGTAAACAAGTTTATATGTGTTCAGCCCCAAAATCATTTGAAACAAGTAAATGAGAGGTCCTAGAACTCACCTGTGCTTGACAAGCAGCTTCTCAATCAAGCCTTAAAGTCGCGGGTCACACTACACTGCCTGCAGATAAGTTAACACTCAAATGAGTTAATTTCTGCCTAGTTTCGCTGCTAAGTTCGCAGGTAGTTTCGCCCGTAAATTCACCAGCAGTTTCGCCGGGCGAATCAGCAGTTTCGCTGCTAGTTTCGCCGGGCAGCATTCTGCCAGTTTCGCTGGACAGATTCGCTACCTCGAGCCCCCAACTTTCGTTGGAATTCCCTAGTTTCGCAATATCTAAGGTCAACTTGGGCATTGGCATAGTCATCAGCGAAACTATAGTTTCGCTAAGGCGAATATGTAGTTTCGCTGTAGCGAAACTGTAACTTCGCTGTAAATCCTTCCACTTTCGCTGGACGAACTCACAGTTTCGCTGGTCGAGACCTTAAATTCGCAGAACGAGCTGAAATTTACGAATCAGCTCGTTTCAGCCCAAAAATCCAATCCTTTCCACCCAAACCCTTGGATTATCATCCAGGAAGCTATATCTAAGCTCATTACACGTTTTCTTACTCTAAAACGTGTGGTTTGGGGTGATTTTTGCCACTTTAAAACCCAAAAACCCCAAACTCGGGTTTTTCACCAAATGCAGCAATTTAGATACGTTTCTTACCTTGATTCTTGTAGTTTAGGAGTCCACAAACACCAGCCTTCGATTCTTGACCACCCGAGCTTCAATCCGGCACTTTCTCTCTCTACACTTTCTCTCTCTAGAATGGCGTTTGAGTGAAAATGAGAGTTGCTCAGCTGATCCATCTATTTATATGCCAGGCGTTCCCGGGACCCCAAACTCGTTAAACTCGTGACCCGTTGGGTTAACTCGGTGTAATACCCGCAACCATTTTATATTTATTAAATGGTTTTTCATCCGAGCCCATCACTATCACTTGACTCGATTAGAAAATTTTCCGGGTGTTACAAGTCCACCCCCCTTATTTAGGTTTCGTCCTCGAAACCTGTTATTCTTCGAACAGATGTGGGTAATGTTGTCTCATTTCTTCTTCAGTCTCCCACGTAGACTCAGATCCCTTCCTGTGCTTCCACTGTACACACACAAGAGGAACCACTTTGTTTCTTAGCCGTTTCTCTTTTCTATCGATGATCGCCACTGGTTGCTCCATGTAGTTGAGTCGTTCGTCTACTTAGATATCCTCCAGCGGTACAATCATATCTTCGTCGGCCAAGCATTCCTCAGATGAGATACGTGGAAGGTCGGGTGAATTCCACTCAGCTCATCTGGCAGTTCCAACCTATAGGCCACCTCTCCCACGGGCGATACATCGGAAAGGGCCTATATACCGCGGGCTCAGTTTACCCCGCTTTCGGAACCTAATAATTCCTTTCCAAGGCGAGACTTTCAACATGACCCGATCACCGACCTTGAATTCTATCGGTCTTCGCCTCTTGTCAGCATACGACTTTTGTCTGTCTTTCGCCGCCTTCATGAAGGCTTTGATCTTTTCTAACTTTTCAGTCGTTGCTTCAACCACCTCGACACCACCCAGTTCCTTCTGCCCAATGTCTCCCCAACATACAGGCGTCCTACACTTCCTACCGTACAACATCTCGTAGGGCGGCATGCCAATTCTGGCATGATAACTGTTATTGTACGAGAATTCTGCTAACGGCAGGTGATCGTCCCAACTTCCTCCCAAATCGATCACGCACCGCTCGAAGCATGTCTTTGAGTGTTTGGATCGTCCTCTCAGACTGACCGTCTGTCTGGGGGTGATATGCCGTGCTAATGTGTAGCCTCGTCCCCATTGCATCATGAAACCTCTTCCAAAACTTGGAGGTAAACCGGGTGTCACGGTCAGACACAATAGACACCGGTACGCCATGACGAGCTACAATTTCTTTGATAAATAGATCCGCCAATCTTCAGATGAATACGTCTCGCGGATCGGTAGGAAGTGGGCACTCTTCGTCAATCGATCAACTATCACCCTATAGCATCATACCCTTTCGGGGTACGTGGTAGTTTCGTGATGAAATCCATGGTGATGTGCTCCCACTTCCACTCGGGTATATCCAACGGTTGGATCTTCCCGTACGGTTTCTGATGCTCTGTCTTGACCTGTGAACAAGTCATGCACTTACTCACATATTCCACCACATCACGCTTCATGCCCGGCCACCAATAGTCTTTCTTCATGTCTTGGTACATCTTGGTAGCGCCGGGGTGAATGGAATATCGAGTCTTATGGGCCTCATCCATGATCTTTCCACGTAGATCCCCGTACCGAGGAATCCACGCTCGCCCAAATCGGGTCTTAACACCAAGAGTGTTCTCACCCAGTTCTGTAACTAAACCTCTCATCCTTTCAGAGTTAAGACGATCTTCCTTCAAAGCCTCGTCTTGGAACTCCTTAACCTGCGTCATCACGTCAGAGGTCATAATTAGCTGATAAGCCTTCACCCGAATCGGCTCGGGCCTTTCCTTCCGGCTAAGGGCATCAGCTACCACATTGGCTTTGCCCGGGTGGTAATGGATCTCACAATCATAATCTTTTATCAGCTCCAACCACCGTCTCTGCCTCATGTTTAGATCCTTCTGCTCGAAGAAGTACTTCAAGCTCTTGTGATCCGTGAAGATGGTGCACTTCGTCCCGTATAGATAGTGCCGCCAAATCTTCAACGCGAAAACCACCGCAGCTAGTTCTAGGTCGTGCGTGGGATAATTGACTTCGTGGGTCTTCAGTTGTCGAGATGCGTAGGCTATGACCTTTCCGCGTTGCATCAATACGCAACCCAGCCCAGAATAGGATCATCCGAATAGACCACCAAGTCTTCATTTCCCTCAGGCAATGTCAAGACAGGAGCTTGTGTCAGTCTCGTCTTCAACTCCTCAAAAGCCGTCTCCTGCTCTCGACCCCACACGAATTCACGTCCTTGCGAGTCAATTTTGTCAAAGGTGAGGCTATCTTGGAGAAGTCTTGAATAAATCTCCTATAGTAGCCCGCCAACCCCAAGAAGCTATGAATCTCGGATGGCGTCTTTGGTGATTTCCATTGCATCACGGCCTCAACCCTTGCTGGGTCCACCATTATTCCTTCTGCATTCACTACGTGACCCAGAAATTGCACCTCGCGTAACCAAAAGGCTCACTTGGAGAACTTAGCATATAGTTTCTCCCTTCTCAAAGTATCCAACACTTCCCGAATGTGACCGGCATGCTCTTCTTCGCTCCTCGAATAAATCAGGATATCATCGATGAACACAATCACTGATTTATCTAACATTGGCCGACACACTCGGTTCATCAAAGTAACGAGAAACTCATAGTGTCCATAACGCGTACGAAAGCTGTTTTAGGAATGTCCTGCTCCTTTACCTTCAATTGGTGATAGCCAAATCGAAGATCTATCCTCGAGAACCAACTGGCACCCTGGAGTTGATCAAACAAGTCATCGATCCTTGGTAAGGGGTATCTGTTCTTCACCGTCAGCTTATTCAGCTCGCGGTAGTCGATGCACATCCTCATACTACCATCCTTCTTCTTTACGAACAGAACCGGAGCACCCCAAGGTGAGATACTCGGTCGGATAAACCCCTTATCCAGCAGCTCCTGCAACTGTTCCATTAACTCTTTCATCTCCGTCGGAGCCAAGCGATACGGTGCTTTTGCGACAGGTTGGGCACCCGGTATCAGGTCGATCTGGAACTCGATCTCTCGGTCAGGTGGCAATCCCGATAAGTCTTCGGGAAACACGTCTGGAAAGTCACACACCACTGGCACATCGCATAGCTGTGGTGTTGGCGTCTCTACATTCTTTACATAACATAGTAGGCGTTACATCCGCGCCTCATACACCTTCCCGCCACCGCCATCGAGATCACCTTCGGAATCGTCGTAACTTGATCGCCATATATTGTCACCGGACTTCCGTCGGTCGCCGTCAGTCTAATCATCTTCTTTCGGCACACGATATTCGCTTCGTAGGTTGCTAACCAGTCCATCCCTAACACTACATCAAATCCTCCTAGAGGCATCACATGTAACTCGGCAGCAAACCTATGGCCCTCTAATTCTATGGCACAGCCTTCTATCACATCCGTAACCTTAGTGGATTTACCAATAGCGGTTTCTACTTCAAAGGACTTATCGAGGCATTTACTTCTAACAGGCAATTTAGCACAGAAGGTAGTAGAAATAAAACTCCTACTTGCACCCGAATCAAATAACACAGAGGCTAAAATTTGGTCTATTAGGAACGTACCGGACACAACGTCAGGGTCCATTCTAGCCTCCTCCTGCGTCATGGTGAACGCCCTAGCCTTTGCCCTCGGTGCTTCTCCTCCCGTCTTCTTCTCCCCTGAGCCCTCAGCCCTCGGCTTCTTACAATCTCTGCTCATATGACCACCTTCCCCACAGTTAAAACACTTGCCCATTCGGCAATCCTTGGCCATATGCCCAGTCCTCCCACACTTGAAACAGATGTTGGATCCCCACTTACACTCCCCCGAGTGCTCTTTCCCACACTGTCCACACTTCCTCATCCCTGCTCCCTTCGCGACCACTCGGCGGTCGTCTACCCTTGCCTTCTTGTTACTTGTCGAGGTATCACCTCGACCAAACCTCTTTCCCTGCCAACCCTTCTCACCACCTCCTTTCTTATTGCCCTCAGCCTTCACCATGCAGCTCGCTCATCGTACAACCTCCCCGCCAAATCCACCGCCGACCTGAAAGTACTTGGTCGAGCGGAAATCAAATGCCAACGTATTTCGGCTGGCAACCCCTGAATATACCGGTTGATCTTTCGAGACACCGGCGTCACCTGCTCTGGGACCAACCGCGCCATATCGTTGAATTTGGCAGTGTATTGTTGGTGGGTCATCGTCCCTGCCTCCAACTGCAGAAACTCTCTCTCAACTCGGTCCATTTCCCGTCGAGGACTGAATTCCTCAATCACCAGCCTTTTCAACTCAGCCCACTTCATCTTCCCTATAGTCCTACTACCCTCAGCCTGGACAATATTGTCCCACCAGCACAACGCCGTCCCCATAAATGAATGGGTAGCAAACTTCACCTTTTTATCCTTCTGGCAGTCACTGATATCGAGGACCGCCTCCATTTCCCTCACCCATTGGTGAGCATCCGCAGCCGTACCCGAACCATCAAAAGTCGGGGGCTTGCACCTCATAAATTTCCCGTAGTCACAACCCCGGGCTGTCTCACGCTCGACCTCCTCCTCCTCCTCTTCTTCATCATCAGAAAGAACCGTTTCCGGCCCTTGTTGCTGTTGTCGCCTCCCTGAGGCTCGATTCCTCCCTCGCCTCTCATGTTCGCGTACAGCTTTATCACCTCAGTCACTACAGACGGTAAGATCGTCTGCATGACTTGGTGCACCTCCTCGATCACTGTCTCTTTCACCGAGGCCCTCAAATCATCACTCTCATCCACTCCCCCCGAGGGAGTAATATTAGGTTCTTCAGGAACCTTCTTCTCTTGTCTAGGCCTTCCTCTTGTGGCTCGTGGTTCCGCACCACTTCCGCCACTGCCTCCACCAAGTGGGGCTTTAGATGATCTACCACCGACCATCTTCTATCTCACACTGAAAGGTTCAAATACCAACACGGTCATTCAGGAATAGCTCAGTTTATGTCAAGTACAGTAAGTTGCTAATTACAGTGGCCAGTTGTGATTAGTCACTTACTCTACTTTTCGCACCCCAAGCATTACCCTTACTGACTACATCAGTATCTAATCTAACAGCACAGATAAACCACATTACACGCGCACATAACTTTGATTATCATTAAGAAAATACCTGATGGCACGCAGCTACTCAGATGGCATTCATCCCCTTTCTGTCCCGTTTCTCAGTTTAAGTTTTAGGTTTATTTTTGAAAATTTACCCATTTTACCTAAACTTTTGCTCTGATACCAACTTGTAAGGCCCAGCTCCCGGGTGCCTTACGGTTGGTCGTTCATCGCACATAAATCATACTAATATTTAATTCATCGCAGCGGATCAGTAAAAGAACCCCTTTTTTCATTTTAATATAAATGCTTTTGCAAAGTAATACAACCCTCATTACAAAATATCGTTTGTTTGCATTACAATACAAAAACATTAACAAAAGAATGCCATCCAAAAGAGCTGAGTAGCCGCCTCGTGCCATCCCCAGCAACGCTACCTGCCAACTGGAAACACATAAAAAGTCAGCGTTGCTGAGTGAGTTCTAGTTTTATAATAAACATACTTTGTTCATATTAAAACCGTTCATTCTTACACGTGATCATACATCGTACATACATATAGATAATATCTTTATTATCTCATTCGTTCATTCATTCGTTCGTCATACATCGTTATCTTTCACTTCTCGTTTAGGTCCTGTCAAGCTTTACCCACTTCATGGCACGCAGCCATGATTACTGTGGTCGAATGACAAGGACCCCGTTATATCTTTTCTTGCACATTGGATATCTTTTATACCACTACCATCTGCTATACCCCGAACGTTATTAGCTACCGGTCGGAAGTCATTAAATGAATAGCAAAACGTATGCCACGGTACTAGAGGTAAGCGGTAGGGATACCATACATATGGTCAATCACTAAGAAGGACCCGTTAACCTTATCCAATGTTTGCAAGACATCTTTCGTTCATTCGTTCGTTAATGCATGTATTCACCATCTTTTAAATCATTCGTTCATTCATTAATACATGCATTCATCATCGTGTTCCTCTTTCATTATCTTTCACTTTATGTTACATAATACTTCGTTCGTTCGTTCATTATTACGTAAAGCCATAGAAAGATATTCATACGATATTATAAGGAACACACACATCATACATACATCATCATACATGGCATCATACGTACATCGTCATACATAACATCATACATGCATCATCATTCATCATCATACTTAACCTCGTGCAATCATAACCTACATCATCAATCATCACTAGGCACTTACTCCGTATCCTTCCCGAATCCGGGACCTACTATGCGTCATCTTGGTGCAGTAGCACTAACTGTCCCTCCAAGAACGTGGGGACTCATTCTAGGACTTTATATAACGTGCCGAGGCCACAATCATACCTTAGACGTATAACACAACATTATACCCAAATAGGTCATACATACATACGTCAGTAAACAAGTTTATATGTGTTCCAGCCCCAAAATCATTTGAAACAAGTAAATGAGGGGTCCTAGAACTCACCTGTGCTTGACAAGCAGCTTCTCAATCAAGCCTTAAAGTCGCGGGTCCACTACACTGCCTGCAGATAAGTTAACACTCAAATGAGTTAATTTCTGCCTAGTTTCGCTGCTAAGTTCGCAGGTAGTTTCGCCCGTAAATTCACAGCAGTTTCGCCGGGCGAAGCAGCAGTTTCGCTGTTAGTTTCGCCGGGCAGCATTCTGCCAGTTTCGCTGGACAGATTCGCTACCTCGAGCCCCCAACTTTCGTTGGAATTCCCTAGTTTCGCAATATCTAAGGTCAACTTGGGCATTGGCATAGTCATCAGCGAAACTATAGTTTCGCTAAGGCGAATATGTAGTTTCGCTGTAGCGAAACTGTAACTTCGCTGTAAATCCTTCCAGTTTCGCTGGACGAACTCACAGTTTCGCTGGTCGAGACCTTAAAATTCGCAGAACGAGCTGAAATTTACGAATCAGCTCGTTTCAGCCCAAAAAATCCATCCTTTCCACCCAAACCCTTGGATTATCATCCAGGAAGCTATATCTAAGCTCATTACACGTTTTCTTACTCTAAAACGTGTGTTTTGGGGGATTTTGCCACTTTAAACCCAAAACCCCAAACTCGGGTTTTTTCACCAAATGCAGCAATTTAGATACGTTTCTTACCTTGATTCTTGTAGTTTAGAGTCCACAAACACCAGCCTTCGATTCTTGACCACCCGAGCTTCAATCCGGCACTTTCTCTCTCTACACTTTCTCTCTCTAGAATGGCGTTTGAGTGAAAATGAGAGTTGCTCAGCTGATCCATCTATTTATATGCCAGGCGTTCCCGGGACCCCAAACTCGTTAAACTCGTGACCCGTTGGGTTAACTCGGTGTAATACCCCAACCATTTTATATTTATTAAATGGTTTTTCATCCGAGCCCATCACTATCACTTGACTCGATTAGAAAATTTTCCGGGTGTTACAAGTTGTCATCATGTATTTGAGGCGTCATATGAATTCTTTCAACAAAGATACGAAGCTAGAGGTAGACGTAGCTTCATCATGTTACAAAACTGTACCTCCGCCTTTCGTCCACTTGGATTTCGTGGATCAACTTTGGAAGTAGCGTCCACGAGACGACAATTAGTATTGATTTATGTTATTTTAAAAATGTTTTCATTATATTTTTTATGTTTAGATGAAGTTATTTTGTTATAGTTAGGTATTAACGAGAGAAAAATAAGCGTAAAAACGTTGAACTACACATGCACACTACGGCATGTTAACTCGTAAAATTTAGAACAAATATAAACCGAAAAAATTAGTAAAATATAAAAAGTATACTGGATCAAACTTAAAAGTAATAAAATGTTGAGGCTTAACTGTAAAGTATATGTAAAAGTATTTGGTTTAAACAAAAAAGTTAAAGATTAATAAAAAAACGAATACAACCAATAAAACATATAAACAACCCTAAATGCATACAAAAATTGGTAATTAGTATACATATAATAAAGTAAAAAACAAACCAAATAACTCATGAGCTATTATATTATTTATCTAGTGGGCTTAAAAGAAGATGGCTATTTTGGAATTTGTTAACTAGGTATAACCATTCGCATGGTACAATAGATATATTGATTAGGGGGTGCAGGATGGAGTTATGGAGAGCAACAGGAGAGAAAAGGTGCCGACCAAAGTTTGGAAAGCAATATCACCGGAGAAGATTGCAGATTTAAGACAAAAGAAAGAAGATACAATCAACAAGATCGGAAGGCGAAATGGGGAGGACGAGGGTTGGACAAAGGTTCAAAACAGGAAGAACAGAAACTCTGGCTTCACCGGAAAGGTAAAAGCTACCACCTTCTACATTGCAAACCTACCCGAGGAGTGTTCACCGACATTGCTATGGAATAGTTTCAAGAATCTCGGTGACATTGTGGATGCTTACGTCACGAGAAAGAAGGACAAAAGGGGCAATCACTTGGTTTCGTAAGATACAAGGAGTGCATGACGCCCAAAAGTTGTTAACAACTATGAACTCAGTCAAGATTGGACGTGCAAAAGTTACATGCTTCTTCGCAAAATATGATAAGCGTGCCGGTGATCAAGCAAAGGCGGCAAGCACAGAATCAAGAAGGTTCGATCAAGCCACTCTGAGGGTCTCTTTGGCCTCAGGAGGCAATGGGTCGTACAGGGATATTCTTCTAAATAAGTCACAATCAAAATCCTAATCATTCACGAGGAAAGTAATCAATGTTTCATCTAAACCTACGCCATACCCAAACTTTGCATGAGGAAATCGGTACTGGGTGAAGCTAACTCGATTGAGGCATTGTGCAACACAAAAGTATTGCTCGAGAAGGATGGGTTCGGTAACCGTCGTATCATACCTCGGAGGACTGTGGATACTAATCACTTTCAAAAATTCACTTGAAGCAAATGAATTCCTTACCTCCTCTTCTGCTGAAGGAAGGATAATTACAAGTCTCTTCAAGTTTGGTCTGGTCAAGAGTTCCATTTAGTAGAATAGCTGGTCTAAAAGTGATGGGGGTGCCAGTGCTAATCAGAGACAGTGAAATCTATAACCAAATCGGTAGCCATTTTTGTGACATCTCGTAATTTGCGTATTAATACCTTTAATAATAATAATAATAACATTAATAATAATAAATAATAATAATAATAATAATAATAATAATAATAATAATAATAACAATAATAATGATAATAATAATAATAATAAATAATAATAATAATGATAATAATGATAATAGTAATAATAATAATAATAATAATAATAATAATAATAATAATACTAATAAATTAATAATAAATAATAACAATAATAATATAATAACAATAATATTAATAAAGTCCAGGGGCCAATCCTGTCAATTTTGAAACTTAAAATGAAAGTTTTACACATGAAATATCAAAAGTGAAACCGCAGGGACCATTTATGTAAAATATTTAAATCCAACTGCACTCTCTCTCCTCTTCCCCGATTTTCCGGCCGGGACTCGGCGAGTCTCCGGCGACTCTCCGGCAAAGCTTTAAAACGCCCAAATTAGTCGATTTCGAACCCCACCACTCCACCGAAAGCTTTCTTGGATCCATTTCGAGCGGGCATCAAACGAAATCATACGTTGAATCAGTCAACAACGACTATAAATCTCACTTTACCTCGGATCCGAATCCAACTCACTAATACACTCAAACAACAATAATAGACAAATTAAAGCTACCAACTCGATCATTTCTTCATTCCTAATCAAACTCAACTCTCAAATTCATCTAAAACACACATACATCGAATTCGATCATCGTCTTCACCGCGGACCTGCAACTCAACTAAACCCAACTCCCGACCGATTTTAATCAAAATTGATAAGGGGCTATTGGTCCATATCATCATTCGAAGCTAATCTCAAGTTTAATTCGATTATAATCATTGTTTGAAGCATCCAGCGATCAACACGAGTGTCACGACTGTTCTTGATTGAGTTTGGTTCCAAATCAACACCATTCGGGTAATTGTTTACATCATTACACTCGATTTCATTAGGGGAACAAAAGCCCCATGATCTGAAACATAAACATTCGCATCTTGATCTTCAATTTGGATGGATTCGAACTAGGGCTTGTAATGGAATTGGGGTTGATTGAAGCTAAGTTTAAAACAATTAAAAACCAGAACATACCGCGGCTGCGGCCTTGGTGTGACAATCCGAAATTTTTTTTTTAAAAAAACTTAAATATATATATATGTATATATACATGTAACAATAATAATAATAATACTGATAATAACAACAATAATAATAATAATAATAATATAATATTGTTTTTACTTACAACGGTTTAGGGGGTTAAAATGTAATTTTAAAACTTGTTTGAAAATAATTCTGGATAAATTAAACAAGTTAAAAACCACAGGGACCATTTGTGTAATTAACCAAAACCCAACCCCCTTCCCCCCCGTAACTCCGGCCGACCCTCCGGCCATCGCCGGAGCGGCTCCGACGACTCCCCTAAACGCCAAAATAAAGTGGTTTCGACCTAATTAAAGTTACCGACACATTCCCGTGGTGGAGTCGAACGTGAGTCACCATTCAATTGAAAAATGCGAGTGCGAATTCCACTGAAACCGACCCTCTCCATTGTCGGCCAAAACAAGCAATCCATGATCGCCATTAACACTAAAATAATTCATTAATCGTGTATATAAGACCCCATAACTATTCCTAATAGAATGCAACTTTCAATCGCGTTTGAAACAAACTTAAACACCTCCATTGATCACCACCTTCGACCGTAACCTGCACCATACTCGAACAACATCATCCGAGCAATTTATTCTACAATTAACACAGGGCTTTTGATTATAAGCCTAATTAGAAGCTTTCTGTGCAAGCAATTTGGTTTTCCATCATCGTTTGATCATCATTCAATTGCGGGTTATATCGCGGCTCGTTCTTCGTTGTTCTTAGCATCAAACCAACTAAAACAGGTAATTAAACACTCCAATCTATTCGTTTTTACATAAGGAATAAAAGCCCTAACATTAATTTGAGTATCAACTTCGAATCAAGGTTCAATTTGATCAATTGTGATCTAGGGTTTATTCGAATTTGGGGGTTTTGATTGATTGTGTTTAAAATGAAAAGGGATGGAGTCTTATCGCGGCTGTATGCCATGGTTCACTGGTCTCCCGTCCCTTTGTAATCCAAGAGGTCCCGGGTTCGAACCCGGGCACCCTCTTTTATTTTTTTAAAAGCCTTTTTGAACTTTTAAAAATTACAGAAAATTTATAAAAATTATAAAAATAATTTTATAAACCTTGTTTATATTTTTGGGCACCGAATGATTTTCTGGATTTTATTTTATTTAAATAATCGTTTTAAAAACATTCTAACGAATATTATTCTTGGTTAAACCCTACTAAAAATGAGTTTCAATTAATAAAATAATTTCAGTTCAGACGTTATCATTTTAAAATCATGGTAGACTTAAAATATTAGTTTAAATGTTATATTTAACACTGTTATTATAATTGTTTCCTTTTAAGATAATAATTGGACTTGAAATAATAAATCTTTATAATAGTAATGGACATTATATTAATTAGAGTTTTGCCATAATAATAGTAGAAATTATATAATTTATAATCTCGCAAAGTTATTTACAAATATTATTTCTTATAACAATATACCATAACAGATGATTTAGATTAATATTATTGATATTAATCTACATATTATTCTAAATATTTGTAAATAATTATAAAGATTCATTATACATAGCAACGATTATACTTAAAGGTACTTCTAAAATATTTACAAATATAATTCTTCTAATGGATTAAGAACGTAAATAATTACTTTGTGAAGAATTATTTATCACAAACCCCATAATTCTTATCGAAACCCTAGTTCGCGATTAATCGTTAACCTTATTAATAACCTAAAATCTTAAAATACATATATACATGTATAGGTACCTCGTGAAGGCGTTCGTTGGAACAACGATTATCATCTTAATTAATCATCTTACATACGTACTTACACACCAAGTGAGTTTACAGCCCCACTTTTACTTTATACTCTTTTTTGGGGGAGAGAAACATGCTGTTTTATAAACCTTACATTACATTGGATTATTGTGATATTGCATATACTTGATACTATGGTGTATACTTGCCCAACGGACCGTTAATATGGACTTAACGAGGTAATTGTTAGTAGTACTACTGGGATTGACATACCCACCCGGGCTAGTCGCGCTAGCACAACGTTCGTCAAACGGGTGAAACGGTTAGCCTAATTACAAGTGTTGTGGTGTGTGATCCACATCCGGGCCTGTTTATTTATTTGATTACATGTCAGTTCGGCCGCGCCTTCGTACACATAGTGATCATTATGGACTAGCTACCCATTATATGCTTTATTAATAAATCCGGGAATTACATACTTGACGGATTACATAATCCGGGATTACATACTTGACGGATTACATAATCCGGGAATTACATACTTGACGGATTTTATAATCCGAGAACTTCATTACTAATAATTACTGTTTTCTGATAAACCTGTGAACTCACCAGTCTTGTACTGAGATTTTTGCATGTTTTCTCTCAGGACAATGATGTGGCACGTTTAGGAGCACAGCATCTACAGCATGTCATTCTGTATTCACTACAAACTGTTTTCAAGATTTAATTTGCATTTACTTTATGTAAACTGGTTTGGACACATGTTTGTGTGTTTCAAAACTATTGCTGAATGTTTCACTGTATTCGCTTCCGCATTACTTAAATACAATTGGTCTGTTTCCTTAAAATTAAGCAACTTATATGATTTGTAATTATCGAGTCGTTTGGTGTAACTAATGCTTATCTGGGATCCTGGTTATGTCACACGCCTGACGGTAAAACCCCGTACGTGGAAATGAGGGTGTGACAGATTGGTATCAGAGCATTAGTTATAGCGAACTAAAATGGACTTGCATCTCATTTGCATTGCATTTTAGACTATAGCTGGATTTGCATTAGTTACACACACATAGATTTCTAAGCTATGTTTACTTAATTTAGTTGCCTGAAAACTTTGCCTTAACATATCCCTGTGCTGTGAGTCACGGGAGGGTTTGAGTGCCTAATTCAAGTGATTTCAAACTCCAAAACCTCGACTATTAATGGTTTCAAAGTCTCGTCAAAGTCTGTGTCTTACAACTTGAACACATGCAATGCTGGAAGAGTAAGATGCCTGTATCTTGGGGTGTTCTGTCTAGGCAAGGTATTCGCATATATCCAAATCAACCGATGGACCTGTTTACCTTACCTGGGAACCCTTGGGATGAGTATCTGCTTATAGGTACGCATGTCTTCAACAAAGTTGTGATTGACCCAATACTTTGATTAGTCAACGTACTCGCTTTGATTTTCGAATCAAACGAATACACTCGGAACTTCTATCATTGATGACCACTGTAAGATATGTTAGCCTGATAGGAGGAGCCGGGGTGATCATGCAAAGCAAATTACCATTACGGGTGCACACGTAATTGTAATTTGTCGTGCATGCTAAGTCCGGTAAATCTGGTCGGGAGGTAACATTGTAGTCAGTATAAGTCATCATTCCTACACGTGAGCAAGAAAGCCTCGGTTCTCATAGAACATAGCCACTAATGTGGAAAACTATTTATCAGTTCTATTTGTAGTAATGCTCACACTTACCTTGAATTTGGACGTAATTTAAACTATGACATTTGCGATAATCCCACGGATTTGGACTGACTCTCTAGCTTATCTACCCTTGAATTTCTTTTCCTTTCCATTCCAAGACAAAAGGTCTATTTTCATATGACTAATAGCTTTTGATATTTGGTAATGTAAAGAATGTCTGGAAGAGGACGCGGGAGAGGTAACATCTCAATGACGCCTGCAGAGTTGGCAGCGATAATCAATCATAGCATCACCGCAGCGTTGGCAAACCAACCCCCTCCACAGCAGAACCCTATTGGTCAACCGACTTGCACCTACAAGTCCTTTATGGACTGCAAGCCCAATCCGTTCAATGGAACCGAGGGAGCGGTGGGACTGCTCCGTTGGTTCGAAAAGCTAGAATCGGTGTTCGAAATCTGCAACTGCCCTGCTGGAAATAGGGTAAAATATGCTGCTGGCACACTGGATGGTGCTGCTCTGAGCTGGTGGAACACACAGTTCAGATGCTGGGCATTGGAGCTGCAAACACCATAACATGGGTAGAATTCAAGAATCTGCTGAAGGAGGAGTACTGTTCACGAGACGAAATACAAAAACTGGAAACCGAATTTTGGAACCTGAAGATGGTAGGTTCTGAAATTGAAGCTTACACAACTCGCTCTCACGAGTTGGTACTCTGTGCCCTACTATGATTAACCCGGCTTACAAACGGGTTGAAAGATACATCGACGGACTGGTACCTGAAATCCAAAGCATGGTCACCACAGCTAGACCATCTACCATTCAGGAAGCTGTTCAACTAGCCCACAAGTTGACTGACCAGGCTGTCGCGCAAGGAAAACTGCCCCGCGAGGTGCTGCATCTGGTTTCCATAATAACAAGAGGAAATGGGAACCATCTACCAGCGGAAAGCAATCTTCATCCTCCACTTATCAACCTCAACACAAGAAGTTTAATCAGTCCCAACCCTCTCATTCGGTGGCTATCAGGGAAATCTCCCAAAGTGCAACAAATGTCAGCTCCATCATACTGGGCAGTGCACAAAGAGCACGTGTGAGAGGTGTGGGAAGTTCGGGCATGTTGCCAAGTATTGCCGGGTGAATCTCTCGGGAAAAGCACCTCAACAACAGCAGAACCACAATCAGACTGTGTGCTATGAATGTGGTCAACCCGGACACTTTAAAAGGGATTGCCAGAGACTGAAAAAGAATGGTGATAATGGTGCTGCTGATAAGCCCAAGAACAACAACAATGGTGGTGGCGGTGGCAGAGGCAGAGTCTTCATCATGGGCTCAGGTGAGGCTCGAAACGACCCTACTGTAGTATCTGGTAGATTCTCTATTAATGGGTGTTATGCCTCTGTTTATTTGACTCTGGTGCTGATAAGAGTTATGTGTCCACCAAGTTTAGTAAAACACTAGGGATGGTGCCTACTGAGTTAAGTTCTAATTATGCCATAAAAATAGCCGATGGTAGGACGATAACAGCAACACAAGTGTTTAAAAACTGTAAGCTATGCTTATCCGGACACACCTTCAACGTAGACCTTATTCCTGTCATACTAGGAAGCTTCGATGTAGTCGTCGGGATGGATTGGTTATCCCAGAATAGTGCTGAGATCGTCTGCAAGGAGAAGCTGATCAAGTTACTATTTCGGACGATGAAATTCTTATTGTGGAAGGTGAAAAGGTGGGTGCGGTAGTCGGCATCATATCATATTTGAAGGCTCAGAAATGTCTCAGAAAAGGACACCTTGCTCTGTTGGCACTTGTTACTGAACCGAAGGCGGATGAAAGGCGAGTTGAAGATATTCCTGTTGCTAGAGACTTTCCTGAGGTAATTGTTAGTAGTACTACTGGGATTGACACCCCACCCGGGCTAGTCGCGCTAGCACAACGTTCGTCAAACGGGTGAACGGTTAGCCTAATTACAAGTGTTGTGGTGTGTGATCCACATCCGGGCCTGTTTATTTTTTGATTACATGTCAGTTCGGCCGCGCCTTCGTACACATAGTGATCATTATGGACTAGCTACCCATTATATGCTTTATTAATAAATCCGGGAATTACATACTTGACGGATTACATAATCCGGGGATTACATACTTGACGGATTACATAATCCGGGAATTACATACTTGACGGATTTTATAATCCGAGAACTTCATTACTGATAATTACTGTTTTCTGATAAACCTGTGAACTCACCAGTCTTGTACTGAGATTTTTGCATGTTTTCTCTCAGGACAATGATGTGGCACGTTTAGGAGCACAGCATCTACAGCATGTCATTCTGTATTCACTACAAACTGTTTTCAAGATTTAATTTGCATTTACTTTATGTAAACTGGTTTGGACACATGTTTGTGTGTTTTCAAAACTATTGCTGAATGTTTCACTGTATTCGCTTCCGCATTACTTAAATACAATTGGTCTGTTTCCTTAAAATTAAGCAACTTATATGATTTATAATTATCGAGTCGTTTGGTGTAACTAATGCTTATCTGGGATCCTGGTTATGTCACACGCCTGACGGTAAAACCTCGTACGTGGAAAATGAGGGTGTGACAGATTGGTATCAGAGCCAGGTTTCTCGGGCTCATCGAGGACGATGAGTCCAAACAGGGGGTGCTTGTGACACCTACACATATCCCACATCGGCCGTGGACAGGAGAAATTCCTGGTTCATAAGGAATGTCTGGCCTCTAATATCAACAACGCGTTTTGGGCGTATTGGCTGTGGATGAGAGGAGAACTCCACAGTTAAGCGTGCTCAGATGAGAGCAATCCAGGGATGGGTGACCTCCCTGGGAAGTTTTCACCCGGCAACCAAAAGCAAATCCGTGAGCTCCTTGTGGGCGAAGCGGACAATATTGTTGGTGTGAGAGGCCGGGTGTTACACTTGGTTCACTGGTTTGGTGCGTGTTGTGGTAAACAGGAGGTCCGGGTTCGACCCCGGGCACCCCTTATTTTTTTAATTAGCTTTTTAAGCCTTTAAAATTTCAGAAAAAATTCTAAAAATTATAAAAATATTTTTCCTGACATTAAAAATTTTTAAAACCATCTACTTAATTTCTGAAATCTATCTTAACCTTTTATTTATTTATTTTATTATATTATTTTAAACAAATAATGTAATTAGTTCATTTTTTATATAAAATTGATGTTAATTATTGTTTAACTTATTAATTCATTACTGGTTCGAATAACAAGTATAAATTATGGTTAAAACGTGCGTATTTTATTTAATTATTAAACGTTATTATTATAAATATTTCGCATATTTATATAAAACACAAGAATATTGTTATCGATAACATTTAATGGATAATCACTTATTAAATATAATTTACAAAACCCTAAAAAAATCCCAAGACCCTAGTTCACGCTAAAACGTTAATTTTAATATTTAAACTTAAATCTCGTCAATATATATATATATATTCTTAGGTACCTCGTGAATGTTTACATTGGAACGTCGTCTATTATCCTTATTAGTCGTCATTCATATACTTAATCGCCACGTGAGTATTTCTATACCCCTTTTTCATATTTTCACACTTTGGGGTGAAACATGTTACTTATTAACCATTGCACTTGTAAACGTTTGATTCTTGTAAACTTATGGCAATTTACTCGTGTGTTGTGATTAGTTGAAACTTGTAGCTACCATGTAATGTCGAATACATGTACAATCATTAACTATTGCTAGCCTGGCGACGTCATAGATCTATGGGCCTGACAAGCCTGCTTGGTTGATCCAAGTACACTTAGCTAATCGTATATACTTGTAAACGTTTGAAACTTGTAAAACTTTGTCAAGGTTTGATTGTGCATTTTGTCTTACATCCCTAGTTACCTTGTTCTCTAATTTACAACATGAATTGCCATCTTTTATATAATTATGTATGCAAAACTATAGAATGCTCACCAACAATATGTTGACCTTTTATTCTTAACATGTTTCAGGCAATAGCGTTATGTGGCTGTGAACAATCGTAACTCTCACGCCTCGACGATTCCGCCGTCAAGGTTGGGGTGTGACAGATTGGTATCAGAGCCCATAACTATAGGGATTTAGGTTATTAGAAATGGTGACCTAGACTATAGCTTATGCATGCACCTTATAGTATTTTTTATCTTGTAAATACATGGTTTGCATGTTACATAATGCTATGCCTTCTTACGTGCAATTTGATGCCTTAGCATAGGATTGCCTAAACTTTGTTACTTGTCTCTCTAAACTCATCTTTGACTCTCCCCGAACATAAAATCACTCAATCTTATTCTCGACGACATGTGGAATCGTATACTTATACTTATGATCTGGATCTTTAGACGTATGTCTAATCTATACAAATCTCATCAAGGTTTTGATTTTATAAACCAAGGAAATTGTGTGACACATAGACACCTGTATTCTGGATTTCCTGGCAAAAAGGCCTGAGGGCTAAGGCAAGCGTATTCGTATAAATCTCATTGTGAGACCCGTTACGCTACCTGGGGATTTCTGGGATGAGTGATAAACTATGGTCAAAATACACAAATCTCTAAGGCAAATGAGTTAATTACCTTGACGTGTCAACGATTCCAAATGGTAATGCGTTACCAAATGGAACCATCCTTTTTGTATCTTAAAAATTCTTGAATCCTTGAACTGGTATATCACCAATCACCAAAGTTTTAATATTTTCTCATTCTTAACCTAAATAATGTTCCTGTTAATATTGAACTCATCCTACATTTCAACTCTTACGTTTTTAACGCTCAACGTGTAAAGTGCAACGGTATTGAACTCAGCGTTTCATGTAACTATTCCTATACCTCGACCAACGTGAACATGACTCTTAATATACCCAAAGATATTGGGAATCTAAACCGTATGGTCTTCAAAATTTTTAAACCGTTACTTATGGTTCTCAAAATCTTCTTAAGGATGTGTCCCATAACTAAGAACATGCAATACTGTAGGTGGAATTCCTACATCTCGGGATACTTTGCTAATTTAATATTAACTTGTTAAATTTAAAGTGGTCACTCATCTCAATGATCGAATAAACTAATTATAACTTTGTTACCACCTATAAGTACGCGTGTCTTTAAATAAGTTATGGCTGACCTCATATCTTGAGAAGTCCATGTATTTCCTTTCGATCGAATATTCACATCTCATTGTGGTGTTGAATAATTCCTGTCCTTGAGTTCGTCTTCCCGATTTAAACCATCCAAGATTTGAACACCACAACAAATTCTGTTATCTCGAACTTGATCTTAAGCTTGTAATCATGAGTTTCCCTTTTGTTACATTGTTGTAACTTGAGATTTCTTGAAATTCTAAATTGATATTCTTTTCTTTTCGATGTTTTGTCAAACTTCGTACCGCTTGCACCGTGGGAGATGCAAGAGTTTGTAAGTCAACCTATGACTAAGAACACTCGTATCTCTTAAACAATTCTAACTCATCAAAACATGGGTGATTCCCTTACTTGATGATTCTCTATTCGTTTGACAAATGGTTCCCAATTGTATGTTTTATGAAATTTCATTCTCTGGATTAGGGCAAATTCCTCATCCTGAGGATTGACTTCAATTATTCTCATTGGAACTTGCACTTCACAATGACATGATCTCACCAAAATAGGATTGAAACCCGTACTTTGGTGATAAATGTTAATCCTCGATTGTTTTCTTGTTATTATGAAGCTCAATCATCAAGATTGGCGTGAATTCCATACCTTGATGATAATTTCATTTTATGGAATGTATTCTCTCAAATGAAACGATCTCATCAGAGTAGGAGTGAATTCTGGATTTTGATGAAGAAGTTTATCCTGTTATATTTTGTTTTTGCAAAACTTCATCGTTAAGATAGGGGTGATTTCCCTTACCTTAGTGGTGAGTTACCTCGTCTTATTTCTATGGATCCTTAACAATGACTTGGGATCGAACTTTTTGATTGGTAAGTTAATGGTCATATCTTGGAAATACACCATCAAGTTAGGAGTGAAAACCACACCTTAATGACTATTCTCATTTATTGATCTTCAACTTACCATGGTTGTAACCAAGTGACGAGAAGCATGTAGTAACTTGACGGGTGAAACAATGTTAGTGTTTTGACCTATCAAGCCAAAGCATCATCTCTGAACTTGAAAGAAGACCCGATCGTTTTAGGTTGATTTTGACTCCAACCTTGGAGCACTTAAATCCTTAAATCGATTTCTTCCCCTTATTTTTATTGATTTGATGTAGCTATATGGAACCATTTATTCCCCACTTATCAACTTTCATCTTGAATATCGTCAAACCCATAAGTATAGTCTTCCTAAACAATCCTTTGTCAAATAAAGATATTATCGAATACCTCTCTTATTGTTGATGAATTACGTATGTGATCTGCATTTGGAAATTTGTTACCTTGCAAAACATGGTTACAAATACCTTTCTTATTGTTTGCGTCATTTCTTGAATCGTTTTTGAATCTTTAACCTTGAAAATCATTGAAATTCTAACTTGGTTTTGAACAACAAGACTCGTTATTATCCTCACTGCGATGTGGATATAATGGTTCATAAACCTTTGTAACTTGTAGTCATGGGTTTGGCATAAAGGAAAAGACGTAACTGGTATGTGTCCAAGTGTTTCACCTTCATTTATGACAAAACCTAACCTCCGTGTTCCCGTAAATCTCCTGTTTAACTTTTAATCCCACATCGGTTGGGGAGGCGAACGAAAGCTTCTTTATAAGGGGCTGGATACCTCCCCAATTGGACGCGTTTAAAGCCTTGAGCCTGTGGGCAAAGAGGACAGTATCTCACCGCTGTGCGACTTTGATGTACACTTCGGTGGGTGGTGATGGACACATGCCTGCAAATACTCCCACAGGGGGGCTATTACTCATCTCACCCAAAAGGATGCGTTTTAAACCCGTGAGGCTGCGGCCAAAGCGGACAATATCCAGTTGCGGCTCTCGTACCTGCGGGGGGTGTCATCTTGTATTAACGTTCATTCTTAATCAACGTGAAAGCATATAGCCACACACTTTAGACTCTCTTTTTACCTCTAATGGCTCTGCCATTGCACATAAAGTAAACACTAAAGCGGTCAGCTTAATCGATGATGAATTTTCTTCTTTGATACCTTATCAAAACTGAAAGTTCTTCAAAGTGTATCTCAGAAAATGAAAACACAAACTGCATCAAGAAAGAAAAAGAGAATCACTATGACCTATCTGTGGCTTCATGTTCACCTTCTGATTCATTGAGAACGTGAGGATCAAATGAAATCCAAACGTCCTCATCTTGTCGTCTCAGCCTCCTCGTAAACAAATTCGGGACGAAATTTCCTAAAGTAGGGGAGACTGTGACATCTCGTAATTTGCGTATTAATACCTTTAATAATAATAATAAATAATAACATTAATAATAAATAATAATAATAATAATAATAATAATAATAATAACATAATAATGATATAATAATAATAAATAATAATAATAATAATGATAATAATGATAATAGTAATAATAATAATAATAATAATAATAATAATAATAACATTAATAATAAATAATAACAATAATAATAATAATAACAATAATATTAATAAAGTCCAGGGGCCAATCCTGTCAATTTTGAAACTTAAAATGAAAGTTTACACATGAAATATCAAAAGTGAAACCGCAGGGACCATTTGTGTAAAATATTTAATCCAACTGCACTCTCTCTCCTCTTCCCCGATTTTCCGGCCGGGACTCCGGCGAGTCTCCGGCGAAGCTTAAACGCCCAAATTAGTCGATTTCGAACCCCACCACTCCACCGAAAGCTTTCTTGGATCCATTTCGAGCGGGCATCCAACGAAATCATGCGTTGAATCAGTCAACAACGACTATAAATCTCACTTTTACCTCAGATCCGAATCCAACTCACTAATACACTCAAACAACAATAATAGACAAATTAAAGCTACCAACTCGATCATTTCTGCATTCCTAATCGAACTCAACTCTCAAATTCATCTAAAACACACACATACATCGAATTCGATCATCGTCTTCACCGCGGACCTGCAACTCAAACTAAACCCAACTCCCGACCGATTTTAATCAAAATTGATAAGGGGCTATTGGTCCATATCATCATTCGAAGCTAATCTCAAGTTTAATTCGATTATAATCATTGTTTGAAGCATCCAGCGATCAACACGAGTGTCGCGACTGTTCTTGATTGAGTTTGGTTCCAAATCAACACCATTCGGGTAATTGTTTACATCATTACACTCGATTTCATTAGGGGAACAAAAGCCCCATGATCTGAAACATAAACATTCGCATCTTGATCTTCAATTTGGATGGATTCGAACTAGGGCTTGTAATGGAATTGGGGTTGATTGAAGCTAAGTTTAAAACAATTAAAAACCAGAACATACCGCGGCTGCGGCCCTTGGTTCACTGGTTTGGTGCGTGTTGTGGTAAACAGGAGGTCCCGGGTTCGAACCCGGGCACCCCCTTATTTTTTTAGTTAGCTTTTTAAGCCTTTAAAAATTTCAGAAAAAATTCTAAAAATTATAAAATATTTTTCCTGACATTAAAAATTTTTAAAACCATCTACTTAATTTCTGAAATCTATCTTAACCTTTTATTTATTTATTTATTATATTATTTAAACAAATAATGTAATTAGTTCATTTTTTATATAAAATTGATGTTAATTATTGTTTAACTTATTAATTCATTACTGGTTCGAATAACAAGTATAAATTATTGTTAAAACGTGCATATTTTATTTAATTATTAAACGTTATTATTATAAATATTTCGCATATTTATATAAAACATAAGAATATTGTTATCGATAACATTTAATGGATAATCACTTATTAAATATAATTTACAAAACCCTAAAAAAATCCCAAGACCCTAGTTCACGCTAAAACGTTAATTTTAATATTTAAACTTAAATCTCGTCAATATATATATATATATTCTTAGGTACCTCGTGAAGGTTTACATTGGAACGTCGTCTATTATCCTTATTAGTCGTCATTCATATACTTAATCGCCACGTGAGTATTTCTATACCCCTTTTTCATATTTTCACACTTTGGGGTGAAACATGTTACTTATTAACCATTGCACTTGTAAACGTTTGATTCTTGTAAACTTATGGCAATTTACTCGTGTGTTGTGATTAGTTGAATCTTGTAGCTACCATGTAATGTCGAATACATGTACAATCATTAACTATTGCTAGCCTGGCGACGTCATAGATCTATGGGCCTGACAAGCCTGCTTGGTTGATCCAAGTATACTTAGCTAATCGTATATACTTGTAAACGTTTGAAACTTGTAAAACTTTGTCAAGGTTTGATTGTGCATTCTGTCTTACATCCCTAGTTACCTTGTTCTCTAATTTACAACATGAATTGCCATCTTTTATATAATTATGTATGCAAAACTATAGAATGCTCACCAATAATATGTTGACCTTTTATTCTTAACATGTTTCAGGCAATAGCGTTATGTGGCTGTGAACAATCGTAACTCTCACGCCTCGACGATTCCGCCGTCAAGGTTGGGGTGTGACAATTTTGGATCACCGGTACGACCATCTGAATTCTCATAGGAAGTTGAAGATAACTCGATCGAACACTGCTATATCCTTACCAACATCGGTGGGAGAATTGAGGAATGTATTGACTTGAATTGGGGTGGAAAAACGTATCAGGTCTGGATCTAGGAGGAAACGTATACATGGACTCCCACGTTCATAGAAGCTCAAAATTCACACCGGCGAGAGTCACCGGTAATATCGCCGGCTGTGTCATCTCCAACTCCGGTGGCAAATCGCGAAGCGGAAAGGTTGGCGGGCGAAAAGCAAGTCCCATGCAGTGGCACAGGACCCGACATAAGTGAACCGTTCGACATTCCTCCTCAAACCTCGAACATGGTGCTCAATAATGACATAAATGGGAATGGCGGTTCTGGTGCTTTTAATGTGGCTGAAGTCACAAACTGCGTTGATCCATCAGTGGGCCAGACTGATGTTATGAACAATTCCAATACTTTGAATTGGGCCTCCCCATCAACCCCCAGCCCAGTAAATACGGATGACCCGTTTAATTTGGAGCCCATTATTGAAAATGCTACAACTGGATCTCTAAATATGGATACTGAGTTATCTTTTAACATGGGTTCATCAAATAATAATAATCGTCGGTCCAGAGTGAATATATCTGGGCGCACGTTGATTTCAGGGCGCACGAGGTTGTCTCACAATAGAAAAAGTACCGGCATAGAATCCACTAACCGACGTAGAAGAAGATCGGTTTCCTCCTCTCCCACGAACTCAACGGCCTCCCGCAACAGAAAAAGAAGAGCTGTGAGAACTCAGGTTGATCCGATCGGTTCTACCAATGAGATGGCAGAGCAGGAGCAGGATCCTCACCCCCCGAAAAGGTAATTGAATCCCTAATTGAACATGAAGTAATGGAAACGGTGTGTGTCAACCAACTTATCGGTGTCAATTTGGAAGCATTCAAGGCCCAGTTGAGAACGATTATTTAGGGAGAAGGTGTGTTAGCTGATTCCCAATGAATTTTCTCTCCATTAACATAAGGGGTTTGGGAGATGGGGGAAAATCAAGTGGATCAGGGAGTTAAAGGCCATCCATGGTATAAATTTCATTTCGGTTCAAGAATCTCAACTATGTGCAGCGGATAAGGTTCATTGGAACTCACTATGGGGTCGATCTAAATTTGATCAAGTAATTGTAAACGCATCAGGGAGGTCTGGGGGTCTTCTTTGTCTGTGGGATCCTTCCGTTTTCAATAAGCACAATGTTGTAACATCAAGGAATTATATTTGGGTCTCTGGATACATTACTGGTATCACTTCTAGGTTGAATATAATCAATGTATATGGTCCTCATAATAATTCTGACAGATCGGATCTTTGGGATGAGTTACGGGTTATTCATAACACACATGACGGTTGGTGGATTCTTATGGGAGACTTTAACGAGGTTAGGCATGCTGGTGAAAGGAAAAATTCGATTTTTAATCACGGCCCCGCTGTCTCCTTCAATGACTTTATTTACGGTTCCGATTTGATTGAATATACGATGGGGGGCACCACTTTACATACATATCAAGTAACGGTGATAAATTAAGCAAGATTGACAGATTCCTCGTATGCAAGGATTTCCAAAACAGGTGGCCCAACGCCAATCTTACAGCATTACCTTGGGGTCTCTCGGATCACTACCTATTATGCTCAAGACAAACTACAAGGATTTTGGTCCCCGGCCGTTTAGATTCTTCTGTTCTTGGCTTCAAAAGCCGGGTCTAATGGAGCTGATTAACACTGCAAACTCTTCCTTTTCTTTTCAGGGCCCTCCGGATAAAAAAGCTTGCTTATAAGTTAAAATTTTTCAAAAATAAGATCAAGGAGTGGATTGCGTTGGAAAGGGCCAAAGAAAATACCCAACTATCGTCTCTTATGCACCAATTGCAGGAACTTAACCTTCTGGTGGAGGCGCGAGATTTAACTGAGAATGAAGGTGAAATCAGGAAAGAATGCATGAATCAATTCCTTGATATCCAACACAGAAGAACCTCAGATTTAAAGCAAAAATCAAGGATTAAGTGGCCTTAGATGGTGATGAAAATAGTAAATTCTTTCATGGCATCATAAACAGTAATCTTTCCTCCAACAGAATTAACGGTCTTCAAATTAACGGTGAGTGGTGTGAAGATCCTAATCAAATGAAAGAGGAAGCTCGAAGATTTTTCTACTCTAGGTTCTCGGAACCATTGCCCTCGCGTCCAAAGATTAATTGTGTTTTTCAACATCGAATATCTGATAGTGATGCTGAATCTTTAACAAAGGAGTTTTCATTAGAGGAGATTAAAGCGGCAGTATGGGACTGTGATGGTGACAAAGCCCCTAGGCCGGATGGATTTAACTTCAAATTCATTCGGACGTTCTGGGGGCTTTTGGAAAATGATTTTGTTGATATGTTCCATAGCTTCTATAATAATGGCTCTATCAATTTAGGATGCTTATCTTCGTTCATCACCCTGATTCCAAAAAAGATGACCCTCTTACTTTGGACGATTACCGCCCCATTAGTCTCATCGGAATCATTAACAAGGTGATTTCAAAAGTTCTAGTTAACCGGTTAAAGAATGTCATCGGTGGTTTTATTTCGAAGGAACAATCTGCTTTCGTCCATGGAAGAAGCATCCTTGATGGGCCTTTAATTGTAAATGAAATCTTTTCTTGGTTAAAGAAATCTAAAAGTGAAGGCATGCTTTTAAAAATTGATATCAAAAAAGCATTTGACACCCTTAGTTGGAGTTTCTTGGACTCAATCCTGGAACAAGCCAACTTCCCAATCCGTTGGCGTGCATGGATTAATGGCATCCTTACATCAGTAACATCTTCGATTCTAATAAATGGCTCCCCATCTTGTGAATTCAAATGCTCCCGTGGATTGCGACAGGGAGACCCTTTGTCACCATTTTTATTCATTATCGCAATGGAGGCTTTCTCTGTTGCTTTAAAAAGAGCATGTTTATTGGGTGCTTTCCATGGAATAAGGCTTCCAAACGGGGGCCCGGTTTTTCTCACTTCATGTATGCGGATGATGTGATCATAATGGGGGAATGGTCCAACAGGAATAAATCTTGCCAGGATTCTAAGAGGTCTATTCTTAGTATCGGGTCTTTGGGTGAATCTGAAAAAAACAAAGTTATATGCTGTTGGGGTTGATAATGATTCCATAAGGAAAAATGCAGCTATTATTGGTTGCAAGCCGGAAGATTTTCTTTCCCATATTTAGGGTTACAAGTGGGTGCGAACATGAATTTGGTTAAAAATTGGTCTCCAGTTGTAAATCTATTTGAATCAAGACTTACAAAATGGAAGGCGAGATCTCTCTCAATTGGTGGCAGAGTAACCTTAATTAAAGCTGTGATGGATTCCCTCCCTATCTATTACTTCTCGCTATACCGTGCACCAAATCAAGTCTTACTTGACTTGGATCGCATTAGGAAAGCCTTTCTATGGAGGGGCGGTAAAGAAGGAAAAGGAATTAATTGGGTTTCTTGGGAAAGAGTAACATCTCCTAAGGAACAAGGTGGATTGGGCATCACTCCTCTTAAAGCTTCTAACATGGGCATGTTAAGCAAATGGTGGTGGAGATTCAAAACAGAACGGAATAGAATCTGGAGGAAGGTAATTTGGTCCATTCATTGTAAGTCGAAATCTTGGTACTCCATTCCGGCAACTTTATCCACTCCGGGTGTATGGAAAAGTATTTATAAAATTAACTCTGATCTTGTCCATGCAAATGTTGATTTGAGAATGCTATTGATTGGTATTGTTGGCCGAGGGAATGAAATACAATTTTGGATCGATACATGGTTGAATGATACACCGCTTATGATGGAATTTCCATCTTTATTCAGTCTTGAATGGAACAAATCAATCCTTATCCAGGATTGTGTTACCATGGTTAACAATGTGGCTACATGGAAATGGAGATGGAAGAGTTTTGTCATATCAAACCATGAAGCTGCTGAATTGTCAAGATTACTTACTTTGCTCCAGGGGTTTCAATTCTCTCAAACGATGATATTTGGGCCTGGAGGAGTAGCGCAAATACCGGCTTCTCGGTAAAACTTGTCAAGGATTTATACATTTAAAGTATGTCTCATAGCGATTTCTATAAATTTCCTTGGTGCTCTTGGATCCCCACAAAAGTGAATATGTTTAGTTGGAGGGCATAAATGGACCGTATTCCTACAAAAATGGCACTCGACAAAAGAAATGTGCCTTTGAATTCAAGATGGTGTGTATTTTATGATGACCAAGAGGAGTCTGTAGATCATTTATTCACGTCATGCAGGGAGGTGGATATGATATGGTCCACTATTGCACAATGGTGTGGAATCCCACCAATTTACGCTTTCAGCTATAGAGACTTGATGGACCTGCACAAAACTATCCCGGGTGACAATACTAAAAAGAGTTTGGTGCACGCCATAATCCTGGTAACGTGTTGGAGTATCTGGAAACTAAGGAATAACATCATTTATAATAATGAGAGACTATCCTTGCCTTCTCTATTACTGGAATAAAGGTGTTGTCCCGATTATGGATAAAAAATCGGGCATCAAACCATGCAGTCGAAGGGTTCGTGAAGACATTCCTAGGTGATAGTTAATCGATATGTTCCTCACCTTCTCATTGTTGTTCCTTTAATTGTATGTGTATGTGTTTTCCGGGGTTTTAGCTTCTTGTTAGCCCCTTAATAAAATTTCACCGTTCAAAAAAAAAGGTATAACCATTCGCGCGTTGCGCAGAGAATTTCGTCATAGAAAAAGACTTGACGGAATTATGAACTATAGCAAACATATTAGCATGGCCAATGTAGTTGTAGGCTGCAATGAATGCTTTGCAACAAAAAAAAAGTCTTGATAAAATCCTAAACTTAGGCTAGTCCAAAAACCAACCCATGGTAGAAAAAAAGTTTAAACTTGCTATTTGACATCTTGATTGGCTTCTTAACAACAGAGACCAGTTTTGAGAGTTCTCTTCTTAAACTAATGTAACTATCATCCAAATCAAGAGTTTAGTGTCAATTCAAAAGTCAAAACAGATAATCTTACCTGACAATAAGGTAATCAAATAAGTAACACACACAAATGAAAAGGAAAACATTAACTCTTCTTAAACTAATGCAACTATCATCAAAATGAAGAGTTTAGTGTCAATTCAGAAGTCAAAACAGATAATCTTACCTCACAATAAGGTAATCAAATAAGTAACACATACAAATGAAAAGTAAAACGTTAAGAAAAAAAGTAGACGACACTATAGACGCCATATAAGATCCTAAATCACAGCCCTTAACCTCTTCGGGAAAGCATCATGTAGAGTCATTATAAAGTTCAAAACAAAGAAATAAAACAGGTTAAAGTAATACAGTTTTAAACTGTTTGACCCATGTAAGATGTTTTAGTTTTACCTAATTTTAAAATTAGATGTATTGTTTAAGGCCATTTAGAATTGAAATAAAACCAATTACCTAACCCTATAATCAACTAACATATATCATTACTTGATCCTTGATGAAAAAATGGGTTTGAGAGGCTAGTGAATTAGAATTGAATGGAATGTCCTACTCCTCCATGGGCTCTCTGATCAACTAATTTTAATTTTTTCAAGTATAAAGTAAAAGGCCAAAAATATAAGAATTGAATATACGTATCTATAGGTATAATATAAACGTAATTGATATGCTAACCTTTCAGTTCATGCGAATTTTGTATTTAGTATGAAAAGGAGATGGAGAATCACTTAATCAGACTTATTAGGTGTTGTTTGAAGAGTATTGTTATTACAAAAGCCCACAAACACTATACAAAAAGATTGAATTCATTTCTGAAGCTATAAAGTGAGTCACTTACATAAAGACCGTAGATTATCAACTACATATTTAGCAATTTTGATTGCAAGTTAGAGTTGTTATGAACTTCAAAACGAAGACAAAATCAATACATCATCACTGCATGATCCCCAATTCACAACTCGAACATCAAGGAGAATTATAAGGTTTAAAAATAAGTATTAATTTATTTACAAATTATGAAACAAATTTAAAGTCATATAGGTTAAACAGATAAACTTGTTTGACGTGTTCTGAGTGTTTCAACTTTTATAACTCAAATTAAACAATTCACCAAATCATATATCAAAAACCACATCAAATTAAATGAAACGGTGCATGTTGTTTCACACCTACAATATGAAGTTGTCACGCCAAATGGAGGAGCTGCATGATAGACTTTAATATGGGTTTTCATCAAATCGTCACCATTTTAGGCCAACAACATATATGAGGCGACCACAAAATCAGTATTATCGACCCACGTAAATAGAAAAACAGCACTTAGTTTTGGCCAAGAACCCACGTAAATAAAAATAGGAGTGCCAAATGAAATAAATGTTAGAAAAGTGTACTGTTATGAAGGCCCAAAGCACATCTATGATCTGAAAAGTAAAACACGAAAAGCAGAAAGCAGTGATGGGTGAACCGGGCTTGTGCTTGACACAATTCCCTTAAACAGATTTGCGGTCTGTTCCTAGGGTACGCCGGTTCGAAGCAGCAAACGCGTACTGCCGGACTTGAGCACTTGCCTGAAACGCAAACGGAGGTTGCAGTAAAGAGAGGAGATCGAGAGAGAAAGAAACTTTCGGTGTGTTGAATCCTATGCACTTGAACTGATTTATATAGCCATGAATCCATAACCGATTTAAGACCATTATTGATACATAATTATAATCATCAGTGCATAATAACGATGGTCATCAGTGCATAATAACGATGGTCATTAGTGCAGAATAAACTGAAAATAATTATGACAATAATGATCATTCAAAACGAGCATCATTACAAGTTTCAAAAACTAAAACCGAGTTCAAAAAACTGCCTCGCGCGGGCCTGGGTTTTTGAAGCTGCATTCCGCGGGCACGCACGAGTTCGATGGAAATCCATCAGAAAAAACCGTTTTTGCACCCCCCCCCTGCGCGGGAGTAGTACTTGTGACAAAATATGTCATAAAGATACACTAGAGTGGTAAGACAATTTCTTATAAACCAAACCTCACTTTGTTCCCACACCAATATGGGACAAAGTGTTCATCACAATTTTAGACATACATTCACACACTCTCAATATTTCCAACAATGCCCCACATAAATGGAGGTCGATCTCAGAAACAACATTATTCCTTAAATTTAGCAGTTGAGTTTTGCATACGATAGGTAGGTGTTACCCTTTGAACCTTCGCTCATGAAGCGCACTTAGTCCACTGGCTCTAAGTAGACGATGATGTCTTTGAACTCGTCTGTTGTTTATGTAGACGACAATACACTTCACACAATACTCTCCCTGACAAAGTCAAGTCCTCATAGTTATGTTCGTTATGGTCATAACATGAGCCTGGTTCTACGAGAGCCATTAAGTATTGTGCCCCAACAATACCCGTCGAAGCGACCCCACTTCTCTCACATAGGTGATTCACTACGTATGGTTACCTTTGTCAAATCATTAAAAGCCACAGGCTTAGCCTCACACTTGTCACTTTTAGAAATGAACCAGGAAGTTTACTAAGCTTTGTAATAAACTCTCTTTTAAATATGTAGGGTTATCCCCCCATAGTGACCTCACTAATTCATAGAATTAGGTTTTCCTATTGAACTCATTTCTTGGGATCTCCAATCTGTTGAGTTAGGTTTCCTTCATATGAACCTTAATTTTTAAGGGCTTCAGTCACATTTCCATTGATAACTTCTGAACTAACTCTCTACTTAGGCCTTTTGTTAGCGGATCTGTGATATAATCCTTTGACTTCACGTAGTCAACAGTGATAATTCCTGTAGAGATTAGTTGTCGTACCGTATTATGTCTACGTCTAATATGTCTATTCTTACCATTATACATTGTGCTATGAGCTCTACCAATTGCCGATTGGCTATCATAATATATACAAATGGCCGATGCTGGCTTAGGCCATCTTGGTATATCTTCAAAAAATTGACATAGCCATCCTGCCTCTTTACCTGCTTTATCTAAAGCGATGAATTCTGATTCCATCATGGATCTAGCAATGACCGTTTGTTTCGATGATTTCCATGATATAGCTGCACCTCCAAGTGTGAATACATACCCACTTGTTGCTCTGGAATCATTCATGCCAGATATCCAATTTACATCACAGTGTCCTTCGATAACTGCTAGATATCTGTTATAATGCAACCCATAGTCTCGAGTGTATCTTAAGTACCTAAGCAACCGAGCTATACATTTCCAATGAATTGAACTTGGGCTGCTCGTGTATCTACTTAGCTTGCTTATAGCATATGCTAGGTCTGGTCTCGTACAACTCATACGATACATCAAGCTGCCGATAATTCTTGAGTGTTCCAACTGGTTAACAGGTTCACCTCTATTCTTAGCTAGATGTTCACTTGTGTCAATTGGAGTTCTAGCTACATTAGAGTCATTTGTATTAAACTTTTCAAGAATTTTGTTCATATAGTGAGATTGACTTAAAACAAGTCCACTATGGGTTTGTGTTATTTTAACTCCCAAAATCAAATATGCGAAACACATGTCTTTCATGTCAAATCTTGCTTTTAATATGTTTCCATAGACGTTATGATTTTTTCATCACTTCCTGCGATGAGCATATCATCTACATATAGACACAAAATGACATATCCATCGGATGTGTCCTTCACATATACACACTTATCACATTCGTTGATTTTGAACTCAGCATCAAGCATGACATGATCAACTTTTGATGCCATTGTTTTGGAGCTTGTTTTAACCCATACAATGATTTTACTAGTTTACACACTTTCTTTTCGTGCCCAGTGGCTATGAAGTCTTCAGGTTGTTCCATGTAATTTTTTCCTCTAATTTTCCGTTCAAGAAAGTTGTTTTCATAACCATTTGGTGAACTTCCAAGTTTCTAATAGTGGTAGTGGCAAGCACCAACCTGATGGAAGTTATTCGCATAACTGGCGAATATATGTCAAAGTAATCTAAACCTTCTCGTTTTTTATATCCTTTGAGCACCAACCTTGCCTTGTACTTATCAATGGTGCCATCTGGTTTCATCTTTTTCTTGAATATCCATCGATATTCTAGTGGTTTACATCCTTGAGGAAGATCCACTAGTTCCCAAGTATGATTTTATAAGATATAATCTATCTCACCTTTGATGGCCTCCCTCCGCTGTGGTCCTTCTGAGGAATTTACCGCTTGTTGATATGTTTATGGTTCCTCTTCTACCATATAGGTAATAAAGTCAACACCGAAGGATTTTTCAGTCCTTTGTCGTTTACTCTTTCGGATTTCAACTTCCTTAGTCTCTAATTGTTCTCGAGGATCATTATTTCTAACCTCATCTTCTGGAGTAATTTCCTCAACCGGTTTTGAAAAACTCAGTTCTCCTTTACTCAAGCATGGGAACACATGCTCAAACCATGATGCATCCTTAGATTCTATTATTGTCACACCCCAACCTTGACGGGTGAATCATCGAGATGCGGGGGTTAAGATTGTTCACAGCCACATAACGCTATATTTAAATGTAAATATTCAAATTATAAGTTTCAAATAAATTACAAACATAAGTCTTAAACATGAATAAGTTCAAACATAACATAACAAAATGTAGTCTTTTTATTTCATTAACTAGGTCCAAGTCCTAGATTATTGCAGGCTTCAAAAGTTCACTTTAAACTTGAGGATTACCTGAAACATGATAAAAATAAAAGGTCAACTAAAAATAGTTGGTGAGTTTCCAATGTGTTCATACATAATATGATAAGGTTACAGGTAGCAATTCATGTCATAGGTTATAAGTTAGTAAGGTTATAGAACACATATCGTTACAACCAAACCTCGACTTGATTACAAGTATATAAGATTGGCTAAGTGTATTTGGTTCCCATGATGAACAAGCATACGTCATTAGGAGCCGGCAATACCTCGGCTTTAGCACCAAATAGGCTTGTCAGGCTCAAAGATCTAAGACGTCGCCAGGCTAGCAATAGTTAATGATTGTAAACAAAATATGTATCTCATATAAGACTTACAATAACACAAATAACCATGACAAATAAAAGTATGAATTGCAAATGCTTTACAAGTTTAAACGTTTACAAGTGTAAGTTGATAAAGTAACATATTTCACCCCAAAATAGTGTGAAATAATATAAAAAGAGGCAAGGAAACTCACATGTCAAATAAGTATATGATGAAGATTTAATAAGATCAATAATGAGCGTCGTTCCACGATGTAACGTCACAAGGCACCTAAATATTTATTTATATATATATATATATATGTATATGTATATATATATATATATATATATATATATATTACAAGATTTAGGTTAATAAGGTTAACGATTTAACGTGAACTAACGTACTAGAATTTGGGGTTTTGAAAAGTAAATAATTTTATTTAACGAAGTTATTTATATTTTAATTCAATGAAAATAATTATATCATTTAAGTGTTTTTAATATAAAGAAGTAATTAGGTATAATAATTGATAAGGTTTAGATGTAAAACATAAATAAAATTTTATAATCTTTTGGATTAAACATAATTTAACAATGATTAAAATAGCGTATTGAACAATATTAATTTATTAGTATAAACCATTAGTTAAAGTATATTTAATAAGAAATAACCTAAAATAACATTTGTAAATAATTTGTGAAATTATAAAATTATATATAATTTCTACAATTTTTTCATGATTAATCCATAATTAAACATAATGTAGTGTCCATTAATAATTTAATGACTTTTGTAACACCCGTATTTTCTTTTTAAAAGAAATAAAAGAATAGAAGAGAGAGAAAAAGGAAGAAATGAAAGTCAACCTAAAGTTGAGAGGTTAAAAGTGCTAAAAGGACAAAGAGAGTAAAAGTTGGTGAATAAAGGGGGTATGGACGCCCATTTTGGCCTGTCAAAACACTCTCATTCGATTTTTAGAGAGACAAATAGCAGAGACTTTGATTTTTAGAGAGAGAAAGAAGAAGAATTCGAATTCAAGGTAAGAATTAGTGTTGTTAAGTTGTGTTTTGGCTAAGAAACCGAGAATGCATGTTCTTATGTGTGTGTTTTTGTGTTCGGGTGTGTTCATTGGGTTTTATAGGTGTTGAACTTGTAGCAAACGGGTTTTTGAAGAAGTCCTACCCGAGAGACTGCTAAGGTGAGTTCTAGACCCTGGATTTTTACTTGTTTTATACTCTTTTGGGGCTGAAAATGTATTAAACGATTTTTACTATGTTTATCTATTGATACCCGTATGTGTTTTGGCATGTTTGATGATGTTTATTAGATGTTTATGTGTAGTTCATGCTTAGAAGGACCTTGGTAAGCTTAGAACAATTAGGCTTGATGTTTGGGTTTGGAAATATCACAGAAATAAGTTGGATAGAAGGTTGATGTGCCTACATAAGGTTCATACGCCCAGAATTGCCTTAGAAATGTTCCAAGTAGGGTCATGAGTCCAAATAGTTCTCATGTGCCCAAACCGTACCTAATACGCCTAAAACCATGAGCCTTAACAGTGCTCTTGTGCCTAAAATAATGACTTAGAAAACTAAGTAAAGGGTAATATGCCTAGACAGTACTCATGCGCCTGAGATTTTGACTTAGAAACTAAGTACAGGGTAATGAGCCTAAACAGTGCTCATGCGCCTGAATGGCTCATACGCCTAAAGTGAAAAAGTTTCTAAGTGTAGGCTGGTGAGCCTACATAGTAATAAAAAGCCTGAACAAGGCTCATGCGGCCAAACAGGGCTCTTGCGCCCAAACACTTAGAAATTTTTACAGAATTTTTTGGGAGTCTGTGCCTTAGGGTTTGACCGAGGTTGACTAAGGACCTATTAATGATGATGTTCCATGCATGGTATGATTATTTATGATTGTTCCCTTATTATAGTTATTGCTATTATTATTATTACTTATAGTATGTGACTTTACGTGGTATGTTATTATCGTAACGTAAAGTATATTGTAATAATAAAGTGAAAGAGCAATAAAGAAAAGAAGTGGAACATAAATAAAATGTTAATAAGTCTTGCAAGCACATAGGAGGGACACGACCGTGTTGTCGTTAGCTCAACTGTGTGGCGGGTTAGCTACCCTTTATGCACACAGGGTCAATCAATTGAGATTGGCAGGACCTTTGTAGCGTGCCCTGGGTGATTGGGTCGGCCTTGTACATAGTACACATAGCCCTTTCGAGGGATACAGTTGACCCTTCGGGGATATAGTTGACCCTTAGGAGGGATACAGTTGACCCTTTCGAGGGATATAGATGGCCCATCACTCGTTTTCCATCGCGCACATAGTTGGGGCATTGCGCACTGGTCCACATAGACAGTGGAACATAAAGTTAAAAAGTTTACAGACAAGACATACAGTATAGAGAACGAACAATATTTGTTCACACAGTTAATGCGTGCTCGCATATACAGTACAGAGTTGAATTTTACAGAAAAGAGTATTTTCATATACTACATATAGAAAGTATTTTAATATGTATAAAACTAGAGCTCACTCAGCAACGCTGACTTTTATACATTTTCAGTTGGCAGGTAAATATTGCTGAGGATGGCACGAGGACGAAGCTACTTGGCGAGACAAGGCTGACATCCATCCGTATTTTGATTCTATTGTTGTTTTGTAATGCAATTGAACAACCTTTTTGTATCTCATGAACAACATTGTATTGCTTAACAACAGTAGCTAAAAGTAAATGAAAGGTTTTATTACATGAAATTCCGCTGTGTATATTGTGAAATGAATATTAATAGGTAACTATGATGCTATGAATGACCAACTGTGAGGTACCCGGGATTGAGGCCTTACAACTTTAAATTATTGTTCCAAGTCCAAAAAATAACTATTTATAACATTTATAAATAATGTTTTATATAAAAATGTTAAGATTTTTTTATTAAATAATTTTACAGAAAATCATTAGGTAGCTTTTAAAATAAAGAAAGATTATAAAATTTATTTTTATAATTTTTAGGGATTTTTATATATTTTTTTTAAAGGCTGAAAAATGCCTAAAAAATAATTGAGGGTGCCCGGGTTCGAACCCAGGACCTCATGGTTGATGGGGGGAGTGACTAACCAAATGAACCAGGGCCGCAGCCGTGGTAGCTGTTGGTTTTAATTTCTTATAAACACAATCAAAGAGAACCCCCAAAATCGTATGAACCCTAGAATCAATTAGAGCTAAATTGAACCCCAATTTGATTATATAAATGGAATCAAGCTTGGGGCTTTCAACCCCCATGTAAAACAGAGCAGGTATGTGGGTAAAGTTACCCAATTTGAAGTCGAATCGAATGTAAGCAGTATGAAGAACGTTTGCGACCTAGCTTGGTTCAGTTAGATGTGCAAATTATGATGATAATCTAATTCGTTGCACAGATAGCTTCTATTGATCTTGATGAACAAAAGCCCTCTATCAATTGAGGATAGAATTGCAGAGAGGACGGGGTTCGAATGAGTTACAGGTTACGATGAATGTGGTGTTGGTTGGGATGTTTGAGAGTGTTTCTGATGAAATTGAGTTTGCTAACAACCTAGAATTGATTATACCATCGATTAAGATTCATTTAATTTGATCATTACGAAGTTTAATTGATTAAACGATTGTAGTGAATAATGGTGACGGTTACCGAACCTATTCGGTACCATTACCGACCTTATACTCGATTTAAAGCATACATAGGGTTCGAAACGGGTTTCTAGAACGTTTAGGATCGGTTTTTAGGACTTAAAAGTCGCGTATTTGGGCGTTTTGAAGCCGTCGGAGCTCCGCCGGAATTCTTGCAGGAAAAACGGGTTAGGGAAGAGGGGTGGGGGTTTAGTATGAGTTTTTTTATACTTTTACACAAATGACACCTGTAGTTTCTGATTTTTATTATTTTATGCTTAAAACTTCTATTTTAGGTTTTAAAATTAACATAAAGGCCCCCCTTAACTTGGTTATTTTAAGTTTTGAACATCTTTATGTTTAAATAGTTTTTATAAATTATTATTTATTAGTATTATTATTAGTATTATTATTATTAGTAATATTATTATTGTTATCACCATTTTACTATTATTTATATTATTATCATAATTACTTACTATTATCATTATTATTATTGTTATTAATAATATTTTCATTATTTATTGTGATGTTCAAGTTAATAATTAAATTATTTAAGTCCAAATAATAATAGAAATTAAAGACAACAAATAAATAAGCAAATCAAACTCTCAAGCTTCATAAATAGTATAAAAGGTCCTTACAAATATATAACAAAGTTAACTTTTAATTAACGAAAATCCCAAAAGGTTACAGTCCCCCCAACTTTTAAGAATTTCGTCCCGAAATTGAGAATGAAACTTAAGCGAACAAGTGTGGGTATCTCTTCTTCATATGTCCCTCATGCTCCCAAGTAAACTCAGCTCCATGCTTATTCTCCCAGCGAACCTTGACGATTGTGGTAGTGGTGGTTCTAGTCTTCTTCATAATGCGATCCATAACTTCAACAGGTTTCTCGACAAAGTGTAATGACTCGTCGATCTGGATGTCATCCAACAGGACATGCAGACCTTCGTCAGCCAGACACTTCCTCAAATTTGAGACATGAAACACAGGATGAACTCCACTAAGGTCGGAAGGTAGTTCCAGTTTTTAAGCCATTTTTCAAATCCTTTTTCAGAATCTTAAAAGGTCCTACAAATCTTGGAGCCAGTTTACCCTTCTTCCTAAAGCGAACAACACCCTTCCACGGTGAAACCTTCAGAAGAACCATCTCCCCAACTTGGAATTCCAATGGTTTACGTCGCTTATCAGCATAGCTCTTTTGTCGACTTCTTGCCACTTCAAGGTTCTTTCGGATGATAGAAACTTTATCGGTCGTCTCTTGTATAAGTTTAGGACCAGTGATGAAGTTTTCACCAATATCGGTCCAGCAGATCGGTGAACAACATTTACGACCATAAAGTGCTTCAAATGGTGCCATCTTGATACTCGAGTGGTAACTATTATTATACGAAAATTCCGCTAGCGGTACATGCGTATCCCAATCACCACCAAAGTCAAGGACACAAAGGCGTAGCAAATCTTCCAAGGTTTGGATGGTTCGTTCGGTTTGACCATCAGTTTGGGGATGGTAAGTCGTGCTTAGATCCAATTGAGTACCCAAGAGTTCTTGCATAGACTACCAAAAGTGTGAAGTGAAACGAGCATCTCGGTCGGATATGATGTGCAGAGGTACCCTATGACGACTTACAATTTCATCAACGTGTATACGAGCTAACCTTGATGTCTTATAAGTGTCACGTATGGGTATAAAGTGCGCCGACTTGGTCAATCGGTCAACGATCACCCATATGCTATCATGTCCACGAGAGGTTCGGGGTAGCTTAGTTATGAAGTCCATAGATATATGTTCCCACTTCCACATAGATATATGTTCCCACTTCCACATAGGAATCTCTGCTTTAACCTTCGTACACGTGAGGCACTTAGCTACATAAGTCGCTATGTCTTTCTTCATTCCAGGCCACCAGTAATGACCACGCAGGTCCATGTACATCTTATTGGAGCCAGGATGAATAGAATAACGAGTTTGATGAGCTTCGTTCATGATAACGGTATGAAGATTATCATGATTTGGAACCCAAATTTGATTCGCGAAATACATCAACCCATTGGGTTTCGTCTCCAATTGAGTTAGAAGGTTATGCTCCAGTTCATCCTTCATTCTTCCTTCTTGTTGAACCCTTTGTTGAGCCTCCAAGATACTAGACTCGATGTCACTATCTATTCTCAAGTTTTGTAGCAGTACAGTAGCCTCGTTGACATCTAGTCAAATTTCAGTATCGAATCCTTTCAAGGTGTCAAACCATTGACGTCGATTGTGAATTTCTTGGAACGAAATCATCTTGTTATGAACCTTTCGACTTAGTGCATCGGCCACAACGTTGGCTTTACCAGGATGATAACGAATGTCGCAATCGTAGTCACTAATCAACTCCACCCAACGATGTTTTCTCATATTAAGATCTTTTTGATTAAAAAACGTGTTGAAGGCTTTTGTGATCGGTGTAAACTATGCATTGCGTACCATACAGGTAGTGTCTCCAAATCTTCAAAGCAAAAACAACAGCACCAAGCTCGAGATCGTATGTTGTGTAATTCACCTCGTGAACCTTCAATTGTCTCGATGCATAAGCTATGACCTTTCCTCGTTGCATAAGAACACAACCAAGGCCTTGTTTTGATGCATCACAATATACGGTGAAATCATCGTTTCCATCGGGTAGGGTCAAGATAGGAGCATTGCACAGTTTGTGCTTTAATGCTTCAAAAGCTTCTTCTTGCTCGGGCCCCCACTCTAATGGTTTATTCTTTTATGTAACATCCTGTATTTTTACGTTTATTAAAAGTTAAGTCATTTATTCTTGTAAGGGTCAAAGTTTTTAAATTATGAAACTTATGGTTTGCTTATGCTTATTGTATGCCTTTAATTCTTCAAATTGAAAGTTAATAGTTTAATTATAAAATTAAACATAATTGTAAGTAATAATAATATTACTAATACTAATAATAAGTAGTAGTAATAATAATAATAATAATAATAATAATAATAATAATAATAATAATAATAAGAATAAGCATAATAATATAAGATCAATAAAGGTGATATGAAATGAAAGTTACTAAACTTAAAAATATTTAAGCCTTAAACTTAATTAAGTACAAGAGTTGTTTTGCTATTTTGAAAACTTAAAAAAAAGTTTAAACATGAAATAACAAAAGAACAAACCACAGGGACCAAAGGTGTAATTCTGGAACACCCAACCCCACCCCCCATCTTCTCCCGATTTCCTTCCACGATTTCGGCCACTTTTACACCACGATCGAGCACTACGCTGTATAATAATCGAATTAAATGCGCACTCACGAACGTTTAATCATTTATAAACTTCCGTCGAGTTCAATTGCACCTGAATCAAACACATACATCGACTTCGATCACCTCCTTTCATCGCAACCTGCACCACACTCGAACACCATTATTCGAGCTTCAATCTTTGAAATTAACAAGGGGCTTTGCATCAAGAACACCACACGAAACTAACCTCAAGGTTAATTGAATTTTCATCAACGTTTGCCATGTGAACCGATTGTTGCATAGCCGCGACTTGTTCTTCGTCTGTTCATCACCAATACATTTTCGAATCGGGTAATTAAATACATTTACATACTCGTTTTTACAAGGGGAACAAAAGCCCCATGAATTCGATAGGTAATAACCTTGAATTGGGGTTAAATTTAGGATCAAACAATTCCAGGGTTCATGGGTTTGAGGGTGGTTTGTATCAATTGTTTTTAAGATTTAAGAACCAAGTTAAACCGCGGCCACGGCCTTGGTTTACTGGTTCTGCGCTCACATTGCACACTCGAGGTCCTGGGTTCGAACCCGGGCAACCCCCACATATTTTTTTAAGGCTTTTTAGCCTATAAAAAATATATAAAAAATTCTAAAAATTATAAAAATAAGTTTTACAAACTCTCCTTATTTTAAAAGTTACCTAATTAATTTCTATAAATTTATTTATTTAAAACACCTTAATAATTTTTTATAAAATATTATTTATAAATGTTATAAATAGTTATTTTATAAAAATGGACTCTAAATAATAATTTAAATTATTAAGTTATTATTGGACACTATACTATCTTTAATTATGAATTAATCATGATAATTGTGGGGATTATAAATATTTTATAATTTCACAAATTATTTACCAATAGTATCTTTCTTATAAAATATACTAATTAAAGGTGTAGATTAATAATTTATTATTAATTAAAACGTTATTGCTATTAATTTTAAATAATTATAAAGCTTTATTAATAGTGAATCATATCAATATTTATACTTAAAGATATTTTCAAATATTTACATATATAATTCTTCAAGAGGATTAAAAATATAAATAATTACTTTATAAACTTATCACTTATTAACCTTAAAACTATTAAAAACCTAATTCTTATTGAATGTTAAACGTATTGTTAACCTTAATCTTTATCTCGTAAATTATATATTTAGGTGCTTGTAATGGATACTTTGGATCATCGTTTAATCTTTTATTATCACCTTGTAATGCATATATCAAGGTGAGTATTTTCATACCCTTTTTTCTTATTTTCACATTCACACTTTGGGGTGAAACATGTTAACTTATATCATTACACTTGTAAACTTATTTGAGACTTGTAAACTTATGGCAATTCAACATGTAAAGTTGTGGTTAGTTGAACTTTTATGGTTACCATGTTATGGCGTTATATGTACAATCATTAACTATTGCTAGCCCAACGAAGTCATAGATCTATAGGCCAGACAACCTATTTGGTGCTAAAGTCGATGTATTGCCGACTCCTAGGAGCTGTATGCTTGTGCACTAGGGAACCAAATACACTTAGCTGATCGTATAATCTTGTAAACGTTTGATACTTGTAAAACTTTGTCGAGGTTTGATTGTTACATTGTTCATAACATCCCTAATCACTTCATTCACTAACTTATGACTTAAATTGCCATCTTTTATATATTCTATGTATTGAAAACTATGAAATGCTTACCAACATTTTTAAGTTGACATTTTAGTTTTTTAACATGTTTCAGGAAAAACCCAAGTATGCGTTCTACTCTTTGAAGCTTATCACACTTAGGATTGGACTTAGAGAAATAAACGAATGATCTTGTTACTTTTATTCTAGATGTATCTTTGTTTGAACTTTTACTTGTAATGTTACAATTGAAACTTAATTAATATATTTGAAATTAATAATAGCGTTATGTGGCTGTGAACAATCGTAATCCTCACATCTCGACGATTCCGCCGTCAAGGTTGGGGTGTGACAGATTGGTATCAGAGCCCATAACTATAGGGATTTAGGTTATTAGAAATGGTGACCTAGACTATAGGTTATGCATGAAACTTATAGAATAATGTTTATATTCTTGTAAATATATACATTGTTCGCATGCTACATAATGTTATGCCTTCTTACGTGCAACTTGATGCCTTAGCATAGGATTGCCTTATGTATGTTTAAACTTTGTTACCTGTCTTCCTAAACTTAACTTTGACTTTTTGACTCTCCCCGACAAATAATGGCTAATCTATGAAAATCTCATCAAAGTTTTGATTCTATGAACCAAAGAAATTTGTGTGACACATAGACACCTGTATTCTGGATTTCCTGGCAAAAGGCCTTCGGGCTAAGGCAAGCATATCGTATAAATCTCATTGCGAGACCAGTTATGCTTACCTGGGGATTTCTGAGATGAGTGATAAAAAACGATCAACATACACAAGTCTCAAAGGCAAATGGGTCAATTTACCTTGAAGTGTCAACGATTCCAACAGGTAATACGTTACCAAATAGAACCATCATATTTGTTTCTTAAAAATCCTTGATTCTTCGAACTGGTTTATCACCAAAGCTTTAATATCTTCTCATTCTTATCATACATAATGTTCCTGTTAATATTGAACCCATCCTACATCTCAACTTCTACATTTAAACATCGTTACACGTTGGACGTTTCATGTATCTATTTCTATACCTTGATCAACATGTACATGAAACTTAATATATCCAAAGATATTTGGAATCTAAATCGAATGGTCTTTAAAAACTTTAAACCGTTACTTATGGTTCTCAAGTCTTCCTAAGGATGTGTCCCATAACTAAGAACATGCAATGCTGTAGATGGAATTTCTACATCTCGGGATACTTTGTCTAGGCAAAGTGTAAATGGTGATCTGATTCGATCATTGAATCCGTTTACTTGACTTGAAACCCTTGAGATGGGTGACCACTTATAAGTACGCGTGTCTTCAATAAAGTTATAGCTGACCTCATATCTTGAGAAGTCATGTATCTTGAGAAGTCCATGTATTCCCTTCGATTGTGAATCGAATGTTCACATCTCATCGTAATCATTTTTGTCCTTGATTTTGTCTTCCCGATTTCAAACCATCCAAGATTTGAACACCATCATAACAAAATCTGTTACCTCGAACTTTGACCTTAAATTTTGTAAGCATGATTTTCCTTTTGGTTACATTGATGTAACTTGAAATTTTCTGAATTTCTAGGTGATATTCTTTTCCTTTCGTTGTTAAGTCGAACCTTGAACCGTTTGCACCGTGGGAGATGCAAGAGTTTGTAAGTCAATCTATGACTAAGAACACTCGTAACTCCTAAACAATTCTAACTCATCAGAACAAGGGTGATTCCCTTACTTTGATGATTCTCTATTCGTTTCGATAAATGGTTTCCAATTGTGTGTTTTATGAAATTTCATCCTTTGGATTAGGGCAAATTTCTCATCCTGAGGCTTGACTTCAGTTATTCTTATTGGAACTTGCACTTCACAAATGACATGATCTCACCAAAATAGGATTGAAACCCGTACTTTGGTGATAAATGTTAATCTTTGATTGTTTTCTTATTATTATGAAGCTCAATCATCAAGATAGACGTAAATTTCATACCTTGATGATAATTTCATTTTTATGAATTGTATTTTCTCAGACGAAACGACCTCGTCAAAGTAGGAATGAATTCTGGATTTTGATGAAGAAGTTCATCCTGTTATATTTTGTTTTTGTAAAACTTTATCGTTAAGATAGGAGTGATTTCCCTTACCTTAATGGTGAGTTACCTCATCTTATTTCTGTGGATCCTTAACAATGAGTTGGGATCGAACTTTTTGATTGGTAAATTAGTGGTCATACCTTGGGAATACACCATCAAGTTAGGAGTGAAACCACACCTTGATGACTATTCTCATTTCTTGATCTTCAACTTACCATGGTTTTAATCAAGTGACGAGAAGCATGTAGTAACTTGAAGGGTGAATCAATGTTGGTGATTCAACCTATCAAGCCAAAGCATGATCTCTGAACTTGAAAGGAGACCCGATCGCTCTAGGTTAATTTTGATTCTGAGCTTGGAGCATGTAAATTCTTAAATCGATTTCTTTCCCTTTATCTTCATGTTTTGACTCGATCTAGCTACATCGAACCATTTATTCCTTACTTATCAACTTTCATTTTGAGATATCATCAACACCTGATTACGTGATGGTAGTCTTCCTAAACAATCTTTTGTCAAATAAAGATATTATCAACTTGTGATTATGTCTTTCTAGCCATACGAATGTTCTCGACTATACATATGGGTTTGAAGAATTACGTATGTAATCTGCATCTGGAAATTCGTTACCTTGCAAAACATGGTTACAAATACCTATTTTATTGTTTGTGTCATTTCTTGAATCGTTTTTGAATCTTTAACCTTGAAAATCATTGAAATTCTAACTTGGTTTTGAACAACAAGACTCGTTATTATCCTCATTGCGATGTGGATTTAATGATTCATAAAATTTCGTAATCTGTAGTCATGGGTATGGCATAAAAGAAAAGACCTAACTTGGCATGTGTCCAAGTGTCTTATCTTTACATATGACAAAACCTAACCTTTGTGTTCCCGTGAATCTCCTATTTAACTTTTCATTCACTAAACGCTCCTTATTTTAAATGTCATAATGACAATTGGTGCATTATAGACCGATTGACTAAAATCTCATATTGACTCATGTGAGATAATGGGTCGAGAAATTGACCTGTATCTGTTTCAAATATTCGAATACCGTGGTGTGACGTTAAAACATCGATCTTTATTTTGAATGATTGATTCATTTTCTGTTTTTAATAATATTCTTAACCATCGTCGTGAACTCATTCCAAGATCTTCTATAATATCCTAGAAAAAAAAACAAAACATGATTGCATGTTTTCTGCAACTAGCACCTTTAATAATTGAAACATGATTGCATGTTTCCTGCAACTCACGAAAATGGGATGTAAATCCCTTTTGAATCAGCCAATTTATACCACTCAAAGCCTTCAAATTCCTTCATTGAAACCTTTGCTCACACAGCTCTTAATCCTCCTGTCTTCTGCGTTTATGTTCGAGCCACCGCAAACGGTTTATATCCACCGTGAACCACCACTAAAACGGCCTCCTTGTTGTTGAAAACCACCGTTGTTTCATCGTGTGAACACGTGGGTTGAATCCGAACCAAAGCTATCAGTTTTAATTTGGAGACAAGGTACCTAACATCATATAGTTTTCCTTTGAAAAATTTGTTGTTGTTATTCTACAATCACCGTTTTAGTTGTTCCAACCCGAACACCTACGAAACTCTAACTTGAAATTGTAATCCTCCGACAGACTCTCTCGCGTTCGTGTAGCGTCATCACTGTTTCGACGTTACAGCTTGTTTCTGTTATACTATTTGAGGTAACGAATCAATCGACTCTTTTTCCTTGAATCATGCGTCTTTGGAGTTGAAATTTTAAGATCTTATATGTCGTTTCGATAACGTATGCAGCCGTAGTGCATCCGTAAAAGCGTTATCCTTATCCAAGTGCTTATCGGATCTGTTGAATATTCATTGTTGAGGTAATAATTTTATCCATCAGTTGGTTATAGCTAAGAGATAAATTCAGAATTTGTGTTTAAATATGTTGGTATTTATTGTTAAAACGTTCCGGTAACTTGACTAATTTGGTTGAGGTCTAGAATTGGATTGTTAATATGATGACATAGCTAAAGATAGGAAGCTTGTAGGTCTCTGTTCGTCTTGTTTTGTTTGGATTCATGACATTTAAGTATTAGATTACATGCACCATGAACTGAGTGCAGAGGACTTCATATGAAAACAAGCTTCGTAATTTAATAGCTAACCAAATTAGTGTAACAGCCATGGTATTCAAATGCATGTATACATAGTTGGAAAAATATATATAAGTTGAATATGAGTTGTTGGGATTTAAACGAACGAGTAGTTTTTAGCAACTAAGAAACTTGAAATATTAAATATAGTAAAATGAATTCGATATATATAATTTGTCGGTGCCCATGTGTTCGTATCCATTTGATTATGGTTAAATCAAAAATTTATAACATAAATGGTATTAGTAACCGCCTGTGTGAGCTTGTCATGTATAACCCATAATATGAGTAGGTTTTAAGGGTTAGAATTTGAAATGATAAATAATAACTAATTAATTGTAGTTTCCCTAATTAGATTAAGACTTTGTTGTCGGGAGATTAACGAACCAACAGTTTGTACATTTTAAGTAAACTCAACTAAAGCTATTAATTAAATTATAGGTTCTCGTATGAGTTGAGAAAAAGGGAAAGGAAAATTTACTGTTGCTTGGCCTTGTTTTTTGCTAAACTAAGGTACGGATTCTGTTTCCTTGTTATCATAGTATTCACTTTTGTTTCCGTTACTTTGTAGTACGGATTCTGTTTCCTTGTTATCATAGTATTCACTTTTGTTTCCATTACTTTGTAGTACGGATTCCTGATTCCTGTATCATATTTGTGTTCCGTTCATCTCTAGTTTTGATTCCTGTTATACGTAATTAGTGTGTTTTTGATTCCGTTATAAGTAGCTAGACCACTTTATATTTCTAAATTTGTGACCGGAGCTCTCCCTATCTTGGGGGTGACCAAGACGCGTTATTGCGGTATCGATAACGTGGCACCAACCGTGACGGTGAGCTGAGATCACGGCGTCTCTAAAGGAGGACTCTGAATATATATTGGTCGTTCTGTTATTTTTATTATTACCTCAGAGGCGTATGGATCGATCCTAGGTTAGTATTGTATTTCCTGATGGATGTTTACACACCACTCCATTTAGGACTCTGGTGAATGGTTTGTATGTCTGCCCATACTTCATTTCACATTGGTTCACGGGCTCGCTACCTGTGTTCCCTCTGTTCAGTTATTATATGATATGATTACTAGCTCGGGTTATGTTCAATCTTATATATATCTTATGCCATTATATTCTCTGATTATCATCATGACTGTTTATTTTTGTTATCTGCTATTCTGTTCACTGAGCATTATGCTCAGGCGTGCTTTTGTTTTCATGCACGTCAGGTCTGCAGGGTCATCCGAGAGGGGAGTGAATAGTGGAAATCTGGATAAAGAAGACTGATATTTATTTATTTAAATTGATGTAATCGACTCTTCTATTAGGTTTTAGACTTTACTGTTTTATTTTTGGAATTTGGACTTGTAATCGTTATTAATAATGGGATTGTGTTTTGGATTTTGATTACCATGATAGTGACACTTCAGCCTTGTCGGGTTGTGTTATGGTATCAGAGCCCAGGCTCTGTCCTGTAGAAACTTAATTTTTTTTAAAACTAAATCTGTGAGGTAATGGGTAGACATGAGTTTAGGTTCTAATCTTCCGCTTAATTTATACCTTCATGCTTACACGCATACCTATGTTTTCAGTTATCATGGCTCCAAATAGATGCACGAACGACCGAAATGTTGGGAATAACTCTTCGTCTGATACTCCTCTTGAAACTCTCATTGCTAATGCCGTAAACGCTGTTATTTCTGGAATACTCCCTAATCTGATGACTCAGACTGCTCAAACAGTCGTCCAGTAGATACAACAGACGAATTTGGGTGGAAATAACATGGGATCAGCATCTGAGGGAAATAACAATGGACCACCACCTGGTGGAAACAACACAGGACCTCCACCCGGTGGAAATAACTCAGGGCCACCTCCTGGCGGGAACAACACGGGACCACCTCCTGGTGGAAATGCAACACCACCTGTGGCTGAGATTCATGTTTGGCTTGAGCGCTTTATGAAGTAAAGACCAAGATCTTTTAGTGATGCTGCTACACCGATGGATGCTCGGAACTGGATAGCCCATGTGGAAAATATTGGAGGTGCTAGGAGTCGGTGATGTATTTAAAACTAGGTTGGCTTCTTACAAACTGGAGGATGACGCTCTAGTTTGGTGGGAAGGGGTCAAACTTGCACATGGTGGAGAGGGTTATGCTGCTACCCTTCCTTGGCCCGACTTCCGCACTATATTCTTCCGAAAGTATTTCTCTGAAGTGGAACGAAATGAGTATGCATGGGAATATGCATCTATTGAGCAACGAGATGATGAACCTTGGTAAGAATTCATGGCTAGATTCTGTAGGCTGGCTAGTTTTCTGGGGGAAACTGCAGGTAGCCCAGTGGTCCAAGCAGAAAAGTTGAAATGGGTTGTTCATGAGAGAACTCGAAGATGGATATGACCCAGAAGTTTAACAACATCAATGAAGTAGCCGATGCTGTGAAGACACTTAACATGGAGAACAAGAAGAGGTTGGCTAAAGCTGAGGAGAGTCATAAGAGAAATCGTGAAGGAAACCATACCGCACCTTCTGGGCAATCTTCAAACGAAAAACACAATACAGGTGATTGGAAAGCCAAATTCAACAAAAATAATAACCGCCAAGGAAATCAATGGAAACAAAAACAGCAGAATCCTAAACCTGCCGAAAACCAAGGTCAAGAGCAAACCTCGGTATGCACTACATGTGGGAAACGTCATTTTGGTATTTGTCGTCGAGCTTCAGGAGCCTGTTTCAGATGTGGAAAGACCGGCCATTTACTGAAAGACTGTCCATATCCTGATAATAAAGGAAAGGCTGGAAATAATGCTAAACAACCTACTAATAGCGGACGAGTGTTTGCATTGAATGCAAAGGATGCAGAAAACACACCAGGTATGACTCTTGATACTTCACACACATGTGAACCTGTCATTTCTGAATAACCTAAGATTCTTACAATTCAAATTATGCTTGTTATCTGCTTACAAAGTGTATCACGGCATCATAAATTCTTTAGGTACTGTTTCTGGTACTCTCATGTTAGGCACTCGTGATGTTCAAGTCTTATTCGATACCGGAGCAACACACTCCATAGTTTCTCAATCTTTCCTTAAACATCTAGCGATGAGCCCAACATTGTTAGAAAATACTTTGAATATTATGACTCCTATGGGAAACTCTATTACAATCTCTATGTATATGAGGATTGTCCGATCCGAGTTGAATCGCTCATTCTTACAGCGGATCTGTTGCCCATGCAAATGGAAGATTTTGATGTTATCTTGGAATGGACTGGTAACTCGGCATCATGTCATAATTGAGTGTCAGACTCGTCACATTATGTTTGGAGATCCCCATCATCCTGAACTCATTTATCAAAGGACTAAACCTCAAAAACTCTTCAAATAATTTCAGCACTTAAGGCTCGCAAATCCCTACTGCACGGCTACGTAGGATTCCTTGCTTCAGTAAAAATTGTATCTTCTGAGGAGCCTAATATTTCTGATTATCCGATTGTTTGTGACTTTCCGGATGTTTTTCCTAAAGAGTTACCTGGACTTCCACCGGATCGCGAGGTGGAATTCACTATTGATCTTATTCCCGGTGCTGAGCCGATTTCCAAGGCACCATACCGTATGGCACCACTTGAACTCAAGGAACTGAAGGAGCAATTACAGGAGTTATTAGATCTTGGATTTATTAGACCAAGTGTCTCGCCTTGGGGCGCACCGGTTTTATTTGTAAAGAAGAAAGATGGAACTATGAGGCTTTGTATTGACTACCAGGAATTAAATAAGATCACATTCGAAATCGTTACCCTCTACCTCGTATCGATGACTTATTTGATCAGCTTCAGGGCGCGAAGTGTTTCTCTAAAATTGATTTGAGGTCGGGAATCATCAGTTGAAGATTAAAGATTCTGACGTTCCAAAATCTGCTTTCCGTACACGATATGGCCACTACAAATTTTTGGTTATGCCGTTCGGGTTAACGAATGCCCCGGCTGTTTTCATGGACCTAATGAACCGAGTTTTCCGTGACTATCTGGATAAGTTTGTCATCGTTTTTATAGATGACATTCTTATCTATTCTAAGAGTAAGGAGGAACATGAAGACCATCTTCGTATCGTGCTTGAAACTTTGCGTAAAAGAAGCTTTATGCTAAGTTTTCAAGGTGTGAATTCTGGTAGAGTCAAGTAGCCTTTCTGGGTCATGTGGTCTCTGCAGATGGTATTATGATGGATCCAGCGAAGATAGAGGCAATCACTAAATGGCCAAGACCAACTTCAGCCACAGAAGTCCGGAGTTTTCTTGGTCTTGCTGGTTACTATCGTAGATTTGTCGAAGGGTTCTCTGTTATTGCTTTACCCCTTACGCAACTTCTAAGGAAAGGGGTTAAGTACTCTTGGAATGATGAGCGGGAGAAAAGTTTCGAAGAGCTTAAGAAGAGATTGGTGTCTGCCCCGATTCTTACACTTCCATCGGGTACGGGTGGATACCAATTTACAGTGATGCCTCAAAGAAAGGGCTTGGATGTGTGTTGATGCAACACGGAAAGGTCATTGCTTATGCTTCACGATAGTTGAAACCTTATGAGGTTAATTACCCTACGCATGACCTTGAGCTTGCTGTTGTTATCTTCGCGTTAAAGATCTGGCGCCACTATCTTTATGGAGAGACTTGTGATATCTTTACCGATCATAAGAGTTTGAAATATATCTTTACTCAAAAGGAGTTAAACATGAGACAAAGGAGATGGTTAGAGCTGTTGAAAGATTATGACGCCAACATCCAGTATCATCCAGGAAAGGCTAATGTGGTAGCTGATGCTCTTAGCCGTAAGAGTTCAGGGATGGTAGCCTCACTCCAGTTACAGCCTCAGATTATTACTGATCTTGATAGACTTGGTATTGGTCTACAGATTGGTAAGAATGATGGATTTCTCGCTAGACTTCAGATTGAGCCAGACCTAGTATCTCGAATTAAGGATGCACAGAAAGACGATGGTGGACTTTGGGCAATTGTACAGAATTTGGATGATGGAAAACAGTCAGAATTTAGAATAGATGAGCATGGAGTAATTTGGTGTGGCAAACGTTTATGTGTGCCTAATGATTCTTCTCTTCGAGAATCGTTATTAGCCGAGGCACATAGTTCTCCGTTCTCTATTCATCCTGGGTCTACTAAGATGTACCGTGATCTTCGTCAAAATTTCTGGTGGAATGGTATGAAAGAGGACGTGGATAGATTTGTCAACAGGTGTCTTACTTGTCAGCAGGTCAGGATTAAGCATCAGAGAGCTAGTGGGTTGCTTCAGCCACTACCTATTCCAGTATGGAAATGGGATGATATTTCCATAGATTTTGTAACCGGGTTACCAAAAACATGCAAGAAGAATGATGTGATATGGGTTGTGGTAGACAGATTGTCAAAATCAGCTCATTTTCTACCTATTCAGCAGGGATTCTCAGTTGGCAAACTATCTGAAGTGTTTACACAAGAGATTATCAGACTTCATGGCACTCCAGTCTCTATTGTTTCTGATCGAGACCCAAGGTTTACTTCTCGTTTTTGGAAGGGCTTACAAGCTGCGTGGGGTACTAAGTTGAGGTTTAGCATGGCATTTCACCCCCAGACAGACGGTCAGTCAGAGCGTACTATTCAGACACTCGAAGACATGCTTCGAGCTTGTGCCTTAGAATGGACCGGGAACTGGGATGAGTTTTTATGTTTGGTCGAGTTTGCCTACAATAATAGTTGGCAAGCTAGCATCGATATGGCACCCTTCAAGCTATTATACGGTCGTAAATGCAGAGCACCCATATGTTGGGAAGAGGTCGGTGAAAAGATTATTGAAGGACTTGAATTAGTACAAATAACCCATGAGAAAGTTGCGACTGCTGAAAAAAATTAAAGGAAGCACAAAGTAGACAGAAAAGTTATGCAGATCGACATCGTCGACCTTTGGAGTTTAAGGTCGGTGACAAAGTATTCCTGAAGGTTTCGCCTTGCAAAGGCGTACGCCGTTTTGGTCTTAAAGGGAAACTTAGTCCAAGATTTATCGGGCCATTTGAAATATTAGAAAGAGTTGGTGAATTATCTTATCGTTTAGCACTACCACCTCAGCTGTCACATGTGCATGATGTCTTCCACGTATCCCTTCTAAGGGGTACAATTATCATCCGATTCATGTTATGAACTATCCGCTTCAGCTTATTCATGAAGACCTATCATTCGAGGAAGAACCACAAGCCATACTTGATCGACAAGAACGTGTTATGCGTAAAAAGACTATTCCATTTGTCAAGATATTATGGAAGAACCATTCTGAACGTGAAGCTACATGGGAGATGGAAGACACGATCCGTTTTCAATATCCGAAACTATTTAACTCTTAGTGTTTGAATTCAATTTATCTGTTATGACATTTTTGACTCCAAGATATGGCGCACACCTATTTGTTTTGTTTATCAAAACAAATCTAGTTCAGTATCATAATAAAGCCAGTTATACGTATGAGATTTAGTATGACTGAAATTATTATGTTGTTCGGATTTGTTCTGTCATTAATTCTATCAATCATCCGCCCAAATTTCGAGGCCGAAATTTTTTTAAAGGGGGTAGATTTATAATACCCTAGAAAAAAAAACGAAACATGATTGCATGTTTTCTGCAACTAGCACCTTTAATAATTGAAACATGATTGCATGTTTCTGCTACTCAGAAAATGGGATGTAAATCCCTTTTGAATCAGCCAATTTATACCACTCAAAGCCTTCAATTTCCTTCATTGAAACCTTTGCTCACACAGCTCTTAATCCTCCTGTCTTCTGCGTTTATGTTCGAGCCACCGCAAACGGTTTATATCCACCGTGAACCACCACTAAAACGGCCTCCTTATTGAAAACCACCGTTGTTTCATTGTGAGAACACGTGGGTTGAATCCGAGCCAAAGCTATCAGTTTTAATTTGGAGACAAGGTACCTAACATCATATAGTTTTCCTTTGAAAAATTTGTTGTTGTTATGCTACAATCACCGTTTTAGTTGTTCCAACCCGAACACCTACGAAACTCTAACTTGACTTTGTAATCCTCCGACAGACTCTCTCGCGTTCATGTAGCGTCATCACTGTTTCGACGTTACAGCTTTTTTCTGTTATACTATTTGAGGTAACGAATCAATCGACTCTTTTTCATTGAATCATGCGTCTTTGGAGTTGAAATTTTAAGATCTTATATGTCGTTTCGATAACATATGCAGCCGTAGTGCATCCGTAAAAGCGTTATCCTTATCCAAGTGCTTATAGGATCCGTTGAATATTCATTGTTGAGGTAATAATTTTATCCATCAGTTGGCTATAGCTAAGAGATAAATTCAGAATTTGTGTTTGAATATGTTGGTATTTATTGTTAAAACGTTCCGGCGACTTGACTAATTGGTTGAGGTCTAGAATTGGATTGTTAATATGATGACATAGCTAAAGATAGGAAGCTTGTAGGTCTCTGTTCGTCTTGTTTTTTTTGGATTCATGACATTTAAGTATTAGATTACATGCACCATGAACTGGGTGCAGAAGACTTCATATGAAAACAAGCTTCGTAATTTAATAGCTAACCAAATTAGTGTAACAGCCATGGTATTCAAATGCATGTATACATAGTTGGAAAAATATATATAAGTTGAATATGAGTTGTTGGGATTTAAACGAACGAGTAGTTTTTAGCAACTAAGAAACTTGAAATATTAAATATAGTAAAATGAATTCGATATATATGATTTGTCGGTGCCCATGTGTTTGTATCCATTTGATTATGGTTAAATCAAAATTTTATAACATAAATGGTATTAGTAACCGCGTGTGTGAGCTGTCATGTATAACCCATAATATGAGTAGGTTTTAAGGGGTTAGAATTTGAAATGATAAATAATAACTAATTAATTGTAGTTTCCCTAATTAGATTAAGACTTTGTTGCCGGGAGATTAACGAACCAACTGTTTGTACATTTCAAGTAAACTCAACTAAAATTATTAATTAAATTATAGGTTCTCGTACGAGTTGAGAAAAAGGGAAAGGAAAATTTACTGTTGCTTGGCCTTGTTTTTTGCTAAACTAATGTACGGATTCTGTTTCCTTGTTATCATAGTATTCACTTTTGTTTCCGTTACTTTGTAGTACGGATTCTGTTTCCTTGTTATCATAGTATTCACTTTTGTTTCCGTTACTTTGTAGTATGGATTCCTGATTCCTGTCTCATATTTGTGTTCCGTTCATCTCTAGTTTTGATTCCTGTTATACGTAATTAGTGTGTTTTTGATTCCGTTATAAGTAGCTAGACTACTTTATATTTCTAAATTTGTGACCCGAGCTCTCCCTATCTTGGGGGTGACCAAGACGCGTTATTGCGGCATCGATAACGTGGCACCAACCGTGACGGTGAGCTAAGATCACGGCGTCTCTAAAGGAGGACTCTGAATATATATGGCCGTATATTTGTTATTATTTCCTCAGAGGCGTATTGATCGATCCTAGGTTAGTCCTGTATTTCCTGATGGATGGTTACACACCACTCCATTTAGGACTCTGGTGAATGGCATGTATGTCTGCCCATACTCCATTTCGCATTGGTTCACGGGCTCGCTACCTGTGTTCCCTCTGTTCAGTTATTATATGATATGATTATTAGCTTGGGTTATGTTCAATCTGATATATCTTATGCCGTTATATTCTCTGATTATCATCATGTCTGTTTATTTTTGTTATCTGCTATTCTTTTCACTGAGCATTATGCTCAGCGTGCTTTTGTTTTTATGCACGTCAGGTCTGCAGGGTCATCCGGGAGGGGAATGAAGAGTGAAAATCTGGATAAAGAAGACTGATATTTATTTATTTAAATTGATGTAATCGACTCCTCTATTAGGTTTTAGACTTCTGTTTATTTATCGTTATTAATAATGGGATTGTGTTTTGGATTTTAATTACCGTGATAGTGACACGTCAGCCTTGTCGGGTTGGGGTGTTACATCTTCGCATAGCGTGTTATTCTTAGACCGATGGTTGGTCAAAGGAGAAATACATATTCACAAGATATGCGTTAAGGTCGTTTCATATGGTGACGTGGGATTCTTAAATTCCGACGGTTAACCTTTCTTATCATTGTTGGTCTTTTATTTATTTCTAGACATCACCTTACTACGAAATTATATTCTGGAAGTTGTGATTATAAGTCTAACATACCATGGTAACTCGTCATCATTTCCAATGTTTCCTCTCAAAACGTCTCGTATTTCACTGGAAGAGTTCAAGCTGGCATGTATTATGTCAAGAGACTTGAAGGATTTCCCTAAAGTGAAAAATCTCATCTGTAATCAAACGTCTATCACTGTCCGTTCGTACGCTTATCTTTCATCATAAGTCTCTTGTTCGTTTAAGTTTCATTTTAATTTCGGGACGAAATTCTTAAAAGTTGGGGAGACTGTAACATCCTGTATTTTTACGTTTATTAAAGTTAAGTCATTTATTCTTGTAAGGGTCAAAGTATTTCAATTATGAAACTTATGGTTTGCTTATGCTTATTTAGTTGTATGCCTTTAATTCTTCAAATTGAAAGTTAATAGTTTAATTATGAAATTAAACATAATTGTAAGTAATAATAATATTACTAATACTAATAATAAGTAATAATAAGAAGAAGAAAAATAAGCATAATAATAATAAGATCAATAAAGGTGATATGAAATGAAAGTTACTAAACTTAAAAATGTTTAAGCCTTACACTTAATTAAGTACAAGGGTTGTTTTGCTATTTTGAAATTTAAAAATTAAAATTTAAACATGAAATAACAAAAGAACAAACCACGGGGACCAAAGGTGTAGTTCTGGAACACCCAACCCCACCCCCCATTTTCTCCCGATTTCCTTCCACGATTTCGGCCACTTTTACACCACGATCGAGCACTACGCTGTATAATAATCGAATTAAATGCGCACTCACGAACGTTTAATCATTTATAAACTTCCGTCGAGTTCAATTGCACCTGAATCAAACACATACATCGACTTCGATCACCTCCTTTCATCGCAACCCGCACCACACTCGAACACCGTTATTCGAGCTTCAATCTTCGAAATTAACAAGGGGCTTTGCATCAAGAACACCACACAAACTAACCTCAAGGTTAATTGGATTTTCATCAACGTTTGCCATGTGAACCGATTGTTGCATAGCCGCAACTTGTTCTTCGTCTGTTCATCACCAATACATCTTCGAATCGGGTAATTAAATACATTTACATACTCGTTTTTACAAGGGGAACAAAAGCCCCATGAATTCGATCGGTAATAACCTTGAAATGGGGTTAAATTTGGATCAAACAATTCCAGGGTTCATGGTTTTAGGGGTGGTTGTATCAATTGTTTTTAAGATTTAAGAACCAAGTTAAACCGCGGCCACGGCCTTGGTTTACTGGTTCTGCGCTCACATTGCACACTCGAGGTCCCGGGTTCGAACCCGGGCAAACCCCACATATTTTAAGGCTTTTTAGCCTATAAAATATATATATATATATATAATATATTAATTCTAAAAATTATAAAAATAAGTTTTACAAACTCTTCTTATTTTAAAAGTTACCTAATTAATTTCTATAAATTTATTTATTTAAAACACCTCAATAATTTTTTATAAAATATTATTTACAAATGTTATAAATAGTTATTTTTATAAAAATAGACTCTAAATAATAATTTAAATTATTAAGTTATTATTGGACACTATACTATCTTTAATTATGAATTAATCATGATAATTGTGGGGATTATAAATATTTTAATTTCACAAATTATTTACAATAGTATCTTTCTTATAAATATACTAATTAAAGGTGTAGATTAATAATTTATTATTAATTAAAACGTTATTCCTATTAATTTAAATAATTATAAAGCTTTATTAATAGTGAATCATATCAATATTTATACTTAAAGATATTTTCAAAATTTACATATATAATTCTTCAAGAGGATTAAAAATGTTAATAATTACTTATAAACTTATCACTTATTAACCTTAAAACTATTAAAAACCTAATTCTTATTGAACGTTAATCGTATTGTTAACCTTAATCTTTATCTCGTAAATTATATATTTAGGTGCTTGTAATGGATACTTTGGATCATCGTTTAATCTTTATTATCACCTTGTAATGCATATATTAAGGTGAGTATTTCCATACCCCTTTTTCTTATTTTCACACTTTGGGGTGAAACATGTTAACTTATATCATTGCACTTGTAAACTTATTTGAGACTTGTAAACTTATGACAATTCAACATGTAAAGTTGTGGTTAGTTGAACTTTTGTGGTTACCATGTTATGGCGTTATATGTACAATCATTAACTATTGCTAGCCCAGCGAAGTCATAGATCTATGGGCCAGACAACCTATTGGTGCTAAAGTCGATGTATTGCCGACTCCTAGGAGCCGTATGTTTGTGCACTAGGGAACCAAATACACTTAGCTGATCGTATAATCTTGTAAACGTTTGATACTTGTAAAACTTTGTCGAGGTTTGATTGTTGCATTATTCATAACATCCCTAATCACTTTATTCACTAACTTATGACTTGAATTGCCATCTTTTATATATTCTATGTATGAAAACTATGGAATGCTTATCAACATTTTTATGTTGACCATTTATTTTTTAACATGTTTTAGGAAAAACCCAAGTATGCGTTCTACTCTTTGAAGCTTATCACACTTAGGATTGGACTTAGAGAAATAAACGAATGATCTTGTTACTTTTATTCTGGATGTATCTTTGTTTGAACCTTTACTTGTAATGTTACAATTGAAACTTAATTATATATTTTGAAATTAATAATAGCGTTATATGGCTGTGAACAATCGTAATCCTCACATCTCGACGATTCGCCGTCAAGGTTGGGGTGTGACATTTTGTGTCAAGGAAGTGAGCGGCTTCGTGATCCTTGAAAAGTTGGCGATGAATTGCCGGTAATAACCAGCAAGACCAAGGAAAGAACGAATCTCGGTCGGAGTCGTGGGACAATTGAACTTCCTCGAGCCAGAAGTCCTAGAAATTGAACTTCCTCGAGCCAGAAGTCACACTTCGAGAACTTCGTGTACAATTGCTCTTTCTTCAACAACTCAAGAACTTGTCGCAAATGCAGTTCATGCTCGGTGTTGGTCTAGGAGTAGATAAGTATGTCATCAATGAAGACGATCACAAACTTATCTAGAGAAGGCTTGCATACTCGGTTCATGAGATCCATGAAGATAGCAGGAGCATTAGTTAAACTAAAAGGCATAACCATAAACTCAGAGTGCCCATAACGATTACGGAATGCGGTCTTTGGGATCTCATCATCATGGACTCGTAATTGATGATATCCAAAACGTATATCAATCTTCGAGAATATAGCAGCTCCTTGAAGTTGATCAAACAAGTCATCGATGCGAGGAAGAGGATAGCGGTTCTTGATGGTAAGCTTGTTAAGCTCATAGTCGATGCACATACAAAACGACCCATCTTTCTTCTTTACGAATAGAACAGTTGCACCCCAAGACGAAGAACTAGGATGAATGAAACCCTTCTTGGATAGCTCTTGAAGTTGACTAGAGAGTTCTTGCATTTCCGATGGTGCAAGCCGATATGGTGACTTAGCCACGGGGTTTGCTCCCTGTATCAAGTCAATTTAAACTCGACTTCACGCACGGGAGGTAAACCACTAAGGTCATTAAGAAATAATTCAGGAAAGTCTCGTACGATAGGGACATCCTTAAGTTCTTTCCCTTTGACTTTCGTGTTCACCACGTAAGCCAAGAAGGCCATATACTCTTGCTTAAGCACTTTCGGGCTTGAGTGCAAGACATGAGTTTAAGTTTTTGGAAGGTTTTTCACCGAACACTTTCAAAGTATCTCTAGAGGGTAACGGTATACGAATGCACTTCTCAAAACAAATGGTCTCGGCATGGTGTTTGGCTAACCAATCCATACCAATGATGACGTCAAAGCTACCAAGTTTCATAGGTATAAGATCGATAAGAAAATCGTTCACGTCAAGACTTAAGATGCAATTATGGATAACAACATCCACGGTGATCGGCTCTCCATCGGCAACTTCAACGGTGAGAGGTCTTTCTAGTTTCGTATGTGCTTAGCAAGTATGGGTTCGAACTCTAATGAAACAAAACTCTTATCGACTCCAGAATCGAATAGAACATATGCATAAGTTTTGTTAATAAGGAACTACCTGTTCAATTTTAAAGGTATTTAACGATACAAGTAACGCATGAAAATAATTAGGTCGCAAAAGTTAAAGGTAAATTAACGTACCATTCACCACATCGTTGTTTGCTTGTGATTGATTTGCGTTGATGTTGAAAGAATTTCCTCGGTCTTGTGGAACATTACCACCAGACGAGGGCATTGTGGGCGGAAATGACCAGGTTCCCCACAGTTGTAGCAAACATGGTTTGTGACCGTTGCGGCGTTGTTAGTTGCACGGTGACAAGTCGTCCCCAGTGACCATATTTACCGCATAAGATACAGATACGACATGGTTGATTCCCGGATGATGATACCTACAAGTGTTGCATATAGGTGAGGACTAGCATAGGCCCTAGCACCAGGCACTTGTGCCACAGGTGCAGCCGCAGGTACAAGTTGTCTTTGGGGTTGTTTAGGTGCAACCACAACATAGTTGCGCGCCGGTGTGTGAACTTGCGCTTCTTGTTGTTGTTGTTGTGAGATCGCTCAGCTTTAGTTTCCTTAACGGCCTCGATAGCCGTCTTTTCCACCTTCCTTGCACCCTTCACAGACATGGTGGCCGCTCGTATATGGTTCTCGGTGAGTTGAGCGGTGATAGTGATGGCTTCTTCCAAGGTTGTGGGTCGGCTACCCACACAGCATCTTGAATTTAGGGTGGTACACCCTTTATGAACTTCTCAATGTTACGGGGGACAGTGTCGACCATATGGGGTAGTAGTAAACTCAACTCATGATGCCTAGTTGAGTAGGCCAAATGGTCACCACCATCTTACTTCAAGTTCCAAAACTCCTCCTCCAATTTTTGCAGTTTGCTTCTCGGGCAGAACTTCACGATGGCGATGTTCTTGAACTCTTCCCAAGTAAGTGCCAAAATAGCATCAGCTCCTCGATTCCTCTTCTCCGCTATTCCACCACAAGGTAAGTTCCCTTTGTTAGAGATACTAGTGGCATAACGAAACTTTGAGTGCCTCGGGACACTCACAGTGGACAAAGTGTTCTCCATGCTCTCGAACCACTCAACAAGACTGGGCTCCTCCTTGCCACTAAAACTAGTGGGCTTGCAAGAGCTAAAGTGCTTGAAAGTGAAAGTTTGGTTGTTGCGCCCTTGGTTTGCACTATTCTCTCCTTGACCATTCCCATTGTTGCTAGAGTTGGTCATCAAAGTGCAATTGAGTTCAGCAACCACGGTCGGGATGACAGCAGCCATTTGTAGGGCAATCATGGCGGCTAGCTTACGATCGGAACTTCCACGCTTTCCATGATGACGAGACATGCTGGAATATACAAATGAGTTAGACACAGGAAAGGAAGAATAACAAGGTTTATAATCTAAACAAGGGTAAGTCAAGAGTTATAAGGCATACGGAATGGTTCTATTTGGTAACGCATTACCATTTGGAAACGTTGTCAAGGTAAATTAACTTCCATTAGAAACTTATGTATGTTGACCATAGTTTATCACTCATCCCAGAAATCCCAGGTAAGCATAACTAGTCCTGTATGATTTATGCGAAACACTTACCTTAGCCCAAAGGCTTTTTGCCAGGAAAATCAGAATACTGGTGTCTATGTGTCATACAATATTTCTTAGGTTCATGAAATCAAAACCTTGATGAGATTTATATAGATTAGATATATCTTCTAAAGATCAAGTCATAAGCATAAGCGTAAGATTCCACGCGTCGTCGAGAATAAGATTAAGAGGTTTCATGTTCGGGGAGAGTCAAAGAGTCAAGGCTAAGTTTAGGAGGGAGACAGGTAACAATGTTTAGGCAATCCTATGCTAAGGCATCAAATTGCACATAAGAAGGCATAGCTTTATGTAGCATTATTCTATAAGATTCATGCATAAACTATAGTCTAGGTCACCCTTTCTAATAACCTAAATCCCTATAGTTATGGGCTCTGATACCAATCTGTCACACCAACCTTGACGGCGGAATCGTCAAGTTGAGGGTTAAGATTGTTCACAGCCACATAATGCTATATTTAAATGTAAATATTCAAATTATAAGTTTCAAATGAAATTACAAACATAAGTCTCAAACATGAAATAAGTTCAAACATAACATAACAAAATGTAGTCTTTTTATTTCATAACTAGGTCCAAGTCCTAGATTATTGCAGGCTTTAAAGTTCACTTAAACTTGAGGATTACCTGAAACATGATAAAAATAAAAGGTCAACTAAAATAGTTGGTGAGTTTTCAAGGTGTTCATACATAATATGATAAGGTTACAAGTAGCAATTCATGTCATAGGTTATAAGTTAGTAAGGTTATAGAACACATATCGTTACAACCAAACCTCGATTTGATTACAAGTATATAAGATTGGCTAAGTGTATTTAGTTCCCATGATGAACAAGCATACGTCATCAGGAGCCGGCAATACCTCGGCTTTAGCACAAATAGGCTTGTCAGGCCCAAAGATCTAAGACGTCGCCAGGCTAGCAATAGTTAATGATGTAAACAAAATATGTATCTCATATAAGACTTACAATAACAAATAACCATGACAAATAAAAGTATGAATTGCAAGTGCTTTACAAGTTTAAACGTTTACAAGTGTAAGTTGATAAAGTAACATGTTTCACCCCAAAATAGTGTGAAATAATATAAAAAGGGGCAAGGAAACTCACATATCAAATAAGTATATGATGATGATTTAATAAGATCAATAATGAGCGTCGTTCCACGATGTAACGTCACAAGGCACTAAATATATATACATATATATATGTATATATATATATGTATATATATATATGTATAATATGTACATATATATATATATATATATATGTATATATATATATATTACAAGATTTAGGTTAATAAGGTTAACGATTAACGTGAACTAAGGTACTAGAATTTGGGGTTTTGAAAAGTAAAGATTTTATTTAACGAAGTTATTTATATTTTAATTCAATGAAAATAATATATCATTTAAGTGTTTTTAATATAAATAAGTAATTAGGTATAATAATTGATAAGGTTTAGATGTAAAACATAAATAAAATTTTATAATCTTTTGGATTAAACATAATTTAACAATGATTAAAATAGCGTATTGACAATTGTTAATTTATTAGTCTAAACATTAGTTAAAGTATATTAATAAGAAATAACCTAAAATAACATTTGTAAATAATTTGTGAAATTATAAAATTATATATAATTTCTACAATTTTTTCATGATTAATCCATAATTAAACATAATGTAGTGTCCATTAATAATTTAATGACTTTAAATTATTATTTCAAGTCCAAAAAATAACTATTTATAACATTTGTAAATAATGTTTTATATAAAAATGTTAAGATTTTTTTATTAAATAATTTTACAGAAAATCATTAGGTAGCTTTTAAAATAAAGAAAGTTTATAAAATTTATTTTTATAATTTTTAGAGATTTTATATATTTTTTTTAAAGGCTGAAAAAGGCCTTAAAAAATAATTGAGGGTGCCTGGGTTCGAACCGGGACCTCATGGTGATGGGGGGAGTGACTAACCAAATGAACTAGGGCTGCAGCGTGGTAGCTGTTGGTTTTAATTTCTTATAAACACAATCAAAGAGAACCCTCAAAATTGTATGAACCCTAGAATCAATTAGGGCTAAATTAAAACCCAATTTGATTATGTAAATGGAATCAAGCTTGGAGCTTTCAACCCCATGTAAAACCAAGCAGTATGTGGGTAAAGTTACCTGATTTGAAGTCGAATCGAATGTAAGCAGTATGAAGAACGTTCGCGACCTAGCTTGTTCAGTTAGATGTGCAAATTATGATGATAATCCAATTCGTTGCACAGATAGCTTCTATTGATCTTGATGAACAAAAGCCTCGATCATTGAGGATAGAATTGCAGAGAGGACGGGTTCGAATGAGTTGCAGGTTACGATGAATGTGTGGTTTGGTTGGGATGTTTGAGAGTGTTTCTGATGAAATTGAGTTTGCTAGAATTGATTATACCATCGATTAAGATTCATTTAATTTGATTATTATGAAGTTTAATTGATTAAATGGTTTTAGTGAATAATGGTGACGGTTACCGAACCTATTCGGTACCATTACCGACCTTAAACTCGATTTAAAGCGTACATAGGGTTCGAAACGGGTTTCTAGAACGTTTGGGATCGGTTTTTGGGACTTAAAAGTCGCGTATTTGGGCGTTTTTAAGCCGCGGAGCTCCGCCGGAATTCTTGCCGGAAAACGGGTGTTAGGGAAGGGGGTGGGGGTTTAGTTTGAGTTTTTTTTATACTTTTACACAAATGACCCTGTAGTTTCTGATTTTTAGTATTTTATGCTTAAAACTTCTATTTTAAGTTTTAAAATTAACATAAAGGCCCCCTTAACTTGGTTATTTAAGTTTTGAACATCTTTATGTTTAAATAGTTTTATAAATTATTATTTATTAGTATTATTAGATATTAGTTATATTATATGTTATCACCATTTACTATTATTTATATTATTATCATAATTACTTACTATTATTATTATTATTGTTGTTATTAATAATATTTTCATTATTTATTGTCATGTTCAAGTTAATAATTAAATTATTTAAGTACAAATAATAATAGAAATTAAAGACAAACAAATAAATAAGCAAATCAAACCTCAAGCTTCATAAATAGTATAAAAGGTCCTTACAAATATATAACAAAGTTAACTTTTAATTAACGAAAATCTCAAAAGGTTACAATTATGGTGTCGTTGCTTATTCAAGGTTCTTGGAATCATGCACAAGAAAATGAAATGCCACTACCTTGTATCCTACAAATACACAATCTAATGTTTGGGTTCTATTAGTAGACGCTTCAGTGGTGTCACTACCTCCTTGGCTAGGCACCCCCACACTTTCAAGTATTTATATGATGGTTTATATCCCATCCATAATTCATATGGTGTTACATCTTTTTCTTATTGGGTATCATGTTCAATACATAATTTGCCGATAAGATTGCTTCCCCCACATGTTTTGGCTTATCCCAGAACTATTAGCATGGCATTCATCATTCTTTCAAAGTGCGGTTTTAACATTCCGCTATGCCATTGATTGAGGGGAGTAAGGAGGTGTGATTTCGTGTATGATTCCATCTTTGCACATATATCATAAAAGGTGAAACATATTCACCTCCTCAGTCGCTCCTTACGATTTTAATTTTCCGATTTAGTAGATTCTCAACTTCAGCTTTGAATAAGATAAACTTATCAATAGCCTCGTCCTTACTCTTAAGTAAGTACACATAGCAATACCTTGTATTATCATCAATGAACGTGATGAAATACTTGTTCCCGCCATGAGTAGGAATTGCTTTTAGATCACACACATCAGTGTGGATCATCTCGAAGGGTTCGGTGATTCGTTCAACCTTGTTGAATGATGATCTTTTTTTATTTTCTTCGATGCGAGTTTGACATTTATTATTTGAATCGATATCGAATGTTAGTATGCAGTTAATTTTAATCAAACGACCAATGGAATTAAAATTAACATGACCTAGTCTACCATGCCAAACATTCGAAGACTCAACCAAGTAAGCAGAACTAGTAGTGTTTCTTTCATTGCATTCACACCATTACATTCAATTAAACATGTTATTAAGGGAATATCCTTACTACCATACAAACATTTTTTGGTCACCACCATTTGAACCAACTTGTCAATTCACCAACACATTCTCCCATTTCGAAACATAAACGTTCACCATCCGCAACTGTCGTTCAGTTATTTCCGGGACAAAGTAAGTTCTTTTCCAGAAGTTGTCTTCAGAACCACATTCCCTCCTTTGATTTCGGTCGTGGTGGAATTTCCATAAAAACCTTTTCTCCATTAGTCACCTCCTTGAACGTGCTAAAGAGACTTCTGTCAAAACATACATGATGGGTAGCCCCGTATCGACCCACCAATCCTTGTTATTTTAGCCTACCAAATTAACTTCGGTGACCAAAATTGAGGGTCCATAACCATAGCAACAAGGTTCAACCTCATGAACCATGTTCACTGCAGGATCGATATGGGGGTGGTTTTTCTCTCAACTCATTGTGAACAACACTCAGCAAGTAGTCTATGAAGAGTTGATCACAATATAACAAGTAACAAGCAGTAAGAAAATTAACACAGCAAGTAAATTTCAAGGTACTTTTATATTGCTTCTCAACTCAAAGGATTACAAGACTCTTGACTCAAAAATCGCTTGTCTAAAGAGTTACAGGGAGAGATATATATAATACTACCTACAGCCGGGTATACTTTGATTCCAGCTGGACACCTCTAACCTTACATCTATACTACAAGACTCTAGGTGAGGTCTTTCAGACATTTTGCCTGAGAGTTGGTAGTCAGGACATGTCCCTGACTTACCTTTTGTCACCAACTAAAGTTGGTAACATGTACTAACATAAAAAGGTGAACAGTAGAATAAAGTATGGTCAACAACATGGCTCTTTAGGAAGATGTCATGCTGTATCAGAGGTCTGCAGCGGACTGACAGGGACCATACTTTATCTGCTGGACATAGCAATGTCTTCCAAAGGATAAAGTGCTTCGGAAGTATAACTTCTTCCAAAGGCACTTATACTTCGGAAGACTGCCTCTTCCGAGGCTTGGAGTCTTCTTTGTCTTCGGAAGCAGACTTTGTCTTCAGCTCTTCATCAGACTTTGTCTTCGGAAGCTTTCAGACTTTGTCTTCAGCTCTTTCATCAGACTTTGTCTTCGGAAGCTTTCAGACTTTGTCTTCGGAAGATAGTCTTTAGCTGTTGGCTTCAGCTGTTGTCTTCAGCAGTTGACTTCAGCTTTTGCCTTCGGTAGATATCTTCAGCTGTTGTCCTCAGACTCTCGGAAGATCTCTTGCTTGGCTTCGGAAGCCCTTCATTGTAGCACCAAAAGTGACTATGAAGTGGTTTTGGTTGCACCAGCCTTATCATGATCCAACAAAACTCCCCTAGGCTGTTGCTACCAAAACTTCACTTCTCTCTTCTTCTCAAAGCTCTCAGCACCAAGGAAAGTAAGTGTTTATCAGTGTCTTCATTCTTTGCTGTGGTGCTGAGAATCTTGTACAGATCCTTGGTGGACAGAACCTCTACTCTGTCACCTTGGATTATGTGTACCCTCTGTTGTGGCCCTCTGAAAAGAGTAGTTGATGGGAAGTATAGTCATATTCCCATCGAACTATTGGTTCCAATTCAGGACCTTCCACCGTCTGTAGAAAGGTGTGCCTTTGGTGGTTGGTCTTTCCTTGTCTTCCACTCCTTTCAACTTCAACTCTTCTTCAATCTTGGCTTTCTACTTCATTCAGCCAAGTGGAGACCGCTGATATGGTTTCTGATGTGTGCAGCAGTCTCAGAGTTGGAGGGATTGGAGAATGGCTTCTCAGCAAGCTCAGCAAGATCAAATCTGCTGAGATGCAGGAGAGAAGTGGCATTGAGCCTGTTGGTTTCACCATTCTCCCTTTCCACAACAAAGTTGTGAGAAGGTTTATCGAACCTCACTGGATTATAGCATTCCTAGGTCCAGGAGATTGACTAGAAATCCTGTCCTCTTTCCTTGTATCCAGTAGAGTCACCAGTCTCCTTCTTAGTCTCTTCTCCTCAGCATTGAGGATATCGGAGTTGAGACCAAGAAGTCTTGCAGCCTGGCCCAAAGTGTCTAGGCAACTCAAGAAATTGGCCTAGGGTGAGGAGAGCTGAAGAGTTATCAACATAGGTGATGTTGATAAGCTCTCCCTCACAGGAGATGCTGCTCAAAGTAGTGCAGTTGATGAGCCTGTCTTGAACTCCTTTATTTCCTCAAGGGAGAGATGTTGAGGAGGCTGAGGGGATGGTCTTGGTTTTTATTGGGTAGGCTTAGGTTTAGTGGTTTTGGGTTGTGTCTTGGGTTTTAGGATGGGTAGTTTGGTGGTTGAGGTGATGTGGTAGGTTTGAGTAGAGTTGTGGGTTGAGGGTGAAGGTTTCATCAGTGGGTTCGGTTTTGATGGGAAAAGGGGTTGGTTCTGGTGTGGGTTGTGGCTGTGGTTGAGTGGCTGGGGTTGAGACGTTCCCTGTACCCTCCTGTACATCTCCTTCTCTTCCCAGACGGATGTCAGCTTTGATTTTCACTGACTATCCGTTGGAGTGTCCTTTCGGACATAGGTCCCACCTGCCTACCAGAGAAGCCATGCGCCCGGAGATAGTCTTTCATCCAGGCTTTGTCATTGGACTTTGGTGGCAGTGACCTCCTTCTCTTCCTCCCTCCTCTTCCTCTCCCTCAGCTTCTCCCTAGCAGCCTTCTTCCTTTCCTTCTCCATTTGATCCTGCTCTTTATTGTGGAGCAGAGGATCATGTCATGTCATGTGGAGACAGTTCAGGAAGACTGAAGCCTCTTGAGAGTAGGAATTTGACCCTATCCTCTTCAGCTTCAGGGCTGCCTCCCTTCGCTCTTTTTCTTCCCTCTCCAAGGCCAACCTGGCTTCTTTTTCTTGTTGTAGCCTGGTTGACCTCTCTAAAGCCACTAACTCCTCTAGGGTAGCAGGAGTATCTCCTCATTGGCAGCTCCTAGACTGATGAGCTGGTCAATAAGTGTTGTTCTTCTCTTCTGGTTGATTTCTTCCTGATTGGCTGCAGCTGCCTTAGAACTAGCAGCTAGCACCTTTCAGTAGGAAACCTACCTTTCTTTTTGGCCTTCTCAATCCTCTCCTCCTCTGAAGCTCTTCCGCAGTCAATTTCGTTTTCCTTTGTCTTTGGCAGTGCTTGACTGTGGTGGTTCTTGGATGGAGGGTTGTGATTGAGAGAGAAGTTCAGCTGTGGTTTGGGTTGGAAGAATGTCAGAAATGTCCTCCCTGCTCACCTCAGATGCTATTTCAGCAATAACATCTGTGATGGTCAGTTCCTCGAACATCTGAAATAAGCCTTCCGTAGCTTCTATTTCGGCTTCGGAAGATTTTTCTTGTTCTTCCGAGGCTTCCATGTAGGCTTCGGAAGCTTCAGCTGAGCTTCAGAAGATGAGACTGCTGCAAGTTCTGTCCATCTATTTCAGTTGCTGGGCCATCAGTCCCATTTTCCCTTCGAAGCTAATCTCAGGTTCCATGTGGACTTAGGTTGACTAACTTCTTCCACAGTGGTAGAAGGTGCAGTCAGTCTTTGAAGCTCCTCAGCCCCAAAGTATATAAGTGTGGTGTCGGGGCTGGGCTGTTCTAGGGGATGATTATACAAACTTTGTGAAAAGTCTGTAGAGATATTGAAGCATCTTTGAGTCAATCTCTAGAAAGGATTGAGATGACTCAGGTAGTGTGATAAGTTGGGAAGTAATGGATTGGGTCTGTGGTTCCGCAAGTGTTTGTCTCTGAACTTTCTCCCCTTTTTAGTAGCATCATCTTGAGAGCTAGATGAGCTAGAGGAAGAAGTCATTGAGACCTGAATAGGTACATGCCTAACAGACCTCTCCGTCTGTTCTCAGCTAGTTTAGCCTGAGAGTGTTAATCTCAAGTTGCTGAGTGGCAGTCCATGATTCTAAGATCCTCACTGTGATTCCAGGTTGGATACCTTAGAAAGCAAGTACTGAAGTGTTAGTTGCATACTTCCCTCATCTTCATGAGAAGAATCACGGGGAGATGAGATAACATACCTAGTATGCTCAGTCTCCCACCAGATGTGCTTCTTGGCACCCTGGTTTCCTTTGCTCAGAGTCATCTCTTTCAGAGATGTCAATGGGAAAAGTTACGTATAGACTCAGTCCTAATATGTTACCACTGTCCTGAGAGCTCAATGAGAGACTCGAGTGGTGGCAGCTGAGCCTACATGAGTCCCCTCCACATCAGTGGGACTCAACTCAGTAACTGGCTTCTGATGGGGGCTAGAGACAAGGGATCCCTCTGGCTCTGTTGATCTTTCAGAGGGTGTTGTAGATCAACTTCATGGCCATGGAGAGATGTAATCTCTTCATCAGTGCGGAGTAAAAGCTCAGTGAAAGAGAGGGTGGTTAGTCTACTGACCCGGGACTTAGATCAATGTCTACAGGCATTGCCTATGGTGGGGCTGTCCCTAGAAGGCTGCACAGGGGGTGTGTAGAGACTCACCCTGTGGGCTTAAGGCTGGGGTTCGGGCTCAGGGGTTTGAGATGAGGAGGCTCAAAACCCATATTGAGATCAAATGTGAAGGATGGTGTGACCTCGGACTGAGTGGGAGCCCATGATTCCACTCTAGCCCTTTGGGTGGAAACAGGGGAGCTTGTTCAATCAAGTATATTCAACAAGGGTTCGTTTTGGACGTCTCTGGTATGTAGCTTTGATGGGTAAAGAAGGTTTAGCATTGTGGTGGATGTTGCTGGTGTGGGGTTCATCACCTGTGGGGATAACAGGGATGTCACCAGGAGCTATGCGCTCAGTCATCTTGGAGGGAGTGGAGTGTACCTTCCAGTGAAGTTAGCGGACATCTTCTTCAGTATCTTGAAGATGGTAGGTCTCACTTGTGGAACAGTAAGAGCAGCTGCGCAGACAAGCTTGCTCGGTTCCATCTCACAGTTGATTATGTTGAATAAATCAGGGATACATGAAGAATGTATCCCTGCTCAGATTTCCGATAAGGTTGGTCAACACAAATCGTGAGTAGTTGAAGCGAAGACCTCTCACCAACCCATGAACTAGGCATCCTAGTTCATATGGGATTTGATCCCAACCTCCTGATTGGTGGAGAGGCAATGCAGGATAATATGCAGCAGGAACTTCCAATGGTAAGAGAATTTAAACTTGTACACGGTTGATCGGCTGACATCTCCTCCATATCCCATGAGGATATAAGTGCCTTCCAAGTCTTCTTTGGGGAACTCAGTGGGAGCCCCATCATCATGGAGCTCGAGATGCTCCCTGATGAGCTGTTCAGAGATGACCAACTCTTGGCCACAAATGCGGGTTCTCAGGACTCGAACCCCATTCAGAACTGCAGTTTGACCGTTGCTCCAGAATTCAGACATGTGGTTGGAGTATACGGTTGGGTTAACAGTTAGTGCAGTGAGGTATGTGGATTCGGTAAGAAATGTGATGATTTGGGTGAAGTCGGCATCCTTGACGAATCAAGTAATGCGACTTGGTTGGCTGAGGGTTTAGCGCCATTGAAGAAAAGGTAAGCTTGAAATTTGGGTGAAATTGAAGGTTTGACAGTGAAGGGAATAGTTAGGGCTGTAAAGTGGTAAAAGAAGATGAAATTGATCAGTCAAGATTATTTAAAAGGGGTTGAATTATGGTAGTGGCGGTAATAGGGTAACTGTTTGGGGTTACTGTGGATGGTATGGTGGTTTACGGTGGAGAAATGACAGTGGCGGCAAAGGATAATTTAAATAATCTGACCATCAGGGACAAAATCTATACTTTTTACAGAGTGGGGCCCAAAAGATATCCGTTACATATAAAAACCTTTTTCCAAATGTAAAAACATTTCATTCGAAGGTAATTTCTTCCGAAGGCAATTCTCTTCCGAAGCACGATATTGCTTCCGAAGGTAAAATTGTCCTTTGAAGGCACTTTATCTTCCGAAGCAAGGCATTGCTTCCGAAGGTAAAGTTGTCTTTCCGAATGGAGAGTTGTATAAGTTTCGGAAGTAGATCTGATGCAAGATCAATCGCTTCTTCCGAGACCAAAAACTCTTCGAGAAGAAAATTTCCATTGAGGAATTTGGCTTCGGAAGATATTCAAGAATATCTTCGAGAGTTAATTCCTCTTCGGAAGGAATTTACACTTGGAATAATTTAAAGATCTTTTGTAACAGGGCTTAAATTGGATTGACACAAGACTTTACATATTAAAAAGGTTTTTCAAAAGAGGTAGTTATTCAATGTTTATCATCCCAATTGCTGATATGAGATACTTAAATCTTTGTTCATCAAATGCCTTTGTGAACAAATCAGCATATTGTTCATTTGAGTCAACTTTGATTAGCTTTATCAGCTGTTTCTCATGAATATCTCTAATGAAAATGATACCTGATATCAATGTGCTTTGTCTTGGAGTGCTTCACCGGATTCTCAGTAATGGAGATAGCACTATTGTTGTCATATGGATAGGAGTAGTCATGAAGTTGAATCCATAGTCTAACATCTGATTTTGAATCCATAGCAGTGAGCACAGCAGCTAGCAGCAGCAATGTATTCAGCTTCAGCAGTTGATGTAGAGACACAGGAGTGTTTCTTGCTTTGCCATGAGATAACCTTCCACCAAGAAATTGACATCCTCCTGATGTTGATTTCTTGTCAATATTGCAGCACCCATAGTCACTGTCAGAGTATCCATAGAGATTAAAATCACTATTTCTTGGATACCAGAGACCTAGTTAGGTGCTCCTTTGAGGTATCTGAGGATTCTCTTTGCAGCAGCTAGGTGAGACACCTTTGGAGCAGCCTGATATCTGCACAAATGCATGTGGCAAACATGATATCTGGTCTACTAGCAGTGAGATACATCAGAGAACCAATGATTGCTCTATACTGATGTTGATCAGTATCCTCCCCCTCAAGGTCAGGGCAAAGATTATGGTTTCTGGGTGGGTGTTTGGCTGGTTTACAATCCTTCATTTCAAATCTATCTAAGATGTCTGAGACATACTTAGATTGACGATGAAGAACCCTCCTTCATCTGTTCACTGAATTCCAAGGAAAAGTTCATTTTTTCCATGGAACTCATCTCAAACTTCTGTTTCATTATGCTTTCAAAGTCCTTGCACATTTGGTCGTTTAAAGAACCAAATATGATGTCATCAACGTAGACTTGTGCAAGCAAAATGTCTTCTCCACTCTTTCTGATAAAAAGAGTCTTGTGATGGTACCTCTAGTGTATCCATTCTTCAGGAAGAAATGAGACAAGGTCTCATACCACAGCCTAGGTGATTGGTGCAGCCCATATAGAGCTTGATCCAGTTTGCACACGTAGTTGGGTGTTGTGGGTCTTCAAATCCTGGAGGTTGACATACATAGATTTCCCTATCTATATCGCCATATAGAAAAGCACACTTGACATCAAGTTGGTAGACTGTGAAGTTCTTGGATGCAGCATAAGCAAGGAAGATCCTAACTGCCTCAAGTCTTGCAACAGGTGCAAGGACATCAGTATAATCGATTCCTTCCTCCTGGGTGTATCCTTGAACTACTAGTCTTGCCTTATTCTTGATAATCAAGCTCTATATCTTTCTGTTTCCTGATACCCATTTAGTGCCTATGGGTACTTGACCAGATGGTAGTGGGCACAGATTCCAGACCTTTTGTCTTCTGAATTGAAGCAGCTCTCCTGCATCGATTCAACCCAACTACTATCCTTTAAGGCATCTTTACCTTCTTTGGTTCCATATGAGACAGAAGCATGAGTACAAGCAGACATTCCATGATGAGTTTGTCCTCTTGTTCTCACACCCTCAGAGACATTCCTATGATGTTCTCAGTTGGATGAGTGTTGTGAATCCTAAGACGAGGAATCACTTCAGTTGCAGAGATAAGTCTAGGTTAGACATATTCTGATCAGGAACCGGATCACTCTGTCCAACTGCTGTTTCAAAGTCATTCAATGAGGACTGATTGAATGATTGAGAAACATCATCAATGGTTGGTTGTGAAGTAGGATTAACAGTTGCCTGTTCCTTCAGAATACTACTTCCCTCAACCTGGTGTTGTAGTGGATCACGTGAAGAACTTTGAGTTGATCAAGTGATTTCACTTGTTGAAGCTTCGTATTCCTGGAGATAGTTACACTATCAGATCGTGAATGGTTGAAGCTTGTTGCCTTCAGCTCTTGGAGAATTTGGAAGAGGTCTGGGAAGCTCAAACAGTGACTTGCATCAGCATCAGCATCAGCATTCTCTGGAGCACCTGTTCCAGCTGAAACATTCTCGCAGCTCCTAGACTGATGAGCTGGTCAATGAGTGTGTTCTTCTCTTCTGGTTGATTTCTTCCTGATTGGCTGCAGCTGCCTTAGAACTAGCAGCTAGCAACTTTTCAGTAGGAAACCTACCTTTCTTTTGGCCTTCTCAATCCTCTCCTCCTCCTGAAGCTCTTCCGCAGTCAATTTTCGTTTTCCTTTGTCTTTGGCAGTGCTTGACTGTGGTGGTTCTTGGATGGAGGGTTGTGATTGAGAGAGAAGTTCAGCTGGTGTTTGGGTTGGAGGAATGTCAGAAATGTCCTCCCTGCTCACCTCAGATGCTATTTCAGCAATAACATCTGTGATGGTCAGTTCCTCGGACATCTGAAATAAGCCTTCCGAGCTTCTATTTCGGCTTCGGAAGATTTTTCTTGTTCTTCCGAGGCTTCCATGTAGGCTTCGGAAGCTTCAGCTTGAGCTTCAGAAGATGAGACTGCTGCAAGTTCTGTCCCATCTGTTTCAGTTGCTGGGCCATCAGTCCCCATTTCCCCTTCAAGCTAATCTCAGGTTCCATGTGGACCTTAGGTTGACAACTTCTTCCACAGTGGTAGAAGGTGCAGTCAGTCTTTGAAGCTCCTCAGCCCCAAAGTATATAAGTGTGGTGTCGGGGCTGGGCTGTTCTAGGGATGATCTCAATACAACTTTGTGAAAAGTCTGTAGAGATCTTGAAGCATCTTTGAGTCAATCTCTAGAAAGGATTGAGATGACTCAGGTAGTGTGATGAGTTGGGAAGTAAGATTGGGTCTGTGGTTCCTCAAGTGTTTGTCTCTGAACTTTCTCCCCCTTTTTGTAGCATCATCTTGAGAGCTAGATGAGCTAGAGGAAGAAGTCATTGAGACCTGAATAGGTACATGCTAACAGACCTCTCCGTCTGTTCTCAGCTAGTTTAGCCTTGAGGTGTTAATCTCAAGTTGCTGAGTGGCAGTCCTTGATTCTAAGATCCTCACCTGTGATTCAGGTTGGAGACCTTAGAAAGCAAGTACTGAAGTGTTAGTTGCATACTTCCCTCATCTTCATGAGAAGAATCACGGGGAGATGAGATAACATACCTAGTATGCTCAGTCTCACCACCAGATGTGGCTTCTTGGCACCCTGGTTTCCTTTGCTCAGAGTCATCTCTTTCAGAGATGTCAATGGGCAAAGTTGCCGTAGACTCAGTCCTAATTATGTTACCACTGTCCTGAGAGCTCAATGAGAGACTCTGAGTAGTGGCAGCTGAGCCTACATGAGTCCCCTCCACATCAGTGGGACTCACCTCAGTAACTGGCTTCTGATGGGGGCTAGAGACAAGGGATCCCTCTTGGCTCTGTTGATCTTTCAGAGGGTGTTGTAGATCAACTTCATGGCCATGGAGAGATGTAATCTCTTCATCAGTGCGGAGTAAAAGTCAGTGAAAGAGAGGGTGGTTAGTCCTACTGACCCGGGACTAGATCAATGTCTACAGGCATTGAGCCTATGGTGGGGCTGTCCCTAGAAGGCTGCAAGGGGAGTGTAGAGACTCACCCTGTGGGCTTAAGGCTTGGGGTTCGGGCTCAGGGGTTTGAGACTGAGGAGGCTCAAAACCCACATTGAGTCAATGTGAAGGATGGTGTGACCTCGGACTGAGTGGGAGCCCATGATTCCACTCTAGCCCTTTGGGTGTGAACAGGAGGAGCTTGTTCAATCAGAGTAGATTGAACAAGGGTTCGTTTTGGACGTCTCTGGTATGTAGCTTTGATGGGTAAAGAAGGTTTTGGCATTGTGGTGGATGTTGCTGGTGTGGGTTCATCACCTGTGGGGATAACAGGGATGTCACCAGGAGCTATGCGCTCAGTCATCTCTGGAGGTAGTGGAGTGTACCTTCCAGTGAAGTTGGCGGACATCTTCTTCAGTATCTTGAAGATGGTAGGTCTCACTTGTGGAACAGTAAGAGCAGCTGCGCAGACAAGCTTGCTCGGTTCCATCTCACAGTTGATTATGTGTTGAATAAATCGGGGATACATGAAGAATGTATCCCTGCTCAGATTTCCGATAAGGTTGGTCAACACAAATCGTGAGTAGTTGAAGCGAAGACCTCTCACCAACCCATGAACTAGGCATCCTAGTTCATATGGGATTTGATCCCAACCCCTGATTTGTTGGAGAGGCAATGCAGGATAATATGCAGCAGGAACTTCCAATGGTAAGAGAAATTAAACTTGTACACGGTTGATCTGCTGACATCTCCTCCATATCCCATGAGGATATAAGTGCCTTCCAAGTCTTCTTTGGGGAACTCAGTGGAGCCCCATCATCATGGAGCTCGAGATGCTCCCTGATGAGCTGTTCAGGATGACCAACTCTTGGCCACAAATGCGGGTTCTCAGGACTCGAACCCCATTCAGAACTGCAGTTTGACCGTTGCTCCAGAATTCGACATATGGTTGGAGTATACGGTTGGGTTAACAGTTAGTGCAGTGAGGTATGTGGATTCGGTAAGAAATGTGATGATTTGGGTGAAGTCGGCATCCCTTGACGAATCAAGTAATGCGACTTGGTTTGCTGAGGGTTTAGCGCCATTGAAGAAAAGGTAAGCTTGAAATTTGGGTGAAATTGAAGGTTTGACAGTGAAGGGAATAGTTAGGGCTGTAAAGTGGTAAAAGAAGATGAAATTGATCAGTCAAGATTATTTAAAAGGGGTGAATTGTGGTAGTGGCGGTAATAGGGTAACTGTTTGGGGTTACTGTGGTGGTATGGTGGTTTACGGCGGAGAAATGAAGTGGCGGCAAAGGATAATTTTAAATAATCTGACCATCATGGACAAAATCTTACTTTTTTGCAGGATCGATTATGGGTGTTTTTCTCTCAACTCACTGTGAACAACACTCAGCAAGTAGTCTATGAAGAGTTGATCACAATATAACAAGTAAAAGCAGTAAGAAAATTAACACAGCAAGTAAATTTTCAAGGTACTTTATATATTGCTTCTCAACTCAAAGGATTACAAGACTCTTGGACTCAAATCGCTTATCTAAAGAGTTACAGGGAGAAGATAATATATACTACTACAGCCGGATATACTTTGATACCAGCTGGACACCTCTAACCTTACATCTATACTACAAGACTCTAGGTGAGGTCTTTCAGACATTTTGCCTGAGAGTTGGTAGTCAGGACATGTCCCTGACTTACCTTTTGTCACCAACTAAAGTTGGTAACATGTACTATCATAAAAAGGTGAACAGTAGAATAAAGTATGGTCAACAACATGGCTCTTTAGGAAGATGCCATGCTGTATCAGAGGTCTGCAGCGGACTGTCAGGGACCATACTTTATCTGCTGGACATAGCAATGTCTTCCGAAGGATAAAGTGAACTTCTTCCGAAGGCACTTATACTTCGGAAGACTGCTTCTTCCGAGGCTTGGAGTCTTCTTTGTCTTCGGAAGCAGACTTTGTCTTCAGCTCTTTCATCAGACTTTGTCTTCGGAAGCTTTCAGACTTTGTCTTCAGCTCTTTCATCAGACTTTGTCTTCGAAGCTTTCAGACTTTGTCTTCGGAAGATAGTCTTAGCTGTTGCTTCAGCTGTTGTCTTCAGCAGTTGACTTCAGCTTTGCCTTCAGTGATATCTTCAGCTGTTGTTCCTCAGACTCTCGGAAGATCTCTTGCTTGGCTCGGAAGCCCTTCAATGTAGCACCAAAAGGACTATGAAGTGGTTTTGGTTGCACCAGCCTTATCATGATCCAACAAACTCCCCCTAGGCTGATGCTACCAAACTTCACTTCTCTTCTTCTCAAAGCTCTCAGCACCAAGGAAAGTAAGTGTTTATCAGTGTCTTCATTCTTTCCTGCTGTGGTGCTGAGAATCTTGTACAGATCCTTGGTGGACAGAACCTCTACTCTGTCACCTTGGATTATGTGTACCCTCTGTTGTGGCCCTCTGAAAAGAGTTAGTTGATGGGAAGTATAGTCATATTCCCATCGAACTATTGGTTCCAATTCAGGACCTTCCACCATCTGTAGAAAGGCTGTGCCTTTGGTGGTTGGTCTTTCCTTGTCTTCCACTCTTTCAACTTCAACTCTCTTCAATCTTGGCTTTCTACTTCGTTCAGCCAAGTGGAGACCGCTGATATGGTTTCTGATGTGTGCAGCAGTCTCAGAGTTGGAGGGATTGGAGAATGGCTTCTCTGCAAGCTCAGCAAGATCAAATCTGCTGAGATGCAGTAGAGAAGTGGCATTGAGCCTGTTGGTTTCACCATTCTCCCTTTCCACAACAAAGTTGTGAGAAGGTTCATCGAACCTCCACTGGATTATAGCATTCCTAGGTCCAGGAGATTGACTAGAAATCCTGTCCTCTTTCCTGGTATCCAGTAGAGTCACCAGTCTCCTTCTTAGTCTCTTCTCCTCAGCATTGAGGATATCGGAGTTGAGACCAAGAAGTCTTGCAGCCTGGCCCAAAGTGTCTCTAGGCAACTCAAGAAATTGGCCTAGGGTGAGGGAGCTTGAAGAGTTATCAACATAGGTGATGTTGATAAGCTCTCCCTCACAGGAGATGCTGCTCAAGTAGTGCAGTTGATGAGCCTCGTCTTGAACTCCTTTATTTCCTCAAAGGAGAGATGTTGAGGAGGCTGAGGGGATGGTCTGGTTTTTGTTGGTAGGCTTAGGTTTAGTGGTTTGGGTTGTGTTTGGGTTTAGGATGGGTAGTTTGGGTGGTTGAGGTGATGTGGTAGGTTTGGGTAGAGTTGTGGGTGAGGGGTGAAGGTTTCATCAGTGGGTTCGGTTTGATGGGAAAAGGGGTGGTTCTGGTGTGGGTTGTGGCTGTGGTTGAGTGGCTGGGGTTGAGACCGTTCCCTGTACCCTCCTGTACATCTCCCTTCTCTTCCCCAAACGGATGTCAGCTTTGATTTCACTGACTATCCGTTGGAGTGTCCTTTCGGACATAGGTCCCACCTGCCTACCAGAGAAGCCATGAGCCCGGAGATAGTCTTTCATCCAGGCTTTGTCATTGGACTTCTTGGTGGCAGTGACCCCTTCTCTTCCTCCTCCTCTTCCTCTCCCTCAACTTCTCCCTAGCAGCTTCTTCCTTCCTTCTCCATTTGATCCTGCTCTTTATTGTGGAGCAGCAGGATCATGTCATCATCATGTGGAGACAGTTCAGGAAGACTGAAGCCTCTTGAGAGTAGGAATTTGATCCTATCCTCTCTCAGCTTCAGGGCTGCCTCCCTTCGCTCTCTTTTCTTCCTCTCCAAGGCCAACCTGGCTTCTTTTTCTTGTTGTAGCCTGGTTGACCTCTCCAAAGTCACCAACTCCTCTAGTGGTAGCAGGAGTATCTCCTCATTGGCAGCTCCTAGACTGATGAGCTGGTCAATGAGTGCTGTTCTTCTTTCTGGTTTTTCTTCCTGATTGGCTGCAGCTGCCTTAGAACTAGCAGCTAGCAGCTTTTCAGTAGGAAACCTACCTTTCTTTTGGCCTTCTCAATCCTCTCTCCTCCTGAAGCTCTTCCGCAGTCAATTTTCTTTTCCTTTGTCTTTGGCAGTGCTTGACTGTGGTGGTTCTTGGATGGAGGGTTGTGATTGAGAGAGAAGTTCAGCTGGTGTTTGGGTTGGAGGAATGTCAGAAATGTCCTCCCTGCTCACCTCAGATGCTATTTCAGCAATAACATCTGTGATGGTCAGTTCCTCGGACATCTGAAATAAGCCTTCCGCAGCTTCTATTTCGGCTTCGGAAGACTTTTCTTGTTCTTCCGAGGCTTCCATGTAGCTTCGGAAGCTTCAGCTTGAGCTTCGGAAGATGAGACTGCTGCAAGTTCTGTCCCATCTGTTTCAGTTGCTGGGCATCAGTCCCCATTTCCCCTTCGAAGCTAATCTCAGGTTCCATGTGGACCTTAGGTTGACCAACTTCTTCCACAGTGGTAGAAGGTGCAGTCAGTCTTTGAAGCTCCTCAGCCCCAAAGTATATAAGTGTGGTGTCGGGGCTGGGCTGTTCTAGGGATGATCTCAATACAAACTTTGTGAAAAGTCTGTAGAGATCTTGAAGCATCTTTGAGTCAATCTCTAGAAAGGATTGAGATGACTCAGGTAGTGTGATGAGTTGGGAAGTAAGGATTGGGTTGTGGTTCCTCAGTGTTTGTCTCTGAACTTTCTCCCCCTTTTTGGTAGCATCATCTTGAGAGCTAGATGAGCTAGAGGAAGAAGTCATTGAGACCTGAATTGGTACATGCCTAACAGACCTCTCCGTCTGTTTCTCAGCTAGTTTAGCCTTGAGAGTGTTAATCTCAAGTTGCTGAGTGGCAGTCCTTGATTCTAAGATCCTCACCTGTGATTCCAGGTTGGAGACCTTAGAAAGCAAGTACTGAAGTGTTAGTTGCATACTTCCCTCATCTTCATGAGAAGAATCACGGGGGAGATGAGATAACACCTAGTATGCTCAGTCTCACCACCAGATGTGGCTCTTGGCACCCTGGTTTCCTTTGCTCAGAGTCATCTCTTTCAGAGATGTCAATGGGCAAAGTTGCCGTAGACTCAGTCCTAATTATGTTACCACTGTCCTGAGAGCTCAATGAGAGACTCTGAGTAGTGGCAGCTGAGCCTACATGAGTCCCCTCCACATCAGTGGGACTCACCTCAGTAATGGCTTCTGATGGGGGCTAGAGACAAGGGATCCTCTTGGCTCTGTTGATCTTTCAGAGGGTGTTGTAGATCAACTTCATGGCCATGGAGAGATGTAATCTCTTCATCAGTGCGGAGTAAAAGGTCAGTGAAAGAGAGGGTGGTTAGTCCTACTGACCGGGACCTAGATCAATGTCTACAGGCATTGAGCCTATGGTGGGGCTGTCCCTAGAAGGCTGCACAGGGAGTGTAGAGACTCACCCTGTGGGCTTAAGGCTTGGGGTTCGGGCTCAGGGGTTGAGACTGAGGAGGCTCAAAACCCACATTGAGGTCAAATGTGAAGGATGGTGTGACCTCGGACTGAGTGGGAGCCCATGATTCCACTCTAGCCCTTTGGGTGTGAACAGGAGGAGCTTGTTCAATCAGAGTAGATTGAACAAGGGTTCGTTTGGACGTCTCTGGTATGTAGCTTTGATGGGTAAAGAAGGTTTTGGCATTGTGGTGGATGTTGCTGGTGTGGGTTCATCACCTGTGGGGATAACAGGGATGTCACCAGGAGCTATGCGCTCAGTCATCTCTGGAGGTAGTGGAGTGTACCTTCCAGTGAAGTTGGCGGACATCTTCTTCAGTATCTTGAAGATGGTAGGTCTCACTTGTGGAACAGTAAGAGCAGCTGCGCAGACAAGCTTGCTCGGTTCCATCTCACAGTTGATTATGTGTTGAATAAATCGGGGATACATGAAGAATGTATCCCTGCTCAGATTCCGATAAGGTTGGTCAACACAAATCGTGAGTAGTTGAAGCGAAGACCTCTCACCAACCCATGAACTAGGCATCCTAGTTCATATGGGATTTGATCCCAACCCCCTGATTTGTTGGAGAGGCAATGCAGGATAATATGCAGCAGGAACTTCCAATGGTAAGAGAAATTAAACTTGTACACGGTTGATCTGCTGACATCTCCTCCATATCCCATGAGGATATAAGTGCCTTCCAAGTCTTCTTTGGGGAACTCAGTAGGAGCCCATCATCATGGAGCTCGAGATGCTCCTGATGAGCTGTTCAGTGATGACCAACTCTTGGCCACAAATGCGGGTTCTCAGGACTCGAACCCCATTCAGAACTGCAGTTTGACCGTTGCTCCAGAATTCGGACATATGGTTGGAGTATACGGTTGGGTTAACTGTTAGTGCAGTGAGGTATGTGGATTCGGTAAGAAAGGTGATGATTTGGGTGAAGTCGGCATCCCTTGACGAATCAAGTAATGCGACTTGGTGTGCTGAGGGTTTAGCGCCATTGAAGAAAAGGTAAGCTTGAAATTGGGTGAAATTGAAGGTTTGACAGTGAAGGGAATAGTTAGGGCTGTAAAGTGGTAAAAGAAGATGAAATTGATCAGTCAAGATTATTTAAAAGGGGTTGAATTGTGGTAGTGGCGGTAATAGGGTAACTGTTTGGGGTTACTGTGGGTGGTATGGTGGTTTACGGCGGGAGAAATGATAGTGGCGGCAAGGATAATTTAAATAATCTGACCATCATGGACAAAATCTTTACTTTTTACAGAGTGGGCCCAAAAGATATCCGTTACATATAAAAACTTTACTTCCGAATGTAAAACATTTCCGAAGGTAATTTTCTTCGAAGGCAATTTCTCTTCCGAAGCAGATATTGCTTCCGAAGGTAAATGTCCTTTGAAGGCACTTATCTTCCGAAGCAAGGCATTGCTCCGAAGGTAAAGTTGTCTTTCCGAATGGAGAGTTGTATAAGTTTGGAAGTAGATCTGATGTAAGATCAATCGCTTCTTCCGAGACCAAAAACTCTTCCGAGAAGAAAATTTCCATTGAGGAATTTGGCTTCGGAAGATATTCAAGAATATCTTCCGAGAGTTAATTCCTCTTCGGAAGGAATTTACACTTGGAATAATTTAAAGATCTTTTGTAACAGGGCTTAAATTGTATTGACACAAGACTTTACATATTAAAAAGGTTTCAAAAGAGGTAGTTATTCAATGTTTATCATCCCAATTGCTGATATGAGATACTTAAATCTTTGTTCATCAAATGCCTTGTGAACAAATCAGCATATTGTTCATTTGAGTCAACTTTGATTAACTTATCAGCTGTTTCTCATGAATATCTCTAATGAAATGATACCTGATATCAATGTGCTTTGTCTTGGAGTGCTTCACCGGATTCTCAGTAATGGAGATAGCACTATTGTTGTCAATATGGATAGGAGTAGTCATGAAGTTGAATCCATAGTCTAACATCTGATTTTGAATCCATAGCAGTTGAGCACAGCAGCTAGCAGCAGCAATGTATTCAGCTTCAGCAGTTGATGTAGAGACACAGGATTGTTTCTTGCATTGCCATGAGATAATCCTTCCACCAAGAAATTGACATCCTCCTGATGTTGATTTCTTGTCAATGTTGCAGCCACCATAGTCACTGTCAGAGTATCCATAGAGATTGAAATCACTATTTCTTGGATACCAGAGACCTAGTTTAGGTGCTCCTTTGAGGTATCTGAGGATTCTCTTTGCAGCAGCTAGGTGAGACACCTTTGGAGCAGCCTGATATCTTGCACAAATGCATGTGGCAAACATGATATCTGGTCTACTAGCAGTGAGATACATCAGAGAACCAATGATTGCTCTATACTGATGTTGATCAGTATCCTCCCCTCAAGGTCAGGGCAAAGATTATGGTTTCTGGGTATGGGTGTCTTGGCTGGTTTACAATCCTTCATTTCAAATCTATCTAAGATGTCTGAGACATACTTAGATTGACTGATGAAGAACCCTTCCTTCATCTGTTTCACCTGAATTCCAAAGAAAAAGTCCATTTTTCCCATGGAACTCATCTCAAACTTCTGCTTCATTATGCTTTCAAAGTCCTTGCACATTTGGTCGTTTGAAGAACCAAATATGATGTCATCAAATAGACTTGTACAAGCAAAATGTCTTCTCCACTCTTTCTGATGAAAAGAGTCTTGTCGATGGTACCTCTAGTGTATCCATTCTTCAGGAGAAACTGAGACAAGGTCTCATACCACAGCCTAGGTGCTTGGTGCAGCCCATATAGAGCTTTATCCAGTTTGCACACATAGTTGGGGTGCTGTGGGTCTTCAAATCCTGGAGGTTGACATACATAGATTTCCCTATCTATATCCCATATAGAAAAGCACACTTGACATCAAGTTGGTAGACTGTGAAGTTCTTGGATGCAGCATAAGCAAGGAAGATCCTAACTGCCTCAAGTCTTGCAACAGGTGCAAAGACATCAGTATAATCGATTCCTTCCTCCTGGGTGTATCCTTGAACTACTAGTCTTGCCTTGTTCTTGATAATCAAGCCTCTATCATCTTTCTTGTTCCTGATACCCATTTAGTGCCTATGGGTACTTGACCAGATGGTAGTGGGCATAGATTCCAGACCTTTTGTCTTCTGAATTGAAGCAGCTCCTCCTGCATCGATTCAACCCAACTACTATCCTTTAAGGCATCTTCTACCTTCTTTGGTTCCATCTGAGACAAGAAGCATGAGTACAAGCAGACATCCCATGATGAGTTTGTCCTCTTGTTCTCACACCCTCAGAGACATTCCCTATGATGTTCTCAGTTGGATGAGTGTTGTGAATCCTAAGACGAGGAATCACTTCCAGTTGCAGAGATAAGTCTAGGTTAGACATATTCTGATCAGGAACTGGATCACTCTGTCCAACTGCTGTTTCAAAGTCATTCAATGAGGACTGATTGAATGATTGAGAAACATCATCAATGGTTGGTTGTGAAGTAGGATTAACAGTTGCCTGTTCCTTCAGAATACTACTTCCCTCAACCTGGTGTTGTAATGGATCACCTGAAGAACTTTGAGGTTGATCAAGTGATTCACTTGTTGAAGCTTCATTATTCCTGGAGATAGTTACACTATCAGATCTGTGAATGGTTGAAGCTTGTTGCCTTTCAGCTCTTGGAGAATTTGGAAGAGGTCTGGAAGCTCAAACAGTTGACTTGCATCAGCATCAGCATCAGCATTCTCTTGAGCACCTGTTCCAGCTGAAACATTCTCACAAGATGGTTTAGAATAGTTTGGAAACAATTCTAAATCAAAGATATACTCAGGTCCATTCCCCCTAACACAAGGAGTGTGCTCATTAACAACTATATTGGATGATTCCTCAAATTGTTGATTCTTGATATTGTATACTCTATAAGCTTTAGAGCTAGAAGAGTATCCAATAAAGATAGCATCATCCGACTTCTCAGCAAACTTTGCTAAGTTGCTTTGTGTTAAGTATGGTACACCTGCAGCCAAAGGACCTTAGAAAGCCAATGAACGGTGGCCTCTTGTTCCATAACTCATAAGGGGTTTTTCCATGGGGCTTAACTACAAGAACCCTGTTCTGCACATAGCATGCAGTGCTGACTGCCTCTGCCCAGAATGTTAGAGGCAGCTTTGAATCAGCTAACATGGTCGAGCAGCCTCAATAAGTGTCTGTTCCTCCTCTCAGCAACACCGTTTTGTTGAGGAGTTCTGGGAGCACTGTATTGTCTGGCAATCCCTTTTGAGTCACAGAATGAGTCAAGAACAAAGTTCTTAAACTCAGTCCCTTGATCACTTCTAATGATCTTAACCTTGTGATCAATTTGATTTTCTATTTTAAGAATAAAAGATTTTAAAGTTTCAGCAGTTTCATCTTTACTTCTTAAAAAGAATACCCATGTAAATCTTGTAAAATCATCAACTATCACAAGGCAGTATGATTTCCTTCCAATGCTCATTATACTTGTGGGTCCAAAGAGATCCATGTGCAATAAGTGATGGAGTAGTGATAGAGTTAACACATTTGGATTTATGAGATGATCTGTGTTGTTTCCCTTTCAGGCATGCAACACAGTTATCTTTGCAGAAAAATTCCTTTTTAGGCAAACCATGTACCAAGTTATTTTTAGCCAATTTATTCATTGTTTTAAAATTCACATGACACATGCGTTTATGCCATAGTGTTGACTCATCACTATCAGCTTTGGAAAGAAAGCATGATACTTCACCCATAGGAGAAGCATTGTTCATATCCAGCTTGTACATATCCCCTTTCCTGGGAGATCTAAGAAGCACCAATTCCGGAGGAATTGTCATCCCTGGTTTGAGGATAATGCACTCATGTTCTGTGAAGAGCATCTGATGCTTCTGGTCACAGAATTGAGAAACACTTAACAGATTGTGTTCAAGCTGTTGACAAAGTGAACTTTGTCAATGTTTATTCTGCCATTGGATATACTTCCTCTGCCAGAAATATATCCTCCGGCCTCACCTCCAATTGGACAGGCCCTCCATCAAAGTTCTGGAATTGTTGAAGGAGAGATCTGTCCCTGTCATGTGCCTGGAGCATCCACTATCTACAATCCAGACATTGTGTTCTTGTCAAATGGACGTCCCTGCACATAAGATGAGATGGTTAGTTTGTTTGGAAGCCCAAGCCTTGCTGGTCTTGGGCTCTTCCAACGATAGTGACATAATTGAACCAAAAGATATGCATTGGGGTTCAATAGAGGTCATTGTTGAAGAAGAGGTTTGGGCTGCAGCATTCCTTGATCTTCCAATCCATCCCTTGGTTGATCTTTGAAGATGAGCTTGTTGAAGCTTGTGCAGCATGGCCTTCTTCCGAAGCTTCTTTCTTTTCGGAAGAAGCCTTCACCACCTTTTCTTCCGAAGTAGTCTTCTTCTGAGATGGTTTCAAGGGAGCCTTCTGTTCTTCCGAACCTTAGAAGGTTTGGCTTCCGAAGCCATTTTCCCTTCGGAAGAAGTAGTTTCTTCCGAAAGCAACTTGGCTTCCGAGACCAACTTCCCTTTTTCATCATTTGGACCTTTTGAAGGGTCCAACTGAGAAACCTTCTCTGACTCCTTCTTTTCTAACATTATTTGCATAATGTGTGCTTGCTGGATTGTAGTAACAATCTTTAGCCATGTGGTTGTGCAGACCACACATTATGCAGGCAATGTTAGTCTTCTGGGAACTTGCAGGTTGCTGTTTCTTGGGTTTCTTCTTTCATCAGCAACTTTCCCTTTCAACTTCTGATCCTTCAGTAGGACAGGAGTGCTGGTATTACACTCCTTTCCTGAATCAGAAGTACCTACCACTTGAAATCCGGCAGAAATGAAGACACCCTTTTGCTTTGGGTCGATCTTAAGCTTGGACTCTGCAACCTTCTTGGCAGTCCTTCTAGCAGCTTTAGCTCTGCTTCTTCTTGCCTTGGTGGTTAGGATTTGGTCTTCACAGGTGGAGATGAGTGTATCCTCCTGTTTCTCCCCTGTGGTGGCCACTATTTTTGCCTCATCCTAGTTCCAATGGAGAAGGGTCAGCAGTTGGAACCTCTTGCTCTTCAGTACCACATCTAGGTAGTCTAATAGACTCATAAGAGTGTGGTGGAGCTATTTCATTGGTTCCCAACCCTTCTTGTTTTGATAAAACATTTTGGAATGAGAGGTTGATGCAAGAATAGTTTGGAAGCTTTGCTCAGCAATAGCTTGCTTCCTGGCCTGAGCCTCAGCTGTGACCAACTGGGCTTGAACCTCAGATAGTTTGGATATCAGATCTTTAATTTGAGTCTTATAATTAGTCTTTTCATGTTTTAAAAGAGACACAGTTTTCTCTAACTCTCAATTTCTTTTGATAGTCAGATTCAGCTCTCTTAAAATCAGATTTTAGCACATTAAAGACTCAACCTCAGATCTGATTCCGAAATGTAATCCTTATAAAGTTTAACTTTAGCAATACAGGCAGCAGTACAAAGATGTTCATATACCTGATCATCATCTGTTCCGGCCATGAGTGCTTGAGCAGGAGTCACATCCTGTACCATGAAGCTCCAGTCAACTTCTTGAGCCACAGCAGCTGTTTCAGTTGACTTCTCTTCATGCTTTGAAGCAGTGGGATGTGTGGAGGCCTGTGGGGTTCCCGGGTTGTTCTTGGGAGCCTTGCATTCCCTAGCAAAGTGACCAAGTTGGTTGCAGTTGTAACACTTTGCTTTGCTTTGTCAAACCCAAACCTGCTGTTGACTGGTTTTGAGGGAATTGCCTTCCAGTTCTCTTGAAGAACTTCTTCGCTCTGTAAGTTAAAAGAGCCATCTGCTGGACAATCCATATACTCCACATCATCTGGACTGAAGCACTCAAGATCATCAAAGCAGTATTGAAAATCACCAGAGTGTCCACTTCCAGAGACAAAGGCACAACTATCCTGAGAGGAGTTGTGTTGAACCTTTTGAGACTTTGGAGTCTCAGGTAGAGTAATGTAAGGTCCGTTGGTGAGTTGTCAGGGTAACACAGCAACTGATGTTGTGGTTCCGTGATTTCCCTTTCAACCACATGAAGGGCTGAACTCAGTTGGTTATTGGAGTGACCAGAGGAGTTCTGCATGTTCATCTCCATCTGGAATGCACTTAGGATACCATACAACTCTGTCAGAGTAAGAGTCTTAAGGTCCGAAGTTCTCTTGATTACAACACAGTAATGTATCCATAGTTTAGGAAGGGAAGACATGAACTTCCTAACTATGTCTCTATTCTCAAGAGCTACTCCAATATCCTCCAGAGTATCTACTAGCTCAACATACCTGAAGTATTGTTGAGTCAAGGTCTCACCAGCCTTGAAAGTAAAGTTCTCAAACTGCTGCTTCAAGAGATCCTCTTGTTCTCTTGGGTTTCCTTGGATCCTTCATACATCAGCTTCAGTGCTTCCCATAAATCTTTAGCAGTTTTGCACTTCTTGAAGCGTCTGTAGACGGAGTTGGGGAGAGCAGTTTGGAGAGAAGTCATAGCCCTTGATCCAGCTCTATTCTCTTCCTGTCTTCTTCTGAGTAATCATCAACATCTTTTGGAATGATGCGATTACCAGTGGCAGAAGTGGTGCTTGGTATGAAAGGACCATTGACAATGGAGTCCCACATCCTTGAATCTTGACACTTGATGAAGCCTTCCATTCTGATACACCATGTGTCAAAGTCTTCAGGGGTGATCAGTGGGGACTTGGTCATGGTACCGGTTTCCATATCAGCCTTGGAGAGAGCAGCCATTTGAGTGAGTGGTTTGTAGTGAGGAGTGAAAAAAGGTTGATTTGGATGGTAAGATCTCACAATCAAGAGCCTGGAGCTCTGATACCAATTGCAGGATCGATTATGGGTGGTTTTTCTCTCAACTCACTGTGAACAACACTCAGCAAGTAGTCTATGAAGAGTTGATCACAATATAACAAGTAACAAGCAGTAAGAAAATTAACACAGCAAGTAAATTTCAAGGTACTTTATATATTGCTTCTCAACTCAAAGGATTACAAGACTCTTGGACTCAAATCGCTTATCTAAAGAGTTACATGGAGAAGATATATATAATACTACCTACACGGGTATACTTTGATACCAGCTGGACACCTCTAACCTTACATCTATACTACAAGACTCTAGGTGAGGTCTTTCAGACATTTTGCCTGAGAGTTGGTAGTCAGGACATGTCCCTGACTTACCTTTTGTCACCAACTAAAGTTGGTAACATGTACTATCATAAAAAGGTGAACAGTAGAATAAAGTATGGTCAACAACATGGCTCTTTAGGAAGATGCCATGCTGTATCAGAGGTCTGCAGCGGACTGTCAGGGACCATACTTTTATCTGGGACATAGCAATGTCTTCCGAAGGATAAAGTGCTTCGGAAGTATAACTTCTTCGAAGGCACTTATATCGGAAGACTGCTTCTTCCGAGGCTTGGAGTCTTCTTTGTCTTCGGAAGCAGACTTTGTCTTCAGCTCTTTCATCAGACTTTGTCTTCGGAAGCTTCAGACTTTGTCTTCAGCTCTTTCATCAGACTTTGTCTTCGGAAGCTTTCAGACTTTGTCTTCGAAAGATAGTCTTCAGCTGTTGGCTTCAGTGTTGTCTTCAGCAGTTGACTTCAGCTTTGCCTTCAGTAGATATCTTCAGCTGTTGTTCCTCAGACTCTCGGAAGATCTCTTGCTTGGCTTCGGAAGCCCTTCAATGTAGCAAAAAGTGACTATGAAGTGGTTTGGTTGCACCAGCCTTATCATGATCCACATTCACTTGTAGAGCATTTTCTTTCTTTGGAGCTGCACATTTGCCCTATGGCCTTGCCTTCCTAGTTATAACAAGTCCAGTGAACTTCATTCCAACTCCCCTTTAGGACCAAGTTTTTTTAAAGCGTTTCTCATGATTTTTTCTTACACCCTTCCCACTGGTATTGTTTCCTTTTGAAGATTGGCCATGTTTAATAACATTGGCCTTGGCTGTTGCAAGACCATCAGTCTTTTTCAAAGAAATTTTGTTATCTTATTGAGGAACTTTGTAAAATAGTAACCAACTTTCAAAAGTGTTCCAATTAGGTAACTCAAGTTTTAAAAGTGTTCTAGTTAGGTCACTTAATTTTATCTTTTATATAAATTAAAAGCCATAACATGTTTTTTAGCATGTATACTTTTGGTTTCAATTAGAAAATATTTTTTTCTATCTTTGATGCTGATATGAAACGTTGACGTAAATTTAGATACTTTTTTTTATTATTTTCATAATTAACATGTTTTAATATAATTTTATATATTGCAAATTCTGACTACCATGTCTTCTCCACCGTTACTTATTTGACATAAGAAAATTTAATGATGACTCAATTTTATCATTTGATGGTCCAATTTAAGAAAAATATGCATGAGTGACTAAATTAGAACACTTTTAAAACTTGCTTACTATTCTGTGACATTTTCCCTATCTTATTCAATATGAAGACAAACAACAAGATCTTCAATGGTCATATCCTTTCGTTTATGCTTGAGATAGTTCTTGAAATCAACCCAACTTGGTGGTAGCTTTTCAATCATAGCAGTAACTTGAAATGTCTCGCTTAGAGTCATTCCTTCCGCATGAATATCATGAAGAATAACTTGCAATTCTTGGACTTGGCTTATGTCAGTTTTAGTGTCTATCATTTTAAAGTCCAAAAACTTAGCCACCACGAACTTCTTAGTACCTGCATCTTTCGTTTTGTATTTGCGGTCCAAAGACTCCCATAACTCTTTGGCAGTTTTTCCTTGCAATAGACATTGTATAGTGCATCCACCATACCATTCAAAACGCAGTTTTGGCATAAGAAATCCGAGTGATTCCAAGCTTGAATCGCGCTCAATGATTGAGCATCCATTTCCCCTTCAACATGGGGAACAGTTGTAGTCAAGAACCTTGCTAGGTTCAACGTGGTCAAATAAAGAACATCTTTTGCTGCCATTGTTCAAAGTTGACACCGGTGAATTTTTTCGGTTTCTCTGCATGCGATGTGACCGCATTAGGCAGTGGTGCGACCAAACTAGTTGTGACAGCGACAACAGAAGTCATGATCGCAGAAACAACAGTGTTTAATGGTTGGGAGGATTCCATTCTGAAACACAAACGATACAGAAGGAATTAGTAAAACAAATATGTTTAAGTTTGTATAAAAAATTGTACTGTTATGAAGGCCCAAAGCACATCTACGATCTGAAAAGTAAAACACGAAAAGCAGAAAGCAGTGTTGGGTGAACCGGGCTTGTGTTTGACACAATTACCTTAAACAGATTTGCAGTCTGTTCCCAGGATACGCTGGTTCGAAGCAGCAAACCCGTTTTTGAAACCCCCTGCGCGCGGGTAGTACTTGTGGCAAAAATATCATAAAGATACACTAGAGTGGTAAGACAATTTCTTATAAACCAAACCACACTTTGTTCCCACACCAATATGGGATAAAGTGTTCACCATAATTTTAGACATACATTCACACACACCCAATATTTCCAACAATCACCCACATAAATGGAGGTCTTCTCAGAAATAACATTATTCCGTCTTAAATTCAACAGTTGAGTTTTGCATAGGTAGGTGTTACCCTTTGAACCTTCGCTCATAAAGCGCACTTAGTCCACTGGCTCTGAGTAGACGGTGATGTCTTTGAACTCGTTTGCTGTTTATATAGACGATAATACACTTCATACAATACTCTCCTTGACAAAGTCAAGTCCTCATAATTATGTTCGTTATGGTCATGAGCATGAGCCTTGTTCTGCGAGAGCCATTAAGTTGTGCCCCAACTATCCTTTGAAGCGACCACAACACATCTTCTAGAGCATACAATGTAGGACTGTCCAAATAGCTCGCGGCTCGCTCGGAAATAGCTCGGAAAAAGCTCGCTCGAAAGAGGTCGGTTTGAAATTGAGCCGAACCGAGCTGACTCGAGATGAAACCGACCTAAGCTCGGTTCGGTTCATACTGAGCCGAGCCGGCTCGGTTTGGCTCGCTATTTAGCTCGGCTCGGTTTGGCTCGGATTATTTTAGTTGTATATATTATTTTTATGTATAATATATAACATTTTTAATAGTATATATTATTTTTATGTATAATATATATCATTTTTAATACTATACATTATATATAAAAATATTATATATATGCTTAAACTTTTATACAATTCAAAATATTTAAAACATTAACTTTCAATTTTCAATATTCACTTTCTCAGACCCCATAACCCCAACTCCATTCCTAAATCCCAATTTATAATTTCCCCCAATAACTAGGGCTGTTCACGAGCCGAACCGAGCCGAGCCAGGGCAAACTCGAACTCGGCACATTTCTAAACCGAGCTAGCTCAGCTCGGTTCGGATTTGAGACCGAGCTAATTATTTGAACTCGAGCTCGGCTTGGTTTTAAACCGAGCTGGCTCGCTCTTAGGCTCGGATTAAAAAGTAAATTTAATGCAAACATATAATTCAAAACCCATTTAACAAAAGTAACTAAACCTATTTAACATCTAAGTGGTACGATAATTCAAAACATTAAACACACTTACTTCTCTTGGGTTGAGTACATTTAGTTTACAAAATATTAACTCGGGAATAATAAGTTTGATTGGGTTACAAAAGATTTAATTTAAACTTCGAACTTCGTCTTAGACGTCACACCAAAGCTTTGATCTTGACATAGAGTCACCCACCTACTCTTCAGCTTTACCTAATGAAAATTAATCATAGAAGTTAGTAGTTAAAATAACAAGTTATAAATTTGATTATGTATTTAAGTCCTAAACATCTCAGCAGCAAAAACTCGAAAAATAAGTAGATCTATTCTGTTTTGCAATGCTGTATAGCTTCATTTTACACATAATATTGCACTTTTGAACATTGTTTATGACACTCACTCATACATCATATTATTAGACAATTGAGAGATTAAAATAAATGCATATAAAGCATATTAAGTATACCTCTACATCACCTTAAGGTTATATATACAAATTATAACATATCTAGTATGCTCCATTTTAAACACTACGAGCAACTAATATTTTTTGGTAGAATTTCCAACAAAGCGGATACCTTTCAACAGAGTAAATACTTTTCTAATCGGTTATAAAATCATCTACCAGGATCTTAATTTCCAATTTCCTTCTCCTTTGCAGATTGCTAAGCAAAAAAAAAGAATACAAAAATAGTATAATGTTTCTAAAAGTAGAATAAGACAAATATATATGAATATAAACTTACTTGTAATGTTTTTATGATTGTACTTGAAACTCCTTTAATCCAATCACTACCACAAACAAGCAACTCTACCATATCTTTTGAAAGTGAGCTTCGATAGTCATCCAATATACGCCATCCTGCACTAAAGGCTGATTCTGAAGCAACGGTTGTGATTGGTATGCAAAATACACGGGTTGTTTTGCTTAAAATATGAAACTTGGTAGAATTTGATGCCACCATCTCAACACATTAAACTCTTTGTTTTTCAAACCTACATGATTAGCTTCATCTAAATACACCTCAAGTTCATTTTTCTGTGCTTCTTCAATGGGTCTAGCTTTGAGATAAGCAAAAAAATCATCTTCGGGCCTAGCACGATGGTCAAGGGATGTCAGATTCGAGCTAGTTATGGAAGCGCTAGCCTCCATAAATGCATTAGAATATTTTCAAAAAGAAACTTGAACTTACCAACCACGTCTTCAACCCGACTTTGAAGCTCATTTGATGGATACAATCTCTCAAAAGTCCATTTAGCCGACAATATTTTAAATCGTGGATCCAAAATGGATGCAATTGACATAAGCACCCCAACTTCTCCCCAATACTTCTCAAACTTTTCAAACATTGACACACTCATGGCTTTCAAGAAATTATCATTTAATGCATAAGCATTATTATCTCTCTTTTCACCTTAAAAATTTCAATAAGAAATAAGTTTGAAGTGGGATATGATGTGCCAGAGAACAAGTTAGTGGCATCTAAAAGTACTTCAAGTACTTTGCACACTCTTTCAGTATGAGTCCACTCATCATTCTTAGGAGACCATTCAAAGTTTGAATCCCTTAATGCATAGACTTGAAAGGCTCTTTTATAGTGAATAGCCGATTCAAGCATACGGTGTGTTGAATTCCACCTAGTTTTTACATCAATACATAAAGATCGACGAGTGTGGATACCAAGAGTAATTGCTATTTCACCAAATTTTAACAGACGACCTGGAGACTTTCTTAGATATTTAACCCATTCTCTAACTTTCACAAGACAAGATTCAATAGTACTAAACCATCTTGCACCACCAAATTCAATATGTGAGCACAACATCTAACATGGAATGGAAAAATAACCCCTCAAAACGTAATTTTCCTTTCCCTTGAAAATTATTTCTTAAGATGAAGCTGCCCTGTCATTGTTGGAAGCATTATCTAGAGTGATTGTACCTATTTATCTTGAATACCTCATTTAATAAGGCATTCTAAGATACCATCCGATATAACCTCACCACAATGAGGTGGTGCAAGCTCATTAAAACCGATTATTCTTTTTTACAACTTCCAGTCAGAATCAATATAATGAGCTGTCAAACACATATACCTAATGGTTTGGTTTGAGGTCCAACAATCACTTGTAAATGATATCATGTCAACATTTTTTAAAATTTTCCTCACATTCTCTCTTTCTACATCGACCACTCTAATACAATCTCTAGTAATAGTTAACCTACTCACTTTTTGGTATAAAGGATTGTTGTACTTTATTAACAAGTTGAACCAATGGTACTCTACAAATGAGAAAGGTAACTCATGGGCTATGATCATCTTAGCAATTATTTCCCTACGCTTTCCTTGTTCATAACCAATATTCATGTTAAGACCCGTTTCATTTTCATTACCACATGCTCCAAAAGTAAAACCCCTTTCTACCTCTTGACCTTTGCAATTCCATATATGGACATATAATGTCCAAATTGTTGGGATTTAACATGTCAAATAAAACATTTTAACAACGGAAGCGGTTTGAGACATGTACTAATGAAAACTTTTCAAACTTTAATCCCACCAAGATCCATATGTAGAAAATGAAACTTATAAAACAACCATAGGGTGTTTAGAAGTTATAACCATTGTAGAGAAGTGGTTGTCCTTTGATGAAGATAAGAACACAAGAATGTTCTTTACCAATGGTATGCACACCAAACAATCTTCAATCCTTGTGCTAGCAAACCACCACTATTAAAATCACTCACTAACAAGCTCTCTTTTAGTAGTGATTTTATGTATCTTTGCAAGTATGAAGTCTAAACAACTAAAGAACAAACACAAACTACACAACAATATGTTAGTTTATAGAAGTTCTTGTGTGTTTGTCATTCAAGAAAGCTCCTTCTTCTTCTTTCTTCCTCACTCACGTATCTTTTGCTTTCCACCACTTTTCAAAAGTGAAACAAGTCTTCCTTTTATGTATAAGATGCAAGGGACATACAAGTACATCATACCATTAAACAAATATAATGGACATGAAGTGTGTAAGAGACAAAAGGGCATGGCAACCCATGCTCCCTTCACTTCAATTGATGGTAGAGGAAATAAAAAATAGACTTTGTCATACACATTTAAACATCTAATATTTAATGTTATATACATGAGTGGATGCAAGACTAGTATTATATCTCATTTTATACTTGCAATAAATCATATAAATAAATGAATATTTATAGATACCCATCATTTATATTTTATACAACTTTATAAAATATAATACGATGAGTTATGATTCATAAACCATCATTTACTTAATGATAATTGTGTGAATACGATACCGGGTGGTAAACGTTAAAACCTAGTTTAAACGTTAATTGGATTATTTGCTTGGTGTGTGACCTATTGGGATCATATATTATTGGTAGTATTATTGAATGTGGTGTCTTGGGCATATAGGATCCAACAATCTCCCACTTGCACAAGATTCTACAAACAATAATACAGACAGTGGTGGACGTCTAGCAACATCTCACTGCCCCCAATGATATAAGACTAAATATCATCCTCAACATCCATTTAAGTAAAGCCTCAAGCTTTATAGCAATGATGTATGGTTCGCTATCAATTATCCCTCTGTAATAGATATCTAGTTGAACATGAGACATGGATTTGCATCAATCTCATATAGTGTTCAACCATTATGTTACTCGATCAAGATTCAACTAATTCCTTTCAAACAAGGTTTGAGCACGGCCATGCATTTCAATTAGCTTGAATCATCGAGGGGCCCAAAGATATCAACCTTATAAAGGTACAGATCCCTTATTGACTACGCACGCCTCTCACTACACTTCACGTTGTTCCCAACGAGAACTCTTATTGCTGCCTGGTCAAAGAACAGTGTTAGGTAATGTCAAAGAACAACGTTCCACGCAATCAAGCCCCAATGTGTATCTCAGGTCTAAGGATACAAAGATACTACCATTTTTTTCTAGACACTCAAGACGCCGATCCATGAAGTGTTCTTGAAAGCGGTCACATCCAACATTTACCTTTCCATAAATGTCTGTGATCCTTGGTTACATCCTTTTATTAACCAAAGGATCCACAATAGTCTTTGTTCAAAGTTACTCCCATAACTTTGACTGACTATGGATATTTAGAATAACCTATTTATTCATGGATTTTAAACGTGCTAACATGGAACACAGTATGCATTAATGTAAAAGACAACAAGTCAGATCAGATAAAATGATACTGCTATATAGTTCCGAAATATCCAAGTAATAAAATACAAATCATATCCAATCACTACACATACGAAGCCCTATAGAACTAGCATGAGCCTCATGTTTTGCTTGAGGCATGGGCTTAGTGAAAGGATCTGCTACGTTCTGATCTGTATGTACTTTGCTCACGATAATGTCTCCTTCTTCCACTATCTCCCGGATATAGTGGTACGCCCTTCGAACATGTTTGTTTTGGTGATGAGCTCTTGGTTCTTTAATTTGTGCTATGGCACCAGAGTTATCACAGAAAATCTCAATAGGTTTCTCGATGCTCGGCACCACCTTCAGATCAGTGATAAATTTCCTCATCCAAGCCGCCTCTTTTGCTGCCTCTGAAGCAGCAATGTATTCAGACTCCGTTGTGGACATCGCAACTACCTTTTGCTTGGAACTTCTCCAAGTAATTGCTCCACCATTGAGAGTGAACACATATCCTGATTGAGATCGTGAATCATCTCGATCAGTCTGGAAGCTAGCATCGGTGTAGCACCTCACGGTGAGCTCTTCTTCCACACCTCCATACACCAAGAACATATCCTTAGTCCTCCGTAGGTACTTAAGGATGTTCTTCACAGCAATCCAATGACTCTGTCCAGGATTCTGTTGATAACGACTCGTCATGCTTAGAGCATACGATACATCAGGTCTAGTGCATAACATGGCGTACATAATAGATCCAATTGCAGAAGCATATGGAATCCCTTTCATTTTTCTAATCTCTTCATCCGTACTTGGACATTGAGATAGATTCAAAACAGTACCATGTGCCATAGGTAAGAAACCTTTCTTTGCATCTTGCATTGAAAAGCGTTTGAGTACCTTGTCAATGTATGCACTTTGACTCAAGCCAATGAGCCGCTTTGATCTATCTCTGTAGATCTTAATTCCAAGAATGTAAGCGGCTTCTCCTAGATCTTTCATTGCGAAGCACTTTCCCAACCAAGACTTAACGTCCTTCAAGGTTTGAATGTGGTTTCCAATGAGTAATATGTCATCGACATATAAGATCAGGAATACAACGGTGCTCCACTAGTCTTTATGTAAACACATGGCTCATCATTGTTTTTGATAAATCCATATTCTTTGATTTTCTCATCAAAAACAAGATTCCAGTTTCTTGATGCTTGCTTTAATCCATAGATGGATCTTCTAAGCTTGCATACTTTATCAGGATGCTTAGGATCACAAAACCTTCTGGTTGTTCCATATAAACATCTTCACTCAGATGTCCATTAAGAAAAGCTGTTTTGACATCCATTTGTCATATCTCATAATCGTGATATGCTGCAATGGCAATCAATATCCTGATCGATTTGGTCATGGCTACAGGAGAGAAGGTTTCTTCATAATCAATTCCTTGAGTTTGAGTAAAACCCTTCGCAACTAGCCGTGCCTTATAAGTATGCACATTTCCGTCCATGCCGGTTTTCATTTTGAAAAGCCATTTACTTCCAACTGCCTTAGCATTGGAAGGAAGATCAACCAAATCCCAGACTTGGTTATCATACATAGACTGCATCTCAGTGTCCATGGCTTCTAGCCATTTATCAGATTCTTTGTTAGATATTGCTGATTTGTAGTTAATGGGCTCAACTTGGTCCACTAAATACATATCATCATATCTTTCGGGTTCTCTACGAATCCGTTCTGATCTGCGGACATCATGTGTTACAATTGGTTCTAGAACCATCATTGGTTCAAGTTCAACATTGTCTTGTTGAATAGTGGTCTCAACCTCGGGTGCTGCATTCTGTGGGTCTTGAATTTCTTCAAGATCCACATTATTTCCATTTGTTACCCTTTTCAAGAAATCTTCTTCCAAGAAGGTTCCTCGTCGACCAATAACGACTTTGTTATCGGAGGGGCGATAGAAATAATATGTCTTTGATTCTTTAGGGTATCCAACAAAGATCACTTTCTCGCTTCTAGGGTCTAACTTGTTTGAGGTCTCACATTTAACGTAAGCCTCACAACCCCATACCCTAAGATATGATAAGTTAGGCTTCCTGCCTTTCCATAACTCATATGGAGTCTTATCCACCTTTTGGTTGGTACCATGTTGACTATGCGAGCTGCCGTTTCTAAGGCATAACTCCAAAAGGAGTGAGGCAAGTTTGTGCGACTCATCATGGATCGGACCATATCTAATAAGGTCCGGTTTCTCCTCTCAGACACATCGTTATGTTGTGGCGTTCCGGGTGGAGTAAGTTGAGAAATTATCCCACAAGCTTTGAGATGTTCTTTAAAGTCGTAGCTTAGATATTCACCACCTCGATCTGATCGAAGGGCTTTTATCTTTTTCCCAAGCTGATTTTGTACTTCATTTTGAAACTCTTTAAAAGATTCAAATGCTTCATTCTTATGTTTTAGTAGGTAAACATATCCATACCTACTAAAATAATCTATGAAAGTTATGAAGTACCTCTCACCATCTCTTGACATTGTTCTAAAAGGACCACACATGTCAGTGTGTATTAATCCTAATAAATCAGTAGCCCGTCCACCTGTCCCGATGAATGGTGCTTTAGTCATTTTGCCACAAAGACAGGATTCACATATGTCAAACGATTCCGATCCAGTGGGCTCTAAAATTCCGTCGGTTTGGAGTTTTGACATACGCCTTTTGTTTATGTGGCCAAGTCTACAATGCCAAAGATATGACTTACTAAAATTTGGTTTCATTCTTTTAGTGTTGAGAGAATAAATAGAGTTATTACTACATGAGCCATGAATATCAACTTCATAAATTCCATTATGAGGCCTAGCCTCAAAATACAAAATATTTGATTTCATAGTTAATATGTTTCCATCATGGAAACTAAAAGAAAAACCTTGCTCATACAGTCGAGAAACTGAGATAATGTTTCTAGTTAATGATGGTACATAACAAACATTATACAAATCCAAATACAGGCCAGTTGATAACAAAATGGAGTACTCTCCTACGGCTTCAACCGCAACATTAGCTCCGTTTCCAACGTGGAGCACCAATTGGCCTTCCCTCAGCTGTCTAACCTTCTTTAGTCCCTGCAAATCATTGCAAATATGAGTACCACACCCAGTGTCAAATACACATGAATTACTATTGAAGGCATATAACTCTATAACAAAGATACCTGAAGCTGAAGCCCCATTGGGATTCCTCTTCATCTCAGCTGGTAGCTTAGGGCAGTCCCTTTTCCAATGGCCAGCCTCCCACAATGAAAACAATTGGGGTTCTTTTGTGCCTTGGTTTGTGCCTTGGCTACAGGTGCTTGCTTCTTTTTCTGCACTGCCTTTGGCTTGCCTTTAGGACTCACCCACGGCTTCTTAAACTTGCCTTTGCCCTTGCCTTGAGCATTTGGCTTCTTGACTTGACCCTCCCTTATTAGTAGAACCTGTTTGGTTTTGGAGGCATTTGTGATGTTCTTCTCGGCAACCCTTAGCATGCCGAGAAGTTCAGAAATCGACTTTTCAAAGCCATTCATGTTATAGTTCATCACAAAATGGTCAAACGATTTAGGAAGTGACCCTAGTATCATAATGATAGCTAGGTCATTCTTAAGTGGTGAACCAAGCCTCTCCAAACGTTCTACATAGCCCTTCATTTTGACACATGAAGGCTAACAGGAGTTCCCTCTTGCATCCGGCAATTCACAAGAGAAATCATGGTGTCATAGATCTCTTGTCGTGCTTGATCTTGGAACATCAACTTGAGCTCCTCAATAATGTTGTATGCCTTTTGGTGCTCAAAATCTAACTGTAGATTTGGCTCCATAGTTGCCAACATAAGGCATGCAACAGTTTGAGCATCATCAGAATGCTTAGCCCATGCTTCCTTTCTTTCTTTGGAAGCATTGCTCGGTGGACACTCGGGGAAGGGTCCCTCAAGAACATACAACTTCTTGTCTTGCGTAAGGACAATCCGAAGATTGCGATACCAATCCAAGAAGTTAGAGCCGTTGAGTTTTTCACGATCCAAAATGGATCGTAGAGCGAAAGAGTTTGAGGTGGGAACGATTGCAGTAGTTGTCATCTACAAAGCAAAGTATTTAAGTTTTATTAATTTTGGATATTAAATTCTTTAATAATCAAGTACCCTTTGTTTATAAAACCTTAATTAATTAAAGTCTAAGATCCACATCACACTTAACTTCTTGTGCTTGGCCTACGCACTTTCCACAAGAATTAAGTTGATTGGTAGGTTTTTAGGGAAACCAATTGCTTACTTGCAACTCTTAGATCCTTGGGATCCATTAACATTACTTTGTTAATCCTTGGCACGTTTGATCCCATCTATGCCAACCCTCCCCTTGTGATTGGCCATGGCACTTTTCACAAGGTCGAGCCATAAGTGTCCTACTTTAAAACTTGTGATGTCCAACCCAACCTATGTGCTTGGCCTACGCACTTTCCACAAAGGTTGTGACAACCACCTTACCTCGTTACAAGAATAATCAAGTGAATGGCCCATGGCAACTCTCCACAAGAAAATCCCGGCAATGCGCAAGTGTTTTAAATAGGATGGCACATTCTTATTTTTTGGAAAAAGGGTGTTTTACATTTAATGTAAGTGACGTTTTCAAACGATTTATGTAACGAGATTTTTCATGCATTGAAATCGTTACATTAAATAAAACCAAGTTTTATTTTATCTTGCGTTTTAATATATCGTGACGATCTCATTTTAATATCCTAGATATTAGTACGTCGGTATTAAACGCGTCGAACCATTTTTAGCTAATAAATAAAATCCATTTATTTTTAGCCGATGAGTTTTATAAAATAAAGTCCATTTATTTTATCTCTTTAAACTTATGTAACGAGATTTTTCATGCATTGAAATCGTTACATTAAATAAAACCAAGTTTTATTTATCTTGCGTTTTAATATATCGCGACGATCTCATTTTAATATCCTAGATATTAGTACGTCGGTATTAAACGCGTCGAACCTTTTTTTAGCTAATAATAAAATCCATTTATTTTAGCCGATGAGTTGTATAAAATAAAGTCCATTTTATTTATCTCTTTAAACTCATTTTGTACGTAACACAAAATATACATATTAGGTTCTTACAAGTTTCTAACTTGTTCAAATATTTTGTGTGAGTTTTTATAAAAGTCATTTTTTCAAAACTCTTTATTTGCCTTTTCCTTTTAGAAAAAGATTTGATGATTTTTGAGATCCTAGATTTCAAACAAACATCCCAACCAAGCAAATAAACATAAACATACAAACATATGCAAAACTTAAGCCATGGATTTGTGGTGTTTTGTGAGTCATAACAAAACCACCACTAAGGTCTAAGGGGACATAAATCTTCAAGTCTTCCAACTTGACTCCCACTTGCTCCAAGACCTTCTTTTGAACTCCATCTTCCAAGTCTTCATCTTGTTACATTTTTAAAGTAAAAAATACAACCTAATCTATTTTTACATACAAAATGAACAAGATACAAGGCTAAAATAAATAATTATTACATGCCCAAATGAATAAATATTACAACCAAATTGAATTCCATGACATTCAACACATATGGTCTTATGGCTAGCTTTGCATATATATACACATAATCATCATATTTGACATGAAGCAACTTAGTTACCACCTTTTGAGCATGAAAAAGATGGTGACTATAATATGTCATTTTTCTTACTTGAAAGATGACATATATTTTTTAGTAAATGCAAAAAATATGTTGCTTTGAATATATCATTTTTCTTACTTGAAAGATGATATACTTTTGGTTTTCATAAACAAACCAAAATATGTCTAACAAAAGTTTCAAATCTTACATAAGTTGCTCTAGATACCAATTGTTGGGATTTAACATGTCAAATAAAACATTTTTAACAACGGAAGCGGTTTGAGACATGTTACTAATGAAAACTTTTCAAACTTTAATCCCACCAAGATCCATATGTAGAAAATGAAACTTATAAAACAACCATAGGGTGTTTAGAAGTTATAACCATTGTAGAGAAGTGGTTGTCCTTTGATGAAGATAAGAACACAAGAATGTTCTTTACCAATGGTATGCACACCAAACAATCTTCAATCCTTGTGCTAGCAAACCACCACTATTAAAATCACTCACTAACAAGCTCTCTTTTAGTAGTGATTTTATGTATCTTTACAAGTATGAAGTCTAAACAACTAAAGAACAAACACAAACTACACAACAATATGTTAGTTTATAGAAGTTCTTGTGTGTTTGTCATTCAAGAAAGCTCCTTCTTCTTCTTTCTTCCTCACTCACGTATCTTTTGCTTTCCACCACTTTTCAAAAGTGAAACAAGTCTTCCTTTTATGTATAAGATGCAAGGGACATACAAGTACATCATACCATTAAACAAATATAATGGACATGAAGTGTGTAAGAGACAAAAGGGCATGGCAACCCATGCTCCCTTCACTTCAATTGATGGTAGAGGAAATAAAAAAATAGACTTTGTCATACACATTTAAACATCTAATATTTAAATGTTATATACATGAGTGGATGCAAGACTAGTATTATATCTCATTTTATACTTGCAATAAATCATATAAATAAATGAATATTTATAGATACCCATCATTTATATTTTATACAACTTTATAAAATATAATACGATGAGTTATGATTCATAAACCATCATTTTACTTAATGATAATTGTGTGAATACGATACCGGGTGGTAAACGTTAAAACCTAGTTTAAACGTTAATTAGATTATTTGCTTGGTGTGTGACCTATTGGGATCATATATTATTGGTAGTATTATTGTATGTGGTGTCTTGGGCATATAGGATCCAACACAAATGTCGCTTAAGAGTTGTCGTGGGTCCTCCGGGAGCATGTATGGCATTGTTGTTTTATCACCTTTTGCCCTTTGTGCTCTCCTTCAACACCTACAAAATGATCCCAAACTTCTGATGAATTCTTTCTTTTTGAAACATCTTATTTGCATCATTAAACCCTGCCCATCTGTTGTATCTCTTAATTCATCAGCCACATCAACACTCTCTTTGTCACTTGGACCAACCTTTGATGTCCCAATTCCACCAACTGATTCTTTCAAAGAAGACATTCTATAACATATTAAAACAGTCATATTAGTATAAGAAATCTAAGTAACAAGCGTAAGAAAAAAGACATCATTATAACAATTATCACTTAACTAAATCAAGGATAACATTTAATAAAAAATAAAAAAATAAAAAAATAAAACCCTAACAGGAACATACTAATAAAAATTAGCATTAGCATCATCCAAATAACAAGCATTGTTGTAATAAAAACCTTAATATACCGAAATACATACAAAGGGTTCGATCATACCCTTATATGTCGTGGCAATGACGTTCGGCAGAGTTTGAAGTGGGAAAGGCGATGGCGTTCGACGGTAGAGCTGGTGATGGACTGATGAGGTGGTGGTTGACCGGTATAGTGGTGGCGGACTGGCGTGGCGAGGGGTTTGGCCTTAAGTTTGAAGGATAGGGTTTTTAGGGTTTTCAGTTTTTCTTTATTTATGGTTATGGGGGGAAATGAGAAATTGGGATTTGGGAATGGAGTTGTGGGATTTGGGAATGGAGAATGTGAGAACTGGGGGATCTACCTTGGAGACGAAGTGGCACCCAGTGAGTTTTTCCCCAAGACGGGAATACCATCCCCCGTACCCAATGAACAAAAAAAACTCTAGACTAAGGAATTTTCAACGGTATTTACTGGTTTGAAGGTGTGAATGTAAACGTGAAAATTTTGGGAAAAGTGGGGAAACTGAGACGATTATGTGCAATATGCGGAGAAACAGAGAAAAACCAGTGAAAATGAATGTAACCGATGTGGCGTTTAAGTGTCACTCGTGAAAAAAATAAAGAAAACGGGGAGTTTCCCAATGGCCTAATCACTATCACCCTCGCACAACACATCTTGTGTGGTGCCTAGTCATCTGCAACGTTGCACCACTTTTTACAAGTTTTTTTTATCACTATCACCCATGTGTCTAATCCTTACTTTGTAGGACTTTAAACCACATCATGGGCACTTAGCAGCAAACCAAACATCATGGCCTAAAGGCCTTGGCATTTACAAGTAAAATATTAGCTGTTAAAAAATAAAAAGCAATCCTGGCTCTTAGCGCTTAATTAGTCATAATCTACTCAAATATTCGCTTTTCAATATGCTGATTACATGTAATCATTTGTAACGGTACCTAAGGGACCGAAGGTCTCAGGTTCGATCCGTGGAAACGGCCTCCCCACAAAATGTGAGGGAAAGACCGCGTACATCTTCCCTTAAATGGGACGGACCCTCCCTGGACCCTGCGAAAACGCGGGAGCTCTTTGCAGCACCAGGTTCGCCCATTTGTAACGGTACATTTAAAATCTTTGTAAAATGGCTATTGAGGTAAACAAGGTAATCCATGATCTTCCTTAAAACTTGATCATGACAGAATGTTCAACAATGGACACAAAATCATACATCAGAAATGAAGACAAATCTTATAATGTTTTAATTTCCATGAAAGAATGTACAGTAATTTCAATAAAAGAAAACAAAATATTAACTCATTGTTCTACCTAGTTTCTTTAATCAAATATATGTATACCTTCTCACCTTTTTTAACTTAAAAAATAAATGTAACATGTCACTGTAAAGGAGTATCATTGTTTTCATGAGTTGAGGAGACTGTAGTATCAGAGGCTGCATCATCAATGGACAAATTGGTAATTTCAGCACCCATGGAGAACTCGGAGCCTTCATCTCCATTAACAGACGGTGCTGGTGATGCTTCTGGCGTTGCTGCAACAGATGAAGGTGATGATTCTGAGTCGTCTGTAGATTGTAGAAGGCTCCAGTACATTATGCTGGCTGTAAGCATAAGTATCATCTTCTGGTTCACCTGTTAAGAAGGGCGGGAGGGTAACGGGTCACACATGGTTCAGGTTGAAACACGTAGTTTAGGCGTTGGCCTAATGGGTCATGACTTTTAAGTTACGACTGATGTGTCAAATGTGATAACAAAAAAATTATTATCATTTATATAACAGTCTAAAAGGTTTTATTTAAAATTCATTTTGGGCTATATTCCCACCCATTTTAGCTACTATTTTTTCTGTCTTTCACTTTTAGAAATAAAGCATAACCCAAACTGACCCATTTTAGTAAACGGGTCAAATACAGGATTGTTCTGATTTACCTCCATGATGTCTTCTGGTAATAAGAAAATTGAGCACCCGAGCTTTCTTGCAATACTGATTATGTAAGTTGCGTTCAACTTCTTCTCGTCCTCTGTAAACACCATTATATCATGAAAAAGCAACCAGAAACGACATTCAAGGATTTATACAGAATCTTGAATATAAAAACATCAAAAGAAAAAAAAAATACACTTTCTCCCTTGGTTACAAGGTTCCAGTTGATCACCCTTGGCTCCACTGCGCTCAGAAGCTCAAGAAAGAAAATACCATTCGAAAGGCTTTTATCCTGCACGACCGTTAATCAATCAGTTATAACGCATAATTACGATTGATAAATTAAATAGATAAATGTATTCATATCCGACCTTAAAACTCTCCATTTGAGACATTCTGCCTGTGTTTTTCACCTTCTTATTCGCCCATTTCAAAATATCAGCATCTGTTATCTCCTTCCCCTGGGAAGAACGCGATCTCAAGTTTTTCAAAAGTTGAAGCATATTAAACCGCATCAACTGCCACAAGAAAGCTGCAAACGAATACACAAAAGTTTTATTCTTTCCTTAAAATGAAAACAAGCTATACACAAGTCCAAGTTTAATACTTTAATTTACCAAGTATAAGTTTTTTATTCCCTTGTACAAAGTCGTTTCCAGCTACATTAACAAGCGAAAACTTCAACTGCTTCCCGATCTTAATAACTTGATTGCAATTCTCAACTTTCCTAAATGGCATCTTGATAGGAGGTTTAGTCGCATGCTTCCAATTAACGATCCTGGAGAAACCTTATCTACAACTTCCAGAAGTACCCATCTGCACGAACGCGTAAGCATATAAGCAACCTTGCACAAATTGTTGAAAAAAAAATCAATAATTACACATTTAAACCAACCCGTTTCTGACATCCTCAAACAAATTATTCACGTAAGAAGAAATCCCAAGACTATTAATCCAAAGTCTGAAACTTCTTTCATCTCTGGACATTTCTTCATCATCAGTCATCATCTCAGCATAAGATATCTTTTTGTTATCAGTAGATAAACCATTTCTGCAAAATATATACCATGAAACACGCACACGTATCAGAAAAATTGAGAGAAACAAAACTTTTTGGATGTAATAATAATGAATAATGCAATCTTTAACCTTGATGGAATATTTGTGCGACAAATGCAAGATTTAAATTTGTGGAGCCTTCAACGATATCCTTGGGAGCCAAGTAACGTTTACAATCCATTTTTTCTGCATGCTCAAGTACCAAATTTGCCCTTTCAGTGGGGTCCTTGGTGTCCAGAGTGGCGGGGCTGCAATGTTCGGGTGCAAGAACATTAAGCAGGTAAGCATAAGCTTCTCCATCCTACAGATGTAGCAATCAGTGTTAGCTGTTGTTTCTTAATGAACACAATGAGATTTTGTAATGCTTTTAGCCTTTTTCAGTATCATTGTCCCCATCATTGCAATAATAATTTAATAAAGTAAATAGAAATAAATTTAACAAAGTAAAATCCACATCAGCATAGTGAATCACACATTATATCCATGTCAACATTAACTTGGAACCTCGGTTTAAAAAAATATGAGGCGCTCGAACACGTTTTAGTCCCAAAAGCCCGTGAGGCATTGCCAATATACAACCAATGAACCAAATAATCTTTATTTATAACCAAAAGCTGTGTCTCTCTCGTTTGTTTTACGTATCAACTTTTTTATTAAGTAAACGTTTCATAGCTTCTTCACCCCTTTGGTTGTCTTACATATAAGCCTTCTACAGATTGTAATTTTGACCAAAGTTGACCTAGAAGTACATGAGGCGCCACCTAAAGCCCCTGATGTGTTTTCTTGAGCGCCTCATGCGCGTCTTTTAAACCAATCTTGGAACCCATGCTATTAAACAGAGTTGACCAGTTACAGGTCAACTTTCTGAAAAGATACACACTTTGTTAAATTTAAACAAGTCAAGGGACTCAATCATGCCAATATTGTTGGGTGTGGAGGCTTCTCAAAGGGTTACCAGCCTAGGCAGAGGCGCTTAAAGGCGGCCGGTCCTAGCCCCCTGTTATCTCGCTTTATCTTAAGCGGTTTGTCTAAAATTTAAAGTTTCTTGTCCCCGGAGCTATAAACCCTAATCCAGTGATTACAAATAGATGGTAGGGCCTTTTGTAATTCGCTGAGCACTTGCAACCCGTGAACATAGGTCACACCGACTGCACCACGATAAATCGCTTGTGTTCCGTTTCAATTTGTTTGTGTTCGTGTGTGTGTGTAAAGATACCTAACAAATACTACAACTGAAATGCCATTGAGCACAACTGAATGGGAGCAGTTACCTTTAAATCAGATGAGAAGTTTGTGACAGGTTTCTTGTAACCTGCTTTCTTAAGATGGAAATTCATCCATTTTAATAGGACTTTCTCAGGTGCTAATCCCATTAGCTCCTCAACATCCTACATATTAATAATGACAACATTTTATTTATAAATACAAATAATTCATACAAGTAAAACAAAATTGCAAATGTCCTTAGCATATTGAGAAGATATATAACAAAAGATCAAGATTTACATTGTTGTCCTCCACCAGTTCCACAAGTTGAGGTGTCTTTCTAAGGTTGAGATCCGCCAGAAGTTGTATCTGAAGGTGTCAAAATCACAAGCAACGACAAGAACCTAAGATTAGCAAACAAAATACTCTATATAAATAAAAATAATAACTTTAATAAACAACCCACCTTTATAATCTGAGAGATTAGGCCAAGAACCAGATGAGGCTGCAAAATCGACGAAACAAGAAGTAAGATTTTCAAAACTATAAGCATCGATATACATATATAAATCCAAATAAACCATAATAGTAACTTACTCTTCCCTCAACCAAGTCCTGGGTGCCAATATTCACTACTGTGCATCCTATAGCCTTAGCAGAGTTAAGGCAAAGAGTATGATTTTCATTTCTTTCCCACGGGTTGAGTACTCGTTTCGTGTTAATAGCCCGTTCATCTATCGTATTAGGCACCGCAACATTAATAAGCTTACTACATTATAACAGAAAATAATATATCAAAACCAACAGAATCGATAGGCGCGTGTGTTCAAAACGTAATTTTAAATAAAAATGTTTGAATACCATAGAAGAACACCATCTCTAGCTAGATCAAACAAGGCATTGGTAGCTGGATCTATGGGAAGAAACTGCTTCATAAATGGATCATCTCTAAGATAGCTATTGATATGAGCAACATAAGATTCTTTCTCTGATTCATCAATGGTGTGGAGTAGAGTTGTGGTTGTTGCTTTAAGAAATGAAGACGAATTATTCGAATTGCCCAATTTCACAGCAGCTTGTGAATGTAGATTCAAGTAAGCCTGTAGAATCTATGTGATCAATGCCTATTCATAACAAAATCAATGCAATTTCAATGAGCAAAAGAAATAATAATCACCCTTAAGAATCCTTCAAAGTCAATCCCATTGCTCATATCCACACCAGATTTAGACAACAAATCCGCTATTTCATTCTCCTTAAACATCTCGCTAAAAGGCTTCAATTTCGCAAGCAAAACAGGCAAATCTGTAGCTGTAACTTCCCCATTTTGATTCTTTGACGATATAAACTACAAAATCAACCAAAACCAACAACAAGATTCAAGAATGAATCTTCAATCGAAATGGGCATCCAAACAAAATCAATCAATTTCATCATCCGATTCAAGATCGATTAAAACGGGGGCACAAGAACACACCTTGGATTTCAGACTTCGAAGTTGAACTTGTGTGAACTGACTTTGAAGCCAATGATCAGACACAAGAACTCCTTCGAATTTAGACATCTTCTCCTCCTTCAAGAAACCAATCACCAATAATCAAGAAAATCTACAAAACCCATCACCAGAAATGCAAATCAAGATCAAAAACCAATCAAGGAATCAACAAGATGCAAGATTTCACAATCAATAATCAAGACCACTACAAGAAACATCTAGGAACCCATCAATTAAAAGATCAAACTAAAGCAATAGTTACCCCAAGATGAAGATTAAAGACTCTGTTTTGACAGTTAAATTGATCAAATTGGGGGTGTAAAATTGGGTATTTTGCTTGTGAAGAGAGCAAAGCTGTTGTTAGGGTGGAGAAAGAATGAGGGGAGACTTTGGGCTACGGACCATGGTGCGATGAATGTGCGAAGGAGCAGAGCATTTATGAAAAAACAACTCGATAATCTTTGTTAATTTTATGTGATCGAAGGGTAAACTGTACGCGCAAAAGTTCTAAAGATTCGCACACGCGTCTATATCGATGGGAAATCAAGACGAATGATTTCTAACCACATTGCCATCATGGTCCATGGTCGGTCCGATGACGTGGGTAGTGGGCTCATCTGGTTGGTCCCTCGACTTGAACTTATAATAAGTTACAAACTAAATAATTTAACAACACAATATATGTGTTATTATTTAGTTTTACTTTTAGTTTACTATTTTTATTAACAGCTAAAGAATACTTTTAAGTTTGGTTATCAGGATAAACCCATTGATGAAACGTCACTCATCAATTAAATACCCAATGTGATCAGTGACGGAGCTTGAACCAAAACTTAGAAATGGCGGGGGCGAATGTAAACTACTTTCGGGGGACAGACTATATTTATTAAAACATTTCCACTACCGAACCGAAAATTTACACTATCGAGCCGAAAATTTACATTACTGATGAAAAAAAGAGGGGGGCGACCATGAGGATTGGTAATGTTTGACGAATCATGAAATCTATGAGATTCGATTCATATGTTTCGTTATAGTTGTTATTTGTAGAAAAATCATTAAATTAAATTACTTTTTAGAAATAACGTAACATTTTATTATATTTATAAAGCACGTGTTCATTAAAAATATATGGTACAGTATAATATAATAGCCATGAGGATTAAACCTAGTAATATAAATATAGGAAAAATGTATGGGGGTGTAGATTGAATACACAACCTAGATTACTAACGTAGGAAAAATAATGGGTTATATCATTTAAGAACTCAAAATATCTTTAGAATTTCGATAATTACCATCAACACACAAATTTTTATGTGTTTAATATAATTAAATGATTGAAGTATAATATCTAGGCATCTTTTCTGAGGCTCAAAAAGAAACAATGAATAAATTTGTAATCTACATATGTTAAGTCATATGTAGGTTATACTCTTTACACATATGTAGATAAACAAATAAAAATTCTAAAAACATATGCAAACATTAATTTGATGGTATTTATGCTATTTTATGATTTTTAATGTATAGAAACCTATACAACTGTGTGTAAAATAATATAAATTTAAAAATTTGATCTGTTGATATTAGTTCTCATGATTTTTAAAATATGTACTAGTTCTTAAATGATCCTAACATTGTAAACAAATAATTAACTAGTAAACCAAAGGTACTTTCGTGTTCAAGTTTGGCAAGCAACTTTCTTACAGGTGTAATTTTCTGCAAAATGAAGGGCACTTGATTTTCTGTTGTTAAATGATAAAAAATTATATGTTATTATTGTGATATTGTCACATTAATAACTAACTCTGCCCATGATTAATCCGGTTATGCATCATGAATTCTAACTTCTTACAAAAAAAACATTTATTTATGACTAGTTTGTGATCAAATGGAAGAATAATATACTTATTGAGTTACCATGCGATGAAAGCCATGTGATTAATGTATGGTTTTTTGGTAAGGTGTGCATTTTGAAAAGCTGTTTAGACATCCATTTGTTATAATTCATAATCATCAAAAACAAAACTAATAGTCGGTATCCTAATTAACTTAATCATAACAACAAATAAGAAAGTTTCGACTTAACCAATTCCTTAAGTCTAAGTAAAACCTTTTGATGTAAGTCGTGCTTTGTAAGTATGTACATTATGTCGATTTTCTTTTTGAATAATCAGTTATTCACTACAGCAGCCTTGTTTATATGAACATCACTTGGTTGGCATGCATAAATTGCATTTGAGTGTCCATGGCTTTAAGTTTTTACCAAATTCCACTCTTATAAAATAGTTTTGTAGTTAGTGGCTCAGATTGATCCACTACATAAACTTCATCTTCTACCATGAGAATGTTGCATCTATTAAGCTCATGATGAACTCCACTAGGTTTGCATACATTTTGTTTACAAGCTCTACCTGAACAACTTAATTAGTAGTTGTTTAGCCTTATCAAATTCTTGTTGATTGTGTTACCGTTGAAAATAGTGTGTATATTTCTTTCAATTCGATTACCAAACTTATGTTATTTGTTTTGTGTTTATTTGTTGAATGATGGGCTTGGAGTGCGTTGGGCTGGCTTGGAGTGCTTTGGGCTTAGAGTTGCTGCTGGGCCGGATGCTGCTAGGCTGAGAACACACGCGTGCTCGTGTGGATAGTTTGTGTTGTTATAAGTTGTTAGATTGAGAGTTGACAACTCTCAACAACTCTCAGTTTCTCTTTCTCTCTCAAGAAAGTCGCTTGGAACTCTCCGGTCTTTTCTTCTTCCCAAGTTAGGGTTTCTTGTATGTTGTGTATAATTCTAGTTTGAGGGTTTTGTAGATAGTTCATCGATTCTATATATGAACTATCCTTGTGTTTGATTTTTGTAAATGTACTTTGTCTGGCACCGATATTGGTTCTAGTTCAAGTTCTTGATATTTGAGTTTTAATCCATATTTTTGACATGGTATCAGAGCCTCAAAGGCTCTGATCGAAGTGTCGATCTCGATTCTGGTTCTTCCGCTGCTATCTGGATCTGGTTTGAAACTTAGGGTTTATACCTCTAAACCCATGTTATTACTGACGGTGAAGAAGAAAACTCGCTGTTCATAGAAGGGAATCAAAGTGTCTGAGCGGCCAAGATTGTTGATGATAAAAAAATGTTATATTCAGGATTCACTTACAAAGAAAACCCTGGTGACTGGTAGTCAAGTAGATGGTCTATATTTCAATGATGATTCGTATAACTCTGTAAAGGTGTGTCTTAGTTCTATTAGGTCCTCAAATGTGTGGCATGCAAGACTTGGCCATCCATCTGATACTTCCCTATCTGTGCTGAAAGATACCCTTAAAATTCAGGCCATGTCTGATCCAGTGTCGTGTGACATATGTCATAGGGCTAAACAACATCGCGTTCCATTTCCTTTAAGTGATCATAAGTCTAAAAATGTTGGTGAGTTAGTTCATCTAGATGTGTGGGGTCCCTACAAAGTTCAAAGTAGAGAAGGATATAGGTATTTCTTGACTATAGTAGATGACTTCTCAAGAGCAGTGTGGGTTTACTTACTTAAAAACAAAGATGAAGTGTTTTACAACATAAAAGGCTTTTCTAATATGTTAAATAATCAGTTTGAAAAAACTGTAAAAGTCTTTAGAAGTGATAATGGATCTGAGTTCATTAATAATCAAATGGTTGATTTTTGTCAAAATAAGGGTATCCTTCATCAAACTTCATGTGTGCATACCCCTCAGCAGAATGGGGTAGTGGAAAGGAAGCATAGGCATCTATTGAATGTTGCCAGGTCTTTGTTGTTTCAAAGTGGTGTCCCTCTTAGGTTTTGGTCTGAATGTGTTCTAACTGCTACATACTTGATTAACAGGACTCCATCTTCTGTCTTAAATGGAAAAACTCCATATGAAATGATGTTTGGTTTCTGTCCCTCTCTAGAACACCTTAGAATTTTTGGTTGTCTTTGTTTTAGTACCATATTAAATAATACAAATAAGTTCAGCAGTAATGCTGAAAAATGTGTTTTAATTGGGTATTCAAATCAAAAAAGGGCTACAAGTTATGGAGCCTTGATTTGAAACGTGTCTTGTTCTCCAGAGATGTTAAGTTCTATGAGTCAATTTTTCCTTTCAAAACCAACAAAGAATTGTATAACTCTGAGTTTATAAATATGTCTGAAATAAATTCTCTTAATTTTTCGATTAAATTTGAAACAAGTCAGTCTGAGAATTCTAAAGGGGAAGGATTCGATGATGAGGAGAAGGAACTGGAAAAATCAGCCCCTTGTCAGCCCCCTGTGGTAGGTGAGGTGACTTAAAATAGGGAGGCTAACTCTCAGCAACCCAACCAAGAAGGTTGTGGTATGGCAGAGAGACAGAACCCTGTGAGATTCCCACTGAGCCTAGTGAGGTAGATAGGTTGGGTCGGTCTAATGATGATACAGTTTCTCCTGAGGATTTTAATGACCCTAATTCTCATCTTAGAAAAACCTCTCATCAGTCTGTTTTTCCAAGAAAACTACAAGATTTTATAGTCAAACGGAAAGTTAAATATGGACTTGAAAAAGTTGTCAATTATTCTAAGTTGTCAGCTGATAAATACTGTTTCACTTCTTCTTTGAATAAAACTGTAAAATCTAAAAATTTTAGAGAAGTTGCTTTAAATACTAACTGGGTAAATGCTATGAATACAGAAATGGAGGCTTTAAATCAAAATAATATTTGGTCTATTGTTGATCTACCTATAGGAAGAAAACCTATAGGATGTAATGGGTTTATAAAATTAAATATAAATCTACGGGTGAGATAGATAGGTATAAAGCTAGGTTAGTAGCTAAGGGCTATAGTCAAAAGAAAGGTATAGATTTTGATGAGACATTCTCACCAGTAGTAAAAATGGTTACAGTTCGTCTTATTATTAGTTTAGCAGTTGAAAGAGACTGGCTGTTGTATCAGTTAGATGTTGATAATGCGTTCTTGTATAGGGATCTCAATGAGGAGGTATATATGAGTTTACCCGAGGGTTATTTTTCAAAAAATGAGTCTAAGGTGTGCAAGTTGAATAAGTCTCTTTATGGGCTTAAGCAAGCCCCAAGAATGTGGAATGAAAAGTTAGTTGGTATATTAAAAAATATTGGTTTTAAACATAGTCATTATGATCATTCCTTGTTTATTAAGTGTGCAAATTCTATTATTGTTGTGTTACTTGTTTATGTGGATGATATCTGACGTGAGGTCGAAGTCTCAATCAAATTTAAAACCAAATACTACTAATTAGCTAGCGGTAAGTGGGTTATCGAACACAGGGAGTTTGTGGAATATGTGTTTATTTTATAGTCTTGTAAATTAGCTACAATTATCCTAAAGTGCAAAAATCAAATATCAAGAATTGGATTGTTTTGGTTTAAGAATTAATAGTAACTAAGTAGATTGCAAATCAAAACGTACTTTTGTAACAGATTAAGAACAAGTGATCTCCCTAGATTTCAGGTTTTAATCCTTACTTATGTTTATGCTTACTAGAAAGAACCACATAGACATGGTTCGTGCTTGAATAGTTGTTTGTGATAAAAGAGAACTAAGTACTCGGATTGTAAAATGCGAGGTTGTTACTCGATGATCAATTGACAATTATCCAACCTTAATCCCTCCCATGATATCTCGATTGCCCATGGCACCAAGAACGTATGGTTTGGGTTAACATCAAACAACAATCAACAACTTACAAACAAATATCCAAACACCATAATAACTCAAACAAACATTCAAAGTTATCATTCTAGAAATTCAAGCACAAACATAGTGTTTCAAAAGCAAACCTTACATCTAGGATGATCACCACAAGTTTAGCTAAGCATGACTTGAATCTTCATCCTCACACAATGATTCATGTTCATATGAATCAAAAACACAAATCAAATGTTGAGAAATGTTTGGAATGATGCAAGAACAGCCACTTTTGCCTCTTTTATGGAAAGAATTCGTCAGATCCAGAATATGAGCAAAAGGCACCACTCAAACCATTTTATTATGGCAAGTTGCACTTTTTCGTCAGCATCTACCGTAACTTACGGTAGCCACCGTAAGTTACGTTGGAAACCAAATCTGTACGGTGGAAAGCTTCTGTATTACGGTGGAAAAATTCAGGATTTGGGGTCCACCGTACCTTACGGTGGCCACCGTAAGGTACGGTAGACCCCCACTTTTTTTTTTTTTTTTTGCTTCTTCCCATCCTTCCTTGCTCCATCCCGTCGAGGTCCGTCCACAGCTACGTTTTCTTCATATTAAACTCCATAATGTGCCTGAAACAAAAGCAACTGTAGTTATCTAATTCAAGATAATTACACAACCAAATATGAGAATATCACGCGTTTTAACATCATAAAGGGTTGTTCCTTGAACCACCCGTCACATCCCCACACTTAACCGTTGCTTGTCCTAAGCAACACATCGAATCATTTCAAACAAGCGATCAATGTAAATCAAACATAAACATGTAATACTTTTACTAACGCTTTCTTAGTATCCAAAATGACACACCCCTCACTATCTCCCTCCTCTCGGTGACAAGTAAGCACTAGCGTCCATGAGCTAGATACATAAAAGGCAAACGGGTGGTTGCACAACTATAAGCTTGTACCTAAATCGACCCTTCTCTTAACAATGCCAAACATGAATGCATATCAAAGGGACTTCAAGGTTGTAACGTGGCTAGGTGTACAGGTAGGAAATGGAATATATATGAAGAAGCGAAAGCTTAACCTGGTCTTTTATTACACAATAAATTAAACAACTAACTACCAAACCTAACTACTATGCATAAGATACGCAACTTCAATCTCTTTTTTTTTCTTTTTTTTTCTTTGTTTTTTTTTCAAATTTTTTTCTCTCTTTTTTGTTATCTATTCTTTTTCTATTTTTCTATTTTTCTTTAATAACAATGAAACAACACAAAAACTTCACGCAAACATTCAACATAGCATTGAAACTGATTAAAAACTACTAAACAACTACTAACACTATAAGACCAGGTCAAGTTAGGTAAATTTTAAGGTAACTGGTTAAGGGGTAACAAACAATAGGCTTTTAGGCATAAAATTGGGCAACTAAATGTCCAAATCCCGCCCCTCTCTCAACCAAGCTCATATATATAATTTATGAGGTCCAACCCCCCAAATCCCACACTCGCACACATCAAAGACGAGGCTACCTAAATGCCCTTATTCTTTTCACATTCACATTCAACTAAGGTCTCGAATCGTATTCAAGCACAAGTTCTAATGCACCTCCACCTGTTGCCACTCTCACAAAGAAATGTGTTATTTATCTACAAGTGTGGCTTCAACTCTCACCAAGAATAAGACTGACTAAAGGTTGCCGATGCATCATTCGGAGTTAATACAAGGTGTTCAAATTCTCACAATGTTTTGCTTAAATTTTTTTTTAAAAACTACAAAAATTCCCCTCATCCCCACACTTGGGATACATTGTCCCCAATGTATGGTTTGAAAGGAACAAAATAAACAAAACAAAAGACTCAAAAAGTTGAAAATATTTTTTTTATTTTTATGACACTAACACCTCTTTAATTCAACCCCGACACATAAACATTAACATATCATAAGCTCCACCCTACCACCCAACCGAACTACTCAAAAGAAAACAAGAAACAAACTATACAAGAGAAGATGCAACCTGAATAGGTTGACTTATGGTGGCCTTGTGGGATGTTTCAACTCTTGCCGGGAAACTTGACACACCTTCCCGCATCCCCACACTTATGCAACAAGTATGCTGCATCCAGTCTTCTTACCTTCACTATCCATCTCAGTTTGTTCAACCGTCTTCTCCACCTTCTTTTTCTTCGCTCTTCTCTTTCTCTTTCTCTTCTTTCCTTTAGCTGTAACCTCTTTCACTTCCTTTAACATGTCAACAGCAAAACATGCTTCCTTGATGGAAGGGTTAGTGACAATAGAAAACATATTTAAGTTCAAAACCTTCTCACCAAACTTCATGTTCACCATTCCTAGCTCACAATCTAAGACTGCCTGTGCAGTAGCTAGAAACGGCCTACCCAAGATGACTGAATGTGGTGCATTCTTAATAGAAGAAGTGTAATCCAGCACCAGAAAATCCACTGGGTAATAGCAATCTCTCACCTTTACAATGACATCTGTTAGCATACCCCTGGGCCTAATGGGTGTTTGGTTAGCCAACATTATTAGGGTATCAACATATTTCAATGGACCAAAATCAAATTTGTCATATAAATGCCCGGGGAGGATGCTAACACATGCTCCTAGATCTAAAAGTGTCCGGTCAATTTTAAGGTCTCCTATATGAATTGGAATCAATAGCACTCCTGGATCTGGGAGTTTTAGGGGTAATTTATCTAACAAAGGAACACTTACCTGAGATGTGAATTCCAAAGCATTAATGTGTACTTGTTTTGGGCTCTTGGAACTAGATTGGTGATTAGGATTCACCACAGTATCACTTGGCAGCTCTCCTTTGTTCTTCTTCAAGTTTGCTACTTCTGTTGCGAGTTGGCCTATTTGGATGCTCAAAGATTGAATGGCCTTGTCACGAATTTCATATTTTTGGGCCCGAGCATCATCCAACTGATTTCTCTTTTGCATCTCCTGTTGTATCATCATAAGAATATCCATAACTTCATTCCCGCTTGAAGTAACATGACCCGCTGCACCACCTTGCTTATTACCCGATTGTTAGGATTGCCTTTGGAAACCTTGATTGTTCCCACCCCAGTAATTGCCTTGACTATTGAATTGTTGGCGAGGCACATAGTTACCTTGGGTGTTTCCTTGAAAATTCGGATTGGATTGATTGGCCGGATTCCTATAACTGAAGTTGGGATGATTTCTCAAACCGGATGATAGGTATTTGAATTCATGTTGTAATTTCTTCCACCAAACCCTTGACCTTGAATAGCATTCACTTCCTCCACTTGTTCAAAAGTTACCGTGCAAGAATCCACAGTATGCCCTAACTCATTGCAATTTGTACAAACATTGTAAACTTGATTTGTAGCTTGTACATTACCATCATCCACCGCATGAACTGGAGCTCGTGTAATGACCGGTCGTGCTCGTCTTGATGATTGAGCCTTCCTCTTTGATGTAACCGCCATTTGTTCCAAAAATGCCCAATCGTCTTGCTCGTAATTTGTACCAAATGTACCATTTGTGATAGACATTAAATCCCGAGCATCTTCAGAATAAAGCCCCTCATGAAAAGCGTTCAACAACTCCCATAACTCAATTCCATGATGAGGACAATTCTTGATCATCATGTTAAACCGCTCAAACGCCTCATGAAACATTTCACCTTGTTGTTGTTGGAAGCTTCTCAAGCTTCTCCTAGCATCATTAGTCTTTTGGGCTGTGAAAAATTCTTCCAAAAACCTTTGTTGCATCTCAGCCCATGTATAAATTGAAGCGGATGGCAAAGTGTAGAACCACCTCTTTGCCTTATCCTCCAATGAAAACTGAAATAACACCAACTTGACATCATCTGCAGAAAATCCTTGACCACCAATTATGTTACAAATTGAGTCATAAGCTTCCAAATGAAAATAAGGTTCTTCCGTTGCTAACCCTTTGTACTTTGGCAAACTTTGAAGTGAATTTGTTCGGACTTCAAACGTTCTCCCTTGATTGTTTTGAGGAATAACCACTGGTGAAGGATTATTTATGATGATTGGACGAAAGTGTGCCTCAATACCCCTAGCAGCGTCCCAATTATGCCTTCGTGGAACACCCAACCTAACTCTTGGTCGCTGAGGACCTATTGGTCTTTGAATTTGTGGTCCTGGATGCATGAATTGCTGAAACGGTGGTTGAAAGATTGCTCCCCCAGGTTGTGGAGGAATCTGCTCTTGAAACTGTGGCCCATGTGGCCTCACTTGGGGTTGTATTTGTGGTGGTATAATTTGTTGCTGCACAACTTGTGGTTGTGGTCTCCCATATCCTTGCATATCTTGTCCTTGACTATAAACATAATTTTCTTGATCAGCATCTCCTTCGTACGTATACCCTTCTTCCTCATATCTCCTAAATGCATCACCATAACCACCATCAACACAAGCTCCTCCTGCTCCCGAGGTTTGCACAACTTGATGTTGTTGGTATTGTGTATCCGGTTGCATTTGAGAGGTAGAGGGAGTATGAAATATGGATGGGTTGGATTGATATGGTTGTGGTGTTGGTACTGGTTTAGACGATGATGATTGACCGGTTGTTGGGAAGAAATATGAAAAGGGCGGAATGGGTGCTGATGGGTCAAAGCTAAAAGAATGTTCAGTTTGGTTACTTGTAGGTAATAGGGTATGGGTTGGTTCAGTTTCCGATATTGATGTAAACGTGGGTAAAGGTTTGGGTCGTGTTATTTGACCCGTAGTAGGAGGTGGTGAAAGCGGATCCATTGTGTTTTGTGATGTAACGGGTGATGTAGGTGCTTTTGGTGAACCATTGATTTTGTTTTGTCGATGTAATACTCTGTTCCTGCGAGCTGCTCGTTTAATTTCTGGATCAAACACTAATGATGATGATGAGCTCGAGTTTCTGGTATGCATACACCTGAAACAAAACCTGCACACTACACACAACCAGCGTAACACCGAAATAACAAAACAAAACTAATAAGCAAACACACGTTGCGCATAACTCCCCGGCAACGGCGCCAAAATTTGACGTGAGGTCGAAGTCTCAATCAAATTTAAAACCAAATACTACTAATTAGCTAGCGGTAAGTGGGTTATCGAACACAGGGAGTTTGTGGAATATGTGTTTATTTTATAGTCTTGTAAATTAGCTACAATTATCCTAAAGTGCAAAAATCAAATATCAAGAATTGGATTGTTTTGGTTTAAGAATTAATAGTAACTAAGTAGATTGCAAATCAAAACGTACTTTTGTAACAGATTAAGAACAAGTGATCTCCCTAGATTTCAGGTTTTAATCCACACTTATGTTTATGCTTACTAGAAAGAACCACATAGACATGGTTCGTGCTTGAATAGTTGTTTGTGATAAAAGAGAACTAAGTACTCGGATTGTAAAATGCGAGGTTGTTACTCGATGATCAATTGACAATTATCCAACCTTAATCCCTCCCATGATATCTCGATTGCCCATGGCACCAAGAACGTATGGTTTGGGTTAACATCAAACAACAATCAACAACTTACAAACAAATATCCAAACACCATAATAACTCAAACAAACATTCAAAGTTATCATTCTAGAAATTCAAGCACAAACATAGTGTTTCAAAAGCAAACCTTACATCTAGGATGATCACCACAAGTTTAGCTAAGCATGACTTGAATCTTCATCCTCACACAATGATTCATGTTCATATGAATCAAAAACACAAATCAAATGTTGAGAAATGTTTGGAATGATGCAAGAACAGCCACTTTTGCCTCTTTTATGGAAAGAATTCGTCAGATCCAGAATATGAGCAAAAGGCACCACTCAAACCATTTTATTATGGCAAGTTGCACTTTTTCGTCAGCATCTACCGTAACTTACGGTAGCCACCGTGAGTTACGGTGGAAACCAAATCTGTACGGTGGAAAGCTTCTGTATTACGGTGGAAAAATTCAGGATTTGGGGTCCACCGTACCTTACGGTGGCCACCGTAAGGTACGGTAGACCCCCACTTTTTTTTTTTTTTTGCTTCTTCCCATCCTTCCTTGCTCCATCCCGTCGAGGTCCGTCCACAGCTACGTTTTCTTCATATTAAGCTCCATAATGTGCCTGAAACAAAAGCAACAGTAGTTATCTAATTCAAGATAATTACACAACCAAATATGAGAATATCACGCGTTTTAACATCATAAAAGGGTTGTTCCTTGAACCACCCGTCAATATCGTTGTTACGGGTAATTCTTTGCTTGAAATTACTAAGGTTAAACAATTGTTGCAATCTGAATTTAGAATCAAATATCTTGGGTTGTTGAAATATTTTATGGGTCTTGAGGTTGTTAGAACTAAGAAAGGGGTATGTTTGTCTTAAAGAAAGTATTGTTTGGAGTTGTTATCTGAGTTTGGACTTAGTGCTTGTAAACCGGTTAAAACACCTCTTGAACAGAATTTTGTTCTCACTAATGTTTGTAAAAAGGATGAAACACTTTTAGAGAATGTTTCTGGTTATCAGAAATTAATTGGCAAATTGATTTATTTGTCACATACTCGTCCAGACATTTCTTATTCTGTGCAGTTTCTTAGTCAATTTATGCATAGTCCTACTCAGTCTCATTTGCAACTTGCTTTGAGGCTGCTTAGGTATTTGAAAGGCTCTCCTGGTTGTGGTATTCTATTGAGTAAAGGGTCTGGCTTAAGTTTAACTGCTTATGCTGACTCTGACTGGGCAAAGTGTCTCAGTTCTAGGAGGTCTGTAACTGGGTTTTGTATTTTTTGGATAATTCTTTAGTCTCTTGGAAGAGTAAGAAACAGTATACTGTTTCCCGCTCCTCTGCAGAGGCAGAGTACCGTGCCATGTGTGCTGCTACATGTGAGTTGTTGTGGTTAAAAAATGTTCTTGAAGAATTGGGAATTGGGGTTAGTTTGCCTATGTCTCTTTTTTGTGATAGCTCTGCTGCCTTATCGATTGCAGCCAATCTTGTCTTTCATGACAGGACTAAACATTTTGAAATTGATTTGTTTTTTCTTCGGGAAAAATTTCTTTAGGAGTTACAAAAACTGATCCTATGAAGTCTGAAAATCAATTGGCTGATATTTTTACTAAGGGTCTTCTCGTAATCAACAAAATCATTTAGTGAGTCGTCTTCAAATGTTTGATGCGTTTGGTGGTTTGAATTGAGGGGGGTGTTGAAAATAGTGTGTATATTTCTTTCAATTCGGTTACCAAACTTATGTTATTTGTTTTGTGTTTATTTGTTGAATGATGGGCTTGGAGTGCGTTGGGCTGGCTTGGAGTGCTTTGGGCTTAGAGTTGCTGCTGGGCCGGATGCTGCTGGGCTGAGAACACACGCGTGCTCGTGTGGATAGTTTGTGTTGTTATAAGTTGTTAGATTGAGAGTTGACAACTCTCAACAACTCTCAGTTTCTCTTTCTCTCTCAACAGAGTCGCTTGGAACTCTCCAGTCTTTTCTTCTTCCCAAAGTTAGGGTTTCTTGTATGTTGTGTATAATTCTAGTTTGAGGGTTTTGTAGATAGTTCATCGATTCTATGAACTATCCTTGTGTTTGATTTCTGTAAATGTACTTTGTCTGGCACCGATATTGGTTCTAGTTCAAGTTCTTGATATTTGAGTTTGAATCCATATTTTGACAGTTACATCCTTAGGTTTAGCATTTTGTGGTTCTTGAAATTCTTCAAGATCCATATTATTTCCACATGTTTCTTTGTGATAAAATTAATTTCCCAAGAAAATGGCTCTTTTGAAAATAAAGACTTTATTTTCACTAGGGTTGTATAAACATAATGCGTTGGTTTCTTTACGATAGGCAACAAAAATATTTTCGTCTCTGGATTCTAAGTTGTCGAAAGTCACACGTTTCATATAGACATCACAACCCGAGATCTTTATAGTTTTATCCACCTATTTGGTTGGAATAATATTCTCTACTTGAGTAGTTTTATAGTTGTAACTCACAAAAGGAGTGAGGCACTTAATTTAGTAGGCTCATATGTTCAACAAAGTTCGATTCGGATTTCAAGCACCTCGTTATGTCGTGGTGTTCCATGTGGAGTCAATTGTGAAGCAATCCCATATTTCTTGAGATGTTAATTAGAGTCGTAACTTATCTACTCATTACCTCCATTCATCGAATGGCTTTTTATCATTTTTACGAATTGATTATATATTTCATTCTAAAAACCTTTATACATTTCCAAGTGTTTATATTTATGTTTCAACGCGTAAGCATATATATATGTCTGTTAGAATCATTAGTAAATAGTAATTATATGAAATATCTTTCACTAGTTTAAAACATTGTATTAAAAGAACCACACACATAAATATACATGACTTAATAGATCTAAAGTCCCCTCACCCTTTTAAGGTAAACACTGTTTTATCATCTTACCACTAGGACAAGTCTTGCAAACATCAAATAACTTCTTTCTAGTATCAGTATGGAGTTTTCATAAGCGTTTTTGTTTATGTTACCGAGTCAACGATTCCATAGATAGGTTTTTTATGCATATATTAATATTGTGTGAACCTCTTACATATTGACATTACTAGGTTTTTTTGATGCATATATTAAACTATTGTGTGAACCTCTTACACATTGACATTACTATTTTAATTCTAAGGTCGTGTCTTGATATAGAAGACGTCATCCATATAAGCTAAAATATTATCATCTTGAGAATAGTAACAAAAACATTGTATCCCAATACACAACTATAACAACAAAAAAGTATAGTTCTATCACATAGACACGTGAAGTGTTTACATATCCAACACCCCCTTAATTAGCTCAATAAGATATTTTTGGTAGTTCCTTTTCATGTGCTAGTCTCATCATAGTGACTATTGATGGACATTGCCACGGTGGAAAAATTCGTCCCTGAATCAGGGGCGTCTTAGCGTTTTGAAGGCCTAAAGCGAAAATAAAATTGGAGGCTTTTTTAAACTTTACCGTTAAAAATATCCTCTTTAATCATTGTTTGGTTCATCTACTTGTACACATTGTGTTTCTTCATTATTCATTAGTTGATTTTGTTCATCACTAGGATTGTTTGAGAATCATTTGATTGTTGATTAAGATTGTTTTGAGCATCATTTGATTGTTCATTGGAATTATTTTATATATTCATGTTGTTCTTTAGTTCAATTTGACATGTTCAATCAAAATATCAAATCTAAAAGACTAAAATAATTCATAAATCAAATATTTAACATAAAATCAAATTTAATTGACTAAAACAAATGCCTAAATCAAATACAAAACTAAAACAAATTCCTATATCAAATGTTCAAAGAAATTCCTAATTACTAAATCAAGTATCCAAAACAGTCAGAGAAATAAACTAAAACAAAAATAAGGAATTTGAAAACAACTAAATAAAATATCCAAATAAAGTAGTTAAATAAAGTGAATTAGAGAACGTCAAAACACAAACCAGAGCCCTTAGTACCTTAGTCACGAAGATGCAATCAATTGGAGAAGCAGTTAGAAAGCACTAGTACCTTAATCACGACTCCGGTGATGACATCGGAGTTCTAGGTTCGCAATCGCAAGGTGGCTGGGTGGGTTCGCGAGGTGGTTGTTTTGGTCATCTCTTCGCAACAAATCGCAAGCTATGTTCGCTATAATTAGCAATCTGCAGCATATGAATGATGAAATCGTAGCCTTGTACGGTTCTTAACCATTCTGTTTCGTCGTCTCTTCGTTTCCCCTCCCCCCCCCCCCCCCCCCCCCAATTGGGAATGGATGTGATGAAATTGCAGGGTAACATGGTTTTCTTCTTTTTTTCAATTTAAGTTTTTTGGGCTTTACTTGATATTGAGCTATATAATAAAACTAGTTTTTGATGGTCTGTTAGCATAGGTGGGCCTAAAGCCGTAGCTTATTTTTTTAAGCTAATGGGTCACCCCCTGCTCTGCATATATATCCCAATATGGAAAACCGAGATGATAAAAGTAAGAGAATGGTTCTTTTAGTGCTCACTAGATAAAAGATAAAAGTAAGAGAATGGTTCTTTTAGTGCTCACTAGATAAAAAAACATTAGTTGATAACTTACGAATCTCGAAGAGTAGTTTATCGAAACTGGGTGCAACGTGAAAAAAATAGAAAATACCGATCTGGATAGCCTACGATAAATATAATATGTAAATAGATCTAAAGGGTGTTGCTCTAGAATTTACGAAATAGAAGGTTGTATATTCGAAAAACACATATATAACTCGAGGGAGACTATATATAGAATAACTTAAAGAACATCCATCTATAAGTAGTTGATACTACATTTGTATATAAAACTTGAAAGGGTCAAGATCTAGAATTTATTGTTACAAAAATTGCCCAAGTCACTTTTAAGACAAAAGACACCTCTCACGAAACGTCGCAATGTTGTAGATTTACAAATCATCAGGAAAACATAAGCCTACTCAGACATGAAAGTTTGCCATGAATAAATGATTGTGTTCGTTGTCGGTCTTATGGGTGGTGCCAATATTGAAGCAAATTTGGACCGCCTAGAGCTCCGATTAGATACTCAATCACTGAAGAGAATACAATCCATCTCAAAGCTATCATGTAATCAACTTTGTCCTCTCAAATCATTGTGCTGACTACTCCACATGCTACTCCACATGCAAAGCTTGTTATAGGGCTCGGGATCCATAGCTTCAAGAGAATTCTAACACTCAAGTAAGTTGGATTGTAATGATATAGTGAAAGTAGTATGCATTATGTAATGCATAGTGTGTGGAGAAGGCAAGTGGGAGGAGATGATCTATTTTTATATTTCATAAGAGACAAAAGGGGCTTAACCCTAACTAGAGGTGCACAAACCAGGTTGAACTTGAAACTGGGACAGGTTCAATCTAGTTCAGGTTTTGATAAAAAAAAAAGAAAATCCAAATTAAGTTTGACCAGGTTCTGTGTTCAATCTGATTTCAAGAGGACAAAATGGTAAAAAAAGATCGAGTTTATACTAGTTTGGGTTGGGGAAAAACCGGGTAGAACCCGGGTTGGGGTGTGGAGGGAACAAATCGGTTTGAACCCTACGGGTTATATTGGGTTGGGTAGCTACCAGGTTGAACTCGATTCGTGTACGCGGGTCTGATAGCCCGGTTGGATGTACACCTCTAACCCTAACATGCTAGTTTTATTTTGGGCCTATCAAGATTGGGCCCACGTGGGCCTAAAATAGTAATACTTGAAGATTGGGTCCACGTAAATTTACCCTAATACAATAATGCTTAGAACTTTGATCTAATTAGAAGGATCCCTCTAGACATGTCATGCGAAAGTTTCACAAAATAATATCAAATGTTCCATTTCTAAACTTATTGCAAAATATATACAACATGATAGTATTCACAGTCCTATATTATAGAGAGTAGTTATTAGTAGTTGTGAGTGGATGATAGAGAACATTTTACTGTTCATATTTATATTTGGTAAAACATTGTTCATCTCTATTAATTTTTTAATATTTATTGAAAGTGGTTATGAGTGGAGGATAGAGAAAATGTAATGATGAAAGTACAAAAATATATAATTTTATTGAAAAGAAGAAAGAAAAAATAATGATATTTAGTGTAATTATAAAAATGGATATGAAGAATAGGTTGTGAATGCTGTGACGTTCTAACCTCTGCATAATTAATACAACAAAATGTTAATGGAAGTAGGTAGAAAAATGCAAGTCTTGTTTGTCGACATGGGCCATATTCATAAGCTATTATTGTACGCAATTGAAGAGAGGAGATTAACGTAGATCCTATTTTGACTTTTTTAAAGAATAAAGTTTTTACAAAAATAAAAGTTAACAACCAATATCAAGTTCATTAATTACGTCTTAGATTAAAAGATATATCTATTTTGTAACAATATATATGTCTAACTCTAAAAACATCTTACATATATTTTTCATATCAAACGTGTAATATACAAAATTATATTATTATCATTATTGTCCCCATTGGTTAGAAAACAACAATTCGCCCACCGCCCATTATTTACGATCATGTGCTTGCACGACACATTAAAATCATATTTTGAGGTTTGGACCCACCCATCTTCCGCTAGTATCACATACGATTTTTTCCAACAATCAAACAAAATATAACTTATTCCTTGTCATGATTTATGGAATTTGTAATTTACGATCATGTGCTTGCACGACACATTATATACGCTAGACTAAACAGTTATGAACTAAAACTGGTCTGGGAAAAAATGAAATTTGTAACTCTAGTTTATGGAATTAGATGGCCATAATTTATGACGCAAAGGAGTATTAAGAACCGCAATGTATATAGTTTCAAACTAAAGGTTGTAGGTTAAATTCTTATAGAGTGCATATATGATAGAATTTTGAAGTAGAATAAATATAAAATAGAGTGTGTTTGTTCGCCGAAAAATTAAAGACTACAATGATAAGTTAAAAAAATTCCTACCAACGAACACACATGCTCTCTACTTTACACCTGTTTTATTTTTTAAAATCACTAACTCTATACTTTGTAGGATTTAAATCTTTAATAGTAATACTATATTTTGTAGGATTTGAACACGTAATCTTTTAGTTTGAGATGCACTACTTTACAATCGGGATATAATCTCAAAAACTGTTAGATAAAAAGTAACACAAAAATCATAACACACGAATGAATTAATAATGTTGTATATGTGAATTTTTCTTTTGTCACATGCCTAACCGAAAACGATTGAGTTCGTGAACTAACGATAGTCATCTGATTAGGGTTTTAACTAGCGAACTGTTTGTGTTGTTCAGGACCTCAAATCACAAGATGCATTTGTGAGTGAATGTTTTAATGGTTGGAACAAAACTAAAAGATTTACTAAACATATTGGTAATGTTAATAATCTTCACAACAAAACACGCAAAAAAGGTGAGGGGTTGCTTCAACAAGAACAATCAATACATGTTGCATTTGAAAAACAAAGTGACAAACAAAAAAGAGAATATAGAATCCCATTAAGTTAAATTTTGATTTTATATTTTTGTTAACATTTTCTATGCTATTTAATTACATTCCGAACCGACCCGACCCGACAACCCAAAAATTTTATATCATCTTGTTACAAAACGAATCACCGAAAAATAATGACCCCATTGAAAAAATTTCTGGTTCCCCCACTGGTTCAGGTTGCAACATGCTCGTGGCCACAACCCATGCAAGTAAAATTTGATTAATATATATAACAAACTCTGTCACTATAAAAGTACTCTTATACTATAAAAGTGGTTTATGATATAAATTCTTGATGATCATTATTCACAAAACACTCCCCACATATAGGAATACATATTTCAACGTCCATGAATACAAAATATATGACATTTAATAGTAGATCTACTTTATCTACAAGGCCACATTAAGTGTCATGTGTTAGGATGACTAGTTTTAATTAAAATAACGCAAAACGTCAAACTTTGTGGGTATATTGTATTGATCTTATAGTCACGGGCCAGATGTTGTAGTCATCACGCTCACAGGCACCTAAAAGACAAACACACACCACGGACCGTACTCACATGCCGAACCCACATGGCTAACTTCACTGTCCTTAGCTAAAACTCTATAAATTCTATGAACTCAACTATGTGCAAACACACCATTACACACACAAAAATGGTAAACACCAAAGTGTATGATCTCCTAAGATGCGCGTTGATACTAGCAGTCATTGTATCAGCTAGCGGCGCCACTGCACCAGCTAGGCTAGCTAGCACCACCATCGTTTGCAATGTCGAAATAACAGATCTTATGGAATGTCTTCCAGCCATCACGGGTGCACACCCGCCGGCACCTACTTGGAAGTGTTGCAAGGTGATGCGTAGGGTCAACCTCCGGTGCCTGTGCCGCTACAAGAAACAGCTCGCGAAGTTTGGGGCTAACCCGGCTGCAGCCATGGCAGTACCCAAGAAATGTGGTATTAAATATACACCGAAATGTTAATTTGTACCAATACCGAACACGCTGTACTCTTGTTTAATTTGTTTAGTATCATATGTTCTTAATTAAGTGAGCTTTTACGCTCATTTAGCACGTTGTAATGTCGAGCTTGTACGTTTTCATATTTGTTTATGTCGATGAAGAAATATCAAAAGCGCGTGTTAAAATTACTATTCTTTGCATAATTAACTACTACGTAATGAAAGGAAGATATGCAACATGGTTTTCTGGATGAAAAAAATCATCATCGAACAAGAATTCGCTCAACCTGTGCAATGATCGGTCTGCGAACGTGCCACGCCTTTGAACAAAGGGCGTTTTGGTGAACTGATCAATGATGCGTGTAGTTTTGACCGTTATGGCGTTATCCCCTTTGACTTCTTCTGGAAGATCTCTATTTCTGTCTATTATTTCATGTAGTACTATCATGCGCTTTGTTGTATCTGAGCTTTGTCCTACGAAAGGTCGTTGGTTCGGGCCCCACCGAATATAGGTCGCATATAAGTGTCGTCGAATCTCCTCCAATAGGAGTGGATCGTGTAAACAGGTCTTTCCATTAGCATTGATATGTTCTCTTTTGCTCTAGAGAGATTCTCGGAAGCGGATTCTTCAAACGAAAGTAATGGCAGTGTGATATCCTCTTTGAGAGATGTCGTTCTGGATGGACCCGAGTTACTTGTATTAGAAGGAAGAAGGTATCTAATAAGTGGCTTTGTCAAAAAACCAAAAACCTGAAATGATCAAAGCCTCTTTTGTAAACATTTACAAGCTAAATCGGTTTACACACGAGCAGTGGAAATAAAAACTTACAACAGTACTGAATAACACGATCACAGTAGTCGCGGTGATCATTGTCGCATTGATTGGATCGAGTGTCACACCAGAGAGCGTAAACTATATAAAAACCATAGAATTGATGCTTATAATGTTAGTGTAGAATAAAATGACAGTTTTAAAGGGACACTATTTAATCAAAAGGCACCTGTTTGAATGCCAAAGCGACGGAGACGGCACCTCTCATCAGACCAGCCCACCATATTACTACCTAAATCATACAATAATTTAGTTACTAAGCTCCAAAGTGTTACATTTATATTGGTTTTTTTAAATTGTTGTGTTTTGCTCACGAGGAGCTCTCGTATTTATTTTATTTGCCTGAATTAAGGCTTCCTAGGAGGTTACACGTCCTAAATTACTCCCACCAAGCACCTTCAATTGTGGAGTTCTTTCTCCCACAACCAATACTGCAAAAACATACGATGGTATTTGAGGGCGTGCCAGTACTAGTATCTCTCTAGTGTACCAAACAATGTGGAATTTGCCTAAAGTGTTACAGTAGTTACGCTACAAACGATAGTTTTAAGGAAAAAGGATAATGTTGGATGCCCCTATTAATAATTTTGGCTCGCAAACTTCAAGCGTGTTCTAATTCTGGCCATGTTATTATGAGAGCTATTTTCTTGTGGACGGAAATAATACTAATAAATATGCTTAGAAAACAGAATTACCTGGTGTTGTCCTGTGATTTTTGATGAAGGGTCATCACGTCTATGCATGTAATTAGCAAATAAAGAAAGAGGAAACACGAAAGCAGCACGTCCAACCAATATCAACAACATCACAGTGCTGTATATGCCTATTGAAGTCCAAAAACTGTAACAAGAATATAATGATACAATGAATGCCAAAAGTGTAGAAAGAAAGCAAAAGTGTAGAAAGAAAGCGGAAGCGGAACAGGGGAATAAAGTCTTTTTAACTTCATAAATTATTAGTCATACAAGATCACGGGTATTAACATCACAAGAAGACTAATACTACCTTAATATGCTCATTTTCCACTTCTCATAGTCCAGTGCATCCATTCCCACATAAAGAAATATGAATGTTTCTGCAATAAAAGAGAACGCTGCAAAAGCATGCCTGAAATTGTCGAATTTTCAATATAAGCAACCACAGAACGACTGGAGTCAAAAGCGCATGAGGTGCACACGCAAGACCAATTCGAAGGTATACGAGAGGCGAGGAGCCCTCAAAAGCGCAATCAAGGCGCTATTCAATTTTCTTAAATGTTTTTCTGTTTTTTTTTTACATTTAGTTTCAAGTCATATGGTTGGTGACGATGAACAATGAATCTTGTTTAATTTTTGTGACTTGTTATTTGTTCGAACTTTTTATACTAATTTGATGACACTAATATAGCTAATTCAATAAGGTTTTCTTATTATGTCATGGAATGGTACTATTTTATTTGTCTATTATGTAATTTTATTTCACTTTTCTTGCGTTTATATGTCTTGGACATGCACTTTCGTTTGCGACTAGGCGAGCTGCTAGCCCTTTGGGTGTTGAGACTATAACCACCTAAGCAAATATACTGATTTAGAGCACGGAGTCTACAAACGAGTTCAGCGGGCCAACTGATGAACGAAAAATATACAATTTGAACCATACATACCTGGTTGTAATTCTAGAGCTTTCAGTTACATTATGCCATGCATAGTGTGACATCAGAACTCCAGCAAAAAAGACCGTCAATATCCCACTGAGTTCAAATAACTGCATAAACCAGAAGAAACTAGTGGCCCGTTAGGACTTACTTTTATGATTCCCAGATTGATGTCATAAAAATTCATATAATTATCGACGCATCATTTTACCTCTGCTAACATGTAGGACAAATATGCTATCAGGATCATCAAAGAAATTTCGCGTACACTTGAATGCCTTAAATAAAACCAAAGTAATCACAACAGAATTATTTACAACCTACGAGTCTTATATAAGACAACAGCTTCAAACTCATGAGCACACATTCATTACACAGTACAAGAATTAACCTTCCGAAGCCCAAACCTCTGAGAATATACGACGTCAAAAGCCCGGCCTGCAGAAAATCAAACAAGAAACGCGGTTATAACAGGTTAGTCTGAACTTTAAAGACTCATTTAGGAACAAAATTTGACTTACAGAAACTCCAAGAACAGTGCTTGTAGAGAACAAATACAAGAAATCTAATATGATCCGCAAAGCGGCTTTGACACCAAGCGTACTTGCAGTGATCTTCCGAACCGCATTGAAGAGAACAACTGATGTTGCATCGTTTACCACTCCTTCACCAAAAACTAGACTGTATAGCAAAGGTGTATCGTCTTGATGCAAAACCTGCATACGGATTATTATCAGCGATTTTAGAAACAAACAATTACACTACAAGAGAAGAATCTTGTTGTTTGTGGATATTAACTATTAAGACCAACCTGTAATGTGCATACAGTATCTGTAGATGAGAAAATGGTCCCTATGCCTGCATAAATTGATAGATGGCTTTAAGTTTTTAACAGGTCCTAATATACATACACCATATGACATCACATAAAAAGCTCATATGGACCATATGACCTTGTTAGTAGTGCCATGATCACATTAGTCACTTCATACTAATGGGAAGACGAAAATGGTCATATTTTTGATATTTTAAATTTTCAATCATTATGATGAAAGATGATCATATGATATCAAAACATAGTCGTACTAAGATACTCGCTGATAGTCAAACCCTTGAGCCCCAATTTTGGAAACAACCACCAGCAACCTTCATAAAAAAAGATTTCAACATCAGCTTAAAACGAAGATGATACAGTGAAAGAAGAAATCAAACGATAGTACGATACCAATAAGAATATAAGATTGTTTACCAGCGGCAACGATGGAAGTTGATATGAAAACTCCGGTGACTCCAAACAACATAATCGGAAAAAAGTTATGAAAGAACTGCTTCTTCTTCACCGAAAACCTGCGATAACACAAACCCTGAAATCGAATTCAACTGTTTAAGCACAAAAACAACACAATCATAAGATCGTTCACCGGAGATTACCCTGCATTAAAGATTATAGGTGGAAGAAGATAAATGAAGAACAACTCTTCATCAAATCTCAATAACTGCGAGCTTTTCCATTTACTCGCGCATAAGATAATCGTTCCAACAACACAACCCTGTACGTGTTTAAAAACTGAATTCAGATGATAAAATACTGTAATACAAAACTAAAAAAACACCCGTTGTTTAACTTACGATGATGATGGCGGTGATGGACTCGTTAACCCATCGATTTTCATCGAGCAAGTGTCCGATAACTAAACAGAGGCAGAGTACGGCGACGAATAATGTGATCGGAACCACCTGACGGTGGGTGGTGGCGAGGTTGATGGGTACGTCGGAGAAGAAGGTGGTGGTGGTGGTGGTGTTGAGTATGTGATCCATGTGGTTGATGGTGTACGTGTTAATTAATCAAACTCCGGTGGTGGTGAAGAGTGAAGAGAAATAAGCAGAGGATTATTGTTGTGTGACAAGGATACACGTGTGGTGTTATTGGGTTGTAAGGTTTTGTTTTTGTTTTTGTATTTGTTGGTTTGTGACTTCGTGGGGTTATCACTTATCAAGTTTTCTTTTTCTCGTGAACAAACGGGGAGTTTTGGAAAGTGTTAGGTTGAGGGTGCACGGGATAGAGGTTGGGGTGGTGGAGGTGGCACGTAAAGTTCGTGAACGGTTTGGGGCGGAAAGTTTATTTACGTTTGTTCGTTTACAAATGAAGAATATGGATGAGGAATTTTGTTTGGTTGATAAATAAACGAGCATGAATAAATGTCATGTTTATAAACGTTTGATAATATGTTCGTTTATTTTGTTTGCTTATGTTTGTTCTAGGATTTAAAAAAATTTCTTTCTTTAACTTTTTATGTTTAGTTTATTGTACTAGCATTTAAATAGAAACCCAAGTTTTATGAAGTTTACATCCCGTTAAAAACTTAGTTATTTGAAATTTTTAACTTTAAGACATTATTTTAAGATAATTACATTTATGCATATTATGTGTAATGACTAATGTGTGTCTATGTTTTGGGATAAGTATGTATGATTATTATGTTAAATAATTTACTTTATCTAAAGTTTGAAATTAAGAATGTTGTTTTTTTAGTTTTAAACAACATGTGATCGTTTACGTTCATTCGTATTCGTTTAACGAACAAATATGAAGTAGTTTATTCTCTTAATAAATAAATACAAACAATAATTTACATTCAATTATGTGTTCTTGATCAAGATTAATGTTAAATCAACGAACATGAACAATTCTTCATTCGATTTAGTTCATTTACAGCCCTAGTTATAGTAATGTGGCATGGCTGTGCCAACCGAAACACCGTCATATCCAAGTGATACCACCCAAAATGAAGGAACATCGAGGTGAATGTACAAATTAGTGATGATGCCGGATGGAGATAAAGATAGAGAAAATACAAGATTTAGGACGAAGACGCGATGTGGCATGGCGGTACCCATAGAACACCACTCTTCATCTTCGGCACCAGACGTAATCTTTGGGATCCTAATGTCATGCCAAGTGCACGCCCACAAGTCCTTATAATCAACAATTACCTATACCTAAAAGCTACCATACTTTAATATATATATATATATATATATATATATATATGTGTGTGTGGTGTGTGTGTGTGTGTGTGTATATGTATATGTATATATATATATATATGTATATCTATATATATATATGAATATTTATTAATTACAATATATAATTTTATTATCATACATACATATATATATATATATATATATATATATATATATATATATATATATATATATATATATAGGGAAAGGATCAAATGTTAACCCTTGTTTATTTCGATAACCCATTAACCCAACTAGTGGTCCACAGCAAGCCACGTCACCATTGTAACTTAGAGTTACAGTGGTAAAACTAGTGTTCCAAAACGAACGTTAAATTTTTTTTTAAAAAATATAGCAAGACTATACTCAAATTAAAGATATTAAAACGATCTATTTAATGGTGTAATTTGTTTAAAAAAATAACATCGTATAAAAAGTTAAAAACGTTATAAAAATGGTGGAGTTTTTAAAAATGGAGGGAAAATCGTTACATCAGTGGTGTAACGCGATGTAAATGTTACTTATAGCGGTGTAAGTGTTCGCTACAGTAGGGTTAACGGGTTATCGCAATATACAAGGGTTAGCAAAGGAACCTTACCATATATATACATATATATATATATATATATATATATATATATATATATATATATATATATATATATATATATATATAAACCATAACATGAGGAATAGATATCTTTGGGTAATTCTTATATTTTCCGTTATTATTGTTCTTAAACTTATAAAGAAAATATATAAGTATAAAAGTGTAATAATACTCATATTATACATTTTTTTAAAATTAAATATGATAATATCAAACATTTTAAGGATAATACAATACAATATGTTTGCCATAATATTGTAGGATGGGTGGTGTCATCCCACTCGAATTAAAGGTGGAATCGGTATCGAAAATAGGTGTTGTTTTATCGTCGGTACTGAAGGTTCTTCAACGCATCTTCTTTGTTGATTCTTTGTCTTCATCGCTCATCAACACAACCTCAATTAAGGGTTATTTTGGGCGCTATAGTGTTTTATCAAGATAGGCATGCCACATCACCGCCACCTTAACCAACAGAAGCTCCGATTTCAGTTGCATTCCCTCCAAACTTAAAGGAATGGGTGTGAACATGACACAGACACGATATCAGCCTGTATGAGATATCAACACATGCTTGATGAGGTTAGTGTGTATTTGTCGAGGATATCATTCAGCCATGGTCAAAAGTTGTGGTGCATATCGTGTTAAGGCTCATGTATTACATGAACTTAATAAATACAACTTGTTGTAAGCCAAAAATTTTTAAAAAGATTTGTGTGTTGATGGCAACAATAATTGGTGAAATAAAAGATAATGAAAAATAAAAAATTATAAATAACAAATAATAAAAAATTATAAATTGTATTTAAGATAAAATACAACTAAATTTTTTTTGTTTAGTAAAATACTAATAAATGATTTCACGAAGAAGAATTATCTTTTAAATATTCTTTAATAAGAAAGGGAAGGGAAAAACAAAAATTCAGACTATATTAGAATTTAGAAGTCGACATACAATAACCCAAGTTAGTTATTTATTAAAATAAGATACAGGAAGAATTTCATACATACTTTTACAAACTTTAAAATATCACATATATGTCAACAAAATTTATATCATATATACACTTAAAAACTTTTGCAAATATCATATGTAACCCTAAAAAAATTTAAAATATCATATATACCCAAACCAACATTAAATATGTATACCCCTAGAAAATTTCTTAAATTCCATATGTATCCCTAGAAAACCTTTCAAATATCTTATATAGGCAAGCCAAATTCAATACACACACACATACCTCTAGAAATCGTGCAAATACTATAGACTCAGGATCATTATCGAACCACTTTTTATTTTCATAATCAAAAGAACTATTAATTTACATAAACGTAAATTATAAATAATTGATTTAAATAAATGTAAGTTAAAACTGGTTATATTTAATTGTTTTACATATTTTATTGTTTTACATAAATGTTTTACATAGTTATTGTTTATGTCTGATATTTTAATTTTTGTTTAAGAATTTATGATATTTTAAAAGTTTATAAAGATATATATGAAATTCTCCTGAATATTTAATATTGGTTGCTTAAGATATGTTAATTAAAGCATGATTTTAAATCGCTAATTACTACATTCGTTTATTGAATTGTTTTTTTGAAGTCAATTTTAACTAAAAAGTCAAATGGAAGTACATGTGGTTAAAAACATGTATTTACAACCGATACACGTAATTCGTTTTATGTCGCAATCACTTGTACCATAACATGATGTATAGATTAACAAACAAACTTCTTCAACTTGAAACATGACACATCATTTACTTTTTTCACCCCTAAAGTTATTTGTCACAACAAGATTGCTTCATATACTTACATTTGGAAAAAGAAAAGTGTTAAAACAATTAGACCATCTCCAATGGGTTGTTTGTGGAGTGTTTTTGGGGTAAATCATCCATATATTGTGGACTTTGTTTTTGAGTGTGGATGTTCAAGTGGAAGAACACCAAAAGCAACGGACATTTATATTAATAAAATATTTAGTTTTTTAATATTACTATAACATACACATAACGGGTATATTTAGAGTCAAGTTTTAAATTTAAAATTTTTAAATTTTAAATCCCCCCCCCCAAACGGCTATATTTTTAAATTTTAAATTTTTTTAAACTTTCTTGTAACGGCTATATTTTTTACTATAAATACAAACATTCATCTTTTGTTTTTTCAACGCCTTCAATTTAGTCTATCTTTCATCTTTTAAATTTTTATTATTTCTAAACTCTATATGAAAAATGAGTTCAAATAGTGATGAAAGTCCACCCATTTCACCTCCTGGTTCACCTTTTATAGATTTTATGCATGCGGCGTTAAAAGAATTGATAAATAATGATGTTGACAAAGTGTATGTAGAAGTGATGAAAGCTCATGCTTCTGAAAGTTCTCGAAGCACAACAAGAAAACGAAGAAGTATACAAAGGGATCGCGAAGAGAGGGATAAGCGTCTTTGGAATGACTATTTTTCTAGATCAGTGTACCCTGAAAGTTATTTTAGACGAAGGTTCCGGATGAGCAAACAACTTTTTAATCGAATTGTTGAAGGTGTGTCCAATCATTCTTTCTATTTTCAACAAAGATATGATTGTACAGGTAGAAAAGGTCTTTCGCCAATACAAAAATGCACTGCTGCCATACGACAGTTGGCAAATGGCACGGCTGCTGATCTATATGATAAATACATACGAATTGGTGAAACTACTGCTGCTGAATGTCTACAAAATTTTTGTAGATGTGTTATTGAAGTTTACTCAGAAGAGTATCTAAGAAGACCAAACGCTTCCGACATACAACGTTTGCTAGAAGCACATTCTTCCAAGCATGGGTTTCCTGGAATGCTAGGAAGTATTGATTGTATGCATTGGGCTTGGAAAAATTATCCGTTGCATGGAAAGGTCAATACACACGAGGTGACCATGGATATCCCACCATTATGCTAGAGGCTGTTGCATCATATGATCTTTGGATCTGGCATGCATATTTTGGAGTGGTGGGCTCTAACAATGACATTAATGTGCTTAATCAATCTCCCGTATTCAACCAAGTCTTACAAGGTAATGCTCCTCCATGCAATTTTACCGTAAATGGAACTCCATACACAATAGGATATTATCTTGCAGATGGTATATATCCTGAATGGGCTACACTAGTGAAAAGCTTTACGTACCCACAGACCGAGATATGAACGAATTTAAAAAGCGACACGAGTCCGCAAGAAAGGACGTCGAGAGAGCCTTTGGTGTCCTCCAATCTCGATGGGCAATCATACGTGGTCCTGGAAGAGCTTGGAGCTTGCAACAACTAAGTGATATCATGTATGCATGTATTATAATGCATAATATGATTGTAGAGGATGAAGGCTATGCTATATGTGAGTGGTCGGGTGATGATGATGAAGATGGACCAATAACTTATAAACACGAAGCTCCAACAGGATTTCAAACTTATTTGCAAAGGTTTAAATGTTTACGTAATCAAGAGGCTCATCATGCACTTCGGCCTGATTTGGTGGAACATATTTGGTCTCTTAAAGAATAAATATTATAATGTTTAGTTACTGTAATGTGTGTGTTCCTAATTCGAAATGATAATTAGATGCTAAAATTCAATAATGATTATGCTATTTATAATAGTCTAGAATTTATACAAGTGTGTTGGGCGTTTTGTTAAACTCATACGCCTAAACAGTGCTCATGTTGCTGAAAATTGTTAAACTCATACGTTTTGTTAATTTTTAAAATTTTTAATTTTTAGTTTTTACAATAAATTATTATTTATTAAATTCAAAGTTTAAATTTCAAATTTCCCCCTAAAATAAATTTTAAACAATTTTGAATTTCCCCCTACTCAAACTCCCGACTCTCAAACCACTATAAATACAGATACATTCCTTTATATTTTTCACACACTCAAATCTTCTTTCTACTTCCACAAAATCATGAATTCAAACACGAAACGATTCTAATCCTGATGAAAACCCAAACCCAAACTCAAACCCAAACCCAAACTCAAACCCAAACCCAAATTCAAACCCAAACCCAAATCTAAACCCGTATTCATTTCCAAAATTTGGATATTCCCAGTTCCAAGAATATCCGAATCAACAATTCCCAAATCTTGCATTCTCTCAATTTCCAAATCCAGGGTTCTCTCAATTTTTAAATCCTGGATTATCTCAATTCCCAAATCCAGGGATCTCTCAATTTACAAATCCTGGGTTCCCTCAATTCCCAAATCATGGGTTCTCTTCATTCACCAATCTACCTCTAACTCAATCTCCAGTTACCACAGAATCTCCAGCTATTTCAACAACACAAACATCCGCTTTGGCACCACGTAGTGGTAGTGTGGATGAATCTCCATCCCCTTACATGAAGAGCAACAAAAAAAGAAGAGAAAAGCGGTTGCATCCTCAAATCAGCCAAAAAGAAGATCATGGTCAGCTGAGGAAGAAGAAGTGCTCACCAAGGCGTGGCTACATATTTCAAATGATTGTATCATCGGAAACTCTCAAAAGAACAATGACTTTTGGCAAAGGGTCCATACATACTTCAAACAGGGTAGCAATATAGTGAGAACAACGGATAACCTACGTTCTCACTGACATATGATAAAACGAAAGGTGTTTGTATTCAACAACATCTACATTCAACTACGAAAACAAAAAATAAGTGGTTGTTCTGATGATCAATTGCTTAGATGTGCTCGTGAGATGTATGAAGCCGCAGAAAGTACGCAAGTTATGTACGATCATGTTTGGATCCTTCTCAAAGACGAGCCAAAGTGGAAAGAACAAACAGGTCTTGCAGGATCGATTATGGGTGGTTTTTCTCTCAACTCACTGTGAACAACACTTAGCAAGTAGTCTATGAAGAGTTGATCACAATATAACAAGTAACAAGCAGTAAGAAAATTAACACAGCAAGTAAATTTTCAAGGTACTTTTATATATTGCTTCTCAACTCAAAGGATTACAAGACACTTGGACTCAAATCGCTTGTATAAAGAGTTACAGGGAGAAGATATATATAATACTACCTACAGCCGGATATACTTTGATACCAGCTGGACACCTCTAACCTTACATCTATACTACAAGACTCTAGGTGAGGTCTTTCAGACATTTTGCCTGAGAGTTGGTAGTCAGGACATGTCCCTGACTTACCTTTTGTCACCAACTAAAGTTGGTAACATGTACTATCATAAAAAGTGAACAATAGAATAAAGTATGGTCAACAACATGGCTCTTTAGGAAGATGCCATGCTGTATCAGAGGTCTGCAGCGGACTGTCAGGGACCATACTTTTATCTGCTGGTCATAGCAATGTCTTCCGAAGGATAAAGTGCTTCGGAAGTATAGAAGACTGCTTCTTCCGAAGCTTGGAGTCTTCTTTGTCTTCAAAAGCAGACTTTGTCTTCAGCTCTTTCATCAGACTTTGTCTTTGGAAGCTGACTTTGTCTTCATCTCTTTCATCAGACTTTGTCTTCGGAAGCTCAGACTTTGTCTTCGGAAGATGGTCTTCAGCTGTTGGCTTCAGCTGTTGTCTTCAGCAGTTGACTTCAGCTTTTGCCTTCAGTAGATATCTTCAGCTGTTGTTCCTCAGACTCTCAGAAGATCTCTTGCTTGGCTTCGGAAGCCCTTCAATGTAGCACCAAAAGTAACTATGAAGTGGTTTTGGTTGAACCAACCTTATCATGATCCAACAAACTCCCCCTAGGCTGATGCTACCAAAACTTCACTTCTCTCTTCTTCTCAAAGCTCTCAACACCAAGGAAAGTAAGTGTTTATCAGTGTCTTCATTCTTTCCTGCTGTGGTGCTGAGAATCTTGTACAGATCCTTGGTGGACAGAACCTCTACTCTGTCACCTTGGATTATGTGTACCCTCTGTTGTGGCCCTCTGAAAAGAGTTAGTTGATGGGAAGTATAGTCATATTCCCATCGAACTATTGGTTCCAATTCAGGACCTTTCACCATCTGTAGAAAGGCTGTGCCTTTGGTGGTTGGTCTTTCCTTGTCTTCCACTCTTTTCAGCTTCAACTCTTCTTCAATCTTGGCTCTTCTATTTCGTTTAGCCAAGTGGAGACCGCTGATATGGTTTCTGATGTGTGCAGTAGTCTCAGAGTTGGAGGGATTGGATAATGGCTTCTCTGCAAGCTCAGCAAGATCAAATCTGCTGAGATGCAGTAGAGAAGTGGCATTAAGCCTGTTGGTTTCACCATTCTCCCTTTCCACAACAAAGTTGTGAGAAGGTTAATCGAACCTCCACTGGATTATAGCATTTCTAGGTCCAGGAGATTGACCAGAAATCCTGTCCTCTTTCCTGGTATCCAGCAGAGTCACCAGTCTCCTTCTTAGTCTCTTCTCCTCAGCATTGAGGATATCGGAGTTAAGACCAAGAAGTCTTGCAGCCTGGCCCAAGGTGTCTCTAGGCAACTCAAGAAATTGGCCTAGGGTGAGGGAGCTTGAAGAGTTTAACATAGGTGATGTTGATAAGCTCTCCCTCACAGGAGATGCTGCTCAAAGTAGTGCAGTTGATGAGCCTCGTCTTGAACTCCTTTATTTCCTCAAAGGAGAGATGTTGAGGAGGCTGAGGGGATGGTCTTGGTTTTTGTTGGGTAGGCTCAGGTTTAGTGGTTTTGGGTTATGTCTTGGGTTTTAGGATGGGTAGTTTGGGTGGTTGAGGTGATGTGGTAGGTTTGGGTAGAGTTGTTGGTTAAGGGGTGAAGGTTTCATCAGTGGGTTCGGTTTTGATGGGAAAAGGGGTTGGTTCTGGTGTGGGTTGTGGCTGTGGTTGAGTGGCTGGGGTTGAGACCGTTCCCTGTACCCTCCTGTACATCTCCCTTCTCTTCCCCAAACGGATGTCAGCTTTGATTTCACTAACTATCCGCTGAAGTGTCCTTTCGGACATAGGTCCCACCTGCCTACCAGAGAAGCCATGAGCCCGGAGATAGTCCTTCATCCAGGCTTTGTCATTGGACTTCTTGGTGGCAGTGACCTCCTTCTCTTCCTCCCTTCTCTTCCTCTCCTTCAACTTCTCCCTAGCAGCCTTCTTCCTTTCCTTCTCCATTTGATCCTGCTCTTTGTTGTGGAGCAGCAGGATCATGTGATCGTCATGTGGAGACTGTTCAGGAAGCTGAAGCCTCTTGAGAGTAGGAATTTGACCCTATCCTCTCTCAGCTTCAGGGCTGCCTCCCTTCGCTCTTTTTCTTCCCTCTCCAAGGCCAACCTGGCTTCTTTTTCTTTTTGTAGCCTGGTTGACCTCTCCAAAGCCACCAACTCCTCTAGTGGTAGCAGGAGTATCTCCTCATTGGCAGCTCCTAGAATGATGAGCTGGTCAATGAGTGCTGTTCTTCTCTTCTGGTTGATTTCTTCCTGATTGGCTGCAGCTGCCTTAGAACTAGCAGCTAGCAGCTTTTCAGTAGGAAACCTACCTTTCTTTTTGGCCTTCTCAATCCTCTCCTCCTCCTGAAGCTCTTCCACATTCAATTTTCTTTTTCCTTTGTCTTTGGCGGTGCTTGACTGTGGTGGTTCTTGGATGGAGGGTTGTGATTGAGAGAGAAGTTCAGCTGGTGTTTGGGTTGGAGGAATGTCAGAAATGTCCTCCCTGCTCACCTCAGATGCTATTTCAGCAATAACATCTGTGATGGTCAGTTCCTCGGACATCTGAAATAAGCCTTCCGTAGCTTCTATTTCGGCTTCGGAAGATTTTTCTTGTTCTTCCGAGGCTTCCATGTAAGCTTCGGAAGCTTCAGCTTGAGCTTCGGAAGATGAGACTGCTGCAAGTTCTGTCCCATCTATTTCAGTTGCTGGGCCATCAGTCCCCATTTCCCCTTCGAAGCTAATCTCAGGTTCCATGTGGACCTTAGGTTGACCAACTTCTTCCACAGTGGTAGAAGGTGCAGTCAGTCTTTGAAGCTCCTCAGCCCCAAAGTATATAAGTGTGGTGTCAGGGCTGGGCTGTTCTAGGGATGATCTCAATACAAACTTTGTGAAAAGTCTGTAGAGATCTTGAAGCATCTTTGAGTCAATCTCTAGAAAGGTTTGAGATGACTCAGGTAGTGTGATGAGTTGGGAAGAAACGAATTTGGTCTGTGGTTCCTCAGATGTTTGTCTCTGAACTTTCTCCCCCTTTTTGGTAGCATCATCTTGAGAGCTAGATGAGCTAGAGGAAGAAGTCATTGAGACCTGAATTGGTACATGCCTAACAGACCTCTCCGTCTGTTTCTCAGCTAGTTTAGCCTTGAGGTTATTAATCTCAAGTTGCTGAGTGGCAGTCCTTGATTCTAAGATCCTCACCTGTGATTCTAGGTTGGAGACCTTAGAAAGCAAGTACTGAAGTGTTAGTTGCATACTTCCCTCATCTTCATGAGAAGAATCACGGGGAGATGAGATAACATACCTAGTATGCTCACTCTCACCACCAGATGTGGCTTCTTGGCACCCTGGTTTCCTTTGCTCAGAGTCATCTCTTTCAGAGATGTCTATGGGCAAAGTTGCCGTAGACTCAGTCCGAATTATGTTACCACTGTCCTGAGAGCTCAATGAGAGACTCTGAGTAGTGGCAGCTGAATCTACATGAGTCCCCTCCACATCAGTGGGACTCACCTCAGTAATTGGCTTCTGATGGGGGCTAGAGACAAGGGATCCCTCTTGGCTCTGTTGATCTTTCAGAGGGTGTTGTAGATCAACTTCATGGCCATGGAGAGATGTAATCTCTTCATCAGTGCGGAGTAAAAGGTCAGTGAAAGAGAGGGTGGTTAGTCCTACTGACCCGGGACCTAGATCAATGTCTACAGGCATTGAGCCTATGGTGGGGCTGTCCCTAGAAGGCTGCACAGGGGAGTGTAGAGACTCACCCTGTGGGCTTAAGGCTTGGGGTTTGGGCTCAGGGTTTGAGACTGAGGAGGCTCAAAACCCACATTGAGGTCAATTATGAAGGATGGTGTGACCTCGGACTGAGTGGGAGCCCATGATTCCACTCTAGCCCTTTGGGTGTGAACAGAAGGAGCTTGTTCAATCAGAGTAGATTGAACAAGGGTTCGTTTTGGACGTCTCTGATATGTAGCTTTGATGGGTAAAGAAGGTTTTGGCATTGTAGTGGATGTTGCTGGTGTGGGTTCATCACCTGTGGGGATAACAGGGATGTCACCAGGAGCTATGCGCTCAGTCATCTCTGGAGGTAGTGGAGTGTACCTTCCAGTGAAGTTGGCAGACATCTTCTTCAGTATCTTGAAGATGGTAGGTCTCACTTGTGGAACAGTAAGAGCAGCTGCGCAGACAAGCTTGCTCGGTTCCATTTCACAGTTGATTATGTGTTGAATAAATCGGGATACATGAAGAATGTATCCCTGCTCAGATTTCCGATAAGGTTGGTCAACACAAATCGTGAGTAGTTGAAGCGAAGACCTCTCACCAACCCATGAACTAGGCATCCTAGTTCATATGAGATTTGATCCCAACCCCCTGATTTGTTGGAGAGGCAGTGCAGGATAATGTGCAGCAGGAACTTCCAATGGTAAGAGAAGTTAAACTTGTACACGGTTGATCTGCTGACATCTCCTCCATATCCCATGAGGATATAAGTGCCTTCCAAGTCTTCTTTGGGGAACTCAGTAGGAGCCCCATCATCATGAAGCTCGAGATGCTCCCTGATGAGTTGTTCAGTGATGACCAACTCTTGGCCACAAATGCGGGTTCTCAGGACTCGAACCCCATTCAGAACTGCAGTTTGACCGTTGCTCCAGAATTCGGACATATGGTTGGAGTATACGGTTGGGTTAACAGTTAGTGCAGTGAGGTATGTGGATTCGGTAAGAAAGGTGATGATTTGGGTGAAGTCGGCATCCCTTGACGAATCAAGTAATGCGACTTGGTTGTGCTGAGGGTTTAGCGCCATTGAAGAAAAGGTAAGCTTGAAATTTGGGTGAAATTGAAGGTTTGACAGTGAAGGGAACAGTTAGGGCTGTAAAGTGGTAAAAGAAGATGAAATTGATCAGTCAAGATTATTTAAAAGGGGATGAATTGTGGTAGTGGTGGTAATAGGGTAACTGTTTGGGGTTACTGTGGGTGGTATGGTGGTTTACGGCGGAGAAATGATAGTGGCGGCAAGGATAATTTTAAATAATCTGACCATCATGGACAAAATCTTTACTTTTTACAGAGTGGGGCCCAAAAGATATCCGTTACATATAAAAACCTTTACTTCCGAGGGTAAAACATTTCCGAAGGTAATTTCTTCCGAAGGTAATTTTCTTCCGAAGGCAATTTTCTTCCGAAGGCAATTCTCTTCCGAAGCACGATATTGCTTCCGAAGGTAAAATTGTTCTTTGAAGGCACTTTGTCTTCCGAAGCAAGGCATTGCTTCCGAAGGTAAAGTTGTCTTCCGAATGGAGAGTTGTATAAGTTTCGGAAGTAGATCTGATGTAAGATCAATCGCTTCTTCCGAGACCAAAAAGTCTTCCGAGAAGAAAATTTCCATTGAGGAATTTGGCTTCGGAAGATATTCAAGAATATCTTCCGAGAGTTAATTCCTCTTCGGAAGGAATTTACACTTGGAATAATTTAAAGATCTTTTGTAACAGGGCTTAAATTGTATTGACACAAGACTTTACACATTAAAAAGGTTTTCAAAAGAGGTAGTTATTCAATGTTTATCATCCCAATTGCTGATATGAGATACTTAAATCTTTGTTCATCAAATGCCTTTGTGAACAAATCAGCATATTGTTCATTTGAGTCAACTTTGATTAACTTTATCAGTTGTTTCTCATGAATATCTCTAATGAAATATACCTGATATCAATGTGCTTTGTCTTGGAGTGCTTCACCGGATTCTCAGTAATGGAGATAGCACTGTTGTTGTCAATATGGATAGGAGTAGTCATGAAGTTGAATCCATAGTCTAACATCTGATTTTGAATCCATAGCAGTTGAGCACAGCAGCTAGCAGCAGCAATGTATTCAGTTTAGCAGTTGATGTAGAGACACAGGATTGTTTCTTGCATTGCCATGAGATAATCCTTCCACCAAGAAATTGACATCCTCCTTGATGTTGATTTCTTGTCAATGTTGCAGCCACCATAGTCACTGTCAGAGTATCCATAGAGATTGAAATCACTATTTCTTGGATACCAGAGACCTAGTTTAGGTGCTCCTTTGAGGTATCTGAGGATTCTCTTTGCAGCAGCTAGGTGAGACACCTTTGGAGCAGCCTGATATCTTGCACAAATGCATGTGGCAAACATGATATCTGGTCTACTAGCAGTGAGATACATCAGAGAACCAATGATTGCTCTATACTGATGTTGATCAGTATCCTCCCCCTCAAGGTCAGGGCAAAGATTATGGTTTCTGGGTATGGGTGTCTTGCTGGTTTACAATCCTTCATTTCAAATCTATCTAAGATGTCTGAGACATACTTAGATTGACTTATGAAGAACCCTTCCTTCATCTGTTTCACCTGAATTCCAAGGAAAAAGTCCATTTTTCCCATGGAACTCATCTCAAACTTCTGCTTCATTATGCTTTCAAAGTCCTTGCACATTTGGTCGTTTGAAGAACCAAATATGATGTCATCAACGTAGACTTGTACAAGCAAAAATGTCTTCTCCACTCTTTCTGATGAAAAGAGTCTTGTCGATGGTACCTCTAGTGTATCCATTCTTCAGGAGAAACTGAGACAAGGTCTCATACCACAGCCTAGGTGCTTGGTGCAGCCCATATAGAGCTTTATCCAGTTTGCACACATAGTTGAGGTGCTGTGGGTCTTCAAATCCTGGAGGTTGACATACATAGATTTCCCTATCTATATCCCCATATAGAAAAGCACACTTGACATCAAGTTGGTAGACTGTGAAGTTCTTGGATGCAGCATAAGCAAGGAAGATCCTAACTGCCTCAAGTCTTGCAACAGGTGCAAAGACATCAGTATAATCAATTCCTTCCTCCTGGGTGTATCCTTGAACTACTAGTCTTGCCTTGTTCTTGATAATCAAGCCTCTATCATCTTTCTTGTTCCTGAACACCCATTTAGTGCCTATGGGTACTTGACCAGATGGTAGTGGGCATAGATTCCAGACCTTTTGTCTTCTGAATTGAAGCAGCTCCTCCTGCATCGATTCAACCCAACTACTATCCTTTAAGGCATCTTCTACCTTCTTTGGTTCCATCTGAGACAAGAAGCATGAGTACAAGGCAGACATTCCCATGATGAGTTTGTCCTCTTGTTCTCACACCCTCAGAGACATTCCCTATGATGTTCTCAGTTGGATGAGTGTTGTGAATCCTAAGACGAGGAATCACTTCCAGTTGCAGAGATAAGTCTAGGTTAGACATATTCTGATCAGGAACTGGATCACTCTGTCCAACTGTTGTTTCAAAGTCATTCAATGAGGACTGATTGAATGATTGAGAAACATCATCAATGGTTGGTTGTGAAGTAGGATTAACAGTTTCCTGTTCCTTCAGAATACTACTTCCCTCAACCTGGTGTTGTAATGGATCACCTGAAGAACTTTGAGGTTGATCAAGTGATTCACTTGTTGAAGCTTCATTATTCCTGGAGATAGTTACACTATCAGATCTGTGAATGGTTGAAGCTTGTTGCCTTTCAGCTCTTGGAGAATTTGGAAGAGGTCTGGGAAGCTCAAACAGTTGACTTGCATCAGCATCAGCATCAGCATTCTCTTGAGCACCTGTTCCAGCTGAAACATTCTCACAAGATGGTTTAGAATAGTTTGGAAACAATTCTAAATCAAAGATATACTCAGGTCCATTCCCCCTAACACAAGGAGTGTGCTCATTAACAACTATATTGGATGATTCCTCAAATTGTTGATTCTTGATATTGTATACTCTATAAGCTTTAGAGCTAGAAGAGTATCCAATAAAGATAGCATCATCCGACTTCTCAGCAAACTTTGCTAAGTTGTCCTTTGTGTTAAGTATGGTACACCTGCAGCCAAAGGACCTTAGAAAGCCAATGAACGGTGGCCTCTTGTTCCATAACTCATAAGGGGTTTTTCCATGGGGCTTAACTACAAGAACCCTGTTCTGCACATAGCATGCAGTGCTGACTGCCTCTGCCCAGAATGTTAGAGGCAGCTTTGAATCAGCTAACATGGTCCGAGCAGCCTCAATAAGTGTCCTGTTCCTCCTCTCAGCAACACCGTTTTGTTGAGGAGTTCTGGGAGCACTGTATTGTCTGGCAATCCCTTTTGAGTCACAGAATGAGTCAAGAACGAAGTTCTTAAACTCAGTCCCTTGATCACTTCTAATGATCTTAACCTTGTGATCAATTTGATTTTCTATTTTAAGAATAAAAGATTTTAAAGTTTCAGCAGTTTCATCTTTACTTCTTAAAAAGAATACCATGTAAATCTTGTAAAATCATCAACTATCACAAGGCAGTATGATTTCCTTCCAATGCTCATTATACTTGTGGGTCCAAAGAGATCCATGTGCAATAAGTGTAATGGAGTAGTGATAGAGTTAACACATTGGATTTATGAGATGATCTGTGTTGTTTCCCTTTCAGGCATGCAACACAGTTATCTTTGCAGAAAAATTCCTTTTTAGGCAAACCATGTACCAAGTTATTTTTAGCCAATTTATTCATTGTTTTAAAATTCACATGACACATGCGTTTATGCCATAGTGTTGACTCATCACTATCAGCTTTGGAAAGAAAGCATGATACTTCACCCATAGGAGAAGCATTGTTCATATCCAGCTTGTACATATCCCCTTTCCTGGGAGATCTAAGAAGCACCAATTCTGGAGGAATTGTCATCCCTGATTTGAGGATAATGCACTCATGTTCTGTGAAGAGCATCTGATGCTTCTGGCCACAGAATTGAGAAACACTTAACAGATTGTGTTAAGCTGTTTGACAAAGTGAACTTTGTCAATGTTTATTCTGCCGTTGGATATACTTCCTCTGCCAGAAATATATCCTCCGGCCTCACCTCCAAATTGGACAGGCCCTCCATCAAAGTTCTGGAATTGTTAAAGGAGAGATCTGTTCCCTGTCATGTGCCTGGAGCATCCACTATCTACAATCCAGACATTGTTGTTCTTGTCAAATGGACGTCCCTGCACATAAGATGAGATGGTTAGTTTTGTTTGGAAGCCCAAGCCTTGCTGGTCTTGGGCTCTTCTAAATATAGTGACATAATTGAACCAAAAGATATGCATTGGGGTTCAATAGAGGTCATTGTTGAAGAAGAGGTTTGGGCTGCAGCATCTTCCTTGATCTTCCAATCCATCCCTTGGTTGATCTTTGAAGATGAGCTTGTTTAAGCTTGTGCAGCATGGCCTTCTTCCGAAGCTTCTTTCTTTTCGGAAGAAGCCTTCACCACCTTTTCTTCCGAAGTAGTCTTCTTCTGAGATGGTTTCAAGGGAGCCTTCTTGTTCTTCTGAACCTTAGAAGGTTTGGCTTCCGAAGCCATTTTCCCTTCGGAAGAAGTAGTTTCTTCCGAAAGTAACTTGGCTTCCGAGACCAACTTTCCCTTTTTCATCATTTGGACCTTTTGAAGTGGTCCAACTGAGAAACCTTCTCTGACTCCTTCTTTTCTAACATTATTTGCATAATGTGTGCTTGCTGGATTGTAGTAACAATCTTTAGCCATGTGGTTGTGCAGACCACACATTATGCAGGCAATGTTAGTTTTCTGGGAACTTACAGGTTGCTGTTTCTTGGGTTTCTTCTCTTCATCAGCAACTTTCCCTTTCAACTTCTGATCCTTCAGTAGGACAGGAGTGCTGGTATTACACTCCTTTCCTGACTCAGAAGTACCTACCACTTGAAATCCGGCAGAAATGAAGACACCCTTTTGCTTTGGGTCGATCTTAAGCTTGGACTCTGCAACCTTCTTGGCAGTCCTTCTAGCAGCTTTAGCTCCCACTTCTTCTTGCCTTGGTGGTTAGGATTTGGTCTTCATAGGTGGAGATGAGTGTATCATTCTGTTTCTCCCCTGTGGTGGCTACTATTTTTGCCTCATCCTTTAGTTCCAATGGAGAAGGGTCAGCAGTTGGAACCTCTTGCTCTTCAGTACCACATCTAAGTAGTCTAATAGACTCATAAGAGTGTGGTGGAGCTATTTCATTGGTTCCCAACCCTTATTTGTTTTGATAAAATATTTTGGAATGAGAGTTTGATGCAAGAATAGTTTGGAAGCTTTGCTCAGTAATAGTTTGCTTCCTGGCTTGAGCCTTAGCTGTGACTAACTGGGCTTGAACCTCAGATAGTTTGGATATTAGATCTTTAATTTGAGTCTTATAATTAGTCTTTTCATGTTTTAAAAGAGACACAGTTTTCTCTAACTCCTCAATTTTCTTTTGATAGTCAGATTCAGCTATCTTAAAATCAGATTTTAGCACATTTAAAGACTCAACCTCAGATCTGATTTCCGAAATGTAATCCTTATAAAGTTTAACTTTAGCAATACAGGCAGCAGTACAAAGATGTTCATATACCTGATCATCATCTGTTCCGGCCATGAGTGCTTGAGCAGGAGTCACATCCTGTACCATGAAGCTCCAGTCAACTTCTTGAGCCACAGTAGCTGTTTCAGTTGACTTCTCTTCATGCTTTGAAGCAGTGGGATGTGTGGAGGCCTGTGGGGTTCCCGGGTTGTTCTTGGGAGCCTTGCATTCCCTAGCAAAGTGACCAAGTTGGTTGTAGTTGTAACACTTTGCTTTGCTTTTATCAAACCCAAACCTGTTGTTGACTGGGTTTTGATGGAATTGCCTTCAGTTCTCTTGAAGAACTTCTTTGCTCTGTAAGTTAAAAGAGCCATCTGCTGGACAATATCCATATACTCCACATCATCTGGACTGAAGCACTCAAGATCATCAAAGCAGTATTGAAAATCACCAGAGTGTCCACTTCCAGAGACAAAGGCACAACTATCCTGAGAGGAGTTATGTTAAACCTTTTGAGACTTTGGAGTCTCAGGAGAGTAATGTAAGGTCCGCTGTGTGAGTTGTCAGGGTAACACAACAAATGATGTTGTGGTTCCGTGATTTCCCTTTCAACTACATGAAGGGCTGAACTCAGTTGGTTATTAGAGTGACCAGAGGAGTTCTGCATGTTCATCTCCATCTGGAATGCACTTAGGATACCATACAACTCTGTCAGAGTAAGAGTCTTAAGGTCCGAAGTTCTCTTGATTACAACACAGTAATGTATCCATAGTTTAGGAAGGGAAGACATGAACTTCCTAACTATGTCTCTGTTCTCAAGAGCTACTCCAATATCCTCCAGAGTATCTACCAGCTCAACATACCTGAAGTATTATTGAGTCAAGGTCTCACCAGCCTTGAAAGTAAAGTTCTCAAACTGCTGCTTCAAGAGATCCTTCTTGTTCTCTTAGGTTTCCTTGGATCCTTCATACATCAGCTTCAGTGCTTCCCATAAATCTTTGGCAGTTTTGCACTTCTTGAAGCGTCTATAGACGGAGTTGGGGAGCGCAGTTTGGAGAGAAGTCATAGCCCTTTGATCCAGCTCTATTCTCTTCCTGTCTTCTTCTGAGTAATCATCAACATCTTTTGGAATGATGCGATTACCAGTGGCAGAAGTGGTGCTTGGTATGAAAGGACCATTGACAATGGAGTCCCACATCCTTGAATCTTGACACTTGATGAAGCCTTCCATTCTGATACACCATGTGTCAAAGTCTTCAGGGGTGATCAGTGGGGACTTGGTCATGGTACCGGTTTCCATATCAGCCTTGGAGAGAGCAGCCATTTGAGTGAGTGGTTTGTAGTGAGGAGTGAAAAACAGGTTGATTTAGATGGTAAGATCTCACAATCAAGAGCCTGGGGCTCTGATACCAATTGCAGGATCGATTATGGGTGGTTTTTCTCTCAACTCACCGTGAACAACACTCAGCAAGTAGTCTATGAAGAGTTGATCACAATATAACAAGTAACAAGCAGTAAGAAAATTAACACAACAAGTAAATTTTCAAGGTACTTTTATATATTGCTTCTCAACTCAAAGGATTACAAGACACTTGGACTCAAATCGCTTGTCTAAAGAGTTACAGGGAGAAGATATATATAATACTACCTACAGCCGGATATACTTTGATACCAGCTGGACACCTCTAACCTTACATCTATACTACAAGACTCTAGGTGAGGTCTTTCAGACATTTTGCCTGAGAGTTGGTAGTCAGGACATGTCCCTGACTTACCTTTTGTCACCAACTAAAGTTGGTAACATGTACTATCATAAAAAGGTGAAGAGTAGAATAAAGTATGGTCAACAACATGGCTCTTTAGGAAGATGCCATGTTGTATCAGAGGTCTGCAGCGGACTGTCAGGGACCATACTTTTATCTGCTGGTCATAGCAATGTCTTCCGAAGGATAAAGTGCTTCGGAAGTATAACTTCTTCCGAAGGCACTTATTCTTCGGAAGACTGCTTCTTTCGAAGCTTGGAGTCTTCTTTGTCTTCGGAAGCAGACTTTGTCTTCAGCTCTTTCATCAGACTTTGTCTTCGGAAGCTGACTTTGTCTTCAGCTCTTTCATCAGACTTTGTCTTCGGAAGCTCAGACTTTGTCTTCGGAAGATGGTCTTCAGCTGTTGGCTTCAGCTGTTGTCTTCAGCAGTTGACTTCAGCTTTTGCCTTCAGTAGATATCTTCAGCTGTTGTTCCTCAGACTCTCGGAAGATCTCTTGCTTGGCTTCGGAAGCCCTTCAATGTAGCACCAAAAGTGACTATGAAGTGGTTTTGGTTGCACCAGCCTTATCATGATCCAACAGGTCTTGAGCAAAGTCAAAGTGTAAGTGGTAAAAGATCTGCTGATAAGATTTCATCTGAAGCTAATAACTACGTTGACCTCAATGATGATAATGAATTAACAATTGATGATTTTGGGAATAAAGTTGAAGAACTTCCCCGTCCAATGGGCACAAAAGAGGCTAAAGCGATGGCTAAGGCAAAGCTAAAGCCGACTCGTCACAAATAAATGAGGTCATCGGACGCTTTCAAAATTTAACACAAATGAGAAAATCCGCCATTGGTGAAATTGAATCCAAAATGAGAGAATATGTTGATATTAAGCGGAAAGATGTTCAAGCCCGTGACCAAGAGATCGCACTACGTGAACAAGAGATTGCATTGCGTGAACAAGAAATCCTTTTTAAGGATACAACCTACATGAATCCAGACCAAATCGCACTCCATAAAAAATATGTGACAAAATTAGGGCAAAGTATGATATTTAGGTAGTTTAATTGTCATATCTTTTAAGTTATGTATTATTTAGTTATTGTAACTTTTAATTATGTAATGTTTGAATTTCAAGTTTTCAATATTTAGAATTTTCCCTTTTACGAAAAATATTTAAATTTTAAATTTTAAAATTTTAAAATTTCCCTCTAAAAAGAATTTTACTTTTTATATTTTAAAATTTTAAAATTTTAAAATTTAAAATTTCCATCCAACAAAAGACATATAAATATTTTATTTTATTTTATATTAATATATAAGATTGATAATTAAAAATAAATGTAAAATGTGATAATGATGTGGTAGTGTTTTTAGGTGTTTTTAAGTTTTACTATTTGAGAGGTTTTTTGGGTTTTTGAAGAATGAGTAGTTTTCTGATATGGCTGCTGACTAGGCATGTTTTTGGATGTTTTTTGATTTCACCATTGGTGATGGTCTTGTTAGTGCGAAATGATCAATGACAACCTTTTACTAAGTATTTGAAACAAGCATAAACAAATTATACTATTAACTATAAATCAAACAAGAACAGTATAGTAAACATACTTGAATTGAAGAATTCATGAATTTGTTTACAAGTAAACCACAGATTGAGGCCTGCGATGCAGTGTCCTAAAACAAAAATTTCCGGTGATCGGATCTGTTTTGAGGATACAACAATCAATCAAGATGAATGCTTGATTCTGACGAAAATCGCTATACTCCCTTCACGAATTACAAGAACGATTTTTGTATGTATGATTTCTGGTATGTTTGATCTCCCAGAATATCTGTATATGTAGGTTGACAAAAAACAGTTAAACCGAATTAACTGTCAAAAACCAACTTCAACTGTCAACTATCATTATTAAAAATTATTAAAAAAATCAAAATTCGTATTTAAGATATAAAAACGAATTTATTGGTCTTAGAGACCCCAAGAGCCCCAAGGCCCAAGGCCCTATAACCCATTTAATTAATCCAACCATACACACACATAGCCCATCCACATTAGCCCAATTGGTGATCCACTTGAATGGCTAAGTGGATTGTGCTTTATAAGTAAGGAAGTTTTCTTCCTTGGTTCCAATGTGGGACAAATGTCACACATGGTTTTAAAACAAAGTTCCAATAATACCCCACATTTTCTATTCAAACATCAGTAATACCCCACATTTGAATAGAAAATAAGAGAACTTTGATATTCAAATCAGGAAGATAAGATATGACATGCATCTGAAGAGGTGTTGTAAGACTTGAACCTTTCATAGTAAGTACTACTTGAATCTACTTTGTGGGTAGTGAGCTATTTAGTCTTTGAACTAACCACGTTGTGTAGTAGAATAGAGCAAGAGTATTACACATGTCAAATCTAAATATAGGTCATTTCTTACCGTTGTGTTCATTTCGGTCGTGAACAATCCTTTCTTCATGAGACTTTTAGAGAGCTTAGCCATATCAGCTCCCAAAGATGCGACCTCACATCCATCTCGCATAGGTAATGCTAATCTGGAACAATCCATGGTATTCCACTATAAAAGCTATCAGCATTATTAAGAATTAGTATTCAACCCTAAATCATCAACGGATAATACAAAGTGAATCTTCATAGGAGTGAGCATACCTTTGTATTTAAACTGCTTTGAGTCTTCCCTAACTAGTTGTCCTTTTGAACCTAGGCCATGAGATCACCATTATTGCTAGGTTAGGTTTCCGCCAGGTGGTGACTCATTGTGTTGGCTTTAAGCCCATTCCCCTCGAAGTGAAGAGAACTTGCTCTCTACTAAGCCCTTTTGTCAAAGCATCAGCTATATTTCCTTTGACTTGATATAACTAATGGAAATGATTCCATTTTTAAGCAAGTCTCTTATTGTAATATGTCTACTGTGTGTTCATGATTCGAACGTGAACATGAGCTTGGATCTTAGGATTCATATTGATGATAACAAGAATCGAATGATTAGATGCTAAAATATATAAATCATGATGATGATGAACATGAAGAACGACAATTAATGCTTGATGTTATTGATATATTGTTGAAATCATCATTCAAAAGAATGATGATATAATGTTGAAATCATCATCCATGAGGGATGATGATATATTGTTGTTGGTGATAAACCCTAATTCACCCTAACATGTGGTGAATTAGTCACCCTTTACAAAGATGACATAGGTTAATATATACTAGTCTAGTAATTAAAATAATTACAAAACAAACCCTAGAGTAATATTTTGTTGCTATTGTTCTTCAAATCTTCAATTTCAGCAATGTTGGAAATCTTCAATTTCTTCAAAGGTAGAATACCCAACAATACTCCCCCTAAATTGTAGATTTCCAATGTGAATTGAAGCTTGATGTTGATTTTGTTGAATATGTAGTTCAAAGCTAAGAACTTTGTCGTTGATGCGGAAGCGAGGTCTTCAAAACTTTAGAACAACCATTTTTTTGTTTTTGATGTTGGAGGCCCAAACAATTAAGTCCAAGTCCACCTTTTCTTTTTGATGTTGGTGGACCAAACAATTAAGTCCAAGTCCACCTTTTCTTTTTGATATAATGATGGAGCCCAAAAAACAAAACCAATGATGTTCATGAGCCCATTTGCAACACAAGGTTGCAAACCCTTGTTTATCCAAGAAACCCTAATTAGGGCAGCCACCATTCGATTTTGCAAACCTAATTGGCAGCCACATTGGGCAGCCTCAAACTCGGTTTGCAAGAGCTACCTTTGGCAGCTCCTTTTATTCACAAAAGGCACCTAATTTACAGCCTCTTCCATTCGTAAACCCTAGCGACGGCAGCCTCTTTCATTCAGTCGCAAACCTTGGTTCGCAAGCTGCCTTTGGCAGCCTCTTTAGCGGCCGCAAGAGCTGCCTTCGACAGCCTCTTGTGCAGTCCTTTTTCTTCGATTTCTTGCATTGTATGCATCGGATCTTGTATTGTTGAATGATTGTTGAATAGCCTTCTTCATATCTTCAATGTTTTTAGCAATCTAACCAAGAAATCGAACAAGTATGATGTTCTTCCGTAGCAGTCTTGTCGTCTGCAGAACTTTTGTTCTTCCGTAGATGACAGAAGTGTTGTTCTTCCGTAGGAAATCCTTCTTCCGTAGGAGTCTTCACTTCATGGTCCTTGACCATCCGCAGGAACATTCACACGGTCATTTGGTCTTGTAGGAAACATATCTACGGATTAACAATAATGTTCATCCGTAGATGTTTCTTACACTTGGTCAATTTCAGGAATCTGTCCAAGTATATTGTTTCTTTCTGTCAAGTCACAAATCAACACACATATATATGGGGTTAACCTATAGATTCAAAGCACATATATATATATATTTTTTGACTGTTACAAATATTGATTACAAGACTTGATTCAAGTACTAAGCCTATACAAAAATGATCTAGCCCTATACAATCTAGATCCAACAATACTCCCCCTTAGGCTTAGCTCCTTGTAATCAGTCCTTCAAAACTGCAAGCTCCTTGACTCTTGCTATCATCTTATTGTAGAAGTAAGATACAGCAGTCTTCTGATCATCGTACTTGTACTTGATCTTCATCCTGCTGATCTTCTTCAGAGTGTCATAACTCAGTCCCAAAACATCTTCTTCAGTTGTGAGTGTTTCCACTACACTGTCGTTATGTACAATTTCCAACTCATCTTCTTCTGAGATTCTGAGCTCAGACACTTCAGCTATTGTTGTTCCTTTTAGTAGCCCAGCTTCATGCTTCCTTCTCTTGTGTGCCTTTGCATGCAGTTTATCTACAACTTGTATCATATGCACATACAGGCAGAGATCATTCTGAGATTTTTCATCTGTTAGCTTTGGGAAGAATTTGTCATGAAGGTATGATGTGTAGCTTGGATGTAGCATCTTTATCTCTACTGGATCAAAAATCCTGATCTTATCAGCCTTCTTCCCATCAGCATTTCTCAGCAATACCATCTCTTTATTTCTTTCAACATATCCCCATTCTGTGATGGGATACATGAATTGATTTCCTTTGATGCTCTTGATGGTATCTGAGTTTGTGTCACATCCAACTCTCTTCAGCATATCATCATCTACAAGGGATGAGACTTCAGTTGTTCTTCTTTTCTTACTTAGTTTGATTCTTTTGTGCTCCTTATCATCTTTCTTTGCTTGTGTGAGCACATCATCAGTAAATCTGGTCTTCATACCATTTACAGCTGCATAGAAGTCTCTCCCCCTAAGATGGATTGGATAGTTGGTTATTGGGATGCTTTGTAAATCCCTGATGTCTTGCTCCGGAAGACTCAACAGAGCTTCCACATCATGGAAGTAGTGAATCCTTCCAGATGTCCTCTTTATTACTGCACAATCCCAGTCTGGATCATATTTCCAGGCCATAAACCTGTGTTCTTCCACAGAACTGGGAGTTGTGATATGATCATACAGCTCAATGAGAGTTGATTTCTTCTCTGTAATCTCTCGAACTGTTGTTCCCAGAGGCCATACCTTTCCGGGGATTACTGCCCTTGGCTCTCTGATGAGTTTTTCTTTTCCTTGTGCTGATCTTTTGGTTTAACTGTTATTGGATCAGCAGCAAGTTTACTTTGTTGTTCTTTTGGATGTGGAGCAGTGGTTTTGAACTTGACACCAGTTTCTAATTCCACCTTCATCACATGCTCCATCATCCTCCGCAGTTCTCCAGTGGATCTGCCTTTGAGCTCATGCGGTTTGTAGTTGTGGCCCTGTAACCAGCAAGTCATGTTATACTTGGTCAGTTTGGCTGTGTCGCAGTGGCCCAGATCCTTTTAATTTTCTCCAATGACTGAAAGACTGTAAAGGCTTCATAATCACAATTTGGGATTATGAATCTTGCAAATTCGAACTCTTTCAGTACATTCTTCATTTCAGTTGAATTCATCCTCTCAACCATGTCATAAGGAAAACCATGGTTGATGAGGGTCATGAACATGCTTGAATCAGGCCTCTCTTCCATAATGTCTGCTGTTGTTAGAAGATCATCGGCATTTCCTCCCTTTTCACTAGTGGGGGACTCCATCCTGGTCAGCTCCTCCCATTCTTTCTCACTATCAACATCATCTCCGGATGATACCTTCACAGTAGACACATCTACTGAAGGTGTAGGTTCAGGGGATGGAAGTTTTTGTCTTTTTGGGGGGGTTTCATCTTCAGATTTCCTTTTGATAGCACCCAAGTATTTTCTTTTCCGAGAATAAAGAATCAATTGCTTTGAAGCTTCAGCTGAGAGTTTTGATTTTTCAACACTTGGGGCCTCTTTTGTTTTCAGAGCAGATATCTTCTTTTTCAGCTCTTCTATTTCTACATCTTTCTGTTTGATCAGTTTAGCTTTATCATTTTGCTCAATTTTTAAAGATGCCTCCAACTCTTGTTCTTTTTGCAATAATGCATCAATCACTTCATTGTTGCTTAGTGCATCCTCTCTCAGCCTTTTTAGCCTTGCATCTTTCTTCATTAGCTCTTCATCTTTCTCTTGAATTATACCTTTCAGCTCTTGTATTCTTTGTTTTCGCTTATTTGATTTGAGTACTAACTTGTTGTACTCAGCAACCAAAAAGCTTTTGCTGACAGGAATGTCACTGTCACTTAAGTCATCTTTATGGTATGCAATGACATCCTCAGCAAATCCTTGTTGTACTTCCCCGTGCTCATCAGCAGTTTGATTATCTTTCATTGAAGATATGGGTTCAGTATGTGCTGATGACACTTGTTCTTCTGTGTGTGTGGGTGAGAAGGGAACAGTGCTAGCTTGAGATAATATCTCAGTGTCTCCTGAGTGTACAGAGTGTACAGACTCAGTTATCTCAAAAGGTTCAGTGCGAGCACTTTCCGGTGATGGATGTTTTGGTGATTCTGGTGGTGGTTGTGTAGGGGATTGAATTTGTAGTGGAGAGAAAGGTTGAGTGTGATGTGATGATGAATGAGAAGGTGATGGTGATTGTTGTTGGAATGGAGAGATTGGTTGAGTGTTTTTGGTGGATGATGAGGATATCAGCAGAGGTGATTCATGGTGATGAATTGGGGATATCGGTTGGGTGTTGATGCTTGCTGGTGATTGTGATTGATGAGGGGGTGTTTGGCTAGGTGATTAATGTTGGAGTGGTGGAGTTTGGATTGGTGAGTGATGTTGAGGTGGTGAGGGAGATGCTTGTGCAGAATCAGCAGATGACTCTGCTTCATCTACCCATACCAATTCTTGTGGTAAGTCTGCTTGGGCATCCACAACATGGGTGAACATTGGCATGTCCTCACCCTGGTATTTCCCACTGAGTTTGTTCAGCACTGATTTGCCCAAGTGTGCTTGCACAAACACTTCGCCAACTCTGTCCAGCCTTGGAAGTTCTGAGTTGATCACAAGTTGTAGAAATCTTGGGAACATGTACATCTTATCATTCCTCTGAAGTTTGACTTGTTCACTTAGACAGTTAAAGATGTACTTGGCGTAGTTATATGTTCTCCCCTTGAATATCCCAATGATTCCAGATGATATGTGCCGAGAAAATCTGTCGAGCCCCGACTTCCTGTTTGACATGCACTTCAGGTAGGTATGGCATAAGAATCGGTACGGTTTGCACAGCCTACCCTTTTTGATCTCCCCTTTCTCGTAATCTCCATCGTACCCCATCAGGTTGAACACCTTCTCAATGTATTCATTCTCGAATACATCGGGGTGCCTATCTCTCTATCACCCAATTCCAGACATCTTCGGATTGTGCTTTCATTGATTCAAAGACGCTCATTTAGAATCTCAGCAGCAATCACTTCATCATCACTTTGTTGTTTGACCCGTGCTAAGTTCCAAAAGTCGATTATGTGTGCCTGATGGATCACAGGCTCTGCCATTAAGGCGTAGAAGAGCCTGGACCGCCGAAGATATCTTATGATATCTCGACATCCTTCAGCCGCAGGATCATCAGCATTTAAGAACATGCACACATTGTGTTCTTTTGCGAATCTGTTTGCCATCTGTAAACAACGAAAATAGAGTTAGCATTCAAGAAGTTGAATCGTTTTAATGGCAATAACCGATTAACCAGTTTCGTACTGATGTTTAGAACATGATTTACCTTTGCAATAACAGTAATCGATTACTGGATAATGTTGTTTATGTTTTCTTGGAATGGATTTTTGAAAGTTTGAATGAGGGGGAAAGTGGGTGATTTTCTAGGTTAAAACTGAAAAAGTGTTCTGAAAAATTGATTAATGAATTCTGAGTCAGACACCTTATTTATAACCGAACATATTAATTTCTTTTATTAATTATGTTGGGCCCACTTTCCCTTTATCCGTCCATATACTGTTTATTTCGAATGCATTTCTTCTTCCGCAGAACATCTGCGGAACCTTAACATCTGCGGATGTTTTGACATCTGCGGATGCCTTAGCTTAAATACAATGCATGTGCTGCTGAATCATAAATCACATAATACTTCTACGGATGAGAGGTATTACTGAGACTTCTGCGGATGCAGAAATTTCACTGTTACTTCTACGGATGAGAAGTATTACTGAAACTTCTGCGGATGCAGAAATTTCACTGTTACTTCTACGGATGAGAAGTATTACTGAAACTTCTGCGGAACTTAAAATTCTGTTAAAAAAACTTTAATTTAAATGTATGATGTCTACTGAGTAGAATCATTTGTTGATGTTGGACATTGTTGACTTTATTTGCTTGGCAATTAAGTACAAGAAAGCAAGTGTCCTGTATCCTGCATTCAAGTTAGTGCTCAAGTTCCAATTCCTTCAGAGTAAATTAAATCAATTAACAGCTTTTATTGTTTTTCATGCATGAACTACTCCCCCTAAATTTGTGATTAATGGTAAACTGTTGCATTCATCATAAATTTAAGTTGTAAACAAGCATGACAGGCATATGACAGTGTAAGTGAGAGAGAATTAGTTAAGAGAACAATTAATCATCTGGATTAAACAATTTCATGCATGCATATATATATGGAGGGATCATACTATGACTTGTCGTCTGCTGATGTTGATTAGTTGATTCAATACACAGTTGATTGTAAGTATATAGATCCACTTAAATTCATACATGAGTAATGTATCAACTGGGCATGCTATTTATCATGTTTTGAAGTTTGTTAATCAGTAACTATCATGAGTTCCACATTCAATTATCATTAGAGAATGTCCTCCGTAGGTGAGGCAAATCACTACTTTTCACACTTAATGACTATGTACATTAAGTTATAAGTTCTATCTTGAGACATATTACAGTCTCGTGAATACTTTGATGTTGAAGCTCTTTGAATTGATGTACAATTTATCACAAGTGATTCATTTTAGAGCTGAGATATGATCTGCATAGTCACCAGGTCTTTACTGACGTAAAACAGAGGTGAACTTAACCCAGGTCTTTGTTGACACAAAACAGAGGGAAAATGAAGATCATACTCTTGGATCATAGCCCCAGGTCTTTGTTCACACAAAACAGAGGGAATATGACTTTGCAAAGATAGAAGATTATAAGGTATTTTACATAGTGTGCTTGTGTAAGTGATTTGATCACATCAGGAGATAACATACCTTCCTGATTATCAAATGGAATTCCCACAAACAGTAACCTGTATCTTTTAGTTTGGCATGCTCATAGCGTTGTTTCCACTCAAGATGAACCTACTCACATATGAGTGTGATATAAGTCAGATTGAGTTTTTGTTTAAAAACCAAGCATAGTCTACTATCATTTCCCATATATAATGCATGTACAGATGTTCTATCAGACACTTAAATTATCCCTAACTATTACTCTATACAAAGTCAGTTATATGCTTTTGTTGATTTATTCTAAGTTAATCATCCCCAAAGATTCTATCAGAAAATTAAATCTAGCAGAATCAAATGCTTTAGTGAACAAATCAGCAAGCTGATTTGTTGTGTCTACTTTGACTAACTTGATTAGACCCTTTTCTGAGCAGTCTCTCAGGAAATGGTATCTGATTTCAATGTGTTTTGTTTTACTATGTTGAACTGGGTTAGCAGTTATAAACATAGCAGCTGAATTATCAATATGAATTGGTGTTTGAAGGAAATTGTAACCATAATCAAGTAATTGGTTTTGCAACCAAAGTACTTGAGAGCAACCAGCTGAAGCAGCTATGTATTCAGCTTCAGCTATGGATACGAATACATTTGTTTGCTTCTTGCACTGCCAAGAAACAAGTCTTGGCCCTAGAAACTGACATCCACCAGTTGTGGATTTTCTGATACCATAGTCACTATCTTATCTGAATACCACAGTCCTCAGATGGGACTCCTTTGGGTCTGATTGATACCTGGCACAAACACAGACATCAAACATTATGTCAGGTCTACTGGCAGCTAAGTACATTAAAGAACCGATCATTGATCTATACAATCTTTGATCTACTGATTTTCCAGCAGTGTCAGGCACAATCTTGTCTATTGTTGAGGCTGGTGTCTTGCATGAAGTTGAATCAGCAAGATTGTACTTCTTCAGAATTTGATGAATGTACTTTTCTTGATTGATGAAAATGCCATCTGTTTTTGATGAACTTGTAAGCCAAGGAAGAATGTCAATTCTCCCATGGAGCTCATCTAAAATTCAGATTTCATTAAGTCTTCAAAGCTTTGACACGGTTTCTTGTTGGTTGATCCAAATATTATGTCATCAACATATATTTGAACCACCAAAAGATCTTGATGTTCATGTTTGAGGAAGAGTGTCTGATCAATTGTTCCTCTCTTGTAGCCATTCTTCAGTAGGAAGGATGACAATGTGTCATACCACTTTCTGGGTGCTTGATGAAGACCATACAAAGCTTTGTCAAGCTTGTATACTCTATGTGGATAATCAGGGTCTTCAAATCCAGGGGGTTGAGCCACATAGACTTCTTCATAAATTTTCCCATAAAGGAAAGCACACTTCACATCCATTTGATAGACTGTGAACTTCTTGAAGGAGGCATAGGCTAGGAAAACCCTGATAGCTTCAATTCTTGCAACTGGTGCAAAAACTTCATCATAGTCTATCTCTTCTTCTTGAGTATATCCTTGAGCAATAAGCCTAGCTTTATTTCTCACGATTATACCCCTGTCATCCAGCTTGTTTTTGAATAGCCACCTTGTTCCAATTGGATGTTGACCTTGAGGCAGGTGTACAAGATTCCACACCTTCTGTTTTCTGAATTGTTGAAGTTCTTCTTGCATAGCCTCAACCCAACTGTTGTCCTTTAGAGCAGCTGTAATGTTTGCAGGAACTGTTTGTGACAAAAAGCAGGTGAACAAACAAATGTTTGCCACGCCTCCTTTGCTCCTTGTAGTTCTTGCATTCAGGTCTCCTATGATATTGTCTGTTGGATGAGACTTGTGAATTCTGCTTGTTGAGATAGCATCAACTGGAACTGTGGATTCTAAGTTTGAGAAACCCATTGAAGTAGATGGAGTCAGCTGAGAAGTTGAGTCTATGAAGTAATCAAAAGGCTCATGGTCATCAGGATCAGCTTGTGTGTCAGTTGCTGCTGGGTTGTCTTCTTCCGCAGGAAGGTCTACGGAAGCATTTTGTTCTTCCGCAGGAGTAACTGCAACATCTACGGAGGCATTTTGTACTTCCGTAGGAGTTACAGCACTATCCACGGATGAACATTGTTGAGTTGCAGGCATGGTTTGTTGATTCAACACCTCTCTATCCCTTCATTCAGAGGCTGAAGCAGGACATACATCTGCGGATACTGATGCATCTGCGGATGTGTTTACTGATGTAACTTCATACTGCTGACATGATTCTTGCTGAGGTGCAGTTGAAAGTTGTGCCCGTGGTAGGTTAGCTGTCAGGGGCACTTCATTCAAACTTGGAGGCACAAATGGATAGCATGTATCCGCAGCACCTGCATTGATCAGATAACCAGTGTTAAATGATTCAGTTAATGCATCTATGCAAATAACCAAGATGATCCTTTTACATTTGTAGTAAACATGGATTCATCAAAAGAAACATTGGGAGTCTCTTCAACTATGTTATGTTCTGGAATATAGATCCTATATGATTTAGAAGGGATGAATATCCAACAAAGAAACCATCATAGGCTTTTTCAGAAAATTTGCCCAATTGTTCTTTAGTATTCAAAACAGACACATGACACCCAAAGGCTCTAAGATATCCTATAAAAGGTTTTCGTTTAAATAAGAGCTCATAAGGGGTTTTGTTATGTTCTTTGACAATTAATGTTCTATTTTGAACATTGCAAGCTGTATTCACAGCTTCTGCCCAGAAGGTTATGGGCAACTGAGAATCAGCTAGCATTGTTCTGGCTGCTTCTATGAGTGTTCTATTTCTTCTTTCAGCCACTCCATTTTGTTGTGGAGTTCTTGGTGCACTGAATTGTCTTGCTATCCCTTTATTCCTGCAAAAAGAATCCAAATCAGCATTAACAAATTCAGTTCCATTATCACTCCTAAAAATTTTAACTTTTAGATCAAGTTGATTCTCAATCTTGAGCACAAAGTCCATTAATGTTTCAGATGTTTCACTCTTATGTTTTAAGAAAAAGACCCATGTGAATCTAGTGAAATCATCTACTATCACCAAACAATATTGCCTTTTTCGAATGCTCAGCACATTGGTTGGACCAAAGAGGTCCATGTGAAGCAGTTTGAGTGGTGTAGTGTTACTGTTGATTGTTTTGGATTTATGAGACACTCTGTGTTGTTTTCCTTTATAACATGAAGAACAATGAGTAGAACAATGAAATTCTTTCTTTGGTAATCCAATGACTAAGTCATTTTTCACCAATTTATTCATGTTCTTCATGTTGGAATGGACAAGCCTTCTATGCCACAGTTGTGATTCATCTTCTGAAGATTTAGACAGCAGGCATGTCTCATGATTTGTGAGTGATGTGTTGTTCATATCCAAGACATATGTGTTGCCTTTCTTGCTGCTTTAAGAAGGATCCAGTCTGCTGGTACTGCAAAACCTAGCTTAAGAATGTAACAGTTAGTGTTATCAAATAGTGTTAAGTAATTTTGATCACAAATTTGGGAAACACTAAGTAAATTATACTACAAATTTTCACAGTAATTCACTTTTTCAAATGTTAAAACACCATTTGTTACCATTCCCTCACCAACAATTTTACCTCCCTTCTTATCCCCACCAAATGCCACATAAGAGGCATGTTTATGTTTGAAGTCATGGAGAAGTGCACAGTTGCCTGTCATATGTCTGGAACAACCACTGTCAACATACCACTTGTTGTCAGCTCTCCATGATTGTTCCTCTCTGGCCATAGGAGGAACTTTGTTGTCCATATGAGCCATTAATGCCTGATTCTCCTCTAACACGTCCTTCTCATACATACTCCAGTCACATGTTCCATCTTGAAGTATGATCAGCCCTGACTCTTTAGAATTTCTTGGTCCTGCTGATGTATTTGTGGCTGGTGGGGAGGTCAGCTGAGGTTGTCTATGTAGAGATCTTTGAGAGGTTGATTGCTGCAACTGATATTGCTGTTGCTGCTGATGTTGTTGTTGCTGCTGCTGATACTGCTGAGATAATTGTTGGTTGCATTCTCTAGAGAAGTGACCATAGAGATTGCACTTAAAACATCTGACTTTAGACTTATCAACACCAATCTTTGATGTTTTGCTTGCTGCAGCCAGATTTTTATTTCTCCGTAGATATTGCTTAGCTCTGTAAGCAATCATTGCCATCTGCCATTGTAAATCCATCTCTTCTACTACATCAGGATGGAGTTCCTCCAAGTCTTGCTGACAGATGTTTGCTGATGTAAGTGAACTTCCAAGATATGCTTGAAAGCTAGAACTAAAAGCTGCAAAGGCTGCTTTTTGTTCTTCAGAATCCAATATCACAGTTATTGGTTCTGACTGTTTGTTTTGTTGAGAAGAGTTTACAGTTGCTAGAGTATCTCTTTTCTCTGCAGATCTTCCCTTTTCCTTTTGATTTTTACTTTGAGAAGATTTCTTAGTGGATTTGGATGCATAAAAACTGACTTCCTCTTCATCATCACTCAAAGTGCAAGAGTTATCACCTTCATTGTTTGAGATAAATGCACTTCCAGCATTTTTGGTTTCCTTGAAGTGATAAGGTGAGACATGAGTTCTCACACTCTTGTTTCTTGATTGTTCATCCAGTTCAAGAGCTTCTACCTTAGCAAGCAATGTATCTAGACCAGTTGTCTTGAGATCTATTGTGTTCTTGAACATGGACATTGTTTGCTTCCAACTTTCAGGCAAAGTGTGGAGCATCTTCTTGTTCAGTTCCTCAGTGGTATACTTTAACTCCAAGATATTCATCTCAGTAACAAGTTGCATAAATCTATGGAGTTGCTGAGGAATTGATTCACCCTCAATATGATGAAAAGTTTCATATTGTGATCTGAGGGTATCTTTCCTTATGCTTCGGATCTCATCACTCCCTTCACAGAGAGTGTGAAGTATCTTCCACAGGGAATTTGCTGTTTTGTAATTCTCGCACCTGATTAAGATCTCTTCTGGCAAAGCCATACTAAGCAAACTGTATGCTTTAATATCGAATTTGACCTTCTTGACATCATCAGGTGACAAGTTCTTAGTGCTGATCGGCTGATTCTTGTCATTATAATCCGGCCCAAGAGTGGGTGGAATATAAGGACCCTGAGTGATGGACTCCCACAATTCAGAATCTGTGTAGTTCACATGATTCCTGAACTTGATCTTCCAGGATTTAAAATCAGCTTTGGTTTCCAACTTTGGCGGTTGATAAGATCCTCCACCAAAAGTACTCATGTTTGATGCAAAAGTATGAATCAAAACTTAAATGTTAAAATTGACAAATCTATCGAAGACTCCGATCTAGTATTCAATTGATTTGAATATAGATCTAAATCAAACAAGCAATGAGTGAATGCTTGCTGAATGACAAGTCGTTGATTTAATTGTTAGAAAATCAATTAAACAATTTTAATACTGATAGATCAATTGATCTAAATCAATGAGCACCAAGCTCTGATTACTTGTGAGTTCATGAATTGAACATGAACATGAGCTTGGATCTTAGGATTCATATTGATGATAACAAGAATTCATGATTAGGTGCTAAAATATAATAAATAATGATGATGATGAACGTGAAGAACACATACAATGATGATGAATGCTTGAAGTTATTGAAATATTGTTGAAATCATCATTCATAAGAATGATGATATGATGTTGAAATCATCATCCATGAGGGATGATGATATATTGTTGTTGGTGATAAACCCTAATTCACCCTAACATGTGGTGAATTAGTCACCCTTTACAAAGATGACATAGGTTAATATATATACTAGTCTAGTAATTAAAATAATTACAAAACAAACCTAGAGTAATATTTTGTTGCTATTGTTCTTCAAATCTTCAATTTCAACAATGTTAGAAATCTTCAATTTCTTCAAAGGTAGAATACCCAACATCTACGCCTAATGTTTCTTGACTTACCATTGTATATTTGATTTGAGCTCTAGTGAGTGCAGCCATGCTGTCACAATGTATACAAATGGCAGGAATTGGTTTAGGCCATAATGGAATACCTTCTAGGAAGCTTTTAAGCCATTCAGCTTCTTCAGCAACTTTGTCTAAAGCAACAAACTCCGCTTCCATGGTAGAACGGGTATTCATAGTTTGCTTAGAGGGTTTCCAAGATATCGCAGCTCCTCCAAGGGTAAATGTAACGCCCCGAAATTTCCCGAAACAAGCCATCTAATAATAATGGGCTTTTAAGAGTTAATTTAAGAAATAAAGGAGTAAATTAGTGGGCTATGGATAAAATTAGCCTTGATAGGCTAGGCTTGATGGGTTTAAGGGCCCTAATCAGCCCTTAAACGTGCATAATCTGTTCCATTCCATCACCTTGCAACCCTAGCCACCAAATTCGTAGAGAGAGAAAGTAGAGAGAGAAAGTGGAGAAACTCAAGATTTGGAGCTTGAAAGTTTGAAAGATTGGAGTTCTGGATGGTTTGAACATCAAATCTGAAGAAAAGAGCAACAAAACAAGGTAAGAATCGACCTCTAAACCTCTCTATTGATCAAACCCGGATTCTAGGGTTTTGGGGTTTTGAAAAGTTCAAAGAAACACATAAAGGTCAAATTTTTACGTATGAAAACGTGTAAAAATGATAGAAATGGTTTCATGGAAGGTAAACCAATGATTTGGACGTAAAAAGTTAAGATTTTGGGTTAAAAACGGGCTGGTTCTTAGTTTCTGTTCATCCAGCGAAACTAGGCCCCGATCCAGCGAAACTAAGCCTTTATCCAGCGAAACTGTTAATTTATTCAGCGAAACTAAAGGGGTTCCAGCGAACAAGAACAGCCTTTCACTAAGTATTTGAAACAAGCATAAACAAATTATACTATTAACTATAAATCAAACAAGAACAGTATAGTAAACATACTTGAATTGAAGAATTCACGAATTTGTTTACAAGTAAACCACAGATTGAGGCCTGCGATGCAGTGTCCTAAAACAGAAATTTCCGGTGATCAGATCTGTTTTGAGGATACAACAATCAATCAAGATGAATGCTTGATTCTGACGAAAATCGCTATACTCCCTTCACGAATTACAAGAACGATTTTTGTGTGTATGATTTCTGGTATGTTTGATCTCCCAGAATATCTGTATATGTAGGTTGACAAAAAACAGTTAAACCGAATTAACTGTCAAAAACCAACTTCAACTGTCAACTGTCATTATTAAAAATTATTAAAAATTATTAAAAAAATCAAAATTCGTATTTAAGATATAAAAACGAATTTATTGGTCTTAGAGACCCCAAGGACTTATCTTTGACCATTAATTATATATATATATATAATCCATTTAATTAATCCAACCATACACACACATAGCCCATCCACATTAGCCCAATTGGTGATCCACTTGAATGGCTAAGTGGATTGTGCTTTATAAGTAAGGAAGTTTTCTTCCTTGGTTCCAATGTGGTACAAATGTCACACATGGTTTTAAAACAAAGTTCCAACAATACCCCACATTTTCTATTCAAACATCAGTAATACCCCACATTTGAATAGAAAATAAGAGAACTTTGATATTCAAATCAGGGAGATAAGATATGACATGCATCTGAAGAGGTGTTGTAAGACTTGAACCTTTCATAGTAAGTACTACTTGAATCTACTTTGTGGGTAGTGAGCTATTTAGTCTTTGAACTAACCACGTTGTGTAGTAGAATAGAGCAAGAGTATTACACATGTCAAATCTAAATATAGATCATTTCTTACCGTTGTGTTCATTTCGGTCGTGAACAATCCTTTCTTCATGAGACTTTTAGAGAGCTTAGCCATATCAGCTCCCAAAGATGCGACCTCACATCCATCTCACATAGCCCAAGGCCCTAATCTTTGACCATTAATTATATATATATATATACCCATTTAATTATCCAACCATATACACACATAGCCCATCCACATTAGCCCAATTGGTGATCCACTTGAATGTTTAAGTGGATTGTGCTTTATAAGTAAGGAAGTTTTCTTCCTTGGTTCCAATGTGGACAAATGTCACACATAATTTTAAAACAAAGTTCCAACAGGTCTTAGTATCACTAATTTTGTCTACAAACGTGGGAAAACTTCTGTGAATGAAACTCTTTTCTTAAGGGAGCTTGGGTGCCGCTCAGGCAATTCCAAGTTTGGGTTCAACGCGTTGTTTCTATGTTAGGTTCATGAACCCCGCGACTCAAGCTGAAGGTTACTAAAACAGTACTATTACTCTTGGGTTTTAAAAACCTAACCCTTATTTTCTTACGTAAAAGTTAATTGCTTTCTACCTATTTTTTACACCACAATTAAATACATTCTTCTCCTCTTCTGCTCCTTTATTTTATGTAGGAGCAGCTCAAATGAATAGTTGGTAAACCTTGAGCTTTGAGCCCTCACAAAAATATATATTTTGTTGGACCTGTTATTTGAGATTGGGTTGTCTGTTATTATATATGTCGAACAGTTGCGTCCCGATCACGACCTAGGTAAATTTACAAAATCAAGGAAGATCAAACCTTGGTGCTTGCTTCGATATCAATGGTGGTAAGTCCTGGGGTTGAGGGTAATCAATTTGATTAATGAAGGCAAAATTTGTTTAGATTATGAACATGCTAATTTCAAATCAAAACTTTACCTTATCTATTTAGTTGCTAGGCATGATGGTAATCAATTTGATTCTTAAAGTAAAAACTATATTATTGAGATCTTGTAGTTAGATTTGTTTTTAGATAAGATTAATGCTTAAGCACTATGGGTATATGAAATATTGGCTATATTGACTTTGATTAATGTTTACTAACAATTGAATTTGATTTTTGTTCTAAATAAAATGGAAGCTTAGCGGCAGAAATTGTCAACGAGAAACACTGTTTCTAACATTAACTCTGTTTAATTTACTAAAGATTTTAACTTTTGTAAAACACCATGGCCAAAGCTAAGAGGTCATGCTAAAAATTGACTAGATAGTAAATGCATGACCAAAATTAAAACTTTATGTTTAAATTGACATTATCTGTAACAGCATTCACATCCCATTCTTTAAAAATATATGAGTAGAGTTTTTAAATTATATGGTATGGTTTTGGGTGGTTGTGAGTGAAGGAGAGAGAAAATATTACTGTTCATCTGTAAATTTGAAGATTTACTGTTCAATCCTTATAAATTTTTTAATAGTTTTGAAAGTGGTTGTGAGTGGAGGAGAAAGAAAAGATAATAATAAATGTGTTGAAAAATATTATTTAATTGAAATGAGAGAGAAAAAGTAGTTGTTTTTAGTGTAATTATAAGGATTAAGATAAGAAACGGGATGTGAATGCTCTAAACCAGTTAAAAAAGGTTGATAGCTTAATACACGTGTAAATGTCAAAACACAATGTTTAAAAACTCTAATTTTGTTTGGAAAAGTATAGTAATATCATCATATGTATAATAAAGATAAAAAAAAGCTTAATTATAGTGTCATAATTAAAAAAATAAGGATGCATTAAAAAGTTATGAATTTAGAAAAAAATCATAAATTTTTAACAAGTCAGTTTATTGTTTTATTATTATTATTTTTTCATATTTAACCCTACACCCCGTTAATTAAGTACCTTACATGTGACAATGTGCTATTAACATTTCATTCCACAAATCAATTACTCAGGTTTTTTTCTTCCATTCAGAACATTCACAACCCATGCGTTATAATTATGTGAGTGTGAGTCCTTAAATTATATGGGATAGTTTTGAGTGGTTGTGAGTGGAGGAGAGTAAAAATGTTATTGTTCATCTGTAAATTTAAGGATTCACTGTTTAACCCTTATAAATTTTTTAATATTTTTGAAAGTGGTTGTGAGTGGAGGAGAGAGAAAGATAATAAAAAATGTATAAAAATATTTATTTAATTGAAAGAAGAGAGAAGAAGTAGTGATTTTTAGTATAATTATATAGATAAAGATAAGGAATGGGATGTGAATGCTCTCATAGTCTTTTCTCTTTTTTATCTAAAAAAACTAGAAATGCATTAGGAGGTGACATGTGTTCATAGGTTATTCATTAATGCGTCTAGAAAAAAAAATGTGAACCCAAATATAAACACACCATGTTCAATCTAAAAACACCACGTGTTAATCATACATATCGTTATATTAGATTTAAACGAATCGTTTGTAAAACAGGTGATCATCATTCTTTTTTTAAAATGCCATTGTTGTTTAATACAATAATACTTTAAATTAAAAAAATAAAATTTTTAATTTTGTTGTATTATATATTTTAACATAAAATAACCAAAGTTGATGTAATGCATTCAAGGAAAAGAAAATCAACCTGATCGGTTTGGGAATACGTATCGGATCGGTTTGGTTATCGATATTTTTGTGTAAGGACCGATTTGGTGCTCACCCCTAATTACAATCTGTCTTAATCTAACAATAAGAAATCAGAATAGACGGATGGTAACAAAAACAATTGAGGTCACTTCTAATATTTTTTAATGTGAAAAAGTGAAAAACCACCTTTTAAAATTACAAATATAAGGCCCACTTTTAATTTACTAGCCCAATAGAATATAGAAATTCTTCATTTTGTTTCGTGTTGGTGATCTTTATCAAAGGACCCATTAAAGGTACGGCCCAAAACTAAGAGGTGTAATAATTAATAAAGGTACAGTTGGTTAATGATCTTTTGGCCCAAAGTTTAAACGTGTAAATAAGTAGTCTTCTAGTTGATTAAACTGTTGATAATGAGCTTCTTAAAATTTAATCGAGAGTTTTAAATAGATCAAGTAGTCCTCGTGTTTAATAGCTAGAGGCCTAGAGTTTGAGTTTAATAAATCAAGCTTGTTACGAGTTTAAACAAACCTATTCTTAAATAAACATAATAATATTTAGATATATAATGAACGTTCAATTCTATCTATTATGTTACGTATGTATATGTATAATTGTAATTTTAAATATGTAAAATATTAATTATTCATGTTAATATGAAACAGTTAAACAATAATCGAAACAAATCGGAGCGTCAAAGTGTTGGAGCATATATTGTCATATATAGTGTGTCCGTCGCTTGACGAATAGTCTAGGCTTAATGTTATACACCTTATAAACACATGAAACTTGGTCATTCGCAGGAGCATATGCGAATGAGACTCAGTCGTACGACTGAGCCATGCTAATGGACCAGTCGTGCGACTGAGAGATGCGATTGGGGCATTCGTAAGACTGAACCATACGCATGGTCCAGTCGTACGATTGAACCATACGTATGGTCCAGTCGTACGATTGAACCATACGCATGGTCCAATCGCACGAATGGGCCCAGTCGCATCTAATATGGGCTGAAGCCTATATATACCAGTTTCAATATGTAGAAACCTAAGGGTTTGGGAGAGGGAGTCTGCCCGGGCCTAGGTGCTACCGGATGAGAGGGCAGATCATGCTCGATCTCCCCTTGCCAAGAGTCTTGATTCTTAAGTTGTAACGAGTTTAAAATCGTTATGTTTTATCAATAAAATCATTCGATTATTGTTCGTGTTATTGATTGACTTTTGGTTATGCTGTTATTTATCCTTCCGTCAAGAACGTGTTCGGATGTTTACCGATCCAGCGACTTCACAATTGGTATCAGAGCAAGGTTACTGCTAGAATGATCTAACAATCATTCTAGCAACCCGAGCTCTTGATCTCTGGATCTATTTCAGGTTCTTTGACGTTAAACCTACTTCGTGTTCTTCGTGTTTTGCTCAGATCTCGTGGCGTGTGTTGTTTCTATGTTAAAATCAAACTCGAAACCACGTTCTGATCACCCTTGCGAATCTGATGATGTCTATTTTCGTTTGAATCATGTAAAATTCGTCGGATTAGGGGTTTTGGCAGCCTTGGCGGCTGCAGATCTGAAAATCTGCTTGCAGACCCGTTAATGCGACTGGACCATGCGAATGGACCAGTCGTGCGACTGGACCATGCTAATGGACCATTCGTGCGACTGGACCATGCTAATGGACCATTCGTACGATTGGACCATGCGAATGGACCAGTCGTGCGACTGGACCATGCGACTGGACCAGTCTTATGTGAGTCGTGCGACTGGACCAGTCTTATGTCCAGTCTTATGTTCAGTCGCACGAAGATATCATTCGTATAATTCATTCACACGATTATGATCAGTGTACTCCATGTCATACGAATGAAAGGTGTTCCAGACCAAAAAAAAAAAGAGTCTGGAACAGCTTCTTGCACGATTTTTTCCCTAAACTATTTTTATCAGTCGGGAAGCCTTCTAAAAAGTTTGGCAAAACAAATTTTTTCCGGGAAAATTATCGGGTCATTTTCGGGTCAATATGAGCAAAGCACATTCACCCTGAGTTTCTTTTGTTCAAACAAGTTCGATGGATACCTCATTATTCGTTGAACTTCCAGAATAGGTGAATGTTGTTAGAACACGAAAGAGAGAAGAGAAGATGTCAGCTGTCGGTGCTGATTTTGTGGGGTAGTCAGGAGCATCTGACTATTTATGGGCCAATCAAGTTATATTTATCTGCACAGAGAGGATTCTCATCTTAGGGAGAATTCATGTGTAGAGAGATTGAAGACGCAATCAGAAAGTGATGATGTGAGCAGGTTTCTGATGATGAATCTACGTGCATGCTGATTTGGTTGATATTGTCAGCTGTGGATTGGAACCTTCAACCTTTTGCCCAATACACCGTATGAAGACGCCAGGAAAGCACAATATTTATATATTGGGATATGCTGAATGTGAGGGGGAATTTCTACAGTTGTTAATGTTAATCAGGTTAGACTGTGTGAAGATTGAAGCAATGGAAAACTGTTCATGTCATTATCTGGAAAAATCAGTCATTTGGGGAATCTTACTGCTATGATGGTGTTCTGCAAAGTAAACGAAAGCTATTGTGCCTAAATTCATTTTCAGGGATATTGTAGTAACCTGACGGATCGGCAATGTTGGCTAATATGGTTGTTCGTTTGATTCTACTGAAAACCAGAGCAAAGATTGACTGAAGATTGTAAGAGGTGTTATCTACTATTCGCAAGCAACGTCCAAGGGGGAATTTGTTGGAGCATATATTGTCATATATAGTGTGTCCGTCGCTTGACGAATAGTCTAGGCTTAATGTTATACACCTTGTAAACACATGAAACTGGGTCATTCGCAGGAGCATATGCGAATGAGACTCAGTCGTACGACTGAGCCATGCTAATGGATCAGTTGTGCGACTGAGAGATGCGATTGGGGCATTCGTAAGACTGAACCATAAGAATGATCCAGTCGTACGATTGAACCATACGCATGGTCCAGTCGTACGATTGAACCATATGCATGGTCCAATCGCACGAATGGGCTCAGTCGCATCTAATATGGGCCGAAGCCTCTATATACCAGTTTCAATGTGTAGAAACCTAAGGGTTTGGGAGAGGGAGTCTGCCCGGGGCCTAGGTGCTGCCGGATGAGAGGGGAGATCATGCTCGATCTCCCCTTGCCAAGAGTCTTGATTCTTAAATTGTAACGAGCTTAAAATCGTTATGTTTTATCAATAAAATCATTCGATTATTGTTCGTGTTATTGATTGACTTTTGGTTTATGCTGTTATTTATCCTTCCGTCAAGAACGTGCTCGGATGTTTACCGATCCAGCGACTTCACACAAAGGCTGTAACAATAAATTCAGGGCGGACCTGATATGTATTCACTGGAGTCATCGCAATACAATGAAATTTCTCGTGCAATATAAAAATTAAATAGATGTATAAGTTTTTTGAGTGGGAATAATGTTTTTTAAACAGTGACTCCATTAGTTATAAAAAAATATAAATTTAAACTTTGAAAAAGTTCATGAGTCAATTAAAAAAGTAACAAAATAAGTGAGCTCCAACTAAATACCCAATACCTGTAAAGCACATGTTGTAATTAAATTAAATCAAACCCACTCCTAATACCACTAAATATCAAATAATGATACAATCTAAAATACTCTCGCACCCGATACTTTGGAGTTTTGGATTTAAAATCAAAAAAGAGGCAATAAGTAGAGATAAAGATTTCTTCAACTTAAAAACCAAAGAAACATCATGTATTTTTTACATTTTGATAATGATGTTTTTTAATTATTGAATCATTCTTTTATTATATGAACTACTTAACCCTACCCAAAATTAACCCAAATATTTAATATCAACATCTATAAAATTAAAGCATTTAGAAAAATATGACTCTACATGAATAAATTCCTGAATCCATCACTCACTAATATTATCCATAAGTACCACAACTCTAACTCGAGATTTAGATACATAGCTGGTTACGGGTATTGGGGTCATATGTTTTATCTTTGATCTTTTACTATGTTTATACGTGCAAGTATGCAAATCACAAATGCACCCTTTGATCTTTATAGTTTATATTATTATTATTTTGATTTTGATTCATAAAAAACATTTAGAATACTTTAGTCTGGTTCGTCAGATATGAAGTCAGCGTTGATTAATATCTGGTGCCAGCTCTGGCCAGTCTGTATGTATCTTTGTTTTTTATTTATTTTTAAACCTTTTAATTAAATAAATAAAGTATTAATAGTTATAAAAAGACATTTATTCCCAGAGTCCTTTCTTTTGAATCATTCTCCGTTGGTATAACCAAGGCCCGTTTACAAAAAAACGCGGATATATTTTCGTCATTTTATTATTATAATAATGATTATTCAAATATAAAAGTGTTAAGAAAACAACATACACGAATGTAACAACATTAATGCGCCCAAAGTTTTTCTAAAATAAGTTATCTAAATAACAACGTTGAAGTTTGAATTATCAATTATATTATATCTTCAACCAGTTTTAAGCTGTTTAGAGTTACTTAAAATATATAAGATGATTGTAACTTTTTATATTTTTCATTTCAAAAATATTTTATTATTACAATATTATTTTTAATCATACTTGCTATATTAATTATTTACACTCATTTATATTTGATTGCACTCGATTTGACTTATAAGAAAGAAATGTTTTCCAAATTTACTCATAGTTAACATTGTGAGCGATGGAGCGGAAAATCAACTTGAAAACTTGATTATTATTAGCATAGGATTGATCTTTGTAAGGATGATGGGGTGTAAAAATTTGAACTATTTAAACACACTCAATTAACCAATTAATGGATGCCATATTATCATAAATGAACTCTTTAAACCCAATCGAAGGGGGTGTAGTTTTTTTTTTTTTTTTTTCTTTTTTGTTGAACCCTCTACCCAGTCAAATTATGTTATCTCACACCACAATCATTAAACACTATTCCTCTCTCAATCTTTTAATGGATTCATGAACCCGCGATCACCCTAAATTAAATTGAAAGCATTAAGTATTATTATTATCGATAAATGAGTTAAAGTTTTAAGTATTAAAATTCAATTTGTGTAATAAAATGTTTAGTAACAAACATTTAAATAAACGAAGTAAATCCATCATTTTAAAAATAGCGAGAATTATTCAGATTGGTATATAGGTGGACTATAAAATTGTGAGTTTGTAATTATTTAATATTATATTTTTTTAATTTTAATTTTGTGTGAATGCATGAGTATCAATCGCTATCCAACCACTTGTTAAACAGATGTTTGCAACTCATTTCATGATCATGCTGGGAATGTGATTTTTCCCTTTTTCTCTCATTCTTAATTCAAGCATCTTTGTCAATCCATCTATACTTTACAAAACTTTCTATTTATAAATATTAAACAGTATCTTTATTATTCAAATGATAATTAAAGTATCACAAAATTTAATTGAAAGTATAAAAATGAGACTCTAAAAATATGCAACTTTAAATGTTCTCTCTCTCTCTTCATATTAATGTAAATTTATTATTAATGTCATATAAAATTGTTCTCATGCCACATCTCAAGAAGGTTGAAAAACATTTCTATAGGTGGAAATGCGGTTGCTCCAAAGCAGGGCCGACCCAATAGTATTGTCGGCTAAAGTTAGGGCTTTGGGCCTCCCACAACTATAGGGCCTTCATTTTGACCCAAACCTCCAAACCTTTAAGCCTTTTGGCCCAAGTCAGTGATATGTTCCATTGGTAATCAGGTAATCGACGTTTTTCACTTCATACTCATTCCTCAGACCTCAAACGCCCCCAAAATCTGAAATCCCCAATGAGCAATCGATCTTCATGACTTTTCGGTTTCACTCTCTGACTCTCGAGATCATCAAGCGGAACAGGGCTGCGACTTTTAGTTTAGACAGCTTCAAGCCTTCAAGTATGGCTGCGACTGCGACTCTGCGAGTAGTTCGACCCCTTCAATTCGACAGCCTCAATTTGAGATTTCGAGTAATCACGGTCGACCCCTTCTGCGGTTCTGTTCTGCCCGACTGCCCTAGTGCCCTTCAATTCGACAGCCTCTGCAGTGAGTGCAATCGAGTAGTCGACTACTCTCGACCACTGCCCACTGCTCCACTCGAGTGTTTTCTACTTTTTTCACGGTCGACCCCTTTTGATTTGTTTCTGATTTTTTATTTGTTTTTGATTTCAAATTGCTCCCTTCATCAGGTTAGTTTTCTACTTTTTTTGTGTTTCTTATTAATTTGCTCAATTGCTCCCTTTATCAGATTTATGATTTGTTTGAATGTTTCTGATTCAGTGATTTGCTCTTTGTGAAAGGGGAAGTGGTTTGTGATTTATTTCAATTCAAATCACAGGCTGTGTCAACTGTCAAGCTCTTTGAGAAACCTCATGTGAGGGTCTGATTCAGGTTATTTGGTTATGTATTGAAATTAAACTATTGATCTGCTCCCTCAAGTTAGTTTCTACTTTTTTCTTACTCAAGTGATTTATTGATTTGTTTCTGAATTGGTTATTTGGTTAATTGTTTTGCATCTGAAATGATTATTAGTTTTCTCTTTTTAGATTAGTTTATTTCATTATCTCATTGCTTGAATCTGATTACTTTATTAGTAATTAGTTTAGACTACATACTATAACTAGGAATTGTAACTTGGTTCATTGGTTGCTTAGAAGTTAGAATTTAATCAATTTATAACAATGTCTACCGAGTTATTTTAACAATTCCGGTAACTGTTGCTTCTGCGGAACGTAACTTTTCCAAATTAAAACTTATAAAAAATTATTTACGATCTACTATGTCACAACAAAAATTCCACGGTTTAACTCTTGTGAATCCAAGGATCGCAATTCAGGAATTATCAGTATTAAAATAAATCAATTTAATGATCGCGGAATTATCATTAATTGACGTTTAATTGTTTGAATGATTAATTATGAACACAACCACAGAAACACAATAAATGCAAAATCAATAATTATTCAAAAGTATTTCATTAACTATAATGTAATGATTACAAAAGAATAATGAATAACTATGAACAATCGAATACAGTGAATCGAATGATGTTTGATGTTGATGTGACGGCGATTAGGGTTGCACAATGAACTCTTGACAGCCGTATATTGATTGATTGTGTTCACCGAGATGTGAAACCTAGGACTCATATTTATAGATGATTTGAGTCGGCTAAGGAAACACCGGATCTCTCGGGATTTGTTGTTGATCTTGTTGACTTGTTTGACTTCTTGGAATTGATACTCACACAAGTATAATGGTCTTCCGCAGGAGTCTTGCCTTCCGCAGATCTTCTGTTCTTCCGTAGATGATTTGCTTTTCCGTAGGAATGTTGTTCTTCCGTAGATAACCCTCCTTCCGTAGGAGTCTTCACTTCATGGAACTTGATCATCCGTAGGAACTTACACTTGGTCATTTGGTCTTGTATGAAACATATCTACGGATTAACAAAATTGTTCATCCGTAGATGTTTCCTACACTTGGTCAGTTTTATCAAATCCATCCCAAGAATATTGTTTCTCCTGTCAAAGCACAAATCAACACACATACATATATGGGGTTAACCTATAGATTCAAATCACATATATATATATTTTGACTGTTACAAATGTTAATTACAAGACTTGATTTTCAAGTACTAAGCCTATACAAAATTGATCTAGCCCTATACAATCTAGACCTAACAACTCTTTTATCGATTAAAAAAGAATTTTTAAAAGAATTGATTACGAAGAATTTATTAAAGATTTTGCATAAAAAAGCAAGAAAAATAAACTTAATCTAGATATAATTATACAAGCACAATAAATAACTTAAAAAAATTAACTCCGCCAATTGTAAACTTATTAGTTTATTATTGTCGGTCCCAAGCCCGGATAAAGAAGGAGGGTTTATATCAATATTCTATTGAGGCCCTTATATTTTTTGTTCGCTTTGGGCCTCCAAAACGTTAAGCCGACCCTGCTCCAAAGATATTTAGCATTTGAGCACTGATTTTCAACCAAAGCAATGAAACATTCCCTAATGTACTTGGTTCAAATGTGGCCGAGTCTATACGTGACGTATGGCACTATGCACCACGTATAAGTTATTTTGTTTTCCAAAAACAACCAATATTTTGAGTCACCTTGACATCTATGCATAGCGTATGATGCTATACGTCACATATATATTTTCTTAATGACTGATATGACCAACACCAATTTTGTCATTTTCATGGGGCATACGATGCGTATGGTTCACTACACTTCTTATAGGGTTTTTGAAAACGACTGATTTGGCTCGGAAAGTATTAATTATAGGAACCTATACGTCACGTGTATAGCTATACATGTCATATAGGGGGAGTCGATTTAAATGTTGGGTGTGTTAATATTACTACACTATTATTAATTCGAGTTTGGGTTGGTGTCAGGCTTGAGTCGAACACAACTCATGAAAAACCTACATTTAAGAAAGAAGTAGAATAGAAAAGTGTTACGGTGATTTGATGGTTTCTATTAATGATAACACCAACAAATAATCATTCACTTTTGCAATCACTTACAATAAAGATAGTAAGTGATTGCAAAATTGAATGATTATGTGTAAGAGAGTGTATAATCTTAACTAGATATATATGAACCATTTGTATATAATTGAGATAGAACCGTTCGTATATAATTGAAATAAAATCACTTTTATTACCAGCTACTATATAAGAATACAATAAGGCAAGGAAACTAAAATACGGTTACAATTAGAAGACTATAAAGAACAAGGAGATAAAAAATAAGAATAGAACAGGTGGGTGTTTGTGGCTGGGGATTTGTGTTTGAAACAGGCAGCTTAAAACATATTTTGAGTCTTCTAAAATATTTATTTGTTTATCAGGGTACGATAGTCAAAACAATATGTATTATTAGGGAAGACACTAGCACTCGAAATTTTACCTTGAAAATAAAAAGTAAGGAGAAAATAGTTATCGGAAATTGCTTTGTGTGCTTTTGAACTCCTAGTGAATGCAAGTGTGTTTCAATCAAGGCCCCGAAGCCTTATGTTTATACTCAAAACTGAAAACCAACAACACTCAAAAATTCAATGGAACTAGATCAATATTAAGGCGCATTAAAAGTTTTTAATATATATTTGACTTGGTTTAAAACTCACTTAAATCAGATATAAGTGTTCTTCAAACTGTTGAATCAAATTAAAATTGTTGTGAAATAATGCAAAAGTTACTATCCAGCTCTAAACCTTAGTAGAAGCTAGTTTGGTAGATACTAAGACCTAGATAAAACTAAATCTCTCAAGAAAATGTGACTTTGGTAGAAACTAATAACTTTAACAGTTTAAAACACATAATTTTGATCATCAATGTCTTATTTATTTTAACTCTGTTTTGGACTATGATTGGTTCATCGTGAAAATCTTAAATGTTAGAACATAAACCCATAGAGAAATTAGTATACTAAGCTCAATTGCATATGTTTACTTCAAAGTTAAATATATTTTATCTTTAGTGAAAAAACTTATTTTCATCATTTTTTTCAACAATAGATTGTGGTGAACGAAGTGCATGTGAGGGAGGGTCGATACCACCCGCTAACCTAGCGGGAACACTCCCACCCCTACAGGTTTGATGTTGCGGGTTTATTATGCTAATTGAAGAAAAAATATTGAAGGGAAAGATGGTGCTGATTAGAAGCTATGTGTTATCAGTACGAAAACATCATTCCAACTTGTGAGGATGGTGGCGAGAAGGTGCTTCGCGGTGAGTTCATGATCTATTGGGCGTTATAAATGTTGGAGTTTTTGGACTAGAAGCATTTCGTATTTGTCCAATTAAATTGGTGTGGTTCCGTGTCTCATAAATTGGACAATAAGTAGATTTTATTCGTAGATTCTAAGTGGTGCATTTGTCGTTAAGAAAAATCTACTATAGATAACGATTGAATGAGGAAATACACGGCTATGTGCTATGGGGAGTGAGATTTTACTCTCATTCACTTCCATGCAAGCGCCATATTAGCAAGGTGCTCACCAACTGATTGAATAAGGAGAAAATCTCACCAACTGTTTTAATTTCTTTTTTATCGAATTAATAAATTAATATTTTTATTAATAAGCAATATCCAAAAAACTTCAAAACTGTTTAAATATACTAAATTTTTTGTTACTTTGGTTTTAATTATCTATACATATTATTACTTACATAGGTCCGAGTTGATATTGACTCTTTAAATCCAAATTGTGAATAACTCTACAGTCTAAACCGGTGGAGTTTGTATGTGGAGTGGAGAAGTGATGCGGTGGGGTTAGTTTAATTTGTGGTATATTGGATATTTTCTCGTCTTTGAAGACTTTCGAATCAAAATCTGTTGGGATATATGAGGCTGGTGCAACCAAAACCACACTTAGAATAATTTGGTGCAACTATGAAGGACTTCCGAAGACAAAAGTTGCACTTCCGAAGATCAATGATAAAAGAACTTCCGAAGAGGAATCATGTCTTCCGAAGACATAGTCATCTCTCGTCCGAAGACATAGTCATCTCTCTTCCGAAGATATAGTCATCTCTCTTCCGAAGTATCAACACTTAACAAGATTTCAAGACAATGACTTTCAAAACATAAAGTCTTGAAGACCAGCACAAGTCTCGGAAGAAGTAGACATTTCTGAAGTATAAGTGGCTTTGGAAGAACTTGTTCTTCCGAAGCCAGTTAATCTTAGGACGAACCTACTATGAACCAGTGGATATTAGCATGGTCCTTCTGACAAGCCGTTACAACCTCTGATATACTGCATAGCGTTTTCCCACGACCATACAGTTGACCATACTTTAGTCCATTGTTCATTCCTTATCAGTTAGTACAGTTACTAACTTTAGTTGGTAAACAAAAAGGTAAGTCATGGACATGTCATGACTACCTTATCTAGAATAGTATTTTATTCTAGATACCTTACTACTAATAATATAGTATTTGTTTAGTAAGTAAGTTTCCAGTTAGTTATCTTTTGTATAGCCGGCTGTCGATAGTAGTATATATAGTTCTCATTGTAAGCTCATAAGAGTCTTGAAAACTTTGAGTTGAGAATTAATATATACAAGTATCTTGAAAAACCATTTCTTATGTCTTGTTTACTTAATATATTATTATCAACTCTTAGAAGATTATGCTTTATTGTTTGAGAGCAATTTAGTGAGTTTAAAAGAGAACACTTGTGTTGAGTGATTTTTATCGATCCTGCAATTGGTATCAGAGCTTTCAGGCTCTTGATTGTGAGATCTTACCATCTCAAATCATCTTGACTTTTCACTCATACACCCACCTCACTCAAAAGTGTCCATGAACCAGAAATCACCAGAATTTGAAATGGGAACGATGACTAAAGCTCCTATCATCACCCCTGAAAACTTCAGATCCTGGCGTATGCGCATTGAAGGTTTCATTAAGTATCAAGATAGCAAAATGTGGAGATCTATCACTAATGGTCCTTATAAACTAATGGTGGTATCACCAGATGGTAAAGGTGCCATGATAGAAAAAAGCTATCGAAGATTACTCAGATGAAGACTGCAAGAAGATGGACATCGATAGCAAAGCCATGACTGTACTGCTTACAGCCATACCAAACTCCATTATGGTAGGCTTTGAGCATTTCAAGACAACCAAAGAACTCTTTGATTCTTTGACTCAGATGTACTCTGGTTCTAATAACTCAAAAAAAGATTCGATGAAGTAGCAATTTGAAAACTTCATCTATATTACTGGAGAGACTCTTAGCCAGCAATATTTTAGGTACATGGATCTTATCTTATCACTTTAGTCAGTTGGAGTATCTCTTGAGAAAATAGATCTATCAAGGAAGTTCATAAGTGAACTTCCTCAAGAGTGGACTTTCTACTGTATCTCTATTAAGAGAACATAGAATTTGAACACTCGCACAATGATTGAACTATTCAGAATTCTTGATGGATACCATGTAGAGATGGAAACTTAAAAAGGCCATTAAATGAATAGAATCTCAAGTCCTGCCACTAGCAATGCTCTAGTTGTTACTGAAGGATCAAGAAACCTCAGTCCTAACAGTACATGACTTACTCCCAGTAGCAACATGTTCTTCTGGGCTATATATTACTTTTCCTGAGACACCAAGGTCTCAATAGGCTCAATCAAGTCATTTCCCGGACAATTGTGCTTTTGTTTCAGGAAATGAACATTCTAGTGACTTTCAGTTCTGCTTTGACGATCTAGAATGCTTCAGCCCAGATGATGTTGAATACTTGGACATCGTCCAACAAATGGCTCTACTGACTTATAGAGTAAAGAAGTTATTTAACCAACAGCAAATTCGGGTTTGACAAAAGCAAGGCCAAGTGCTACAACTGTAATAAACTTGGTCATTTTGCTAGGGAATGAAAAGCTCCAAAATCCAACCCTGTAGCAACTCAAGCCCAACCAACAGCAAATTCGGGTTTGACAAAAGCAAGGCCAAGTGCTACAACTGTAATAAACTTGGTCATTTTGCCAGGGAATGCAAAGCTCCAAAATCCAACCCAGTAGCAACTCAAGCCTCCACACATCCTGCTACATATAAAGCTGCTTCAACTGAATAACAAACTGCTGCTATCACTCAAGAAGTTGACTAGAGCTTCATGGTGTAAGAAGTGACTCCTGCTCAAGCACTTATGGCTGGAACTAATGACAGCAAGTATATGAACATCTTTGCACTCCAGCTTGTATTGCTAAAGTCAAACTATATCAGGACTATAACATGGAAATCAAATATGACATTGAGTCCTTAAACATCTTGAAATCTGATTTTAAAAGGGCAGAATCTGACTATAAAATAAAATTGAAGAGTTAGAAAGAACCGTGTCCTCTTTAAAGCATGAACAATCCAATTATAGGACTCAAATCAAAGATTTAATTTCTAAGTTAACTGAGACTCAAGCCCAGCTAGTCATAGCTGAGGCTAAAGCAAAGAAGTATGCTATTGAAGAGCATAACTTCCAAACCATTCTTGCATCATCCTCCCATTATAAAATATGTTATCAAAACAAAGGTGGGTTGGGAATCAATGAAATTGCTCCACCATATTCTTATGAGTCTATCAGACAATCAAGATGTAGTACTGAAGAGCAAGAGGTTCTATCTATTGACCCACTATCTTATGAGAAGAAGAATGATGCAAGTATAGAGACAATTACAAGGAAGGATCAGGAAGAGAAATCTATCCTCACATGTAATGTACAACTCCTGACCACCAAATCAGAAGAAATATAGCCAAGGCAGCCAGGAAAACTGCCAAGAAAGTAGCTGAGTCCAAGCTGAAGATAGACCCAAAGCAAAAGGGTGTGTTTATCTCAGCTGGATTCCAGGTGGTTGGAAGATCTGATCCAGGAAAGGAATGTAGTACCGGCACTCTTATCCAGCTGAAGGATCAGAAACTGAAGGTAAAACTGTTGAGAAATACAAGAAACAACAGTCATCACACCCCATGAAGAGTAACACTGAATGCATAATGTGTGGTCTGCATAACCACATGGCTAAAGATTATTACTACAGTCCTGCAAGCACACCTTATGCAAATAATGTTAAGAAGGAAAAAGTCAAGGAAGGTTTCATATTTGTACCTTATCACATGGTTCAAATGTTAAGAAAAGGAAAACTTACTTCCGGAGCCAAATTGCTTTCGGACGAAACTCATTCTTCCGAAAGGAAAATAGCTTCGGGAGACAAGTCAAAGAAAATTCCAAAGAACAAGAGAATTCCTTTGAAATCTTATGAAAAGAAGACTGCTTCAGAAGAAAAGGTTGTGAAAGCTTCTTCCGTGAAGAAAGAAGCATCGGCAGACAACTATGCTGCTCAAGTTTCATTAAGCTCATCTTCACTGGTCAACCAAAGGATGGAATGAAAGATCAGAGAAATATTATAGCCCAAACCTCTTCTTCCCAAACCACAATTGAACCCCCATGGCTACATTTTGGTTCAATCATGTCATCAATATTGGAAAAACCTAAGACCAGCAAGGCTTGGGTTTCCAATAGTAACTAACTTTCTTACCTTATGTGCAGGGACATCCACATGAAAAAATGGAAATGTATGGATTGTGGATGGTGGATGCTCCAGGTACATGACAGGGAACATATCTCTTCTTCAACAATTTCAACACTTTGATGGAGGACCTGTTCAGTTTGGAGGTGAAACCGGAGGATACATTTCTGACAGAGGTAATGTATCCAATGGTAAGTTAAAAATTGACAAAGTAAACTTTATCAAATAGCTTGAACATAATATGTTAAGTGTTTCTCAATTCTGTGATCAAAAGCACCACATGCTTTTCACAGAACATGAGTGTATTATCCTCAAACTCGGGATGATAATTCCTCAGGAATTAGTGCTTCTTAGATCTCTTAGGAAAGGGGATATGTACAAGCTTGATATGAAAAATGCTTCCCCACTGGGTGAAGTATCATGCTTTCTTTCCAAAGCTAATGGTGATGAGTCAACTCTATGGTATAAAAAATATGTCATGTTAATTTTAAAACCATGAATAATTTAGTTAAAAATAACTTGGTAGATGGTGTGCCTAAAAAGGAATTTCTCTGCAAGGACAACATGTTTCATGTTTAAAAGGAAAGCAACACAGGGTTCCTCATAAATCCAAAAAAGTTAACTCTATCACCACTCCATTACACTTATTGCACATGGATCTCTTTGGTCCCACAAGTATAATAAGCATTGGAAGGAAATCATACTGCCTTGTGATTGTTGATGATTTACTAGATATACATGGGTATTCTTTTTAAGAACTAAAGATGAAACTGCTGAAACTTTAACGTCTTTCATTCTTAAAATAAAAAAATCAAATTGATCATAAGGTTAAAATAATTAAAAGTGATCAATGGACTGAGTTTAAGAATGAAGTTCTTGACTCATTCTGTAACTTAAAAGGGATTACCAGACAATACAGTGCCCCCAGAACTCCTTAACAAAACGGTGTTGCTGAGAGGAGAAATAGGACACTTATTGAGGCTGCTAGAACTATATTGGCTGATTCAAAGCTGCCTTTAACATTCTAGGCAGAGGCAATCAGTACTGAATGCTATATGCATAACAGAGTCCTTATAGTTAAGCCATATGGAAAAACCCCTTATGAGCTATAGAACAAGAGACCACCATTCATTGTTTTCTTAGGTCCTTTGGCAGCAGGTGTACCATACTTAACACAAAAGACAATTTAGTGAAATTTTCTAAAAAGTCGGATGATGCTATATTTATTGGATATTCTTCAAGCTCCAAAGCTTATAGAGTGTACAACATTAAGAATCAACAATTTAAGAAATCATCCAATATTGTTGTTAACGAGCACACTCCTTGTGTTAAGGGGAATGGCCCTGATCATATCTTTAATTTAGAATTATTTCCAAACTATTCTAAACATGAGAATGTTTTAGCTAGAACAAGAACTCAAAGTGACTCAGACGATGATCAACTGCTTGAGTTACCCAAACCTCTTCCAAGTTCTCCAAGAATTTCTGAAGCTCAATCTCCCATCAAAATAACAAGTGGAGCTTCAACTAGTTGTCAACAAAGCGAGCCTGAAAACTCATTAAGTGACAACTCAAATACTGCACAATACCAAGCTGATGGAAGTAGCAATCAGGAAGAACAGACAACTGTTACGGCTACTCCAAATCAAACGACTGCAGATACGGTTTCTCCTTTATCCAATCAGTCCTCATTGAATGAATACGAAACCCCAGCTGGTCGAAATGTTCATAATCTTAAGCAAAACTTTTCAAATCTAGATCTCTCAATGCAAATAGATATGATCCCTAGACTCAGAATTCACAACACCCACCCAACTGAAAGCATCATCGGATATGTTTCTAAAGGTGTGAGAACAAGAAGACAAATTCATAATGGAAATGTCTGCTTGTACTCATGCTTCCTCTCATAGATGGAACTAAGAAAGGTAGAAGAAGCTTTGAATGATAGTAGTTGGATTGAATCAATGCAAGAGGAATTACTTGAATTCAAAAGACAAGGTTTGGAACCTATGTCCACTACCACCTGGTCTACCACCTGGTCAAGTACCCATTGGCACAAAGTGGGTATTTTGAAACAAAAAGGATGACAAAGTCTTGATTATCAAGAAAAAGGCAAGACTAGTAGTTCAAGGATACACTCAAGAAGAAGAAATCGATTACACCGATGTCTTTGCACCTGTTGCAAGACTTGAGGTAGTTAGGATCTTTCTTCCTTATGCAGCATCCAAGAACTTTATAGTTTACCAGTTTGATGTCAAGTGTGGCTTTCTTGCTTATGCAGCATCCAAGGCTTGATCTTTCTTGCTTTGCACCTGTGCCTTTCTATGGACGCACACGGTTATGGTAAGTCTTTCTTATGCGCCTCCTTTGTGCATGATCATGCTTATTATAGCCCCTACCATGCGTCTTTTATATATGATGATTCTTTTGAGGCTTCTAATTTTGTTATTTTTAAGGTTGTAGTGCCTTCAATATCAAATGATCAGTTCACCTGTGACATGGTTGGAGCTGGTTGTAACATCTCGTATTTTCACGACGTTTAATCTTTTATAATAATAATAATAATAGTTATATTAATAATAATAATGCTAATGATAATAAAAATAATAATGATAAAAACAATGATAATAACAATAATAAAAATGATAATAATAATAATGATAATAATAATAATAATAATAATATAATAATAATCAGGGGCCAATTTTGTAAATTTTGAAACTTCAAAAAGAAGGTTATAACAGAAAATGTCAAAGATGAAACCGCGGGGACCATTTCTGTAAATATATAAAAATCCAACTGCTCTCTCTCTCCTCTCCCTCGCTTTCCCGGCGATCCCTCCGGCCACCGCCGGCCAAAGCTCCGGCGAACCCCAAACGACCTCAAAACTCAATCATTTAAGCCTAAACCGGTCCCATTGCGATCGTGGGCAAGATTCGAGCTCGTGCCCCACAACAATTTGAAAATTTGAAATCATTCAGTGCGATCTATCCACCAAACCCACTTCGGCCGAAAGTTTCCACAATCGATCGCACTAAACACCTAAAATAATCAAATTAATCAAAGTGGAAGGACCATTTATCTGTTTTTAAGCTGTTAACACTTTCAATTGCATTTGAAACATCTTAAAACACCTCGTTCGACTCCCTCAACAACCGCGACCTGTAACTGGGTCGACCTCTGTTCTCCGAGCTTTCTAACTTGAAAATTTTAGAGGGCTTTTCATCATTGATCCCATTAGAAACTTCCTATGCAATGAATTTGTTTATCACCAACAATTACATCTCGTCTGCACATTATTTGACCGTGAGCTGTTCATCGTGGAGTTCTTCTTCAATTCAAACTCATAATGGTAATTGAATACATGTATCTGCTCAAAAATACATGGGGAATCAAAGCCCCATGATCGTTTCTGTAATCGTTTCGATTGAGGTTCAATTGGATCGATGTGATTTTTAGGGTTCATGTGGGTTTGGGGTTATATTGGTTTTGTGTTTATAACAATTAAAACCCAGTTCCTGGCAGGCTTAGGCGCCCTTGCCTACTGGTTAACGACTTCTGCCCGCATTCATGGGGTCCCGGGTTCGAACCCGGGCATTCCCAATATTTTTTTTAAACGTTTTTTAAGGAATTTTAATTACATAAATTTTTAATTATTATGGAATAACAATTTTGTAAACTTTAACACCTTCTAAGCACACCAAATTATTTCTGTATTTTTTTAGTTTTAATATTAGATATCTTTTTAATAAAACAATATAACAAAAGTTGTTTTTTTTAGTTTATTTCAAATAAGATGAATTTTTTTAAATAATAGTTAAATTAATAAACCATTGTTGGACAGTACGTTGCTTATAATTATTGTTAACCATGCTATTTTAAATAATTATAAAAGTTATTCACACTTTATATTTAATTTTATCCGTCATTATAAATGCTTCAATTTCATTACTAAAATGGTGTAATTCTTTGTATAAGTAAGTCCATTATTTAATTCGTTTGTTTATCAAAAACCCCAAATTCTAATTGAATCCTAGTCATATTGTAAATTAACATCGTTTAATCCTTAAAGGAACTGAGTATTTCTATACCCCTTTTTTATATTTTCACACTTTGGGGTGAAACATGTTAACTTATACCATTGCACTTGTAAACGTTTGATTCTTGTAAACTTATGGCAATTTACTTGTGTGTTGTGATTAGTTGAATCTTGTAGCTACCATGTAATGTCGAATACATGTACAATCATTATCTATTGCTAGCCTGGCGACGTCATAGATCTATGGGCCTGACAAGCCTGCTTGGTTGATCCAAGTACACTTAGCTAATCGTATATACTTATAACTTGGTTGGTCCAAGTACACGTTTGAGACTTGTAAAACTTTGTCAAGGTTTGATTGTGCATTCTGTCTTACATCCCTAGTTACTTTGTTCTCTAATTTACAACATGAATTGCCATCTTTTATATACTTATGTATTCAAAACTATAGAATGCTCACCAACAATATGTTGACCTTTTATTTTTAACATGTTTCAGGCAATAGCGTTATGTGGATGTGAACAATCGTAACTCTCACGCCTCGACGATTCCGCCGTCAAGGTTGGGGTGTGACGTGAAGTGGTCATTAGTAAAGATTACATGGTCAATGTTTTTATTACAACATTCAAAAGAGTGGCGCCTGGGTGGTGGGGGCGGGGGTTAGTGTAGAAAGCGCCAAAGACAAATGTGTTATGGTAGTTCTTTTATCAATCGGTGGTTGTTTTTGAGAAAGGAAAATGGGTCACGAAGGCTGGTGGTGACGGATGACGCGATACATAATAGTAAAAAAATATTTATATAAATTACATATGTCATTTTATATTTATAAGTATCATTATATTAATGAACTATTATATAACTATACATAAAGCTTTGTTTAATCATTTATCTCAAATTGACAATTTTAATTGTGGCGTTTTCTTTATTTTTTTGTTTCTGGTTGTCACGTTTAACTCACACATACATATAACAAACTCATAAATTCATAATTATACACTACAATTAATTTACACTAACCCGCTATAGTCGGGGCTCGAACTTTTGGCCTCAAATGGAGCTTTACTATTCTAACTAAAAAATCATTAGACGAAACCCCAGCAGATGTAATCACTTTTATTGCTATTATAAAAACTTGAATACTTTTCATATATAATGAAAATACATCTAGATCATTTTTTGGCTTGTCTAAATCACTTTTAAATGTCTAGGTAATTGCATTTCCGATCTTTCTTTCTGAAATTTTCAAATATCAGGTCGTGTATGATTGACTCGTATTACAACCAACTAATTCCGAGTTGGTGAAAGTTCAACTCAAACTCGAATGGGCAACTCTAAATAGGATGGTGGAGATGGAGTGGAGTTGTTTCATTGGGTTTAAGCTATGGTTTCCATGGATGTTTCATGATTAGAGAATCATTGCATGTTCGACCATAAAACCAATTCATCATCAAAACTCTGTCGTTATAACATTTTTTTAATATATATTTTTTGTTGTAAATTTGCTTTTACAATTACCTCTCTTGTATAGAAAAACATGTTATATATCAAATTTATTTATCTTGTTATATTTGTCATTACTTAGTTACTTTTCTAGGAACGATTTAGATTGACAAATCGTTATCTTATTTATCTAAATTATACACAAATATTTGGTTATTCATCCGTGTGAAACTCTATATATATTTATTATAATTACAATCTTTATTCTTGTAACTTTAATAACTTTCATTAATAACAATGGAATGTCTAAATTACCATAAAAATGTTGAAATCACTTAAAAAATGTTCAAATAATAATTGAATTTATTTTTCAGGCTAGGTTGGAAATATAAATCGAACTGATTTGACTAATAAAATTTTATTAGTATAGCTCGAGTCCTAGTTGGCCTTGGTTAGATTTGTATTAACATCGTAAATAACCCTACATAAAAGGGTAAAGATGGAGTGGAGAAATGTTATGATGGGTTATTTTGTGGTTTCATGATTGCCTGAAGTCTTTTTATTCATTAAAAAATCACAAGAGTGACAAACACTATATATTTAGAGAGAGAGAGAGAAAGATTAGGGTGGTGGGGGTGCTCATTTCGCACCCACCACATTACACCGCACACCCACCGATCATATAATGGCATATCACACTACATCATACCACACCACACCAAATTGATGGCGGCACTCACACCACATTACATCCTAAATATTTTTTAAAAACAAACCATCACCACCACCTAATATCAACCATCACCACCTAATCATCGTCGGCCACCACCATCAACCACAAACCATCTCTTAAAACCGAAACCACCATCTCACTAAGATACAACTCTAACAACCACCACGGGCGGCGGAGGCAATGGAGACGGAGGAGTTAGGAGAAGGTGGAGGTGGTGCGGCTTGGCAAGTGAGCGTGGCACGAGGGTTATTTAGCGGCCTAGAGGACCAGATGCAGTGTTGTCGCGGACGTGGCCCCCACCGTGTGGCTGCGACGTTTACGCCCCCACCACCCTTATGTGTCGGAAAGAAGCAACAGGCCTAATCATTATGGACGAAGGTCATAGAGGAGAGATATAAGGAGTTCTTCACGCTTCTTCTTCTTGTTGTCGTTGATCAAAGCTCTCTAAACGGTTGACTAGTCCGTCTAACGATTAACGATCCAAAATTTTACATAAATATTTAATTTTGGTTTAATTTAAAATTTTTTTAAGCATTTTATTATTTCCTTATAACAAACTATTTATAAAATTATTCATCTTTTTTATTTATATTTACTTTGGATTACGAACCAACACGTAATCTAGTCTTAAATCTATACTATTTTGCTCATAATAAGGTTACTTTGAATCCTCGCCACTTTGGATAAGGATACCACCATTTGGTTTCCTACATGAACTTTGGTTTTCTTTAAAGGATAGAATTATAGTAAAAAAAATATTTAAACGATGACGATGGTGACAGGTGAAGACGATGGTAAGAGATGAAGAGGTGACATGCCGTGGCACTAGTGGTGGAACTTCGGTGGTGTAGGCGTGTGGGGTTGGGTGAATAGAGGGACTAAGGAGGTGAGGTTTGGGTTTTAAGGTAAGTGATAGGAAAGGGGTTGGACGATGGTGGTGTGGGGCGGTTATAATATTGCTGTTGGAGATGGGAGATGAAGGTGATGGTGGTGGATGGTGGAGGTGGGTGGTTGTGGCAGGAGGGGGGATGGAGAATTGGAGATGGATAAATTATGTGAATTTAACTAAATTACACATTATTACTTTAAGCATATTACATAACTAGTCCTTATGTACAAAAATTCTAAAATACCCTTCTATATAACAAAAAAAAAACTAATGGTGTTAGTGGGTTGGAGTTAATTGTTAAGGATTACGAACCACAGGGAGTAAAATCGCAATTTTGAAATGTTTGGATAAAAAGTGTTATTTGGGCCAGACAAAGTGAGCAAAGTGAAGTTTACTCTTCTTTTTATATTCGTAGTATTTGAATTAGGGTTTCTTTATGAGGGTTTGTGGGTCTTACGTGGGGACAAATCACGTGGGTTGTATTTGATTGATCATGAGGGAATATCCTACATTATGCGTTTCCCTCTTCCTTGCATCTGCTAGGTAGGCTTAAAGTTGTACTGGAGCTAGCATTATGATTGGTGAGGAATTTGTCATTTTTTCTTATGATGCCAAGTGACCTGATAAGGGAGCAAGTCTTTTTGGATAGATGATCCCTGGACGGGCGGGTATCTTGTGTATTGGGCAACTATACTTGATACTCTTCAAGCCACCTAGTCCGGTGCTTGTTTTCAGCAATACTTGTTTTTAAGGAATGTTAAACTAAATGGAGTTTGTTGTGATGTTTTTTTTTTGTCTTCTGGTTTCTGGTTGTCACGTTTAACTCATACATCCTCTAACATACATATTATTATACTCTCACAATTAATTCACCCTAAGGCTCGAACCTTGGACTTCAAATGAAGCTTCATCACTCTAACTATAGATATCTTTGTCATTAATAGACCCAACTTTACCATATGTAATTGTTTTTATTCTTATTATAATTACTTGAATACTTTCCATATGTAATGATGATATGTCTACATCTTTTTTTGAAATGTCTATATCAATTAAAATATCTAAATAATCAAATTTCTTATCTTTTTCTCAATTTGAAAATACTAGTTTGTTTTGTTTTCAAGATCTGGATGGAGTCTAGATCCCCGTGTCGCATGGACGCGCACGGTTATGGTAAGTCTTTCTTATGTGCCTCATTTGTGCATGATCATGCTTATTTTATCCCCTACCATTCTTTTATATATGATGATTCTTTTGAGGCTTCTAATTTTGTTATTTTTTAAGTTGTAGTGTCTTTGATATAAGATGATCATTTCACCTGTGATATGGCTGGAGCTGGTGAAATGGTCATTAGTAATGATTACATGGACAATATTGTTATTACAACATTCAAAAGAGTGGCGCCTGGGTGGTGGGGGACGGGGGTTAGTGTAGAAAGCGCCAAAGACAAATGTGTTATGGTTGTTCTTTTATTAATAGGTGGTTGTTTTTGAGAAAGAAAAAGGGGTTACGAAGGGTGGTGGTGATGGATGACCCGATACACAATAGTAAAAAATATTTATATAAATTACATATGTCATTTTATATTTATAAGTATCATTATATTAATGAACTATTATATAACTATACATAAAGCTTTGTTTAATCATATATCTCAAATTGACATTTTTAATTGTGGTGTTTTCTTTATTTTTTTGTTTTGGTTGTCGCGTTTAACTCACACATACATTTAACATACTCATAAATTCATAATTATACACCACAATTAATTTACACTAACCCGTTATAGTCGGGGCTCGAACTTTTGACCTCAAACGGAGCTTTACTATTCTAACTAAAAAATCATTGGACCAAACCCCAGCCGATGTAATCACTTTTATTGCTATTATAAAAACTTGAATACTTTTCATATATAATGACAATACATCTAGATCATTTTTTGGAATGTCTAAATCACTTTTAAAAGTCTAGGTAATCACATTTCTGATCTTTTTTTTCTGAATTTTAAAATATCAGGTCGTGTATGATTGACTCGTATTACAACCAACTAATTCCGAGTTGGTGCAAGTTCAACTCAAACTCGGAAGGGCAATCCTAAATAGGTTGGTGGAGATGGAGAGGAGTTGTTGCATTGGGTTTAAGCTATGGTTTCCATGGATGTTTCTTGATTAGAGAATCATTGTATGTTCGACCAGAAAACCATTTCATCATCAAAACTCTGTCCTTATAAAATTTTGTTAATATATATATATTTTTTGTTGTAAATTTTCTTTTACAATTATCTTTCTTGTATAGAAAAACATGTTATATATCAAATTTATTTATCTTGTTATATTTGTCATTACTTAATTACTTTTCTAGGAGCGTTTTAGATTGACAAATCGTTATCTTATTTATCTAAATTATACACAAATATTTGGTTATTCATCCGTGTCAAACTCTATATATTTTTATTATAATTACAATCTTTATTCTTGTAACTTTAATAACTTTCATTAATAACAATGGAATGTCTAATTTACCATAAAAATGTTGAAATCACTTAATATGTTCAAATAATAATTGAATTTATTTTCCAGGCTATGTTGGAAATATAAATCGAACCGATTTGACTAATAAAATATTATTAGTATAGCTCGAGTCCTAGTTGGTCTTGGTTAGATTTGTATTCACATCGTAAATAACCCTACATAAAAGGGTGAAGATGGAGTGGAGAAATGTTATGATGGGTTAGTTTGTGGTTTCATGGTTGCCTGAAGTCTTTTTAATCGTTAAAAAATCAAAAGAGTGACAAACACTATATATTGAGAGAGAGAGAGAGAGAATGATTAGGGTGGTGGGGGTGCTCATTTCACACCCATCACATTACACCGCACACCCACCGATCATATAATGGCACGTCACACTACATCATACCACACCACACCAAATTGACGGGGGCACTCACACCACATTACATCCTAAATATTTTTTAAAAACAAACCATCACCACCACCTATTATCAACCATCACCACCTAATCATCGTCGGCCACCACCATCAACCATAAACCATCGCTTAAAACCGAAACCACCATCTCCCTTAGATACAACTCTAACAACCACCACGGGCGGCGGAGGCAATGGCGACGGAGGAGGTAGGAGAAGGTGGAGGTGGTGCGGCTTGACAAGTGAGCGTGGCACGAGGGTTATTTAGCGGCCTAGAGGACCAGATGCAGTGTTGTCGCGGACGTCGGCCCCCACCGTGTGGCTGCGACGTTTACGCCCCCACCACCCTTATGTGTCGGAAAGAAGCAACAAGCCCAATCATTATGGACGAAGGTCATAGAGGAGAGATATAAGGAGTTCTTCACGCTTCTTCTTCTTGTTGTCGTTGATCAAAGCTCTCTAAACGGTTGACTAGTCCGTCTAACGATTAACGATCCAAAATTTTACATAAATTTTAATTTTGGTTTAATTTAAAATTTTTTAAGCATTTTTTATTTCCTTATAACTAACTATTTATAAAATTATTCATCTTTTTTATTTATATTTACTTTGGATTACGAACCAACACGTAATCTAGTCTTAAATCTATACTATTTTGCTCATAATAAGGTTACTTTGAATCCTCGCCACTTTGGATAAGGATACCACCATTTGGTTTCCTACATGAACTTTGGTTTTCTTTAAAAGATAGAATTATAGTAAAAAAATATTTAAACGATGACGATGGTGACAGATGAAGACGATGGTAAAAGATGAAGAGGTGACATGCCGTGGCACTAGTGGTGGAACTGCAGTGGTGTAGGGGTGTGGGGTTGGGTGAATAGAGGGACTAAGGAGGTGAGGTTTGGGTTTTAAGGTAAGTGATAGGAAAGGGGTTGGACGATGGTGGTGTGGGGCGGTTATAATATTGCTGTTGGTGATGGGAGATGAAGGTGATGGTGGTGGATGGTGGAGGTGGGTGGTGGTGGCAGGAGGGGGGATGGAGAATTGGAGATGGATAAATTATGTGAATTTAACTAAATTACATATTATTACTTTAAGCATATTACATAACTAGTCCTTATGTACAAAAATTCTAAAATACCCTTCTATATAACAAAAAAAAAACTAATGGTGTTAGTGGGTTGGAGTTAATTGTTAAGGATTACGAACCACAGGGAGTAAAATCGCAATTTTGAAATGTTTGGATAAAAAGTGTTATTTGGGCCAGACCAAAGTGAGCAAAGTGAAGTTTACTCTTCTTTTTATATTCGTAGTATTTGAGTTAGGGTTTCTTTATGAGGGTTTGTGGGTCTTACGTGGGGACAAGTCACGTGGGTTGTATTTGATTGATCATGAGGGAATATCCTACATTATGCGTTTCCCTCTTCCTTGCATCTGCTAGGTAGGCTTAAAGTTGTACTGGAGCTAGCATTATGATTGGTGAGGAATTTGTCATTTTTTCTTATGATGCCAAGTGACCTGATAAGGGAGCAAGTCTTTTTGGATAGATGATCCCTGGACGGGCGGGTATCTTGTGTATTGGGCAACTATACTTGATACTCTTCAAGCCACCTAGTCCGGTGCTTGTTTTCAGCAATACTTGTTTTTAAGGAATGTTAAACTAAATGGAGTTTGTTGTGATGTTTTTTTTGTTTTCTGGTTTCTGGTTGTCACGTTTAACTCATACATCCTCTAACATACATATTATTATACTCTCACAATTAATTCACCCTAAGGCTCGAACCTTGGACCTCAAATGAAGCTTCATCACTCTAACTATAGATATCTTTGTCATTAATAGACCCAACTTTACCATATGTAATTGTTTTTATTCTTATTATAATTACTTGAATACTTTCCATATGTAATGATGATATGTCTACATCTTTTTTTGAAATGTCTATATCAATTAAAATATCTAAATAATCAAATTTCTTATCTTTTTCTCAATTTGAAGATACTAGTTTGTTTTGTCTAACAAGATCTGGATGGAGTCTAGATCCCCGTGTCGCATGGACGCGCACGGTTATGGTAAGTCTTTCTTATGTGCCTCATTTGTGCATGATCATGCTTATTTTATCCCCTACCATTCTTTTATATATGATGATTCTTTTGAGGCTTCTAATTTTGTTATTTTTTAAGTTGTAGTGTCTTTGATATAAGATGATCATTTCACCTGTGATATGGCTGGAGCTGGTGAAATGGTCATTAGTAATGATTACATGGACAATATTGTTATTACAACATTCAAAAGAGTGGCGCCTGGGTGGTGGGGGGCGGGGGTTAGTGAAGAAAGCGCCAAAGACAAATGTGTTATGGTTGTTCTTTTATCAATAGGTGGTTGTTTTTGAGAAAGAAAAAGGGGTCACGAAGGGTGGTGGTGATGGATGACCCGATACACTATAGTAAAAAAATATTTATATAAATTACATATGTCATTTTATATTTATAAGTATCATTATATTAATGAACTATTATATAACTATACATAAAGCTTTGTTTAATCATATATCTCAAATTCACATTTTTAATTGTGGTGTTTTCTTTATTTTTTTGTTTTGGTTGTCGCAATTAACTCACACATACATTTAACATACTCATAAATTCATAATTATACACCACAATTAATTTACACTAACACGTTATAGTCGGGGCTCGAACTTTTGACCTCAAATGTAGCTTTACTATTCTAACTAAAAAATCATTGGACCAAACCCCAGCCGATGTAATCACTTTTATTGCTATTATAAAAACTTGAATACTTTTCATATATAATGACAATACATCTAGATCATTTTTTGGAATGTCTAAATCACTTTTAAAAGTCTAGGTAATCACATTTCCGATCTTTTTTTTCTAAATTTTAAAATATCAGGTCGTGTATGATTGACTCGTATTACAACCAACTAATTCCGAGTTGGTGCAAGTTCAACTCAAACTCGGATGGGCAATCCTAAATAGGTTGGTGGAGATGGAGTGGAGTTGTTACATTGGGTTTAAGCTATGGTTTCCATGGATGTTTCTTGATTAGAGAATCATTATATGTTCGACCAGAAAACCATTTCATCATCAAAACTCTGTCCTTATAAAATTTTGTTAATATATATATTTTTTGTTGTAAATTTGCTTTTACAATTATCTTTCTTGTATAGAAAAACATGTTATTTATCAAATTTATTTATTTTATTATATTTGTCATTACTTAATTACTTTTCTAGGAGCGTTTTAGATTGACAAATCGTTATCTTATTTATCTAAATTATACGCAAATATTTTGTTATTCATCTGTGTCAAACTATATATTTTTATTACAATTACAATTCTTATTCTAGTAACTTTAATAACTTTCATTAATAACAATGAAATGTCTAAATTACCTTAAAAATATCAAAATCACTTAAAAAATGTTCAAATAATAATTGAATTTATTTTCCAGGCTAGGTTGGAAATAAAAATAAGAACCGATTAGACTAATAAAATATTATTCGTATAGCTCGAGTCCTAGTTGGCCTTGGTTAGGTTTGTATTTACATCGTAAATAACCCTACATAAAAGGGTGAAGGTGGAGTGGAGAAATGTTACTATGGGTTAGTTTGTGGTTTCATGGATGTTTCATGGTTGCCTGAAGTCTTTTTAATCGTTGAAAAATCAGAAGAGTGACAAACACTATATATTGCGAGAAAGAGAGAGAGAGAATTATTAGGGTGGTGGGGGTGCTCATTTCACACCCATCACATTACACCACACACGCACCGATCATATAATGGCACGTCACACTACATCATACCACACCATACCAAATTGATGGGGGCACTCAAACCACATTACATCCTAAATATTTTTTAAAAACAAACCATCACCAGCACCTATTATCAACCATCACCACCTAATCATCGTCATCCACCACCATCAAGCACAAACCATCTCTTAAAACCGAAACCACCATCTCACTTAGATACAACTCTAACAACCACCACGGGCGGCGGAGGCAATGGCGACGGAGGAGGTAGGAGAAGGTGGAGGTGGTGCGGCTTGACAAGTGAGCGTGGCACGAGGGTCATTTAGCGGCCTAGAGGACCAGATGCAGTGTTTTCGCGGACGTCGGCCCCCATCGTGTGGCTGCGACGTTTACGCCCCCACCACCCTTATGTGTCGGAAAGAAGCAACAAGCCCAATCATTATAGACGAAGGTCATATAGGAGAGATATAAGGAGTTCTTCACGCTTCTTCTTCTTGTTGTCGTTGATCAAAGCTCTCTAAACGGTTGAGTAGTCCGTCTAACGATTAACGATCCAAAATTTACATAAATATTTAATTTTGGTTTAATTTAAAATTTTTTAAGCATTTTATTATTTCGTATAACAAACTATTTATAAATTATTCATCTTTTTTTTTATTTACTTTGGATTACGAACCAACACGTAATCTAGTCATAAATCTATACTATTTTGCTTATAATAAGGTTACTTTGAATCCTCGCCACTTTGGATAAGGATACCACCATTTGGTTTCCTACATGAACTTTGGTTTTCTTTAAAGGATAGAATTATAGTTAAAAAATATTTAAACGATGACGATGGTGACAGATGAAGACGATGGTAAGAGATGAAGAGGTGACATGTCGTGGCACTAGTGGTGGAACTGCGGTGGTGTAGGGGTGTGGGGTTGGGTGAATAGAGGGACTAAGGAGGTGAGGTTTGGGTTTTAAGGTAAGTGATAGGAAAGGGGTTGGACGATGGTGGTGTGGGGAGGTTATAATATTGCTGTTGGTGATGGGAGATGAAGGTGATGGTGGTGGATGGTGGAGGTGGGTGGTTGTGGCAGGAGGGGGGATGGAGAATTGGAGATGGATAAATTATGTGAATTTAACTAAATTACACATTATTACTTTAAGCATATTACATAACTAGTCCTTATGTACAAAAATTCTAAAATACCCTTCTATATAACAAAAAAAAAACTAATGGTGTTAGTGGGTTGGAGTTAATTGTTAAGGATTACGAACCACAGGGAGTAAAATCGTAATTTTGAAATGTTTGGATAAAAAGTGTTATTTTGGTCAGACCAAAGTGAGCGAAGTGAAGTTTACTCTTCTTTTTATATTCGTAGTATTTGAATTAGGGTTTCTTTATAAGGGATTGTGGGTCTTACGTGGGGACAAGTCACGTGGGTTGTATTTGATTGATCATGAGGGAATATCCTACATTGTGCGTTTCCCTCTTCCTTGCATCTGCTAGGTAGGCTCAAAGTTGTACGGGAGCTAGCACTATGATTGGTGAGGAATTTGTCATTTTTTCTTATGATGCCAACTGACCTGATAAGGGAGCAAGTCTTTTTGGATAGATGATCCCTGGACAGGCGGGTATCTTGTGTATTGGGCAACTATACTTGATACTCTTCAAGCCACCTAGTCCGGTGCTTGTTTTCAGCAATACTTGTTTTTAAGGAATGTTAAACTAAATGGAGTTTGTTGTGATGTTTTTTTTTGTTTTCTGGTTTCTGGTTGTCACGTTTAACTCATACATCCTCTAACATACATATTATTATACTCTCACAATTAATTCACCCTAAGGCTCAAACCTTGGACCTCAAATGAAGCTTCATCACTCTAACTATAGATATCTTTGTCATTAATAGACCCAATTTTACCATATGTAATTGTTTTTATTCTTATTATAATTACTTGAATACTTTCCATATGTAATGATGATATGTCTACATCTTTTTTTGAAATGTCTATATCAATTAAAATATCTAAATAATCAAATTTCTTATCTTTTTCTCAATTTGAAAATACTAGTTTGTTTTGTCTAACAAGATCAGGATGGGGGTCTAGATCCCCATGTCGTATGGACGCGCACGGTTGTGGTAAGTCTTTCTTATGTGCCTCCTTTGTGCTTGATCATGCTTATTATATCCCCTACCATGTGTCTTTTATATATGATGATTCTTTTGAGGCTTCTAATTTTGTTATTTTCTAGGTTGTAGTGCCTTTGATATCAGATGATCATTTCACCTGTGACATGCTGGAGCTGGTGAAGTGGTCATTAGTAATGATTACATGGACAATATTGTTATTACAACATTCAAAAGAGTGGCGCCTGGGTGGTGGGGGGCGGGGGGTTAGTGTAGAAAGCGCCAAAGACAAATGTGTTATGGTAGTTCTTTTATCAATAGGTGGTTGTTTTTGAGAAAGAAAAAAGGGTCACGAAGGGTGGTGGTGACGGATGACCCGATACACAATAGTAAAAAATATTTATATAAATTACATATGTCATTTTATATGTATAAGTATCATTATATTAATGAACTATTATATAACTATACATAAAGCTTTGTTTAATCATATATCGCAAATTGACATTTTTACTTGTGGTGTTTTCTTTATTTTTTTGTTTCTGATTGTCGCGTTTAACTCACACATACATATAACATACTCATAAATTCATAATTATACACCACAGTTAATTTACACTAACCCGCTATAGTCGGGGCTCGAACTTTTGACCTCAAATGGAGCTTTACTATTCTAACTAAAAAATATTTAGACCAAACCCCAGCCAATGTAATCACTTTTATTGCTATTATAAAAACTTGAATACTTTTCATATGTAATGACAATACATCTAGATCATTATTTGGAATGTCTAAATCACTTTTAAATGTCTAGGTAATCACATTTCCGATCTTTTTTTCTGAATTTTACAATATCAGGTCGTGTATGATTGACTCGTATTACAACCAACTAATTCCGAGTTGGTGCAAGTTCAACTCAAACTCGGATGGGCAATCCTAAATAGGAGGGTGGAGATGGAGTGGAGTTGTTGCATTGGGTTAAGCCATGGTTTCCATGGATGTTTCTTGATTAGAGAATCATTGTATGTTCGACCAGAAAACCATTTCATCATCAAAACTTTGTCCTTATAAAATTTTGTTAATATATATATTTTTATTGTAAATTTGCTTTTACAATTACAGCGGTGAGGGTGTTCATGTCACACCCACCACATTACACCACACACCCACCAATCATATAATATCACGTCATATTATACCATACCACATCACACCAAATTGACGGGGGAACTCACACAACATTACATCATAATTTGCACTAACCCGTTATAGTCAGGGCTCGAACTTTTGACCTCAAATAGAGATTTGATCTCAAATAGAGATTTACCATTCTAACTACAAGTTACTAGACCAAACCCAACCGGTGTAATCACTTTTATTGTTTTTTATAAAACCTTGAATACTTTTCATATATAATGACAATGCATCTAGATCACTTTTTGGAATGTCTAAATCACTTTTAAATGTCTAGGTAATCGCATTTTCGATCTTTTTTTTTTGAATTGGAAAATATCAGGTTGTGTATGATTGATTCGTATTACAACCAACTAATTCCGAATTAGTGCAAGTTCAACTCAAACTCTGATGAGCAACTCTAAATAGGAGGGTGGAGATGGAATGGAGTTGTTAAACTAGGTTTAAGCTATGGTTACCATGGATGTTTCTTGATTAGAGAATCATTGCATGTTTGACCAAAAAACCATTTTATTATCAAAACTCTGTCCTTATAACATTTTGTTAATATATACATTTTTTTGTTGTAAATTTGCTTTTACAATTCTCTGCCTTTTATAGAAAAAAATGTTATACATAAAATTTATTTATCTTGTTATATTAGTTATTACTTAATACTTAATTACTTTTGTGAGAGCGTTTGAGATTGACAAGCCGTTGTCTTATTTATCTAAATTATACGAATATTTGGTTATTTATATGTGTCAAACTATATACTTTTTATTATAATTACAATCTTTACTCCTAGTAACTTTAATAACTTTCATTAATAACAATGAAATGTCTAAATTACCTTAAAAATGTTGAAATCACTTAAAAATTGTTCAAATAATAATTGAATTTATTTTCTAGGCTAGGTTGGAAATATAAATCGAGCCGATTTGACTCATATTATAGCTCGAGTCCTAGTTGGACTTGGTTAGGTTTCTATTCACATCGTAAATAACCCTACATAAAAGGGAGAAGGTGGAGTGAAGAAATGTTACGTTGGGTTAGTTTGTGGTTTCATGGATGTTTCATGGTTGCCTGAAGTCTTTTTAATCGTCAAAAATCACAAAAGTGACAAACACTATATATTGTGGAAGAGAGAGAATGATTAGAGTGGTGAGGGTGCTCATGTCACACCCACCACATTACACCACACACCCACCAATCATATAATGTCACGTCATATTATACCATACCACATCACACCAAATTGATGGGGGAACTCACACAACATTACATCATAATTTGCACTAACCCGTTATAGTCAGGGCTCGAACTTTTGACCTCAAATAGAGATTTACCATTCTAACTACAAGTTACTAGACCAAACCCAACCGGTGTAATCACTTTTATTGTTTTTTATAAAACCTTGAATACTTTTCATATATAATGACAATATGTCTAGATCACTTTTTGGAATGTCTAAATCACTTTTAAATGTCTAGGTAATCGCATTTCCGATCTTTTTTTTTGAATTGGAAAATATCAGGTTGTGTATGATTGATTCGTATTACAACCAACTAATTCGAATTGGTGCAAGTTCAACTCAAACTCTGATGAGCAACTCTAAATAGGAGGGTGGAGATGGAATGGAGTTGTTGCACTAGGTTTAAGCTATGGTTACCATGGATGTTTCTTGATTAGAGAATCATTGGATGTTTGACCAAAAAACCATTTTATTATCAAAACTCTGTCCTTATAACATTTTGTTAATATATACATTTTTTGTTGTAAATTTGCTTTTACAATTCTCTGCCTTTCATAGAAAAAATGTTATACATAAAATTTATTTATCTTGTTATATTAGTTATTACTTAATGTAACAACTCGTATTTTCGTTAACTTAAAAGTTAACTTTGTTAAATCTTAAAAGGACATTTTATGTCAATTTTGAAACTTTGAGGTTTGTTATACTTAATAATTAATTTGGTTGTTAACAAATTAATTTAATAAATAATAATAACAATTTTAGTGTTTATAACGTTTGCTTAATATTATAAACTTAACATAAGTGCTAATAATTTTAAAAATAGTTATTATTATTATAATAATAATAATAACAATAATAATATTAATAATAATAATAATAATAATAATAATAATAATAATAATAATAATAATAATAATAATAATAATAATAATAATAATAATAATAAATGTAATAATGACTTATTAAAAATTAATTAAAATAGTTAGAACTTAAAGTAAATAAAGTTCAGGGGTTATTTATGTAATTTATGAAACTTAAAAATTAAAGTTACTAGCATAAAATAACAAACCCTAAACTACAGGGGCTATTTGTGTAATTTATTAAACAAAACCCAAACCACCCTCCCCTTCCCGTTTTTCCGGCCAGGAGTCCGGCCAAACTCCGGCGCGGCTCCGGCCACCATCGAAAGCTTGTTTCCAGACCATTTTTCAATCCAAAACCGGTTGCAAACCCTTCTAGACTACGTTTCAAACCTTAATCACACTTAAATTCGCAGTTAAAGTCGGTAATGAGTGTTGATTGAGCTCGGTAACCGTCAACCGCAAGCCTTCTAACCGTTCACTAGTTAATACTCAATAATAACCCAATTAATCGAACATAAACAAACTTCTAACTATCTCTAATCAATCATCACTTCCAACTTCGTCTGAAAAACACACAAACACCACATTCGATCATCGTCTTCATCGCAAACCTGCAACCTAATCAACACCTACCTTAGAAGCATTTTAAACAACAATTGACAGAGGGTTTTCATCCACCAAATCCTTATGAAGCTTTCTGTACAATGAATTTGGGTTTCATCAACGTTTGCCACCTGAACCGATTCTTGCATAGCCGCGATATGTTCTTCGTGTGTTCTTACTATCATTTCAAAGCAAACCAGGTAATTAAATCCTCATACACACTCGTTTTTACATAATAAATCAAAGCCCCAAGTTTGATTTCATAAACAACATCAATTTGATGTTCAATTTGGGTTAAAATCAATCTAGGGTTCTTGGGGAAATTAAGGACTTGTCTGTGGTTGGTTTATAAGAATTAAAAGCCGAAGTAAAGCGCGGCCTCAGCCTCTGGTTCACTGGTTAAGACATTGTGCATTGAGCATGAGGTCCCGGGTTCAAACCCGGGCATCCTCATGCATTTTTTTTAAAAGCCTTCTTAGCTTAAATTTAATTTTAGAAAAAAATTTAATAAACATAAAAATAATTTTACAAACTTTTAATATTTTTAAAATCACCTAAATATTTTCTGTAAATTTATTTTTGTAAAATCTTTTATCATTTTATTATAAAATTTATTTACAAATGTTATAACTAAATATATTTATTTATAAAAAAAAATGAATTATAAACTTATTAGATTTTTAAGACATCATATTATTTTCTATAATTTATTTAAATAAAATATGTTAATATTTTTATTAAACGGTTTAGATAAATAATATATTTAGTTTATTTTCTTATAAAATGGATTTTTGATAGTGGTTTAAATCACTAAATTATTTGTTCAACAATATCTATATACATATATAAATGATGATTATTATTCCAACTTATAACTAAATTTTAATACAAATATTATTTCTTTTGTATTTCTATATACAAAAAAATGTACACTTAGCATATTTTAGTTAATTTCTATTAAAACACATAAATGATAAATTTTGGTCTTAAAATATTTAATGTACTTATAAAAATCCCCAAATTCCACCTATAACCCTAATTCTTGTTAAATTGTTAAACTTATTATTAAACGTTAACCTTGTGATTATATATACATATATAGGTGCCTTGTGACTATTCACGTTGGAACGACACCTATTATTATTCTTATTAGTCGTCCTACTTATACTTATTTGCCAAGTGAGTTTCCTTGCCCCTTTTTATGCTATTTCACACCGTTTTGGGGTGAAACATGTTACATTATTCAACATACACTTATAAACATTTAGATCTTATAAAAACACATGCAATTCATACTTTTATTTTTGTCATGGTTATTTGTGTTATTGTAAGTCTTATAAGAGTTACATATATTGTTTACAATCATTAACTATTGCTAGCCTGGCGACGTCTTAGATCTTTGGGCCTGACAAGCCTATTTGGTGCTAAAGTCGATGTATTGCCGACTCCTAGGAGCCGTATGCTTGTGCACTAGGGAACCAAGTACACTTAGCCACTCATATAAACATATAATCTAGTCGAGGTTTGATTGTACTATATGTGCTATATAAACTTGCTAACTCATAACCTATGACATGAATTGCTACTTGAAAACCCATGGGATATTATGTATATTAAACCCTTGGAAACTCACCAACTTTATAGTTGACCCGTTATTTTTAACATGTTTCAGGAAATGCCAAGTTTGAAGTCATCATTTGAAGTTTGCATAAATCTAGGATTTGGACCTAGATTAAAGAATGAAAAGCTTTGGATTACTTTTGTTTTATGTTTTGACTTATTTCATGTTGAAACTTATGATTGTAATTGCATTTGCAACTTATAATAATAATATTTACATTTAGGGCTAGCGTTATGTGGCTGTGAACGATCTTAACTCTCACACCTCGACGTTTCCGCCGTCAAGGTTGGGGTGTGACAGATTGGTATCAGAGCCCATAACTATAGGGATTTAGGTTATTAGAAATGGTGACCTAGACTATAGCTTATGCATGAACCTCATAGAAAGATCATTATACTTTTGTGCTTACTTATTGTTTGCGTACTACATAATGCTATGCCTTTTGTGCAACTTGATGCCTTAGCATAGGATTGCCTTATGTATGCTTAAAACTTAGTTACTTGTCTCCCTAAACTTAACTTTGACTCTTTGACTCTCCCCGACAAATGATCTTCCTAAACCTATTCTCAACGACATGTGGAATCTACACTTATAATCGTGGGATTAATTCCTTAGACTCTATGTCTAATCTATGAAAATCTCATCAAGGTTTTGATTTCATTAACCAAAGAAATTTGTGTGACACATAGACACCTGTATTCTGGATTTCCTGGCAAAAGACCTTCGGGCTAAGGCAAGCATATCGTATAAATCTCATTGCGAGACCAGTTATGCTTACCTGGGGATTTCTGGGATGAGTGATAAACTATGGTCAACATACACAATTTTCTAAGGCAAGTGGGTCGATTTACCTTGACGTGTCAACGATTTCAAATGGTAATGCGTTACTAAATGGAACCATCCTCTTTGTATCTTAAAAATCTTTGATTCCTTGAACTGGTTTCTTTTCATTCTTATCATACATAATGTTCCTGTGATATTGAACTCGTCTTACCTTTTAACTCCTACGTTTAAACATCGTTACACGTTAGGCGTTTCATGTAGCTATTTCTATACCTTGATCAACGTGTACATGACTTTTGTTATACCCAAAGATATGATCTTTAAAACTTTAAATCGTTACTTATGGTTTTCAAAACTTCCTAAGGGTGTATCTCATAACTAAAGACATTCAATGTTGTAGGTGGAATTCCTACATCTCGGGATACTTTGCTAATTGAATGTTAATTTTGTTAACTCAAATATTATAAGTGGTCACTCACCTCAATGATCGAATAAACTAATTATAACTTTGTTACCACTTATAAGTACGTGTGTCTTCAATAAGGTTATGGTTGACCTTATATCCTGAGAAGTCCATGTATTTCCTTTCGATTATGAATCGAATGTTCACATCTCATTGTGGTGTTGAATAATTCCCTGTCCTTGATTTCGCCCCCGACTTAAACCATCCAAGATTTAAACATCATCATAACAAATTCTGTTACCTCGAACTTTGACCTTAAATTTTGCAAATATGATTTTTTTTCTTTTGTTACATTGATGTAACTTGAAATTTCCTGAATTTCTAATTGATATTATTTTCCTTTCCGCTGTTATGTCAAACTTCATACCGTTTGCACCGTGAGAGATGCAAGAGTTGCAAGTCAACCTATGACTAAGAACACTCGTATCTCCTAAATGATTCTAACCTATCAAAACAGGGGTGATTCCCTTACTTTGGTGATGATTCTCTATTCGTTTCGATAAATGGTCTCCAATCGTGTGTTTTACAAAATTTCATCCTCTGGATTGGGGTGATTACCTTATCTTGAGGATTGACTTCAATTATTTTCCTTGGAATGGCATTTCACAAATGACATGATCTCACCAAAATAGGATTGAAACCCGTACCTTGGTGACAAATGTCAATCTTCGATTGTTTTCTTGTTATTATGAAATTCAATCATCAAGATATGCGTGAATTCCATACCTTGATGATAACATCATTTTTGTGAATTGTATTTGTTCAAATAAGACGACCTCGTCAAAGTAGGTGTGAATTCTGGATTTTGATGAAGAAGTTCGTCTTGTTATATTTTGTTTTTGTAAAACTTCACCGTTAAGATAGGAGTGATTTCCCTTACCTTAATGGTGAGTTACCTCGTCTTATTTCTGTGGATCCTTAACAATGAGTTGGGGATCGAACTTTTTGATTGGTAAGTTAGTGGTCATACCTTGGGAGTACACCATCAAGTTAGGAGTGAAAACCACACCTTGATGACTATTCACATTTCTTGATCATCAACTTATCAAGGTTGTAATCAAGTGACGAGAAACATGTAGTAACTTGAAGGGTGAAACAATGATTAGTGTTTCGACCTAGCAAGCCAAAGCATGATCTCTGAACTTGAAAGGAGACCCGATCACTCTAGGTTGATTTTGATTCCAAGCTTGGAGTATGTAAATTCTTAAATCGATTTCTTTTCCTTTATCTTCATGTTTTGATTTGATCTAGCTATATGGAACCATTTATTCCTTACTTATCAACTTTCATTTTGAGATATCATCAAACCCATAAGTATAGTCTTCCTAAATAATCTTTTGTCAAATAAAGGTATTATCAAATACCTATCCTATTGTTTGATGATTATGTATGCAATCTATATTTGGAAATTTGTTACTTTGCAAAACATGTTTACAAATACCTTTCCTATTGTTTGCGTCATTTCTTGAATTGCTTTCGAATTCTTAACCTTGAAAATCATTGAAATTCTATCGTGGTGTTGAACAACAAGACTCGTTATTATCCTCATTGCGATGTGGATATAATGGTTCATAAAATTTTGTAATTTGTAGTCATGGGTATGGCATAAAGAAAGGACATAACTTGGCATGTGTTCAAGTGTCTTACATATGACAAACCTAACCTCCGTGTTCCCGTGAATCTCATGTTTAACTTTTCATTCATTAAATGCTTCTTATTTTAAATCTCATGATGACAATTGATGCATTATAAACCGATTAACAAATCTCATATTGACTCATGTGAGATAATGGGTCGAGAAATTGACTTGCATCTATTTCAAATATTCGTATACCGTGGTATGGCGTTGAAACATCGATCGTTATTTTGGATTGATCGATTCATTTTCTGCCTTTAATAATGTTCCTAACCATCGTCGTGAACTCATTCCAAAATCTTCACATATCGTATTATTCTTAAACCGATGATTGGTCAAAGGAGAAATACATATTCACAAGATATGCGTTAAGATCGTTTTATATAGTGACGTTTGGAATTCTTAAATCCTGACGGTTAACCTTTCTTATCATTGCTGGTCTTTTATTGATTTGTAGACATCATTTTGCTATGAAATTATATTCTAGAAATTGTGACTTACAAAACTAAGGTACCACGGTAACTCGTCATCGTTTTTCAACGTTTCATCTCAAAACTTCTCGTGTTTATTATGTTAAGAATATTGTAAGAGTCCATAAACTTTACAATCTCATCTGTAATCACGCATCAAGCATTGTTCGTTATGCACTTATCTTCCATTTTAACTCCTTGTTCATCTAAGTTCATTTTTAATTTCGGGACGAAATTCTTTTAAGTTGGGGAGACTGTAACAACTCGTATTTTCGTTAACTTAAAAGTTAACTTTGTTAAATCTTAAAAGGACATTTTATGTCAATTTTGAAACTTTGAGGTTTGTTATACTTAATAATTAATTTGGTTGTTAACAAATTAATTAATAAATAATAATAACAATTTTAGTGTTTATAACGTTTGCTTAATATTATAAACTTAACATAAGTGCTAATAATTTTAAAAATAGTTATTATTATTATAATAATAATAATAACAAATAATAATATTAATAATAATAATAATAATAATAATAATAATAATAATAATAATAATAATAATAATAATAATAATAATAATAATAATAATAAATGTAATAATGACTTATTAAAAATTAATTAAAATAGTTAGAACTTAAAGTAAATAAAGTTCAGGGGTTATTTATGTAATTTATGAAACTTAAAAATTAAAGTTACTAGCATAAAATAACAAACCCTAAACTACAGGGGCTATTTGTGTAATTTATTAAAACAAAACCCAAACCACCCTCCCCTTCCCGTTTTTCCGGCCAGGAGTCCGGCCAAACTCCGGCGCGGCTCCGGCCACCATCGAAAGCTTGTTTCCAGACCATTTTTCAATCCAAAACCGGTTGCAAACCCTTCTAGACTACGTTTCAAACCTTAATCACACTTAAATTCGCAGTTAAAGTCGGTAATGAGTGTTGATTGAGCTCGGTAACCGTCAACCGCAAGCCTTCTAACCGTTCACTAGTTAATACTCAATAATAACCCAATTAATCGAACATAAACAAACTTCTAACTATCTCTAATCAATCATCACTTCCAACTTCGTCTGAAAAACACACAAACACCACATTCGATCATCGTCTTCATCGCAAACCTGCAACCTAATCAACACCTACCTTAGAAGCATTTTAAACAACAATTGACAGAGGGTTTCATCCACCAAATCCTTATGAAGCTTTCTGTACAATGAATTTGGGTTTCATCAACGTTTGCCACCTGAACCGATTCTTGCATAGCCGCGATATGTTCTTCGTGTGTTCTTACTATCATTTCAAAGCAAACCAGGTAATTAAATCCTCATACACACTCGTTTTTACATAATAAATCAAAGCCCCAAGTTTGATTTCATAAACAACATCAATTTGATGTTCAATTTGGGTTAAAATCAATCTAGGGTTCTTGGGGAAATTAAGGACTTGTCTGTGGTTGGTTTATAAGAATTAAAAGCCGAAGTAAAGCGCGGCCTCAGCCTCTGGTTCACTGGTTAAGACATTGTGCATTGAGCATGAGGTCCCGGGTTCAAACCCGGGCATCCTCATGCATTTTTTTTAAAAGCCTTCTTAGCTTAAATTTAATTTTAGAAAAAAATTTAATAAACATAAAAATAATTTTACAAACTTTTAATATTTTTAAAATCACCTAAATATTTTCTGTAAATTTATTTTTGTAAAATCTTTATCATTTTATTATAAAATTTATTTACAAATGTTATAACTAAATATATTTATTTATAAAAAAAAATGAATTATAAACTTATTAGATTTTTAAGACATCATATTATTTTCTATAATTTATTTAAATAAAATATGTTAATATTTTTATTAAACGGTTTAGATAAATAATATATTAGTTTATTTTCTTATAAAATGGATTTTGATAGTGGTTTAAATCACTAAATTATTTGTTCAACAATATCTATATACATATATAAATGATGATTATTATTCCAACTTATAACTAAATTTTAATACAAATATTATTTCTTTTGTATTTCTATATACAAAAAAATGTACACTTAGCATATTTTAGTTAATTTCTATTAAAACACATAAATGATAAATTTTGGTCTTAAAATATTTAATGTACTTATAAAAATCCCCAAATTCCACCTATAACCCTAATTCTTGTTAAATTGTTAAACTTATTATTAAACGTTAACCTTGTGATTATATATACATATATAGGTGCCTTGTGACTATTCACGTTGGAACGACACCTATTATTATTCTTATTAGTCGTCCTACTTATACTTATTTGCCAAGTGAGTTTCCTTGCCCCTTTTTATGCTATTTCACACCGTTTTGGGGTGAAACATGTTACATTATTCAACATACACTTATAAACATTTAGATCTTATAAAAACACATGCAATTCATACTTTTATTTTTGTCATGGTTATTTGTGTTATTGTAAGTCTTATAAGAGTTACATATATTGTTTACAATCATTAACTATTGCTAGCCTGGCGACGTCTTAGATCTTTGGGCCTGACAAGCCTATTTGGTGCTAAAGTCGATGTATTGCCGACTCCTAGGAGCCGTATGCTTGTGCACTAGGGAACCAAGTACACTTAGCCACTCATATAAACATATAATCTAGTCGAGGTTTGATTGTACTATATGTGCTATATAAACTTGCTAACTCATAACCTATGACATGAATTGCTACTTGAAAACCCATGGGATATTATGTATATTAAACCCTTGGAAACTCACCAACTTTATAGTTGACCCGTTATTTTTAACATGTTTCAGGAAATGCCAAGTTTGAAGTCATCATTTGAAGTTTGCATAAATCTAGGATTTGGACCTAGATTAAAGAATGAAAAGCTTTGGATTACTTTTGTTTTATGTTTTGACTTATTTCATGTTGAAACTTATGATTGTAATTGCATTTGCAACTTATAATAATAATATTTACATTTAGGGCTAGCGTTATGTGGCTGTGAACGATCTTAACTCTCACACCTCGACGTTTCCGCCGTCAAGGTTGGGGTGTGACACTTAATACTTAATTACTTTTGTAAGAGCGTTTGAGATTGACAAACTGTTGTCTTATTTATGTAAATTATACGAATATTCAAACTGTTGTCTTATTTATGTAAATTATACGAATATTTGGTTATTCATATGTGTCAAACTATTTACTTTTTATTATAATTACAATCTTTACTCCTAGTAACTTTAATAACTTTCACTAATAACAATGAAATGTCTAATGTGACATCCGGTAATTTTTCGTTACCAAACTCCGTTAATTCCGTTAAGTCTTGCATACACGCGTCGTAATCACACACTAGTTGTCGTTGAGCGTTGGTGACTTAATAACTATAATCTATGATAAACAATAATAATCTAATTAATAATATTGATTATTAGTTGTGATTATGTGGTTCATGATTTTAAAGAATTTTAAATGTTTGTTTTATACATTTTACGCGATAACTAACAACGTGTAATATATATTTCGTGTGTTGTGTGACTTATTGTAAATGTCTAGGATTATTGTTATTGGTTAATAATACTTGTGTTTGATGGTTAAAAACTATTTAAAAAATATTAGAAAGATTAGTTTTTATAAATTATAATTAAAGGGGTTTACTTTGTAAATTATTCTAAACCTAAAACTTACCTAAAATACAACCCTAATCCCCCCAAACCCCAATTTTCGGCTGCAACCTCTTCCAAACAGCTCTCACCTTGCGAATTTGATCCAAGAACAAGAACATAAGTTGAATTCCAAGTGGTTTCAAGTAGTACAAGTTGTTTACAAGTGATAATCATCATCTAAGCACGTTTAAAGGTTAGTTTTGATTGGTTGTCATACTTTTTGATGAAGATGAACCCTAATTTCAAAATTGATGATGATAATATGAAATTGATGATTGTTAGATGATTATATGATGTTAGTTAGGTTGTATGAATGTTGAATGATGTCGATTTTGCAAGAAATCTAGGGTTTGATCATCTAGTTCATACATTGCCATAAGAAGAAACTTTTTGATCTTGGAATTCATGATTTGATGATGCTAAGATGTTAGATGTAATGCTTAGATGGTATTTTAATTGAATTATGCAAGAAAATCCATGAAATTGAGATGTTGATCATGGCTTACTAAAAGTAGAAACTTTTGTGTATGATGTTTGGGAATTTGGATGTTTTGGTGATGATCATGATGTTAGAATGAATGTTATGAACTTGATTAGGTATAATATTGATGAAATTATGATGGAATTGGATGCTAAATCACTTTGGGTATTACTTTCCCAAAGGGGAAACTTTATTTTTGATGAACTTTGGATTATGATGAATAGGTGTTGTTGATCATGTCTAGGTGTTGTTATGAGCTTGAATTGGTATATTAGTAATGAGTTCATGAGTACATTGAGTGTTTTATGGATTTGGGATGTACTTTCCTAAAGAGGAAACTTTATTTGTACAAATTCTTACATATGATGAATTGATCATGTTTGAGACATTAGGAGCATGCTAGTATGTTCATGGATGAATTCTACTGTGGTTGAATGTGTAGATTTGTAAGGCCCACCCTTCTCGGGGAAGCCTCACAGTTGGTCATTCACAGCAAAACATTTGTTAAGACAATCATTTACTCATATAGGTATAAAATATATGTTGCAGCGGAAAAATACTGTCATTTCAATTCATTACAAGTAAAATATAAACATTGTCTTTAATCCTTAAAACTATTTAAGAGTCCTTTGTTTAGCTTTTCTTCATCCGGGATGCCAGTCTTCTAGTGCCAAGAAGCTTCAGTCCCATGCCTCTATTCCGTCGCTCTAACTCTTACCTGTCAACTGATATGCATACAGAAGTCAGCTTCGCTGAGTGAATTCTAGGTTTTCTTTGTAAATAACTTTTTGTAAAGGTATTAGCTTTAGCAGTTGAAAATAGTTCTCGTCTATCAAGCATCAATACATACAGGCTATCACTTTATCGATTCTTTATCATTTCTTTTCAATTCTCATTATTTATTACTCTTCTTTATCCGTCAATTCTCTGTCACAATCGGTGCCTAGGCTCGCCTAGGACTTTACCGACACGCCAATTAAGGGCTTACAGTCGTACTCGATCGGGCCATTAATGTCATGCCAATTCAGGGCTTACAGACCTGCCTGTTCGAGCATTACTTTATCCGGGTGAGGGCACAACAAATGCAACCCTCCTTTAGCCATTGCTTGCAAGTCTTTACTTTATCCCTTGCCTGCAGGACTTTACTTGCAAGACTTTACTTTATCCAGGTACACATTATGGGCCACATAACCTTTCTTTACGTTTCACTTTCTTATTTAAGTTATATATATATAATATAACACAACACATCTCGAAGGCAATCCATCACTACAAGGTTATATCTCAATAAGGAAAAACACGTTATCAATTCGTTAGAAAATCCCGTTTCCCATATAAGATGTAAGTAAAACTTTACTCTAAAAGAACTGATCATAAAAGTATATATATCTTAGTATGCATACTGCCCCAAAACATTTAAAGCATATATAAAATAGGGGGATTTAGAACTCACCTGAACTCGTCCAAGTAGCTTAAATTCTAAGTCACTTAGGCTATAGCCTGAATACTCTAGCTGCACGAAAGTTAACATGCAAAAACGTCATTTTCTTCATAGTTTCGCTACAGCGAAACTACAGTTTCGCCTGCAGTTTCGCTGGGCAGCACTTCTGCTAGTTTCGCTAGACAGATTCGCTACCTTGAGCGCCCAACTTTTGTTGGAATTCCCTATTCTCGCAAGGTCTATAGGTCAGTCTGGGTCTTAGCGAGATTACCGGCGAAACTATAGTTTCGCCCAAGCGAAACTGTAGTTTCGCTGGAACTTCTCCTAGTCTCGCTGAACTAATGTGCAGTTTCGCTGGTTAAATGCTTAAATTCGCTGGATCGTGGCCCAGTTTCGCTGGATGAACAGAAACTCAGATCCAGCCCATTTTTAACCCAAAATCTTAACTTTTTACGTCCAAATCCTTAGTTTACCTTCCATGAAACCAAATCTAAGCTTTTACACGTTTTCATACGTAAAAATCCGACCTTTATGTGTTTCTTTAAACTTTTCAAAACCCCAAAACCCTAGAATCCGGGTTTGATCTACAGAAGGCCTTAGAGGCTGATTCTTACCTCGTTTTGTTGCTCTTTTCTTGTGTAAAACTCCGCACATAGAATTTGAGGGTGTGACATCTAAATTACCTTAAAAATGTTGAAATCACTTAAAAATTATTCAAATAATAATTGAATTTATTTTCTAGGCTAGGTTGGAAATATAAATCGAGCCGATTTGACTCATATTATAGCTCGAGTCCTAGTTGGACTTGGTTAGGTTTGTATTCACATCGTAAATAACCCTACATAAAAGGGAGAAGGTGGAGTGAAGAAATGTTACGTTGGGTTAGTTTATGGTTTCATGGATGTTTCATGGTTGCCTGAAGTCTTTTTAATCGTCTAAAAATCACAAAAGTGACAAACACTATATATTGTGGAAGAGAGAGAATGATTAGAGTGGTGAGGGTGCTCATGTCACACCCACCACATTACACCACACACCCACCAATCATATAATGTCACGTCATATTATACTATACCACATCACACCAAATTGATGGGGGAACTCACACAACATTACATCATAAATATTTTTTTTCAAAAACAAACCATCACCACCACCTGCCATCCACCATCACCACCTGATCATAGTCGGCCACCACCATCAGCTACAAACCATCTCTTGAAACCGAAACCACCATCTCACTTAGATACAACTCTAACAACCACCATGGGCGGCGGAGGCAATGACCACGGAGGAGGGAGGAGGAGGTGGTGACAGTTGGTGGGGTAACAGTCGAAATTATTACCGTTGGAGGTGGTGTGGCTCGGCAAGTGAGTGTGGCATGAGGGTTATTTAGTTGCGTAGAGGACCGACTGTAGTGTTATGGCGCGACGCCGGCCCCCACCGTATGGCTGCGGCGTTTACGCCCCCACCACCCTTATGTGTCGGAAAGAAGCAACAAGCCAATCATTATGGATGAAGGTCACAGAGGAGGGATATAAGGAGCTCTTCAAGCTTCTTCTTCTTGTTGTCGTCGATCAAAGCTCTCTAAACGGTTGACTAGTCCGTCTAACGATTAACGGTCCAAAATTTTATATAAATATTTAATTTTCGTTTAATTTAAATTTTTAAGCATTTTATTATTTTCTTATAACAAGCTATTTATAAAATTATTAATCTTCATTTTGTGTTATTTTATCATTGTATTTTATTATTATTATTTTGTCATTGTGTTTTACTATAAGAAGTAAACAATGATGTTATTTCACTAACATGTTTTCAAAACTCATAGTGTATAATAAAATATAATAATGAGCAGAAATAACACATAAGACAATTTATCATTGTGTTTTTATCTTTTTGTATTATTTTATTATTGTTTTTAATATATTAGATTAATTAGTTGTTATTTTATTATTGAGTTTTATATACTTATAAAATTGTTATTTACATTTATGATTTCTAGAATTTATCATTTTAGAAAACCATAATAGTGTTCGAAAGAACAATATCAAATAAAAAGATACAATTAACTATACTAAAGACACAGTAACAAACAAAATTTATATGAGCTTAAAAACTTAAAATCTGTTTATCCTTTTACATATTATATCATATTTTTTTAAATAGAAGAAAACAGTTATTTTTATGGATTAATTTTTATAAAAAATAATATTGTATATAAAGTTATAAATGATTGAAAAAATTAAATGAACTTGAAAAATACCTAAAATATCATTTTAACAAACTTATTTCCTATCATTTAATCTCAACTATTGAATAAGAAAATTGATGATTGATATACCATATTATATGTTTTAGACTAGTATAGTATCCCGTGTAATACACGGGTTGATTAAAATTTTAAAAATTATAAATGATATTTGTTAATAGGATATGATTGAGTTAGAAATAAATAAGTAGTTCAAATAAAAATAATAATATCAATTTAAAATTTTATTTTATAAGATTGTGTTTTTTAATTGTTTTCTTAAATATTTTGGTCTTATTTTTTTAATTTTATTTTAAAAAAATAATTATCTTATGAAACTTAGAAAAAATGGTATTAAAATACTTGGTATTTTAAAAAAAATTTATGTCATATATTTTAAAGTGTATTTTTTGTTATAATATCAAGTTTTTAAATTTGTACAATATCTATTTTTTTAATTTAAAAATGTTTTAATTAATATAATCTATAACATTTAATAAAACAAGGTTTATTTTACCACTTGTCATTCTTTTAACCATATTTTTACCACTTGTTATTTTTCTAGACATTCACATATCAATTTTCTTTTCAAATACTATTATAGTAATTTAAATACTCAAACAAAATTTTCTCTCTAATTAAAAATAAATTTTATTAATTGCTATCTTTCTCTCTCTTATCTAATTTTTTTTAAATCAAACTATTTTTTCTTAAAATAGATTTTATAAAGAAAATTAGAAATCACATCTTTTAATTAAAATCTAAATAACAAAAAACTAAAGTTTTATATAATATGAAATTTTCTAAAACACTAAAAATTTTAAACAAAATATTCAAATCATTTTGTTTTTGATAAAAATTATAAAAATGTGAAATATTTTAAAACAGTCTTATTAAAACAACCAGAATAATTACAAACTGGATTTTTAAAAAAAACAAGATTTTTATAAAAAATCTTAGAATGAAGTTTAAAAATGAAACATTTGCATAAGAGAATTAAAAAAAATAGTATAATTATTTTATTTCTTGAACTGTTACGTATATATAATTTTAATTGTATATTATAATAAAATGTTATATAGTAACTATTCATGTTTATTTTACATATATATTTTACATTAAAATTTAATCCGCTTATTAAATGAGTTTTTTTATCTATCTATCTATAAAAAAACTAAAATAAGCATGAAATAATTATATATTTTCTCATTTCTTTGTATTATTAATAATAATAATATTGAATACTAATAATATTGCTCATACCATTTTCAAATTAAAAAATATATAATTTAATAAATTAAATACCTATTTTTTATTAAAAACACACTTTTTGAAAACAAAAATTTTATAAAATACAGAATATAAAGAAATCTTTTTTAAATAAATTATTTTTCTTATAACAATATATTTAAAAATCACAATTTTTATAAGACAAAAGTTTAAGAAAAATACATTGTTGTTTATTTACTTAAAGTAGGTATATATACGTAATTATAATCATATTTTATCTTTAATCATGATTTTATAATGCATAAAAAATTATTAATAATTATTTAAAATGTTCCAATTGTATAAATTTCCAAGCATATATATTAAGTTAGTATAAAATCTTTTATGAAGTTATAGCTTGTAGGACCTGATTAAAAATAAGATTTTTGTAGTAGGTTTCCTTTAAATGGTAAATTGTTTTTCAAAACATAAAAACTCCACCAACAAGCAACTAGTCGGGCCAAATGCAAACCCATAACTAAAAGACTAACGACCTAGAAACATACACACGACCCTAAACAACATCCTACCAAACAATGCGTAACAACATTATTAAACAAATCCCATTACATCTATCTCATATCCTAGTGTGTTCCCTTTATCAATTAACCGAGATAACCCATAGATAAAAGAAAATACTACTAACATGCCTAATATCACTTTCCATATATTTCCCTGCTCACCTCATGAAGGACACAAATAGAATAGTTAATGATAGTTAATATTAAAGACGTAAAGCGTTACAAACTATTACACGGAGGATCTCAAACCGGCATAATTGCTTTGATTTAGAAGGTAGGGTTGGTTTCATGGTTTATAGAGCACCCTTAACTTTCTAAATTCTAATATCCAATACAAGTTCTTAAGGGTAAGTTGAGTGGTCCCGCCTTAATGTCGTAGATGTCGGAATTGTGCTCTTGATGGTATAACTTAACCCACCCGCATCCTCAACGTTCTAAGTTTTAATACCCCATTTTCGACGGTACCCTAAGAGGTGGTGTACGTGATATTCCTTCCGCGACACCCACCTAACAAACCCTCACTTCCTTCACCCTAACCTAAGCCCGTACTCCATACATATCATTAGTATGTTTCATATTATTATAATAATTATGTTTGATAAATAAGGCATTATATTAACATTTAAATGATGTCATTATATATATATTAAAGATATAAACTTTAGCTACAGTACTACAGTTCCACCTCCCCCGACGGACCGCTCCTCCACCGACGGCGCTCCTCCACCGCCGGGCCTCCTCCACCGCCGGCCCTCCTCCACCGCCGGCCCTTCTCCACCGTCGTCATCCGCCGTCTCCACCGCCGCCGCCTCCACCGTATCAACATCTTCCATCTTCATCATCGCCAGATCCATCATCGTCGCACAACCACCAGATCCACATCATCGATTCCCAAATCCATACACTACACCACCATCTTCAGTCACCATCACTGTCGAATTATTCAAGTTGGGTACACTCTCTCCCTTCCCAATTTCAAGCAGTGAAACGATTAGGGTTTCATGAGAGGTTTCAGCCGCATCAACGTTGACGAGTGGTACGATGTTCCAACTAGGAAGGGTAAGAATTCCAGAGATCAGGGACGATCTAATAGCGAGGTAATCACTAAGTTTTTCGTTACGAACCTTCCACCTAAGTGCTCTTCTGTAGATTTGCTGAATGTGTTTACGGGTTTTGGCGATTATGTGGGGTCGTATATTGCTCGGAAGTCCGATAGGCTGGGTAAGAAGTTTGGGTTTTTATCGTTTCGTAATGTCACGGATGTTAGGAAATTAGAAGCGGATATGGTTGATGTTTGGATGGGTTCGTATAAGCTGTTTGTTGCTCGGGCTAGATTTGTTGATGGTGAGCGAGTGGAATGGGGTTCGGATGGCAACAAAGATATTTGGGTGGAGTTGGAAGCTGTGGATGTATCCCTGGTATGGTTTGTATCAAGACATTGCATTTGCACATTTTGATCAACTTGAAGTTTAATTTATTACAACAGAGTTTGTATCATGCAATATATGAGTTGCATTTTATAGGTTCATATGCTGTACCATTACCTGCTCCCCTCGGTTGATTTCAGAAAATATGCATGTCATACCACTTCCACTTCTAAGGTTCACTGAAACTAGCCTTTTGTTCATGTGTAGAGATTATTAGGTGACAGTGGTACTTCTAAAGTAAGTGTACTGTTTACAACCAACATTTCATAGCCTACTAATTAAACGTAGATATATACTTGTTCTTATTATACTTATTATTATTGTTGTTAATGCTTTAGTTTCATAATCATATTTACTTGCAACTTATGGCAATGAAACTACAAGGATAAAATTAAACGCTTTTGGCCCACAGTTAAAATTAAACGCTTTGAGCAGAATTCATTTTGACTCATTACCCAAACCACCTATTTTGCTACCTCTAGGTACAACCTTGACTGCATGACAGAAGACTAGAAGTCATTGAGGCACAAAATCTCTAGATTTTTTTCATTACGGGCTTAGGGCTTAGCATGCACTAAATCCATATTTGGAAAGCTTTGTCCTTTAGGACTTCAGAGTTTTAGTATGTGGAAAAATTCAAACTATGTAAAAGTAATATAATAGGGCCAACAATAACCTTCCGTAGCCAACGGTTAAGGCGAGCAGTTGATAACCTCAGACACCACTTTTTGTATGTCTCAGTGACCTGCTATTCTGCCTTTTCCTTCTAGTGCAGAAACAAATGCAACTGGTATCCCTGTCACCTGTTGTTAATAGTACCTGTCAGTTAACCTAGATGATACCATAAAAGGGGGATAACATGCACTACAAAGTCTCTGGCCTAAAAATATTTCAAGTGTAGGACTAATGGGTCAAGTTACGGGACGGATCACTTTTAAATTAATTTATTTCAGTCATATGTTTATTTATGTTTTAGTAGCTCATGGGTAATTAGCAAGTAGTGGACCTAGACTAGGGCTAGTGAAGTAGTGCTACTTGTTTTGAGGAGTTCATGTTTATTTTCTATATATGAAAGCTAAGCAAGAGTTAAAAACAGTGAAAAAAAACCTTCTGTTCGAGAGTTTTAAAGTGAATTATTGGGGCCAGAACCAGCATCAGTATGAAAAAAGATATAAGTTGGTCCAAAATTTATGATTTATCTATTATTCTTAGAGGTGGTGGTTTTCTACTTGTTTTAAGAAATCTTTAGTGGTACTTTTAGCCAATTTGAACATCAATTTCAGCAACAATATTGATGCTACTTCTTTTTTATTTATAATCCAACACTATTTGTCTTGGTTTTGTCTTTGAGGGACAGGTCATAACATTAGATGGAAGTCAAGGTCAATAATAAAATATGCATCAACCTCCAACCCATATTTAGGCGCAGGGTAATTTAGGTGGTGGTCTTGGAGGCAACATGACAAGATATACAACATACAACCATTGACAGTCATGCATTTTCAACCGGGTTAGTTTGTTATTGTGTAGTTTTTATGTTTAGTTCTGTTTAGTGCAGTGGTTTAGCCAAGTTGTAGTATCTTTCTTTCACTATTAATCTCATTATGTTGGAATAATAGAGTTGTTAATTTTGAATATACAAACAACAAATCCCGCGGCATCGCGCGGGTATGTTTGCTAGTTATTTATTAAGTTAAAAAACTATATTCGAAATAAAGAAAACCAAAACATTTAGTAAACCACCGGAATCATTGGCGGAGCCGTGAAGCTTGAACTACTGCAGGGGGAGGGGGCGAAAGTCTCGAGACCCAAATTATGAGTAGACGAGCTTAACATATGAATGTATTAATTTTCTCTTCGGGGCAAAAAACGAGGGGGAGGGGGATCTGCGGGGCCCTAACAAAGCTGCCCTTGGCCTAAATCTCAAACTAACCGACTTCCATTGATATGAAAGTATGATAACTACCGTCTACAGTTGGTTTCGTGCTTTATAAACAATGATTTCACGACCGGATCAGATCGGCCGGTGCGACCAGGATTCGGTTGGGCCACCGGTCCGATCCACTCCAAATCGTTTCTTTCTTCAAGAACCGGCCAGTTCGAACTGGTTCGGTGGTTGAACCGGGAACCGGAAACCGGTTCAGACTGGATTTTTTATTTTTTATTTTCTATTTTTATTTTAATGGATATAACAGGTAGGTCGGATGATGAATTATAGTGTTGGATGTATAATTATTGTTGAGTTTTATACATAACTATAAAATATACATATAAAATACTTATATTGAATTATATATATAACTATATATATAATATAAAAATAGAGGAAAGATCTTAAGGAAACCACAAAGTTATATGAAAGCTAAAAAAACCAATGAAACCAATTATAGAACTTATAACTTTTTATCACTACCCTTTATATTTGTGTGTGTGTATATAAATAAGGGTATAAATCAAATGAAAAACCGAAACATGGTTTTACATATACGTCACATATAGGTTACGTATACGTAACTATTTTTCATTCTACATAGTGTTACGTATACATAGTGTTACCTATACGTAACACTCTTCATTCTCGTACTAACGTTCAATATATATGTAACAAATACTTAAATAACCTTTTAACAATTAAAAAGTATAAAATTTATGATTTATGTATTTGTTTTCCATGGTTTTCTTTTATTTTAGAGAAAATTGCAAAAATAGTCCCCGTGGTTTGATCATATTGCAAGTTTGGTCCCCAGATTTTAAAAATTGCAAGTTTAGTCCAAAATTTTGAAAGTTTGTTGCAAATTTAGTCCGCAGCGTTAGTGTCCGTTAGTTTTGAACGATCTGGGACTAAATATGCAATATAGTCAAACCATAGGGACCAATTGTGCAATTTTCTTAAAAAATTAAAAAAATCAAATAAAAATTAAAAAAAAATTAAAATTTAAAAGATTCAAATAAACTTTGATAAAGAAATTCAATAATCGTTAAAAAATAGAATAAAGGTTAAAAATTAAACCAAATTAAAAAGTAAATAAAAGTAATAATAAAATGCATATAAAAATAGAAAAATGAGAAAATGAGAAGTATGCTTAAATTTTATTTTTTATAATTATTTTTTATGAAGTTCATATGTTATGTTTAAATCGAAGAATCCAAAAACCTCGTGAAAGTATAAATCCAAAAAACGAAAAATGAAATCGAACCTTTTTTTATTTTTTTAACTTTAACATGATTTTTTCAATATTTATTTTGAATTTTATAAATATTTATTCGGTTGTATTTTTAGTTTTTATTTAATTTTTTACTTTAATCGCATATTTTTTTTCAATACTTCTCGTTTACTATTTTTTACATGCGTTTTATTTTTACTTTTATTTAGTTTTGAATTTGATTTGATTTTTAACCTTTATTTTATTTTTTAAAAAATTATTGAATTTTATTATTGATATTTGATTCGTGCGATTCAATGAAGACCCGCTATGGTTGCTAGTTCGAAGATGATGACGATTTTGAAAATTATGTATGTTGTTCAGATGCTATTCAATCGTATCGGATGCATCTTGCCTCTTTATTTCATAACGATTGCATCTGCTGTTTATGTTAATCTTCAATCAGTATGAGGACTTCAAGATCGTCTCTGTTTTATCGTCTTAAGATGATCTAAAGTTATTTATCCCTATTAATAATTGCAACATGATTTTGTCACTAGAAAATGCATATGATGATGATGATGAGTGTAATCTAATTTCATCTTTAGAAAAGTCATACGGATAGGGTTAGACATGGATAGAACTGGTAACATCAAGATGAAGAAGAAGAAGATGATGATGAACTTGCTCTGGTACGTATATCTAACCGTAATGAAAATGACAATGAACTGGATGGAAAATGGAAATCTAGGTAAGATACATATATGTACCCACTTGTGACGTACGTATATGTAAGTCCAGATGAAGATGATGATGATGATGATGATGAGCTTGATTACGTATATGTATCCTAATGAAGATGGAGATGAACTAGATGGAAAATGGGAAACTAGGTAAGATATATATATATATATCCACTCATGACGTACGTATAAGTTTTTTGTTTAGATGAGATGAACTATATGCATGTATAAGTTTTTTGTTTACATATATGTACTTCTTTTTTTACGTATACGTAAGTTGAACTTGTATTCACACACATATATATAAATACTTTTAGGCTTTTCAATGGTTTTCTTTGTTACTATATTTTGTTACATGTATGTAAGTATTGGTATGTATATGTAACTCCGCCGTTGCATATATGTACTCTAGAAATCGTTTTTAGCATTAAATTTTTTTGGTAACTCTATTAGATGGCAAGGAGTATTTGAGTGATAAGAAGATGAATTGAAGAAGACAATGGCTGATTCAAAGCATCCAAGATACGTATATGTAACTCTATTGTTTTAATGTTTATATAACTTTACTATATGCATGTGTAAGTTTTTTGTTTACATATATGCACTTCTTTTTGTTACGTACACGTAAGTTGGACTTGTATTCACACACACATGTATATACATATTTTTAGGGTTTTCAATGGTTTTTTGTTTCTATATTTTGTTACATGTATGTAAGTATTGGTACGTATATGTAACTCCACTGTTACATATATGTACTCTAGAAATCGTTTTTAGCATTAAAAATTTTTTAGTTTAAAATATATGTGTAACTCATTCTGGATTTTTATATGGGTTCGTTAACAATGATACACATATGTATGATAGTGTTAATATATGTAACATAATGTTACGCATACATAATACACATTGTTACGCATACGTAACACGATGTTACGAATGCATAGATAGTCGTTTTCTTTAGTTTATTTGTTTTTATAAGAAACATGATGATCTAATTATTCAAATCTAAAATAAAAAAATAATACATTTGATTATTTTATTTTTTATTAAATATAAGAAAGATGTGAGAGAAAAATGGAAGATAAGAGTAAATTTAGGAATCTTGTTAATTATACTTGGTAGTTACCAAGTTAATTATTTTGTGTTGTTCCTAATTTGCCCTTAATGCATATTTAAACTCTCATAATCTTTTATTTAATTACTTAAATGCCATTAATTAATCTCAACCATAGATCAAAAAGATCAATGATGAATAATTGGTTTTCTTGGTTTTCAATTATAACATTGTTTTCATTGGAACCCTTCCCTATATATATATATATCGATTCGATTCTGAGAACATTATTTATAAAAACACCCCTAATAATCTAAATTCTAAAATCTTAGCACCTAATAAAACTTTTTCTTAACCAAATCCATAACATTTCATGATTTTTATGTTAGGTTAACAATATATTATACCAACTTCTAGTTACCTCATAATTGTACTAGTACGAAAAGTATTTTCAAACCGAAAAACACGTATTCCCTTTTATTAAAATCATTGCAGTGGACGTCCAATCGGTGGCATATGAGGTTTTATCTAAGTGGGCCGGCATGACAAATAACGTGGACCCACAAGAACGTGGTTCCTAATGTGCGTAGCGAACCGGAAATAACACTACGTGACAACGCGTTACCAATAACAATAATAATAATAATAATAATAATATTATTATTGTTATGCGACCGGCTTATTTATTTAAACCGAATACTATTTCTAATTATATGTCACCCCTCTGGCGTTGTCGAATCCCAAAATACAAAGCGAAAAAGCTTCCCTCACTTTATCTCCTGCAAAACCCCAAATCTCTCACTTCCACAAAACTCTAGTCAACGAGACCTCCGGCGACTTTCTGCCGGCAATGTGGAATCTCCGGCAGCTTCTGTTCTTCATCTTACCCTTAATCTGTTCTATCTCCTTCGCTGCTGCTCAGGGATCTGATGCTCCACCTTCTCCATGGATGACCTTAAGAGGTATAATGATTGTCAATTGTGATTACTGTTATTCTTCAGTATCGTAGATAATGATTGTGATTACTGTTAGTTTAAGTATTATAACAGTTCTGATGCATTGAGAAGATAGTGAATTAAGAGAGATAGGAATTGTGATCGATTTGTTTAGGATGTTTGTTTTGATACGTGTTGTTGAGGTCGATTTGATGAACTTGTGCAGGAGATCCGCCGTTGGTGGTGGCGAACGGAGGGTTTTCGGGGCTATTTCCGAGTTCTAGTTTCAATGCGTACTCGTTTGCTGTGCTTACTAGTGTATCCGATTTGATTTTGTGGTGTGATGTGCAATTGACGAAGGATAACGTCGGGATCTGTTTTCCGAATCTGAATCTGGCGAATTCTTCTACAATCGGTAAAACTCTTGTTGCTAATGAAACGACTTATGATGTCAACGGTGAAGATGTGAGAGGATATTTTCCTGTTGATTACACTCTTGCTGATCTTAACAAAGTGTTCTGTAAGTTCTTCTTTTCAATTTCGTACCGTTGGTTAGGGTTTACTGTTTAGTATGGTTGATGATGATAGAATGTTATGACAGTGGTACAGGGGATCTACTCTAGATCTCCAGTTTTTGATGATGCTTATAACATTCTTACGGTTGATGAGGTCGTGAGCCAGATAAAGCCATCGGGGCTGTGGTTGAATATCCAGCATGACGCGTTTTACAGCCAACATAACTTGAGTATGAGAAATTATGTGATGGGTGCTGCAAGAAACTTTTCGATTAGTTATATCTCGTCGCCTGAAGTGAATTTTCTTAGAGGCATTGTGACACGATTCAATCCGAGAACAACCAAATTAGTTTTTCGGTTTCTTGGACAGGATAAAATCGAGCCTACAACCAACCAGACGTATGGCTCGCTTTTGAGGAATCTGACAGAAATCACAGCATTTGCTCAAGGAATTCTTGTTCCTAAATCATATATTTGGCCTGTTGGAAATGATATGTATTTGCAGCCACCGACTTCTTTGGTGGCGGATGCTCATAAAGCAGGTCTAGAAGTTTTTGCGTCTGATTTTGCTAATGATAATATACTCCCGTACAATTATAGTTATGACCCTGTACGAGAGTATCTCCAGTTTGTTGACAATGGCTTATTTTCTGTTGATGGTGTGCTTTCTGATAACCCAGTAACTTCATCTGCAGCATTTGGTATGCTTTCACATTGAATAAAGTCATTAACATTATGTTTCTTTGTTCTTATTGCTCTTCAAGATTCTAACTTCTGTGTAATCCTACAGTTTGCTTATCAAACTTGGCGGAAAACAAAACTCAAGGTACACATGCTGTTCTGGATATTAAACTTCTGGTAGTGTTCTTGAATGATTAATATTGTTGATGACGACGTATTTTTACTTTATGCTTTTTTCAGCAAGACCTTTGATTATATCATATGAAGGAGCAAGTGGTGATTACCCGGGCTGTACTGATTTGGCATATCAAAGCGCAATTTCTGATGGGGCGGATATTATCGATTGTCCTGTTCAAATAACTAGTGATGGAATACCTATTTGTTTAGGTTCAATAAACCTCCTTGATAGAACAAATGTTGCCCAGTCAGAATTTGCTAGTTTTACATCAGTCATTCCCGAGCTTCAATCTGATAGTGGAATATTCACCTTCAATCTCACATGGGACCAAATTCGGAGCTTAACACGTAAGTACTCTACTCTCCAGTTTATGCTCTTGTTATAACCCGTTTTTTCTTATTTCCTTATTCTTATTTGTTTTTAGCTGTAATGTTCAAGCCATATACAAACTACTCTTTATCAAGAAATCCGAGATTTGAAAATGCTGGCAAGTTTATGAGCCTGACTGACTTTGTGGACTTGGCTAGTAATGCTTCTTCAGTTTCTGGTGTCTTGATCAACATTAAGGCGAGTCCAGAAAATTTTATCTCATTATTTCATTCATCTATTCACTCGCTTAGAAATAATATCATTTTTGTTCTTACAACTTGCAGAATGCAGCTTACTTAGCTGCTAATCAGGGATTGAGTGTAACAGATGCTGTAATGGGTGTTTTGAATAAATCTCGTATATATAACATGAAGACCAGGAAAATCTTGATCGAGTCATCAGATAGTGCGGTTCTGAAAGTGTTCAAGGCAAGAAGCAGCAGGCATGAGCTTGTTTATGAAGTTGATGAGAACATACGTGATGCCCTCAATTCAACAATTGAAGACATCAGTGAATTTGCCAATTCTGTCATTATTGGGAAGGAATCTGTGTTTCCTAGAAACAGTGGATTTCTTGGTGAACAAACTGATGTTGTTGCAAAGCTTCATGCTTTCAAGCTCACTGTGTATGCACAATTTTATAATAATGAGTTTATTTCACAGCCATGGGACTTCTTTTCAGACCCGTATGTCGAAATTAACTCGTATGTTAATGGAGCTGAGGTCAATGGTGTTATCACATCTTATCCAGCTACTGCTTCCAGATACAGAAGTAAGTTTATCTATCTTGTTACCCTATAACTTTTGAGGTCAAACTCATAATTTCTAATTTTTCTTATTTTAAATTTTTGCTGGATTTAGGGAACAAATGTCTAGAGTTGCCATCAAATCAGAGACCACCATACATGCTTCCAGCAGCACCTGGCCAGTTATTCTCATTCATGACACCTCAATTGATGCCGCCAGCTGAGGCTCCTAACGCGATTTTGGAAGATGCTGATGTGGCTCAAGGACCCATACCACCGTCCGTAAAACCATCTCCGCCATCTGGCAATGGGACCACACCACCACCAGGGTCTTCACCAAGTGGTCAACCACCTAAAACTGTCTTGCAGGTTCTGATTTCTATTGTGGCTGTTGTTGGTACAATTGTGTTGGTGTTTTGAGGGGACAAATATGCAGGCATTTGATTCTAGATTTTCATTGGGAGTAGTGTGTATTTGTTGATTTTGATTTGAAATTTGTAACTAGTAATTTGTTTGTTCGAATGTAAGTTGAAAACGACGACGGATCATGAGGAACATAGTTTGACAATTCATTGTACGGGTAAATAAAATTGGTTTTGAAATTGAATGATGTGATCATATCCCCTATGTTAGGAACCTTGGTGGTCATCATAAGGGAGAGGAGCTGAAGAGCTTACGAAGATTTTGCTTCACTGGTTATAGTTGTTATTCACCATGCCATTGTTGCGGGTAGGCGAAGGGTGAGGGCTTAAACCGCACTAGTCTAGGTGTTAGGGGGTGGTGCTTGCTGTCTCCTTATCCTCCCTGATTTAGGTATCGTAATGGGTCAAGTATGAGACGGATACTAGTAAACTTAGTCATAGTGTTTCGAAAACTACGTCTCATACATGGTCTCATGCTCGTCGGACAACCGTTACTCATGCCCATTAAATACGTTGGTATAACTGTTTGTTATCTTTTGTTATAAGAAAATAACTTGCAAGATGCCCATTATTACCCAAAACATGATCTTAAATTTACCTCTATAACCGACTTGAAATATCTAATGCTCAACTATATAATATAATAATTTTGTTATTAAAAAATAAAAATAAATAAATAACAATATGATAATTCTGATAATTTCAAGTTTCTTACAACTTTATTGTACTAGTTTTTGTATATTTCTTAATAATATACCAATACATTCAAGTAAATAGGTTCAGGTAATCATACAGATATCATCTAATTGACTAATTTCATCTCTCTTCCTGACCTCACATAATTTCTAAAATAAATCACAAGCAGTCAAGCACCCGCTCGCTCATATTATCGCCATTTTCTATTATAAATAATCTAGCTCAACCATTTGACATTTTGTCTGTCTAAATTCTAATCATGTTTCATGTATAGAGGTGCACAAACCGGTTTTTTTTTTAACCCGGGTCGGGTTGGACCCGGTTCGGGTTTGGTCAACCTTTTCAAAACCGGTTTTTGACCAAGAACCGGTTCGGGTCGGAACCGGTTTTCAACCCCATCAAACCCAACCCGGTTGGAACCGGTTCGGGTTGGAACCGAACCGGGTCGGGTCCAAGAACCGGTTTGGAAAACCCGGTTTTTTTTACCTACTATTTAAATTATATACAAATTAATTACAAATTTTGATTAATTAAAAATTATTAGAGTAGATTAATTATATACGATTGTACGCGTTTTTATTTTCATTTTAATAAGTAAACAACTAAAACGCAATATACATATTACGTTTAAAACGCGTTTTTATTCATTACGAAAAATAAACAATAAAAATTACATTAAAATTAAACCAAAGAAAACAAAATATACATATTACGAATACAAGTTTGTCTAATTTAATCGTCTTCGTCGGTTTGTGTGCCAATGCGTTGAGACAAATCATAAGCGAGTTCTTCGTCGGATAGCGGTGAGGATCGTCCGGTTTGTACCTCGTGCTCGTGTATTTCTTCTTCAATCGGTGTTTCTTCTTCAAGGTTTGATATGTGTTGTCTTCGTTCGGCCGCATCTAAGTGGTCCTTTAAACAAATACACATCTCTAGCGATGTTGGAGTTAACCTTGTTCTTCTAATCGATAAAACCCTGCCACTAACAGAAAATGCAGACTCCGAAGCTACCGTGGAAGCTTGGACGGTTAGTAAATCACGTGCCATGGCGGCCAGGACCGGAAATTGTGATTCCTTTCCTTTCCACCATGTCAGAATATCAAATTTCAAAAATTCATCGGGAGACATAGTGGCTAAAAAATCGGTTCCCATATATCTCCCGAGTTCGCTACTTGGGGTGTTACCCCTTTGACGTTTACTGTTTTCATTTCTCAAAGTATTGTATAAACTAATCATCGGGTCTCTACTTGAGCTCGACGAACTCGATTCCACGTTCGATGGTCAGTGGATGTTTGATGTTGCACCATATTTTTCAACATAAACATTAAACAATTTTTTAAAAGTTTCATTAAATATTTGTTTTGTATTAACATTAAAAAATGGATCAAAATCATGTAAATCTAAATCATAAGTTATCTCATCTATTAAAGTTTCTACCCCCGAAACATTTAAACACGGGTCGAGTGCGGCGGAACACGTAAAAACCGGGGGTAGTTCAATGAAATATTTTTTAAATTTTTCTTTCATCGGCGCTACCATTGCTAAAAACATTTGTTTCTTTCTTCATATTCACTTAATTTATGGGTCATTAAATAAATTTGATGAAGCGTTAGACAAATTGTCGGATAATAAACCCCCGACAATTTTGTAGTTGCGTTTTTAAAAAGCTCTAAAAATTGAGTTATTTCTTGAATATATTCCCAACCCTCTAACGGAAACGGAACAACCCGACCCCGCATCGCAAGACCATCGTGGAAAACATGAAGCGTTTCTTTTTGACGTAAAGCACTATTAAACATTTTCCAAGTAGAATTCCATCTAGTCGGGACATCCCAATTTGGTCCTAAACAAATGGAATTCGTATCGTGACACATTTTTCTATAATTAACATACCTTTTTCTACTAGTTTTAAAAACGTCACGTAACATGTTTTTGAAAGACGTTTTAAAATCTTCCACTTCAGGAACGCCAAGACCATCTTGCACAACTAAATTAATAATATGTGCAACACATCTTGAATGAAAAAATACGCCGTCACAAACCGGTTTATATTTTATTTTCAATTTTTCAACGGCGGATGTGTTGTTCGAGGCGTTATCAAATGACATTGAAAAAATTTTGTTTTCTAATTCATACGTTTTGATTACATAGTCTAAAATTTGAAAAAGATTATCACCGGTATGCGGATATCCAAATAATTCAAACGCAATCGTACGTTTCATCATTTGCCACGAACTTGGATCTATCCAATGGGCCGTGACGCAAAGGTACGATTCCGGTAAACCGTGTGGGGCGGACCAAACGTCGGTAGTTAAGTTCACACCGGTTTGTAAATTTTCAAATAAAACCTTTAAATCATTTTTTGCTTGTTTCCAAAGATTTAAACAATCACGTCTAAGAGTGGTGCGACTTACGTGAGTGTAGCGTGGTTGAAGAGTTTCTTGAATCAATTTTGTTAACCGAGGGTTGTCGAAGTGATCGAACGGTAATCCTTCTTGAATTACAAACTTTGCCATTCTATCTCGAACCATATCTACGTTGAAGTTCCATAAACCACCATCGTTTCCGATTGATGTTTGCCCTTGACTCGGTGTACTTTTCAAAGACTTGCACCATTTGGCCATATGATTTCTCAAAGTCGAGTTTGAATCCGACTTGAAAAACGAACCACAAGCCTTGCATCGAGCTTTATGTTGACCATTCGACATTTCGCATAAGTCGAAATTACACCAAATCTCTTGGTTTCTCGTTGTTGAAAGAATTCTAACAACGGTAGCGGCACTTGAGGATCCACCGGTTGGAACCGAAGATTCAGAAGCCATAATTCAAGATATTGAGAGAGTAGAAAGTTGAGAGTGAGGAGCGTTTTTGCGTTTTTAAGCACGTTTTCGAGCGTTTTGAAGTTTGAGTGTTGTGACTAAACCATTACACCCACTACCTATTTATACTATCATATAAGGGCAAAATGATCCAAAAAATGTTGAAAAAACGGTCAAAAACGAGCTTATAACGGCTATATAGCCGTTTTAAAACGGTCAAAAAAAAAAAAACGGTAAGAACCGGGTTGGAACCGGGTTTTTTGAACCGGTTTCCAAACCGGGTTGGATCAAAACCGGTTCCAAACCGGTTTGGGTTAAAAATTTCAAAACCGGTCCCGAACCGGTGGGTTTTTTTCGGGTTGGAACCGGTTTGGGGTATTTCCGGGTTCAAACCGGGTCGGGTCCAGTTCGGGTCTTCGGGTCGGGTCGGGGAACCGGTTTCGGTGTGCACCTCTATTCATGTAACTATTAAGTCCACTTACCTCTTAAGACCCTAAGCCCATTTACCTCTTAAGACCCTTAGCCCACTTACCTCAATAAAGGGCCCATACGAGAGCACCCACATGGCCACATTCGAGTGGGCATTTCTGATTTAGAGCCACACCTCCAAATAGAGACGCGCTAACACGATTCAAGTCAGTTTTGATAAATCGTTTTTAATGCCGGTTTGGTTTGAAACATGTCAAGGTTTGAAGAGGATTTTATCCGATATGGTTCGGGTTTGTTTGTTTCATACCCATTACAACATAGGGGATTACAAGCTGATGTCAAATTAATATACTGGTAGAGTCGCTTCCAAACCTTTTCTTGTCAAACTGGTTTCAATATACCCGTTCTAATTCTAGGTTACAAAACGATTCCAGTTCCGGCACTCATATTTAGTGCACCATAGCTGTTGGTTCAAGCCCCACAAACACACACTAAAAACACACCCAAGCTCACGTATATATGTGTATATCAATGTGATATTGCAGAAAAGAAAACTTCACTTCATTCATTGCTACCAAACAAAGTACATATATATAAAGAAACTAGAACAAGCAACCTTCTACCCCACTACCTAAAATGTAGACCACTAACCCATTAAAATAAAAACCTACCCACTACTTTGACTCATAATTAACTCACCCACTAACTTAAACAAACAAACAAAATAGAAAGTTTCCATACAACTATGTTAGTATCCATGTAATAATCCATGCAACCTTGACCATCTTTGACCCATATTCATAACATTTAAGATTAACCCTTTCACTCACCCCTTTAATCTTGAATTCGATTCATTCCTTATCAGAGTAGTGCTAGCTCTTCATCATCTCGAACTAAATTAGCAACTTCATCCTTTGGTTCATGCTTAGGACACTCGATCGCATAGTGACCATACTCTTGACAATTATAGCATTTAATATGCCTTTTGTCACGATATGTACCTTGTTCCTTTCGGTCTTCACTAGTTTGGAACCGACCTCCTCTACCTCTACCATAACCGCGACCTCTTCCTTGACCACGACCTCTTCCAAATTGCTCTTCACCACGCTTGGTTCTCTCTTCCCAATCCTCTTTTGAAAGCAACAATTTGCCTTGATCATTATCCTCCTCATCATGAACTTTGATCCTCTCTTCATAAGCTTTCAATCTCCCCACTGCTTCCTCAAGTGACATCTTCTCAATCTCCGAGTATTGCTCAATAGAAGCAACAATCTGCAAAAATTTCTTTGGAACCGAATTTAATAACTTTCTTACCACAATCTCATCATCCAAGCTAGACCCAAGACTTTTGAACTTTGTAGCAATTCCACTAAGTTTGCCCGAAAACTCATCAACCGTCTCGTTGTCTTTCATCTTCAACATCTCTAACTCGGTTCTAAGAGTTTGAAGTCTCGCCTTTTGAACTCTGTCGGCTCCCAAATACCGCACACGAAGCGCTTCCCACACATCCTTTGCATCCTTATACTTTGCAACTTGAAGTAACACGTCTTCCGGTAGAGTTTGAAACACGAATGCCCTTGCCATCAAGTTCTTTTTAGTATCTACCGCTCCTCCTATGACCGGATGAATTGCTTCCCACAAACCGTATGCTTGTAGAATTGATTCCACCATGATTGACCAACTCGTGTAGTTCGTAGTCGATAACTTTGGACATTGCAAAGGAATGTTGCTTTGGTTACTCGCCGGCACGATCGCACCTAGTCCTTCCGAACTCTTTTCTGCCATCTCTTTCTTTACTTTAAACTCCAAACCACACAGGTATCCAACTTCTGATTGCTCCCACACTGATCGATCAGATTAGTCGCTTGATCACTTGTCTTCACCACACAGGTAGGCTTCCTCTCTCGGACTCACTGAACCACACAGGTTCGCTTTGGTAAGTTTCACACAGATTTACGCACACAGCTTTACGCACACAGCACCTCTTCTCCAACAAAGATCATTTCAGTCTCGATCACACAGATCGGGTTTTGCTCGGTTTCACACAGAAACTTTGCTGCTCACGTTCTTCTTCACATGCCTCTTCTTATGATCCCACGATATGAGCCTAGGGCTCTGATACCAAATGTTGGTTCAAGCCCCACAAACACACACTAAAAACACACCCAAGCTCACGTATATATGTGTATATCAATGTGATATTGCAGAAAAGAAAACTTCACTTCATTCATTGCTACCAAACAAAGTACATATATATAAAGAAACTAGAACAAGCAACCTTCTACCCCACTACCTAAAATGTAGACCACTAACCCATTAAAATAAAAACCTACCCACTACTTTGACTCATAATTAACTCACCCACTAACTTAAACAAACAAACAAAATAGAAAGTTTCCATACAACTATGTTAGTATCCATGTAATAATCCATGCAACCTTGACCATCTTTGACCCATATTCATAACATTTAAGATTAACCCTTTCAATAGCTACCTCCAAAGTCATGATGAAATTATACCAAATGAAAAGTTGTTGGCTTTGACTAAAATACAAAGCGACTTATCTGAATATATGCATGCATGACATGTATGTATATACTTATGAATGTATGTGTGTTTATCAGTTTATGCATGTATGCATGCCTGTATCTTATGTGTTTGAAGGTCTATGTATGTGAACGTATGTGTGTACGTATTTACCTATGTATATATATATGTGTATGTATGTCTTGTTGGAAATATCTACATGTATGTTTGTAATATGCTTTAATGTTAAAATAATTAATCAAATACTTGTTCACTTACTTTGGTCCCAAATATTCATTATTCATCAGTTTGACTTGTATAATTCTTTAGTATATAATAAACTAAAACCAAAGAAAAATGATTCGAATAATGAACGCACTCCCATAAAATCAAGATTTTGAATCCACCATTGGAAGGTGGTGTTTATTTTGGCACTCACTAGTGTGAAGGTGCACCTCCCACATTACCCTCTAAAAAAACAAAAGATTTGCCACTTATCCTTTGACTTTTTCGGTCTTTTATAATAAAGATACCAATATCCTATAATACATATTTTATAGAAAATAATGATTTTGAGAAGGAAAAGCGTTTCATAATGAAATTTTTGTATTTGTATTTCCATAGTTTGTCAATTTGGAAACTTATATAAGTGTTCTTTTATTATGTGGGTTTAAATTGTTTAAGGGTCTGGATATGTTTATGAGTGGTAATTAATGATATCAGATTAAAACATTTTGATAATATTCTTAAAAATCAGATTAGATAACTTAAAAGAAACAAGAATAAATATGCGTAAGGTTTGTTACGAAAATTATGTAAGTATTGTTATGAAAACTGTATATCAAAACTTGGCAAGCCAAGACAACCGTTACGTTGAATTGCCACAACCCTTCATAAAAGAGCGTATTAGTTCGTGATTTAAACAGTCAATGGTTATTTATCGCATTAGATAAAGAAAACCGTCAACATAACTCCATCATTGGTGACTCAGTTCATTTTGTGTGCTTACGATTAAGTTACCACTATTAATCAACTACTATTGTTCATTGTCGTTGCTTATCTGTTGCTGCTAATTTAACTATATATGAATCAAGGTTAATGAACAGTACCATTTTGTCATTTATTAGTAGTGACTTACTACTAATGGTCATACATCATTGATGGACTAAGTTACTACTGCTGATTGATAACAACTTACTAATTATAATTCGAAACTGAAAATCATTTCCATGCAACCTTTCATCGCCCATGCACATCCGAAGCAAATCCCATCGACTTTCAAACTAGGCAAAGTAATTTTTTTCTAACTGTCCGGACAATGGGATCCCGCCTTGGGCACCTTGCCCTAGAGCCTAGGGTGCTTTGTCCGCAAAAACCAATCCTGGTTCATGGGTGCTTAAAATCATAAGAGTCTTGAACGAGTGAGTATTTCACCACTCCTAATGCGTATCAATGTTCATATTCTACTTTCTTAGTTAGTCTTAAGTAAATCGTGATTATTCAAAATAACGTGATAACATTAATGCCGCCAACGATATGTACAGCAAAACAGATTTTATTTGTGACAAAAATTTAAATATAAACATATGGCTTTATTTGCCTTCTAATAGGAAAAAGAATAAAGATTTGGATTCATATGTATATTTAAGTGACGGCCCTATATTTATTACATATGATGATATCTTAATATATTAAATTTTTTAAATACGGCAATTAAAAGTTTATACAGTTCTCTGAAAAAAAGTGATTAAAAGATTATTAATTACTTTTATGTATTAGAATAAGATATAGATGGAAGTGTTAGATTGAGTAAAGAAAACTAAGGAATATCGATAATATGTTAGCGAAAATGCATAGAAGATATGGATAACATCCCTATTTTTGATGTTAATTTGCTTAAAAGTAAATCAAACTTGTTTAATACGAAATCCGAATCTTCAGTCATGGTATTTCGGTTTTAAAAATATTTATACAAACAACCATACTTGTTTTTGATTGATTATGAGTTTTATCCAAATGAAAGATTCGGATTGAACACAAATTTATTTAAATCTGAAAGTGATACATGACTTTTAGATTATTTATAACGTTTGATCTATGATTTCTACATAAATAAGTGTCAAAGTAAGACTTAAATTTGAAATACACGACTTATGTGCAAAATGTGTAAATGAATGGTACATTGGGGAGCATTATGTCATTTGAGAAAAGTTGAATTAAGAGAGACTACTTGTGCAAATCGTTCAAGAAGATGCTAAGGAAATAAACAATAGGTTCTATCTATGTGTAAGAGACTCATGGAGAAATAAAGAATGGTAATAAAGAATGGGCCCGACAAGATATGAAGCTCAAATAAAAAGGATTCATTGTTCACAGCGTGACGGTAAGAGTTAAAGATTTTTCGAAAAAACAAGTGTTCAAATCCTGAAATGAGATAGATTTAAAGTTTGACTATATACATGTTTCAGTTGTTCTTAAAAAAAATAAAAGGAAATCCATTGGTGAGCATTCTTGCAAAATTTTTCCAATATAGGAACTTTGATTGCGTTTTGAACTCAAGGGTGGAATTTATGCAAATTGAATATATCTAAGCATTGACTAGTTTAGATGTATACACCGGTTAAAACATGTCAGAGGCGTTTGATTATTAGTTTTGATTATGTAACAAAACTGGAAATTTAGGTATATGAGTTCTTAAAATCTGGTGAATTAGTTAGTCAAATTATGAATTAGTTAGTCAAATTTAGGTATATGAGTTCTTGAAATGCCTATTTGAACTCTTTAGATGTCATTAATAGTATTTTTTCAAAACGCCGATTTTAGTGAAGTTTGACAAAAAAAAATTGATAATTTGGTGAATTAGTTAGTCAAATTGACTAAAAATGAGTTCAGTTAATTAGTTATACTCTTAAATGTTGAAATAGAAGGTAATAAAACTTGTTTTGATGAATTTTGATACTAACGGATCATGTTGGTTTCAACACGAGCTATTAATACTCAAATATATTGTTACATGTATAAGTGCCTATAATTAATTTAAAGAATTACAATTGATACGATAAAGAAACATCATTCGCATCCTATGATAGAGATACGTAAGCATTCTTAAAATCGACTTTAAATATCTTGAGTTTTTTATTCTACTTTTGCACCAATCCACAATTTCGTTCATAACTAACGAGCAGTCCAAAACTTGTTGACTCTTTATAAAAGCATATTGAATCCCACTGAAGAAAGAATCTTAAACAAATGGTTAGAACTTTTTCAATCGGTTTAATAATAATGCCAACAAGACTAATCAGTCTAAAGTCTTTTAAAAGGACTTAGGTTTTTAGAAATATAAGTGACAAGGAAGAATTACAACCTTTTGTGATGTCAAATGCCAGACATCACTGCCTTAAAAATATCTTCGTTAATACCCTCCCTAAAATGCTTCGTAAACCCGATCGTAAAACCATCCAGACTCTAGAGCTTTGTCCACCCCACACGACCATAAAGCGGACTTAAGCTCCTCAACATCACTAGCGCATCCGATAACATACTCTGTGCCTCCAAAAGCGTAGGACACAACGAAGTACGTGTAGGCGACGTTAGATGAAATAATCATTGAATGCTTTTTTCACCTGGCCGGATCATCCACCCCATCAACTTTTATTCCAACAATCACATGTTGTCTCTCTTTCTTTTTTATCAGGGCATGAAAGAACTTAGAATTTTCATCTCCTAACATATTCTTACATTTTAACGCTAGCTCTACAGATTCATTAACTTCAATTTTCACCAACTGGTATCTACCTTGATTCTAGGTCTCTACAGCCGAAGGAGACCCCCACCCGGGGCCCATAACCACCCCGCACTTTTCCAACTCTGTTTGAAGCTCAAATCTTGTCGCACTAACATGCGATCGAACTAGTTTATCCCAAATCTTCAATGTACGTTTAAGGCGGTTAAATTTTTCTTGAGTTTATGCATACTATAACCATAAATCTCCGCTTTCCCTGATTCTTGAACATATTTATCCAATTCATCCTAATCTAACCAAAATTTGTAAAACTTAAACAAAGAAACGCCATAATCCACTTTCTTTTGCTTTAATAAAAAAGGTCTACGATCCAATAACTACGAACAAAAGTCTCTCACTTCCAAATAAGAAATCAAATCTCAAATCATAAAACAATCAAGTGGCTGTTTGATTACTGCTAACTCAGTAAGATCTGACTGAGTCAAAAGCTGACTCGGTAGGAGGGGGTGTTTGGTTTTAGCTGACCCGGATGACTGGCTAACTCGGTCAGCCGGTCAGCCTGTTTGATGTGTGTAAAACTCGAGTTGACCGGGTCAAAACATCTGATTCAGACCTGAAATTTCATATGTCTGACCCGGCTGACTCCCGCTCCCCCTTCGCCTACGCCGGTTGAGCTGCACCGCATCCCATCTTCGTAGGCTTCGCATGCGCCTGTCTCCCCCACCGCGTGACCCCCTCCTCCGCCGATCCCCCCACCCACAGAGAGTCGGGAACAACCGGAAGCTTCGCCACGGGTCCATGTCGCGTGTGGGGTTCTTGATTGCGGGAGCACAAGGAAGCCGATCAAAGAATGACAATGGGGTGACGATTCACGATGCTCGGCGGCCTAGAGGCGGTGGTGGTGGCCTGTTTGGTTTGGTGGTTGAAGGAAAGAACAGCAATGGGGTAACTTCTAATCACGTGATGTGTATGTGATATGCATAAAAGGTGTTTAATGAAATGATTTTGCCTTATTTCATGTCTGATTATTGTTTTTGTTGAGTGATGAAATGCTTGTGGTATGTATATAGTTATTTTTATCATTCAGCAGAGTTAGTTAGTACTGAATCAAACAGCCAAGTTTCAGTTAGATGCAGACTCAGTCAGAACTTTTTACTGAGTCAGCTTCTGACTTAGTCAGATCCTACTAGGTCAGCAGTAACAAACAACCCCAAAGTTCTGACTGAGTCTGCATCTGATTGAAACTTGACTGTTTGATTCAGTATCTAACTGACTCTGCTAAATGATAAAAATAACCATATTACATACCACAAGCATTTCATCACTCAACAAAAACAATAATCAGACATAAAATAGGGCAAAATTATTTCATCAAACACCTTATATGCATACCACATACACATCACGTGATTGAAAGTTACCCCATTGTCGTTCTTTCCTTCGACCACCAAACCAAACATGCCACCACCACCGCCTCTAGCCGCCGGCCACCGTGAATCGTCACCCCATTGTCGTTCATTGATCGGCTTCCTTGTGCTCCTGCAATCAAGAACCCCACAAGCGACTTAGATCCGTGGCAAAGCTTCCGGTTGTTCCCGTCTCTCCGTGGGTGGGGGATCGGCTAAGGAGGGGATCACGCGGTGGGGGAGACCGGCGCAGGCGAAGCCACCAGAGATGGGATGCTGTGCAGCTCGACCGACGCAGGCGAAGGGGTGAGCGACGAGTCAGCCGGGTCAGACATATGAAATTTCAGGTCTAGGTCAGATGTTTTGACCCGGTCAGCTCGAGTTTACGCACATCAAACAGGCTGACATGCTGACCGAGTCAGCAAGTCCGCCGGGTCAGTCGGGTTAGCCGAAATCAAACACCCCCTAAATGTCCTATGTTGAATCAACTATTGTAAACTTAAACCCCAAGAGGTAAATATACCACCCCAATCCGGTGTATAAGGCGATTAAAGTTTGTAGCATTAAAGTGAGAAAAGGTCGAACCCAACATCTCTTTATTAGGAGTCCCCACCAAGTTAAAATCACTAAATAAACAATATAAACCCTGATGAGAGACATAAAATATATTTTTATTTTTCGTGTTTGATAGGCTTTCTAAAAAGAGTTTATGGTTTCTCATTTAGGGTCCACTACCAAATTTAACCTTCGTTATGCCGCAAGAATCACATATGTTTGGAAATATCATTATGCCAATTAGTATATTCTCTTGTTATTTTGAATAAATGAAAACACGAATAGGAAATTATACCGCAAGAGTATGCTCGAAGACATATATTTATAACTTAAGAAATCATTAACAAATATTTTGTTGAGTAAATCTCGGTTTTGGTCCCTGTGTTTTGCAATTGACTCCACTTGAGTACCAACGTTTATTTTGTCTCCATTTGAGTACCAAATTTTAAAAAAGTTGTCTGTTTCAGTCCTTTTAACTAACGGTGTTACATTTTCAGTTAAATTTTTGTAAAAAGACCAAAATACCCCTAAGGGCTATATAAAAAGACCAAAATACCCCTAAGGGATATATAAAAAGACCAAAAATATCACCGTCGCCGGCGCTTCTTCCTCACAGTTTCTCTAGAACCCACTTTCAGCAAACTTCTCCCACATCTCATTATCAAACGCCACCACATATTTGTCCACCTCCGGCGCCACCGTCACCGCCGCCGTCGCTGCCATGGCCACCGCCAGAGACTCCTCACCACCGCCGTGGTCTCTTCCACCGCCGCCGTGGTACGGCATCTTCGCCCGTCGCCGGCGCTTCTTCCTCACAGCATTCCGGCACAACCCCGCCGGAACCCTATACATCGTCAGCACCACGAAGTCCACCACGGAGAAGGGGAAGCAGCAGCACACCGCCGCGACCTCCGCCGTGGTGCCGCCGACGACCTCCCCCATCCGGCGCGACGGAACCGACAGCGGTTGACGACGGTGGTCGCGCGATCGGCGAGTGGCGAATTGGGGCTTCGTCATAACAATCTGTTGATCGGAGATTGAAGGGGACAAATGGTTGGGGCGTGAGTTAGGGTTTGGGGGATGTGGTCGCCGGAGATTGAGTGAATTGACAACGGATTTGGATGGGGAGTGGTGGTGGTGGTGTTATGGGGGTGGGTGGAGGTGGTGGTGGTGTACAGGTGGACGGTGGTGCATTGTTTCACGGCGGTTTCTCCGGTGAGTATTTGATCGGTGGTGTGTGAGTGTTGGTTTAACGGTGGGGAGAAGAAGTCGGGGGTATGGAACAAATTCAGGTGGTTATATTGTTTTGTGAGTGTCAATGTACGTTAATGATCGTACTTTCTCATCAAATTTTTTTTTGTGTCGGCGGTGGTGTGTGGTGGCGGTGGTGTGTGGTGGCGGTGGTGTGTGAGTGTTGATTTAACGGTGGGGAGAAGAAGTCGGGAGACGGTGATATATTTATAGCCCTTAGGGGTATTTTGGTCTTTTTTAAAAATAATAACCGAAAATGTTAACACCGTTAGTCAAAAGGACTGAAACAGACAACTTTTTAAAATTTGGTACTCAAACAGACAACTTTTTAACAATTTGGTACTCAAATGGAGACAAAATAAACGTTGGTACTCAAGTGGAGTCAATTTGCAAAACACAGGGACCAAAACCGAGATTTACTCTATTTTGTTTAAAAAAGTAAACTTTGGAAGAAGATCGAGAAAAGAGTTTTGAAAAGCTTTTACTCTCTCTCTCTCTCTCTCTCTCTCTCTCTCTCTCTCTCTCTCTCTCTCTCTCCTCTCTCTCTCTCCCTCTTCCTTTGATATAGTGAAATTCAAAAAAAAAAAAAAAGAATACAACACATTTAAAGTTGTATATGTTTTAGTATTTTACCATCATTTATAATTTGTTTTAAAGGTTGTTTAACAGCCTTTTAATCAGCATCTTAATCAACCTCTTAATGGTTCACATGTATGAATGGTTCAGCACTCAATGATTCAGACTGTTTGTTTAGCGAGCAAATGTCTGAATGGTTAAGACATTTATCTCTGAATGGTTAAGCATTATACTAATGGTGAATGGTTAAGAGGTCTAATGCTGAATGATTAAGACCTCTTATCTGAATTGGTCAGACATTTGTTTTTAAATAGTTAAATGATATACTAGCTCTTAATGGTTCAGACCTCTTAATGATTCAGTACTTAATAGTTCAGACCTCTTATTGGTTCAGCACTTAGTTATTCAGATATTGCCAAACAGCCTTTAGCCTTGTAATTAACAATAGCCTTGTAATTAACAACCTATTAAACCTAAAAGTACAACTTTTTCATGCATAACACATTTGTTAAGCATGATATACAACACCATGAAATATAAACCACTTTTCAAATTAGTAATATATAAACTAGAGCTACATACAGTGGTTCAGAACATCATATTACACAATTAGCCAATAAATAAAAATGACCATATATTTGTAAGACTTTGTACATCAAATACGATTTTACATAACAACTTTTGAGTTTATTAATCATTACATTCAAAAAATAATATTGATATCATATTTATACACAACAGTAATTTAAAGTTATTTAACCGTCTTAGCTCACTACAAGAAATGCCTTAATTATCGGTGGCATCATTAGTGGCGACAGATGGTATTAGCGGCGACTTCATTAATGACGACATTAATAGCGGTGACATGTCTCCGCTATTGAGTTACAATCTAATAGATTACGCTTAAAGCAAAACTCACTATTGATCGATTTGAATCCAACGATCTGAACTTCATCGTACAATTAACTATTAGCGGCGACATGTCGCGGGTAAAGGTCTCCAAGAATTTTTTTTAATTAATATAACAGCGGCGAAAAATTTCGCCGCTAATACCTCCTTTTCCGGCGACACCATTAGCAGCAAATTTTGGCCACTAATAATAACAACGATAACTAGTACCTTTTGCGGCCACATCTATTGCTGCTAATAGTGAAATTTCTTGTAGGGGCTTTGCATATCTTGTTTGTATAACGTTGAAATATTAGTACGTTACTTTTATATGAACCCTTTGAATTCTATGTTATAAAATTACATACACATATTTGTTACATACATCTTTTATAATGGTCACTTGGATTAGTAGTTATGTCGTAAAATTAATTTCTTCTTGAAGAAGTTCAGAGTTTAAATTGACATAAGATAAATTAGAAATTTGTGTAGTTTAATAGTAGATTGGATGTGTGAGTCGTAGTTCCAAAACTAAAACTAAAAGTTATAATATCTATACCGGTGTAACACCCCAACCCGGTGAGGCTGACGTGTCACTATTACAGATATCAAATCAAAAACCAAATCCATGATATTAAAGAGACGGTCAAAAGAAATAAATTCAAACCAACCAAATAATCCGAATGAACCTAATTAAGGTGTTCATTATATCAATTAAACTAAAAAATAATCTAGATCTTCAATCACTCTTCACTGATTTCCCGGATGGCCCTGATTACCTACAATTAAATAAGAAAATGTAACATCTCGTATTTTTCAACGATTAATTTTTATATTAATAATAGTAATAATAATAACAATAATAATGATAATAATAATAATAATAATTAATAATAATAATAATATTAATGATGATAATAGTAATAATAATAATATCATTAATAATAATAATAATAATAATAATATTAACTATGACTTATAAGTTCAGGGGGTTTGTGGTAATTTATAAAACTCAAAAAAACTAAATTTTAAACCTAAAACTACCAAAACAGAAACTACAGGGACTATTCTGTAATTCCTTGACACAACCCAACCCCACCCCCCATTATTCCCGTCGACCACCATCTCCACATTGGCCGACATACCTAAAATCCGACCACTACGCGCACTAGGAACTTTAATACTCGAAAGTAATCACGCACTAATCTTCAAATAATCATTTATAAACTAATAATGGTTCGAATTTCATCAAAAACGAATTTGAAAACACCCCACATCCTCACCTTCGGCCGAAGACCTGCAACTCAATATTAAGCCCACTTACAATCGACTTTGAGCGAAATTAATAAGGGGCTTTTGGTCTACAACACAATCCGAAGCTGTCTATCAATTTAATTCGATTATAATGGTCGTTTGAGCACCATTCGATTCATACCTTGAGCCGCGACTGTTCTTGACGAGTCAAGCATCAAATCGAACACCATTTAGGTAATTTAATATACCTACATGCTCGGTTTACAGTGGGGAACAAAAGCCCTAACGTTAATTTGATTAACAAACTCGAATTGAAGGTCAATTTGAATCCAATTGATCTAGGGCTCATTCGGATAATTGGGGGTTTGTTTGAGATTGTGTTTAATTCATTTTGAAACAGTGTTTAATCACGGAAGTACTCTTGGTTCACTGGTCTCTGCGCCTTATTGCATCCGGGAGGTCCCGGGTTCGACCCGGGGCACCTCCCCTTTTTTTTTAAAAAACCATTTTTCTTTTAAAATGAATAACTCAAACGATTGCGCGTACGGATACATTGATTAAATTCTAAACGTAATCACATTCAATAAATTCATTTATTTATTTTAAGACATTCAAAATAAATAAAATTTGTTTATTTAAACTACCATTCAAAAACCCAAATGGAAACCCCAATTATTATTAAAACGTCAAGATTATTATTAATTAAACTTAAAGGTTGTAAATCTATACATATTTAGGTACCTTGTGAAGGAATATCTTGGAAAGACGTATATTGATCTTAATAATCATCATAATATACTTAATCGCCATGTGAGTATTTCTATACCCCTTTTTCTTATTTTCACACTTTGGGGTGAAACATGTTAACTTATATCATTGCACTTATAAACTTATTCGAGACTTGTAAACTTATGGCAATTTACTTGTGAGTTGTGGTTAGTTGAACTTTTGTGGTTACCATGTTATGGCGTTATATGTACAATCATTAACTATTGCTAGCCCAGCGAAGTCATAGATCTATGGGACAGACAACCTATTTGGTGCTAAGGTCGATGAACTGCCGACTCCTAGGAGCCGTATGCTTGTGCACTAGGGAACCAAATACACTTAGCTGATCATATATACTTTTAACGTATAAGACTTGTAAACTTTGTCGAGGTTTGATTGTTGCATTGTTCATAACATCCCTAATCACTTATTTCACTAACTTATAACTTAAATTGCCATCTTTTATATACTTATGTATTTAAAACTATAGAATGCTCACCAACATTTTTATGTTGACCTTTTATTTTTAATATGTTTCAGGTTACTCTTTGAAGCTTATCACATTTAGGATTGGACTTAGAGAAATAAACGAATGATCTGGATGTATCTTTGTTTGAACAATTACTTGTATTGTTACAATTGAATCTTGATTAATATATTTGGAACTAATAATAGCGTTATGTGGCTGTGAACAATCGTAACTCTCATGCCTCGACGATTCCGCCGTCAAGGTTGGGGTGTGACAGATTGGTATCAGAGCCCATAACTATAGGGATTTAGGTTATTAGAAATGATGACCTAGACTATAGTTGCATGAACCTCATAGAAAGATCCTTATACTTTTATGCTTACATATTGTTTAAGTGCTACATAATGCTATGCCTTTTGTGCAATTTGATGCCTTAGCATAGGATTGCCTTATGTATGCTTAAATTTAGTTACTTGACTCTCTAAACTTAACTTCGACTCTTTGACTCTCCCCGATAAATGAACTTCCTAAACTTATTCTCAACGACACGTGGGATCGTATACTTATGCTTATGACTTGGATCTTTAGACGTTATGTCTAATCTATATAAATCTCATCAAGGTTTTGATTTCATGAACCTAAGAAATATTGTGTGACACATAGACACCTGTATTCTGGATTTCCTGGCAAAAAGCCCTCGGGCTAAGGCAAGCGTATTCGTATAAATCTCATTGAGGGAACCGTTACGCTACCTGGGGATTTCTGGGATGAGTGATAAACTATGGTCAACATACACAAGTTTCTAAGGTAAATGGGTCAATTTACCTTGACGTGTCAACGATTCTAAATGGTAATGCGTTACCAAATAGAACCATCCTTTTGTATCTTAAAAATCCTTGAATCCTTGAACTGGATTATCATCAAAGTTTAAATACTTTCTCATTCTTAACCTAAATAATATTCCTGTTAATATTAAACCCATCCTACGATTCAACTCTTACGTTTAACCGCTCAACGTGTGACGTGTAACAGTATTGAACTCGGCATTTCATGTAACTATCTTCTTTTTCTGACCAACGTGAACATGGATTTCAATATACCCAAAGATATTGAGAATCTAAACCGTATGGTCTTTAAAACTTTAAACCGTTACCTATGGTTCTCAAATCCTCTTAAGGAGGTGTCCCGTAACTAAGAACATGCAATGCTGTAAGTGGAATTTCTACATCTCGGGATACTTTGTCTAGGCAAAGTGTAAATGGTGATCTGATTCGATCATTGAATCCGTTACTTGACTCGAAACTCTTGTGATAATTGATCACTTAAAAGTACGCGTGTCTTCAAATAAGTTATGGTTGATCTCATATCTTGAGAAGTCCTTGTATTTTCCTTTCGATTGTGAATCGAATATTCACATCTCATCATGGTGTTGAATCATTCTTGTCCTTGATTTCGTCTTCCTGATTTAAGACATCCAAGATTTGAACATCATAACAAATCCTGTTATCTCGAACTTTGACCTTAAATTTTATAAGCATGATTTTCCTTTTGTTACATTGATGTAACTTGAAATTTTCTAAATTTCTAAGTGATATTCTTTTCCTTTCGTTGTTAAGTGAAACCTTGAACCGTCTGCACCATGGGAGATACAAGGGTTTGTAAGTCAATCTATGAGTAAGAACACTTGTGCCTCCTAAACGATTCAATCTCATCAAAACAGGGGTGATTCCCTTACTTTGATGAATCTCTATTCGTTTCGATAAATGGTTTCCAATTGTGTGTTTAATGAAATTTCATCCTCTGGATCAGGGTGATTACCTTATCTTGAGGATTGACTTCAAGTATTTTCTTTGGAATGGCATTTCACAAGTGACATGATCTCACCAAAATAGGATTGAAAACCCGTACTTTGGTGACAAATGTCAATCTTCGATTGTTTTCTTGTTATTATCATCAAGATAGGCGTGAATCCCATACCTTGATGATAATTTCATTCTTATGGATTGTATTTTCTCAAATGTGACAATCTCGTCAAAGTAGGAGTGAATTCTGGATTTTGATGAAGAAGTCCATTTTGTTATATTTTGTTTTTGTAAGAACTTCACCGTTAAGATAGGAGTGATTTTCCTTACCTTAATGGTGAGTTAGCATGTCTTATTTATGTGGATCCTCAACAACGAGTTGGGATCGAACTTTTTGATTGGTAAGTTAGTGGTCATATCTTGGGAATACACCATCAAGCTAGGATTGAAAACCACACCTCGATGACTACTCTCATTTTTTTTTATCATCAACTTACCATGATTGTAAACAAGTGACGAGACGCATGTAGTAGCTTGAAGGGTGAAATAATGTTAGTGTTTCGACCTATCAAGCCAAAGCATGATCTCTGAACTTGAAAAGAGACCCGATAGTTTTAGGTTGATTTTGATTCCAAACTTGGAACATTTAAATTCTTAAATCAATTTCTTTCCCTTTACCTTCATGTATGACTCGATCTAGCTACATCGAACCATTTATTCCTTACTTATCAGCTTTCATTTTGAGATATCATCAAACCCATAAGTATAGTCTTCCTAAACAATCCTTTGTCAAATAAGCATATTATCGAATACCTCTCTTATTGTTTGATGAATTACGTATGTGATCTGCAATTGGAAATTTGTTACCTTGCAAAACATGGTTACAAATACTTTTCTTATTGTTTGTGTCACTTCTTGAATAGCTTTTAAATCTTTAACCTTAGAAATATTTAAAACTCTATCTTGAATTCGAATAACAAGACTCATTATTATCCTCATTGCAATATGGATATAATGGTTCATAAACCTTCATAATTTGTAGTCATGGGTTCGACATAGAAAGAAAAAGACCTAACCGGGCATGTATCATTGATTTCAGTGGATCGTGGGATTCTCATCTTCTGTTGATCAAATTCTCTTACAATAACAGTTATCATACCAACATCCAGATGGTACCATTTGAGACCTTGTATGGCCGAAAATGACGATCTCCCATCAGTTGGTCTTAAATTAGTAAAACACTTTAGGCTCTCTTTTTACCTCTTATGGCTCTGCCATTACTCATAAAGTAAACACTAAAGCGGTCAGCTTAATCGATGATGAATTTTCTTCTTTTGATACCTTATCAAAACCTGAAAGTTCTTCAAAGGGTCCTCATCTTTTCGTTTCAGCTCTATCGTAAGCAAATTTCGGGACGAAATTCTTTAAAGTAGGGGAGACTGTAACATCTCGTATTTTTCAACGATTAATTTTTATATTAATAATAGTAATAATAATAACAATAATAATGATAATAATAATAATAATTAATAATAATAATAATATTAATGATGATAATAGTAATAATAATAATATCATTAATAATAATAATAATAATAATATTAACTATGACTTATAAGTTCAGGGGGTTTGTGGTAATTTATAAAACTCAAAAAAAACTAAATTTTAAACCTAAAACTACCAAAACAGAAACTACAGGGACTATTCTGTAATTCCTTGAAACAACCCAACCCCACCCCCCATTATTCCCGTCGACCACCATCTCCACATTGGCCGACATACCTAAAATCCGACCACTACGCGCACTAGGAACTTTAATACTCGAAAGTAATCACGCACTAATCTTCAAATAATCATTTATAAACTAATAATGGTTCGAATTTCATCAAAAACGAATTTGAAAACACCCCACATCCTCACCTTCGGCCGAAGACCTGCAACTCAATATTAAGCCCACTTACAATCGACTTTGAGCGAAATTAATAAGGGGCTTTTGGTCTACAACACAATCCGAAGCTGTCTATCAATTTAATTCGATTATAATGGTCGTTTGAGCACCATTCGATTCATACCTTGAGCCGCGACTGTTCTTGACGAGTCAAGCATCAAATCGAACACCATTTAGGTAATTTAATATACCTACATGCTCGGTTTACAGTGGGGAACAAAAGCCGTAACGTTAATTTGATTAACAAACTCGAATTGAAGGTCAATTTGAATCCAATTGATCTAGGGCTCATTCGGATAATTGGGGGTTTGTTTGAGATTGTGTTTAATTCATTTTGAAACAGTGTTTAATCACGGAAGTACTCTTGGTTCACTGGTCTCTGCGCCTTATTGCATCCGGGAGGTCCCGGGTTCGACCCGGGCACCTCCCCTTTTTTTTAAAAAACCATTTTTCTTTTAAAATGAATAACTCAAACGATTGCGCGTACGGATACATTGATTAAATTCTAAACGTAATCACATTCAATAAATTCATTTTATTTATTTTAAGACATTCAAAATAAATAAAATTTGTTTATTTAAACTACCATTCAAAAACCCAAATGGAAACCCCAATTATTATTAAAACGTCAAGATTATTATTAATTAAACTTAAAGGTTGTAAATCTATACATATTTAGGTACCTTGTGAAGGAATATCTTGGAAAGACGTATATTGATCTTAATAATCATCATAATATACTTAATCGCCATGTGAGTATTTCTATACCCCTTTTTCTTATTTTCACACTTTGGGGTGAAACATGTTAACTTATATCATTGCACTTATAAACTTATTCGAGACTTGTAAACTTATGGCAATTTACTTGTGAGTTGTGGTTAGTTGAACTTTTGTGGTTACCATGTTATGGCGTTATATGTACAATCATTAACTATTGCTAGCCCAGCGAAGTCATAGATCTATGGGACAGACAACCTATTTGGTGCTAAGGTCGATGAACTGCCGACTCCTAGGAGCCGTATGCTTGTGCACTAGGGAACCAAATACACTTAGCTGATCATATATACTTTTAACGTATAAGACTTGTAAACTTTGTCGAGGTTTGATTGTTGCATTGTTCATAACATCCCTAATCACTTATTTCACTAACTTATAACTTAAATTGCCATCTTTTATATACTTATGTATTAAAACTATAGAATGCTCACCAACATTTTTATGTTGACCTTTTATTTTTAATATGTTTCAGGTTACTCTTTGAAGCTTATCACATTTAGGATTGGACTTAGAGAAATAAACGAATGATCTGGATGTATCTTTGTTTGAACAATTACTTGTATTGTTACAATTGAATCTTGATTAATATTTTGGAACTAATAATAGCGTTATGTGGCTGTGAACAATCGTAACTCTCATGCCTCGACGATTCCGCCGTCAAGGTTGGGGTGTGACAGAAAACACCACAAATGAAAATACGGCTGAGCCAAAAGTTGCTCAGTGACGGAAAGAACAATAGTAGTGACGATATAACGATAAAATGTATTATCAAATTCTACACACGAAACTGATACAGAACTAATCATATAATACTGGAAACTGAAATCTGATTCTAAAAATATAATACTTATGTCTGTTAATGAATTGAACATGTAATACTGAAACTGAACTGATCTACACGACGAGCACACATGAATAAAATAAGTCGTGTAATATAAGAAGTACCCAGAGCCAAAACTGAACTGATAAGCACATAGCTAGCTAGACTATGCACCAATGAGATGGTGTGTGGGCGTACACACATGATTCCATCCCCCGGAACTGAACTGATCTGAACTGAACTAGGATCGATCCATCCGCCTCCCAAATAAATATGGCCAAAGTACTACTTGAGTACTAACGTGTTAACGGAAACGCCGTGAACTATTTATAAACACCGTCACGAAAAGTGTCATGTCATTGACGCCACAATAACATGTCGGATGATGCGGTGTGAAAGTATATATATTTTTGATAAAGAATTTTTCGCACAGATTCAGTTTTAAATGGTTGTTACTACTACTAACTACACACACAAAAGGCAAGTGCACCTATCGTGAGGTAATATAGTGATGGTAAGAACCGAGTATCAATCCGTGGACACACTAAAACTACTCAACAATCCTTATAATTAACTATTAATTTTTGTTTAAGAGAATGATAAGTTGCATTGATGTAAATTAGGGTTTCTTTAGGGTTTTAAACTAACAATAAAAATAAGAAATAAAGTAAAACAAGTTGAAACTTTTGGATTTAAGATCAAGGGATAAAGGCTATCATCCTAACTTGGATTACACTTATGTAATTATGATGAAGTGGTGGTGTGATTAAAGATATTGAATAGAGTAATGGTGTTAACGTTTATAAAGATGAGCTGGCGCGATTTCTCGTCTATTCGCTCCGTAGCGACCAGGACCAACACAGGTTGAGATTTAATGCTTAGGTCAAGGCCCTAGTGATGTAGGTAAATCTTTTGTGTCCTTTTCGACATACGATTTCTGAAAACATAACTTAATGTAAGAAGAGAGTTGATCAAGTTCTATTCTAACATACCATTAATTTTAGAAAACCATAACAATTACTGTAGATTTCTCAGACTAATAAAAGGAAACCCGTAAATGATCAGAAAGTTAAGGTCTTATGATTTCTAATAACCATCTCTAGTTAATTAGCCATAGTTGTTTTGAATAAAAGTTGATCATACGTTTTTCAACCGTGTATGACATTCACAATTACAAACCATAAACTTATAACCCCCGTTCAAATGTAGGTGCTACCCATCGAAAGTTTTCCCAAGACCACCATAATGTTAACACAATATTTATCACACCATTAATTCATCACAAATTACATAAGTTTCATCCAAGTAGGATGATAATAGGAGTTTAGCTCATAATGAGCTGTAATATAACAAACAACATAGAAGATAGATATGGATTCATTGATAAAATAGAACAATCAAACCAATGATCCACAATGGATGGTGTTTAGACAATCCCAAGCTTGTTCCAAGTGTTGTATGCACCTCCCGAGCCTCCAAATGATCTTCAAGACTTGATTCCCGAGACAATTCTGCAGAGTATCACTCCCACCAAAAGCTTGCAAAATGATGAACTTGGACTTCTATTTATAGGCTTCCCGGAGTGTTTAAGCACGACCCCGTGACAAAAAGGCACGGCCCCGTGTTAGTACAATGCTTACGAAAGTTGGTCGGATCGTACGCACAGGAGTTGTCGGGCACGGCCCCGTGACAAATGGGGCACGGCCCCGTGAAAGGGGGTATCACGGCCCCGTGTTGATATGGGGAACGGCCCCGTGACTACTTTTGTGGAACAGTACTTTTGTCCTGTCAGATGTCCAATCACGGGGGTGTGCCAAATTAGCACGGGGGTGTGTTTCAGGCAAGGCATGGGGGCGTGCTTAATGAGGCACGGCCCCATGCTTGGAGCTTTAAGCTTGAACTTCTTCAATTTCTTGTCCATTATGCTCCTTTTGTCCATCTTGCCCTTCACAACACCTGAAAACACAATTGAATGATTTTAAGTACATAATCATCATATTTTGGGAGAAATCAAGGAATAAATGATGTGCTTTTGATAGTGTTTTTATGTATAATTTGGAAAACATCAAATATCCCCACACTTAAACTTTGCTTGTCCTCAAGCAAATCACTTAAAATGACAACTCCACCAAAAACCAAATAAAACAAAAGATAAATATGTCTTTCGGGAAATATGCAAGTAAAAATTATTTCATCCAAATGCAAACATTTTAAGCATGTATAGAATGATATCCTAGCAAGTAATGGGATTGTTAGTAAAAATTATAACCATGCAAAAATCCACACTGTAACATCGCATATTTTCGATGAATAAAATAAAAATAATAATAATAATAATAATAATAATAATAATAATAGTATTAATAATAATAATAATAATAATAATAACAATAATAATAATAACAATAATAATAATAATAATGAAAATAATAACAATAATAATGATAATAATAGTCCAGGGGGTATTGTTGTAATTTATTAAACTTAAAAACTTAGTTTATACAAGAAATCAAAAGAAATTTAAACCACAGGGACCATTCTGTAATTTCCGAAAACACCCCAACCCCACCCCCTGTTTCCCCTTTCTTCTTCCCCGATCACACCACGCTTGGTCGGGAATCTCTGACCTCCATCGATCGCACTAAGCATTAAAATAAGCAAATTAAACGCACTCACTAAATCTAAAACTATCTCCAATCGAATGCCACTTTCAAATTGCATCTCAAACACCTTCGAACAGCTCTCGAAACCGTCGACCTGCAACACCATTAAAACCCAATTTTCGATCAATTTTAATCAAATTTGATAAGGGGCTTTCGATTAGGACTATCATACGAAGCTTCCCTCAAGTTTAATTTGATTATAATCATGGTTTGAGCACCATTCGAACACCTTCTTCATCGCGGACCTGCAACTGTTCGAACACCACAAATCGAGCTTCAAAACTTGCAATTGGCTGAGGGTTTCTAGTCCTTATCATCATGCGAAGCTAACCTCAAATTTAATTCGATTATAATCAAGTTTTGCTCACCCTTTGATCACAACAAGGAACCGCGACTGTTCTTCATCGACTTCAACATCAATTCATCACCATATAGGTAATTCGACACACCTACATACTCGATTATACACGGGCAATCAAAGCCCTATGATTGTAGATATTATCAGAATCGAATTCATGATCAATTGGGCTAGGATTCGATCTAGGGCTCATATGGGGAATTGCGGTTTGGTGGAGATTGTGTTTAAGATAATATGAAACTGATTCATTTCGCGGTTGTATGCCTTAGTCCACTGGTTCCTGCGCTCCGTGTTCAACAAGAGGTCCCGGGTTCGACCCCGGGCCACCTCACAATTTTTTTAAGGCTTTTTAAGCCTCTAAAAATTCCGGAAAAATTTGTAAAAATTATAAAAAATGTTTTTACAAACATTAAAATTTTTAAACAACTAAAATTATTTTTCTGAAATTTATTTTAACACTTTATCTATTTTTATTAAATGTTTTAAATAAATAAAACTACAAATAATATAAAATTATTTAAACAAAAGTGAACTTTTAATAATAATTTAATTTATTAAATTATTATTCAACACGGTACTACTTTTAGTTTATTCAAATAATATTTATTATTGTTTAAATCATGATTAACTATAAAAGTTTTATATTTAAATCATTCCAAAACATTTTTATTTCTTTTAGTCATTTAAATAATTAAAATACTTTAATTAATTGACATAATTAATTAATAAAATTAATTATTTGTTTTTCCACACTTTAACAATAAATCAAACGGTTACGCATATTGATACGTTTAATTTAAATTTTAAACATAATCATTTCCAATAAATTCATTTTATTTATTTCGAGACATTCAAATTAAATAAATTAGTTAATTTAAACTACCATTCAAAAACAAATGGAAACCCTATCACATTCCCAAATTCTAAAATCATTATTATTCTAATTCGAGATACCGTTCCTTAGGTTAATCGTAAGGAAATCATTGGTATCTAATTTATCACATCCAGATTCTAATCTCATCAATCAAGTGAGTATTCATATCCCCTTTTATTATCATTTCCTATTTGGGGGAAATCATGTGATACGATATATTCAATCATGATGTTCTAATGTTGTTTCATTCTAAATTCAATTCAAGACAGGTTATGTTATTACTTGCAATTACGTGAACATACTATGCTAAACTGGACAACAACAAAACCCTAATTCAATCAATCAATCCTGGTATCAATGTAGATCTACTGGTTTGGATAACCCACCCCATATGAATAGTCGAGTGGTGATTGTGCCAGAGGCAGGAGTTAAACTATGGTGTATGTGTGGAGTCTATTATTTGCAAGTGTCAAGTCAAGGGGTTGTTATTGTGTCAGTTTATCTATATGTTTTACTATTGCAATATAAGTCTTAACGTTACCTTGTGAATTGGATTATTCTCAATCAATCAATCAATCTATATGTATATTCAAAACTATGACTACTCACCAGCTAATTCGTTAGCTGACTTATTTTTCTCACATGATTTCAGGTTAAGCAAGTTAGTGGACTTCTACAAGCTCATATAAGACCCGGACTTAGTCAAAACAAAAGACAATTACTATTTGTGACTTTAACTGTTGTATTTGTATCTGTTAAATTCATGTTATCCTGTAATCTGATTTTAATATTATTTTCACTATTAGACAATCATGAGTTATGAACAATCAATCATTCCCTCGTTCGCTCCGATGATTCCGCCGTCGGTCGGGGTGTGACAGATTGGTATCAGAGCCATGGTTATAGGGAATTAGGTTATTAGAAATGGAATGACCTAGACTATAACTAAGTACCTTTACACATGAGTCCTCTCATGTATTTTACATGCTTAGATAGGATTTTTATGTGCCCTACGTGTTTATACTTGATTATGTGATTATCTGCCTTATGTGATTATTCTTATACTTTGAATCTATCAATGTACACACGAATCTTAAATCATATTCTAAGGCATTGTGTGCCTAATTCAAGTGATTTCAAACTCCAAAACTCGATTGTTATTCATGGTTTTCAAATCTCGTCAAAGTCCGTGTCACATGACCGAGAACATGCAATGCTGGAAGAGTGGGATACCTGTATCTTAAGGTGTTCTGTCTAGGCAAGGTATTCATACAAATTGATTACCTTACCTGGGAACCCTCGAGATGAGTATTCGCTTATAGGTACGCATGTCCTCGTTAAGGTTGTGGTGGACACAAATACTTTGATAAGTCAACGTATTCGTTTTGGTTTGCGAACCGAACGTTTACACTCCTAACCTCTCATTGTTATTTCAAACAATCTCATTAACGATTTTATTATGTTGAAAAGTTTTAAAAACCAATTACCCGTTTCTCATAGAGGTTTCTTCTTTCCATATTATACAGCATGTCTTCTCGTCAAATCCGTTCACGATCTAGAAACTCTGGCCGTAAGATTTCTGCTATTGTAGCACGTGAAGTTACTGCGGTCATCCCAACTCTACTTACCCATTTGAACCAAGGCAACAATGTTGTTCAAAACCCAACTGCACCAAACCCTCCCCGAACTTGTACTTACAAACACTTCAGTTCATGCAATCCCACTAAGTTCAGTGGAACCGAAGGTGCTACTGGATTACTACAGTGGTTCGAAAGCATCGAGAACATTTTCCTAAACAGCGAATGCCCTGAAAATCTAAAAGTCCGGTATGCCACAAGTGTTCTTCAGAAACGCGCACTTACTTGTGGAACGGAGAGAAACGAACCCGTGGAACTGAAACTGCTCTAGCCTTAACATGGGCTGAAGTTAAGGATCTCATGACTAAAGAGTTCTGCCCAAGAAACGAAATCCGGAAACTGGAAGCTGAATTCTGGGAATTAACCCAAGACAGTGGCGAGAACCTAGCATACACTAACCGATTCCACGAACTGAGCCTTTTGGTACCGCATCTTGCTACCCCTACCTACCGAGCCATCGAGAAATATATTGGTGGTCTACCCATGCAGATTCAGGATACGGTGCTAGGAAGGAATCCTTCAACACTAGAAGATGCTATCAGGCTGGCTGCACAGTTAACCGATAATCATGTGAAAGCTGGTTCCTTAACCAGGAAAGGATCGAAGAAGAATACCGATAAACTTCCTAACGAGACCGTCAAAACCGACCAAACCGAGCCTTCCAGGAACAAGAAGAGGAAGGCCAATTCTCAAAACTTTGCTGTGATTACCCCTGCTGTGCCAATTAATCAAGTCCCTCCAACTCGTCAACCAGCAGTAAACAACCAATCGTTGATGAGAAAGCCATACGCTGGACCCCATCCACTGTGTAACATCTGCAATTACCATCATCCCGCTAACACTCAATGTCATCAATGCACAAATTGTGGTCGTTTGGGTCATACATTCAACGTGTGCAGGAGTGCTGCTAAAGCTCCGACTAATGCACCAGTTCACCAACATCCTCTTGCAATTACCCAGGGTCGTGCATGCTATCAATGTGGTGATCCGAACCATTTTTGCAATCGATGCCCTCAACTTGTCATCCCAGTTCCTACGGCTCAAGGACGTGCTTTCAACATCAATACTCAATAAGCTCAAGCCACCAATGATGTGGTGTTGAATAATTCTTGTCCTTGATTTCGTCTTCATGATGTAATTCAAGATTTGTAATCGTGATTTTCCTTTTGTTACATTGATGTAATTTGAAAATTTCTAAATTTCTAATTGAGATATTTTTCCTTTCGTTGTTAAGTCTAACTTTGAACCGTTTGCACCGTGGGAGATGAAAGAGTTTGCAAGTCAACCTGTGACTAAGGACACTCGAATCTCCTAAATGATTCTAACTCATCAAACAGGGGTGATTCCCTTACTTTGGTGATGATTCTTTATTCGTTTCAATAATGGTTTCCAATGATGTGTTTTATGAAATTTCATCCTCTGGATTAGGGTGATTTCCTTATCACGAGGACTGACTTCAATTATTCACTTTGGAACTTGCATTTCACAAATGACATGATCTCACCAAAATAGGGTTGAAACCCGTACTTTGGTGACATGTCAATCTTCGATTGTTTTCTTGTTAACATCAAGCTCAATCATCAAGATACGCGTGAAATTCATACCTTGATGATAATTTCATTTTTATGGATTGTATTTTCTCAAATGAAACGACCTCGTCAAAGTAGGAGTGAATTCTGGATTTTGACAAGGAAGTCTATCTTATTATATTTTGTTTTTGTAAAAATTCATCGTTAAGATAGGAGTGATTTCCCTTACCTTAACGGTGAGTTATCTCGTCTTATTTTTGTAGATCCTCAGATCAAACTTTTTTTGGATTGGTAAGCTAGTGGTCATACCTTGAAAGTACACCATCAAGTTAGGGGTGAAAACCATACCTTGATGACTATTCTCATTTCTTGATCTTCAACTTACCATGGTTATAATCAAGTGACGAGACGCATGTAGTAACTTGAAGGGTGAAATAATATTAGTGTTTCGACCTATCAAGCTAAAGCATGATCTCTGAACGTGAACAGAGACCTGATCGCTTTAAGTTGATTTTGATTCCAAGTTTGAAGTATTTAAATTCTTAAAACGATTTCTTTCCCTTTGTTCTCATGTTTTGATTTGATCTAGCTACATAGAACCATTTATTTCTTATCTATCGACATTCATTGTTGGTTATCATCAAAACCTGATTACGTGATGGTAGTTCTCCTAAACAATCTATTGTCAAGTAAAGATATCATCTCTGATCGTGATGGTCGTTTCATCTCCCATTTCTGGAAAAATCTCCAATCAGCTCTCGAAACTCAACTGAATCTTAGCACAGCCTATCATCCGCGAACCGACGGTCAGATTGAAGGAACAATACAGACCCTCGAGGATATGCTCCGGGCTTGTGTCATTGATTTCAGTGGATCGTGGGATTCTCATCTTCCGTTGATCGAATACTCTTACAATAACAGTTACCAGACCAACAGATGGCACCATTTGAGGCCTTGTATGGTCTGAAGTTGGTGAATCACATATTACTGGTCCGGAATTGATACAAGAAACAACAGACAAAATTCATAAGATCCGTGATAACTTGATCGCTGCTAGAAATCGTCAAAAGCATTATGCTGATAAAAGACGTAAACCATGGAATACAAAGTTGGCGAACTCGTACTTCCTAAGGTATTACCTTGGAAGGGAGTGATTCGCTTTGGAAAGAAAGGGAAGTTAGCACCTCGTTACGCGAGTCCATTCAAAGTACACGAGCGAATTGGGAAAGTAGCCTGCAAGCTTGAACTACCCCAAGAGCTCAGCAATATACAACCAACGTTTCATGTTTCAAATCTCAAGAAATGTCTTGCCGATGAAAATCTCCACATTCAACTCGACGAAGTTCAGATTTATGAATCTATGCACTTTATTGAGAAACCTGTGGAGACTATAGATCGGGAAGTCAAACAACTCAACGTAGTAGGGTACCCATTGTCAAAGTCCGCTGGGAATCTAAACGTGGCCCGGAATTCACCTGGGAACGTAAGGACCAAATGAAATCCCAGTATTCTCATCTTTTCGTTTCAGCCTCCTCGTGAACAAATTTCGGGACGAAATTTCCTAAAGCAGGGGAGACTGTAACATCGCATATTTTCGATGAATAAAAATAAAAATAATAATAATAATAATAATAATAATAATAATAATAATAATAATAGTATTAATAATAATAATAATAATAATAATAATAATAATAATAATAATAATAATGAAAATAATAACAATAATAATGATAATAATAGTCCAGGGGGTATTGTTGTAATTTATTAAACTTAAAAACTTAGTTTATACAAGAAATCAAAAGAAATTTAAACCACAGGGACCATTCTGTAATTTCCGAAAACACCCCAACCCCACCCCCTGTTTCCCCTTTCTTCTTCCCCGATCACACCACGCTTGGTCGGGAATCTCTGACCTCCATCGATCGCACTAAGCATTAAAATAAGCAAATTAAACGCACTCACTAAATCTAAAACTATCTCCAATCGAATGCCACTTTCAAATTGCATCTCAAACACCTTCGAACAGCTCTCGAAACCGTCGACCTGCAACACCATTAAAACCCAATTTTCGATCAATTTTAATCAAATTTGATAAGGGGCTTTTGATTAGGACTATCATACGAAGCTTCCCTCAAGTTTAATTTGATTATAATCATGGTTTGAGCACCATTCGAACACCTTCTTAATCGGGGACCTGCAACTGTTCGAACACCACAAATCGAGCTTCAAAACTTGCAATTGGCTGAGGGTTTCTAGTCCTTATCATCATGCGAAGCTAACCTCAAATTTAATTCGATTATAATCAAGTTTTGCTCACCCTTTGATCACAACAAGGAACCGCGACTGTTCTTCATCGACTTCAACATCAATTCATCACCATATAGTTAATTCGACACACCTACATACTCGATTATACACGGGCAATCAAAGCCTATGATTGTAGATATTATCAGAATCGAATTCATGATCAATTGGGCTGGGATTCGATCTAGGGCTCATATGGGGAATTGCGGTTTGGTGGAGATTGTGTTTAAGATAATATGAAACTGATTCATTTCGCGGTTGTATGCCTTAGTCCACTGGTTCCTGCGCTCCGTGTTCAACAAGAGGTCCCGGGTTCGACCCCGGGCCACCTCACAATTTTTTTAAGGCTTTTTAAGCCTCTAAAAATTCCGGAAAAATTTGTAAAAATTATAAAAAATGTTTTTACAAACATTAAAATTTTTAAACAACTAAAATTATTTTCTGAAATTTATTTTAACACTTTATCTATTTTTATTAAATGTTTTAAATAAATAAAACTACAAATAATACAAAATTATTTAAACAAAAGTGAACTTTTAATAATAATTTAATTTATTAAATTATTATTCGACACGGTACTACTTTTAGTTTATTCAAATAATTTTATTATTGTTTAAATCATGATTAACTATAAAAGTTTTATATTTAAATCATTCCAAAAACATTTTTATTTCTTTTAGTCATTTAAATAATTAAAATACTTTAATTAATTGACATAATTAATTAATAAAATTAATTATTTGTTTTTCCACACTTTAACAATAAATCAAACGGTTACGCATATTGATACGTTTAATTTAAATTTTAAACATAATCATTTCCAATAAATTCATTTTATTTATTTCGAGACATTCAAATTAAATAAATTAGTTAATTTAAACTACCATTCAAAACCAAATGGAAACCCTATCACATTCCCAAATTCTAAAATCATTATTATTCTAATTCGAGATACCGTTCCTTAGGTTAATCGTAAGGAAATCATTGGTATCTAATCTATCACATCCAGATTCTAATCTCATCAATCAAGTGAGTATTCATATCCCCTTTTATTATCATTTCCTATTTGGGGGAAATCATGTGATACGATATATTCAATCATGATATTCTAATGTTGTTTCATTCTAAATTCAATTCAAGACAGGTTATATGTTATTACTTGCAATTACGTGAACATACTATGCTAAACTGGACGACAATAAAACCCTAATTCAATCAATCAATCCTGGTATCAATGTAGATCTACTGGTTTGGATAACCCACCCCATATGAATAGTCGAGTGGTGATTGTGCCAGAGGCAGGAGTTAAACTATGGTGTATGTGTGGAGTCTATTATTTGCAAGTGTCAAGTCAAGGGGTTGTTATTGTGTCAGTTTATCTATATGTTTTACTATTGCAATATAAGTCTTAACGTTACCTTGTGAATTGGATTATTCTCAATCAATCAATCAATCTATATGTATATTCAAAACTATGACTACTCACCAGCTAATTCGTTAGCTGACTTTATTTTCTCACATGATTTCAGGTTAAGCAAGTTAGTGGACTTCTACATGCTCATATAAGACCCGGACTTAGTCAAACAAAAGACAATTACTATTTGTGACTTTAACTGTTGTATTTGTATCTGTTAAATTCATGTTATCCTGTAATCTGATTTTAATATTATTTTCACTATTAGACAATCATGAGTTATGAACAATCAATCATTCCCTCGTCCGCTCCGATGATTCTGCCGTCGGTCGGGTGTGACACACACTCCTCACAAAACACACTCACGCTCGGTTGAATATATGGAGCCATACATAAGATGAAGTATGACTAATACGCTCATTGCCTAGCATGAATACGTGTGGAATCATAAGCTTGCTAAGGGATCAATTCTCCACCTACTTAGATATTTACTTGCATAAATCATTAGGTCTTTGATGGGTTGTAACTTGGCTCGGGCTCGGGTGTGGAATGTTTGGAAAAAGTGGCTAAATGCTAAAGACGACGGTCTTGGTTTATTTTTCTAACATAAACTACAAGGAAAGCAGTAAAAAGTTCCCTATACAATACTTCAAGCCAGAAGGGATATGCTAACTTGAGGACTCGTTTAAGGTCAGATTGTCAAGACCATATTTTGCTTTTAGAAACCTTACTTCATCCTTTACCCGAAGATACACAAAACTATCCTTTCGTAAGGATCGTTCGGCTTGAAGCCTAATAGCATCCAATCGGATCAGTTCTGTGTATTCGTATTGGGACTCAGTTTGGTTCTTTTTGCATTTTCATCGTGTGACCAATTTTCACAATTCGGGCATCTTTCGTATCTTTTTGCCCATCTCATTATGGCGCTCTTTGAAATTCCACAAAATGGCGGAACTTGTTCCTTTTTTCGCCTTTTTTCGCCATTTCTTTCTTGCGTCGTACGTGAGGTTGTAAATTTGTTCGCGGATTTCCGGGGGAAGTCCCGGTTTTGCGTGATGAAGGCAACAAAGTAAATTAAAATCAAAAGAATGCATTCCAGTTCTTTTAGGTCTGCCGGTAAAAGACCAAATTTTTCATTCTTTTTCCCTTTTTTTATATAAACCAAAATCGTGTCTTTAACGAAAAATGGGTTTTGTTGAAGGCTTTTTGGTTGAGTGACTTGGTGATTCGGGTGATAAAAATAAAATGTTTAAGCTCAACGGGGCTAACTAGGGTTGACGTTCGGGTAGGGAAGATTAAAAGAAAATGGTTGGGGCTTGAATGGTTAAGGGTTTCCTAATGCCTAACTCATTTTTATACAGAAAATACTAATTAAGGTCTTGAAATGTATAACCAAAGCAAGTTCTAATCACACGTATCATGAGGTACTCTCAATTGAGTCCAGAATGAAAGTAAAATTGCAAAGGTTTGCAAAAGTTGTTTAAGGCTCAAAAATAAACTCACAAATGGATGGAATTGGGTAAAAGTGTTTCATTTTACATGATTACATATGTTTACTTGATTATTGCTTTAAGGATATCATAAAAAATATTTTCAACTTTTATTTGGATTTCTCTTATTTACTTATTTATTTCCCGCAACGTATATTTATCATTTGGCTTATCAAAAATTGTTTAAATTTTTGGCTTCGTGTCACAAAAACTAATGGTTAAGTGATTTTGTTAAAAATTTTCAATTTGGACCTGTTTTTAGCAAAGTATTAAGTATGTGTTTCGATTAATCCCATCCCCACACTTAAAATTCACATTGTCCCCAATGTGATAGATAAATTAAAACAAGGAATGGAAACGAGATACTCCCCAAAATATGATGAAGTCGACTTTTGCCTTTGCTTGCGAGAACCATCGGGATCACCTGAAATATCGTCCATTTATTGAAAACATTAAAATCCTAAACACATAAAATAAAAAGAAAATGACATAAAGTAAAGGATAGATTGGCATAAAACGACTGTGCCCGGCCCCTGAAAGTGATGTGGATTTTCAAGGGCTTTGTGGTGGGATATCCCCCCACTCATGATACATTCGGTTTCTGATGTACGTGACATCATTTCTCAGGTCGTCCACTCGAGAGTTCAGATTTTCGACGCGGTTGAAAGCTTGTTACGCGTATTCGAATGATCTCCTTGTATGGTCACTGGTGGTCTGGATTGCTTCATAAAGGTCTAACATGGTTGGAAATTCTCCGGCGTGTGAGCTGGAGGCCCTGGCGTCTTCATGATGTGTTACCATATCAAGGTCCATGATAATCTTCTCGGGATCTGCCGGATCCCAAATTTGTCCCTTCCTATCCATGAATCTCGGCTGTTTATTTGGTAAGGTTGTGATCATGTACATGCTTGTGCAAATGCTTAAGTCCAACAACCCTGGCATTACTCCTTCGGTTCCCTCCGTGTTACACCTATAACTCTCGTATAAATTCAGGATCCAGCTTCCTCCAAACATTGGTGTCGGGGCACCTGCAGTTGCATTCCTGGCAAACAAGTTACAAAACAAATACCCAATGTTGCATGGCAAATGATTAGTCATACAGTATAAGATAAACAGGTCTCTCAAACTAACAACTCCCTCGCTTTGGCCACGAGCTGTTATCGAATGGCTAAGCAACCGATGTATGTATCGTAGCAACGGGTCCCGAATCTGACTACTCTTGGTTTTACTTGAGTTGAATGCCCCTGTTCCAATCTTCTCCCAAAATGTCTTTCTCATGGCGCCGCTTTCTGCGTCCCTACTTTCCTCATCTGGAAATGTATGATAAGCTGGCATTCCTGAGATTGCTTCCTCATCCATTTCCTGTTCTGTGTATATTCCCAGATAGACACCAAACAAAGCGATGGATGTTTTTTGCCAATGTCCACCCAGCCTGAATGTAACTGCTTCCTCATCCCAAGGGTCGGAGTCTTTCATGCTGAATCTGAAAGATGCTAAAAATTCAAGAGTTAGTTCATAAATGGAAGGCCTGTTTTGTGAAAACAACCGCTTCCACTGAATACTCAATAAATTGTTGTATCTTTCGAGCTGTCCGACAGCCGTCAAGGTTTCTTCATCGGCTTGCAAATGCGACCTTTCAGCCCTTTGCAAGAGCCTTTGTAATCGATCACGACACCATCTTTCACGGTTTCCGCCAAATTGTAAGTATGGATGGTTCATGATCCTGAAATTTTGACAAATCAGTTAACATATACAAAATAGATTTTCGGAATAGTCTATTTATTTTAGGGACAAAAATTGATTTTCAAAGCCACGTCACCCCTTTTTGTGAACTTGTGTTGAAAAATAGTTGACACGTTCGAAGAGTTTGTTAAACATGGGGGTGTGTCTCTTGAAACGTGGGGGTGCGGTTAACATTTTGAAGCATGAAATTTCAACTCAATCAAATATGGTTTTGTTTGTAAGTCCTTGATTAAGCATAAATTTGTTATTTTCTTGCTTGAAAAACCAAAGATTATACGTTAAACATTTTGAGCAATTGTTAATAATTCAAGACAAAAATATATAATGTTTCAACACTACTTGCCAATTCTCGTAACTTGAACATGATTAACAAAGAAACCACCACACATTATGAAGAAAGTCTTGTTAACACTAACGGGACAAAGAGAACATAAACAAAGAGGCATAAAGCATTTATAATTCCATAATATGTTTAAGCACAAGCTCTTACATATAATCATTAGGATTTCGGTTGTTTAGAGACCTAATCACCTAAATACATGCAAATGGCTATCATAATCATGGGAATTAGCATACTAACCTTTGATTAAATCTCTTGAAAGGATGCTTGAAAATGTGAAGGAAGAAATGAAAAAATGGTCACAAGATGAAGAGGATACGACATTGCAGGCCAAAATTTCGGGTTTTAACATTCATCATTGATGGGGAACAAGACAAAATGCTGAAACAAGTCAGATTGTGTCAAATTTTTGTCATCACGGGGGCGTGCCTATGTGGGCACGGGGCCGTGATTGCTTTATGTAGTTTTGGTTCAGTCTTTTGTTGTTCCGTTTTTCAATTTCGCGCGTTGCGTAATTTACCCGGCTAAGTTTTGACGTATCCAATTCATCAGAGAAGTTACGGAATTAGTTCTAGAATTCAAATAAGCAAACCAAGCGACAATTACATTTTCCTATCTCCTACGATTACATAATACGTGAATAACCGGGAATCTGAAACTGCAAAACCAGACCCCTTAACGCGCACTAGCGCACATGACCCTTCACGAAATGCCTCTAGAAGAAGCCTCCACACATTTCGTGTGGAAGGGTCGGGAGAGGGTAGTGCGAAGTGCGGTTGCTAAGTTCTGCAAGCCGACGATTGATGGAAACAAGCTCTTCGCTCATTTCCTAAACTTTCTGGATAAGTTCAGCCAAGCGTTGAGTTGCGGTGAGATTCATCTCCGTCAATTTCTTGATTAGCTCATGGAGCTTAAAGAAATACTCTTGAGTCGTTGGCTCTCTAGTTTCAGACCGGGTCTTCATTGCAGGATTCCAATTGGAACTTCCTTGACTGGATTCTTTCATCCCTTCTTCGTGAGATTTTGAGCAGAAATGGGTGCGATGAAAGCTTGGAACAAGTGTGGTATTTATACACAGGTCTGCAAAGTTGATCACGGGGGCGTGCTTGGGTAGGCACGGCCCCGTGCTTGTCAGAAGTCGCCTTAAATTCATCCTGTAATGTTCCAGAGTCGTCAGCGGAGATCGTGGAAAATATTTGTCAGAGTCACGGGGGCGTGCTTGGTGGGGCACGGCCCCGTGCTTGTGCTTGGGAGTACTACAAAAAGCTAAAAATTTTAGACAAAATCTATGTACAAGTGCCGTGTTTTCGTTTCGGGTCTTCGGCGCGACCCTTCCCCACACTTAATCCTCGTCGGGGCGGAGGTGTAATTCCTCCGAGAAAATCTTGGTTGGCCCATCGTTATATGGCTTTAAACGATGTCCATTCACTTTGAAACTTAAACTGTCGTGGTTGTCAATTTCGATGGCACCATTTGGAAACACATTTTTAATCGTGTAAGGTCCAGACCAACGTGATTTTAACTTTCCGGGAAACAGACGTAAACGAGAGTTATACAGTAAGACACGTTCCCCCACATGAAATCGTTTAGTGCTCCTTAAACGAGAGTCGTGGAATTTCCTTGTCTTTTCCTTGTAAACCCTAGCGTTTTCGTATGCTTGTTCTCTCAGTTCCTCTAGGTCATGGATTTGTAGAAATCGATTCTTTCCTGCAAGGCCTTGGTCTAGGTTTGCTGCTTTGAGTGCCCAATAGGCTTTATGTTCCAGTTCCACAGGTAGATGACACGACTTCTCATAAACGAGTTTAAACGGTGTTGTGCCAATGGTAGTCTTAAAGGCTGTTCGAAAAGCCCATAATGCATCGTCTAGCTTGGCAGACCAGTCCTTGTGATTTTGTCCTATGGTTTTTCTAGGATTCGTTTGATACCTCGATTAGTGACTTCCGCTTGCCCATTCACTTGTGGATGATAAGCGGTTGTAAAGCGATGGTTTACTCCATAACGAGCCATTGCTCTTTCGAGCTGGTTGTTACAAAAATGGGTTCCTCGATCACTAATCAAAGCCTTGGGGGTACCAAAACGAGAGAATAATTTCTTAAGGAATCTGACAACATTTCTTGCATTGTTGATAGGCAGGGCTTGAGCTTCGGCCCATTTTGAGACATAATCAACTGCTACTAAGATGTAACGATTTCCAAATGATACCGGGAATGGCCCCATGAAATCAATACCCCATACATCAAATACCTCGCATACTTGAACGGGTTTCTGAGGCATCTCATCCCATGTCGAGATGTTGGTTGCTCTTTGACATGCATCATAGGGGCGTACCATGTTGTGAGCATCCTTGAAGATCGTGGGCCAATAGAATCCAGAATCGAAGACCTTTTGGCTGTTAGAGTTGCTCCATGGTGGCCTCCCGTAGGTCCTTCATGACAGTGCCTTAGGATCTGTTCCGCTTCACTTCCGTACACGCATCTTCGAATGAGTTGGTCCGCACCGATTCTGAATAGGTACGGATCTTCCCAATAGTAATGCTTAATATCTGTAAAGAATTTCTTCTTTTGCTGATAAGTCATTCCTTTGAGAAGGATTCCGCTTGCCAAATAGTTTGCGAAATCGGCAAACCAAGGATACTCATCGATTGAAGATTGGATGTTCAAAAGGAATTTGTGAGGAAAATTATCATTTATTTTGAATTCCTCGGTTTGTGGATGGTTCGAATCTTCAAGACGCGAAAGATGATCAGCCGCTAGATTTTCTACTCCTTTCTTGTCACGAATCTCAATGTCGAATTCTTGAAGCAGAAGTATCCATCGTATCAATCTCGGCTTTGCATCTTGTTTGTTGAACAGATAACGTAGGGCTGCATGATCGATATAGACGACTGTTTTTGACAGGACTAGATACGAGCGGAATTTGTCAAATGCGAAAACTACTGCGAGAAGTTCTTTCTCGGTGGTTGTGTAGTTTTCTTGTACGTCGTTTAAGGTTTTGCTCGCATAGTGAATTGGGTGGAATTGCTTGTCTTTCCTTTGTCCTAACACGGCTCCTACCGCAAAATCGCTTGCATCGCACATGAGTTCAAATGGTAACGTCCAATCTGGGGAAACCATAATTGGAGCGGTGACCAACCTGTCTTTTAATAGATCAAATGCACAGATGCATTCGTTGAAAAACACGAATTTTGCATCTTTCTCAAGAAGTTGAGTCATCGGTCGTGTGATTTTTGAGAAGTCTTTAATGAAACGTCGATAGAATCCTGCGTGACCTAGGAAGCTTCTAATTTCTTTCACGGTTGTGGGATATGGCAGTTTGGAAATAGTGTCAACTTTGGCTTGATCAACTTCGAGGCCTGCTCGAGAGATCTTGTGTCCCAACACTATTCTTCAGTAACCATGAACTGACACTTTTCCCAATTTAGAACAAGGTTAGAGTCCTCGCATCTAACTAGCATTTTTTCCAGGTTTTCAAGACATTGTTCGAATGAGTTTCCAAAGACTGAGAAATCATCCATGAAAAATTCCATTGAGTGTTCAATCATGTCATGAAAAATTGCTACCATGCATCTTTGAAATGTAGCAGGAGCATTACACAATCCAAAAGGCATTCGTCGATACGCAAACGTGCCATATGGACAAGTGAATGTCGTTTTCTCTTGATCTTCGGAGCAATGGGAATTTGAAAGTACCCTGAGAAACCATCGAGGAAACAATAGAACATTTTTCCAGAGAGTCTCTCGAGCATTTGGTCAATGAAAGGTAAAGGAAAGTGATCCTTTCTTGTGACGTCATTGAGTTTGCGATAATCGATGCAAACTCTCCATCCTGTAACCGTACGAGTTGGAATAAGCTCATTCTTTTCGTTAGTTACCACAGTCATTCCTCCTTTCTTTGGAATAACTTGGACGGGACTGACCCAAGGCGAATCAGAAATAGGGTAAATCAAACCGGCATCTAGCAGTTTGATTACTTCTTTCTTCACCACCTCTTGCATGCTCGGATTTAAACGTCTTTGAGGTTGAATGACGGATTTGAAGTCCTCCTCCATTAATATTTTGTGAGTGCAAAAGGATGGATTGATTCCCTTGATGTCCATGATTTTCTATGCAATTGCTCGTTTATGTGCCTTCAGCACATTGAGCTATTTATTCTTCTCATCTTTTGATAGGGCGGATGAGATTATGACAGGAAGCTGAGAGGTATTTTCAAGAAAAGCGTATTCGAGATGAGACGGAAGTTCTTTGAGTTCTAAAGCCGGAGGGTCTTCGATGGAAAGTTTGGCTTTAGGTTCTAATTCTTGATTGATGATCTCAAATGCTTCTTGACAAGATGATGTTTCATCAACTTCGAGTTCTGGAATGATCTGGTGCTCACAGACGGGCTCAGTGGTTGGATTTCTATTAATTGAGTATCGCAAGCTTCAATTTGACGAGTGTTCTTCAGATGACAGCTTATAATTGAGTCGCAAACATCAATATAATAGAGTGAATCGTCATGATGTTGAGGATGTTTCATGGATTGTCCTATGTCAAATGTCACTTCCTCCTCATCCACTCGGAGTGTGAGTTGGCCGGTGCAAACATCAATGAGGGCTCGAGCGGTTGCTAAGAAAGGTCGACCTAAGATGAGAGGAACATTCTTATCCTCATCCATGTCGAGGATCACAAAATCAACGGGAAATACGAACTTATCGATTTTAACTAAGAGATTTTCAACAATGCCCCTCGGATATTTGATAGAACGGTCAGCTAATTGAATGCTCATACGAGTAGGTCTAGGCTCACCTAAGTTTAACTTTTCAAAAACTGCATAAGGCATGAGGTTAATGCTAGCACCTAAATCGGCTAACGCGTTGCTGAAAGAAAGATTTCCTATTAGGCAAGGTATGGTGAAAATCCCTGGATCAGTCATCTTTTGAGGTAGTTTGTTTTGAAGAACTGCTGAGCAGTCCTCATTCAAAACTACATGTGATAACTCTTCCAGTTTCTTCTTGTTTGACAACACACCCTTTAAAAACTTAGCATAATTTGGCATTTGGGCTAAGGCTTCCACCAATGGCAAACTAATATGGAGTTGCTTGAACAATCCCAGAAATTTGCCATGTTGTGCCTCCATTCGTTGTTGTCTCAGACGTCCGGGATATGGAGGTGGTGGAACATAAGGTGGTGGTGGTACGTATTTCTTGGCTGGTTCTTCAACAATGACAGGTTGCTTTTGCTTGTCACTTGTATTACGTGGTGTCTTGAGATCTATTTCCTCAAGGATGGGCTGTAATACAGGTGCATCACCTTGAGTGGTTTTGCCACTCCTTGTGGTGATGGCTTTGACTTGAGCATTGGGGTTTGTTACAGTATTGCTAGGCAAAGCACCTTGGGGTCTCGCAGATAGTTGTTGTGCTATCTGACCTACCTGGTTTTCAATGGTTTGCAATGATGCTTTGTTGCTTTTGATGTCAGCCTCGTTTCTTTGGAACCTTTCCTCGTTTCTTAGATCAGATTTCCGGATGTACTCATCTGTGGCTTGTGTGGTTAACAACAATTGCTGCAATAAATCTTCCATTGATGATGCTCCACGGTCTTGATTACTACTGCTTGGACCTTGATATGTTGGTTTCTGTTGTTGGTAAGGTGGCCTACGGTTGAATCCAGATGATGGTTGGTTGTTACCCGCTTCTCTGTAATTCGGATTGCTCCTCCAATTTGAGTTGTTGTTATATGAGTTGTTTGGGCCTCCTACGTAGTCAACATCTTCAATCATCATAATGCCTTGTGGACATTCATTGGTCTTGTGTGAGTTTCCACATGTGTTGCATCGTGTTGGAGTCTTTTTAAGTTCAGCTTGCAATTGTTCGAATCGTTTGGTTAAGGATTCTAACTGGGCTGTGATCAGCGTCTCAGAGTCTACTTGATGAATTCCTCTAGAGTTGATTTTGTTTCTCAAGGGATTGTAAGCAAATCTCTTCTTAGCTGCCTTCTCTAGGGCTTGGTATGCTTCTGTTGGTGTGACACTTCCGAAATCTCCTCCCGCACTTTGGTCTACAGCTTGTTTGTGTGCTCCGCTGATTGCATCATAAAAAGTTTGACACTGCAGCCACAGATCAAGTCCGTGATGTGGGCATCTCCGAAGGAGACCTTTATATCTCTCCCACGCTGCGTGTAATGATTCATCATCATCTTGGCGAAAGCTTGTGATGCTGCTTCTCAATTTGGTAGTGCGATCGGGTGGAAAGTATTTCAACAGGAATTGTTTAGCCATTTCCGCCCATGTGGTGATGGAACCAGGCGGAAGTGAATCAAGCCAGTCAATGGCTCGGCCGCGAAGTGAAAATGGAAAAAGTCATAGTCTAATAGCATCGTCTGAACAGTTATTGATTTTGAATGTTACACAGATACGAAGGAATCGTGAGATGTGAGCGTTAGGGTCTTCGTCTTGCAATCCGTGAAACTGAACAGAGTTCTCTACGAGTTGGATAATACTAGACTTAATCTCGAAATTGTTGGCCGCTATTGCTGGTTGGACAACACTAGACTCATCACCGTCGATTGATGGTGTGGCATAGTGCGTCATCTTCATTTCCTCGTCTTGATTAGCCATGTCTCCTTTGGATGGTGTATCTTCCGAGATGTCTTCCGAGATGTCTTCTTTCACGTAACCTTTGTCGGAAAAGTCGTTCAGGTTCCGAAAGAGGTGAAACAAGTTCAGGACTAGACGAGTCGGACATACACTAACTTAAGGAAGCATAAACTAACTAAGGCTTAAAATGAATCAGGCAAATGTAACTAAACTAACTAAGGCAAACTAACTACAAAATTAAAATGAATTTGAACAAAAATATTAACAAGATATAAACAGGACAGTCAAAAATTTAGATTGTCTTTCAAACCTGCCGTGTGTCCCCGGCAACGGCGCCAAAAACTTGATGCGGTGTGAAAGTATATATATTTTTTATAAAGAATTTTTCACACAGATTCAGTTTTAAATGGTTGTTACTACTACTAACTACACACACAAAAGGCAAGTGCACCTATCGTGAGGTAATATAGTGATGGTAAGAACCGAGTATCAATCCGTGGACACACTAAGACTACTCAACAATCCTTATAATTAACTATTAATTTTTGTTTAAGAGAATGATAAGTTGCATTGATGTAAATTAGGGTTTCTTTAGGGTTTTAAACTAACAATAAAAATAAGAAATAAAGTAAAACAAGTTGAAACTTTTGGATTTAAGATCAGGGGATAAAGGCTATCATCCTAACTTGGATTACACTTATGTAATTGTGATGAAGTGGTGGTGTGATTAAAGATATTGAATAGAGTAATGGTGTTAACGTTTATAAAGATGAGCTGGCGCGATTTCTCGTCTATCCGCTCCGTAGTGACCAGGACCAACACAGGTTGAGATTTACTGCTTAGGTCAAGGCCCTAGTGATATAGGTAAATCTTTTGTGTCCTTTTCGACATACGATTTCTGAAAACATAACGTAATGTAAGAAGAGAGTTGATCAAGTTCTATTCTAACATACCATTAAGTTTAGAAAACCATAACAATTACTGTAGATTTCTCAGACTAATAAAGGGAACCCGTAAATGATCAGAAAGTTAAGGTCTTGTGATTTCTAATAACCATCTCTAGTTAATTAGCCATAGTTGTTATGAATAAAAGTTGATCATACGTTTTTCAACCGTGTATGACAATCACAATTACAAACCATAACTTATAACCCCCCGTTCAAATGTAGGTGCTACCCATCGAAAGTTTTCTCAAGACCACCATAACGTTAACACAATATTTATCACACCATTAATTCATCACAAATTACATAAGTTTCATCCAAGTAGGATGATAATAGGAGTTTAGCTCATAATGAGCTGTAATATAACAAACAACATAGAAGATAGATATGGATTCATTGATAAAATAGAACAATCAAACCAATGATCCACAATGGATGGTGTTTAGACAATCCCGAGCCTCTTCCAAGTGTTGTATGCACCTCTCGAGCCTCCAAATGATCTTCAAGACTTGATTCCCGAGACAATTCTGCAGAGTATCACTCCCACCAAAAGCTTGCAAAATGATGAACTTGGACTTCTATTTATAGGCTTCCCGGAGTGTTTAAGCACGGCCCCGTGACAAAAAGGCACGGCCCCGTGTTAGTACAATGCTTACGAAAGTTGGTCGGATCGTACGCACAGGAGTTGTCGGGCACGGCCCCGTGACAAATGGCGCACGACCCCGTGAAAGGGGGTATCACGGCCCCGTGTTGATATGGGGCACGACCCCGTGACTACTCTTGGGGAACAGTACTTTTGTCCTGTCAGATGTCCAATCACGGAGGTGTGCCAAATTAGCACGGGGGTGTGTTTTAGGCAAGGCATGGGGGCGTGCTTAATGAGGCACGACCCCATGCTTGGAGCTTTAAGCTTGAACTTCTTCAATTTCTTGTCCATTATGCTCCTTTTGTCCATCTTGCCCTTCACAACACCTGAAAACACAATTGAATGATTTTAAGTACATAATCATCATATTTCGGGAGAAATCAAGGAATAAATGATGTGCTTTTGATAGTGTTTTTATGTATAATTTGGAGCACATCATCGGACAAGCTCGGGTAACAGAGTGCTAAATCAAATGGTAGTGCAGCTACCAACATATGACGTATCAATAAAATTGTTTATGGGAATATGCAATAATGAGCACAAATTTATCAAATGTATATTGCATGCTATAAGTCTCAACAAGTAAAATTAATAAGTCGAACGAGTCGGAGCAGAACTAGATAAATAATGTTTGGCGACTATTAAATGCAAAACGAGTCATATTAACGGAAACAAAGTATCAAAATCCGTATTACAAAGTAACGGAAGAATAGAATTTATACTATAATAAAAAGGACCAAGAATCCGTACTAAAAAATAACGGAAGAATATAATTTATACTAAAATAAGAAGGACCAGGAATCCGTACCTTATCTTAACAAAGCAATCACGTCTAAGTCGAGCTCAAGTCGTACGGGAACCTACACTTTAATTATTTGTGAGTTAGGCTCACAACTCTCGATATAAGTTATATTGATGTTCCGGCGACTACTAGTTCTTTTAGGATTTCTATATAATTGTGAAAAGACTTATCATCTCATGCTTGTTTTCTTATCTACTCCAAATATTTAAGACACTCATTTTATGGTTTTAATACTTCTCGTAAACCTTTGATTAATCATTATTATATAAAACAACCATCCAACTAAATTATTAACATTACAAGTATCCTTCATAAACTATTTTTATAATTCAAAGTGTTGTGATGGAGTAAGTTGTTAGACTTCAAATTTGACTTTTTCATGTGGTCTTCATAAACAACAGAAACACGTAAGCTAAATTTAATGACCAAAGGTCCTAACCTAGTTTACTCTCAACTAACCCAACTCGTTATCCATTCAATAGTTCCTTACTAAACCACAAATTACATACCAGAACTTATCATTATTTACATTAGTTATATTATTATAAGGAGATAAATTTTAAAATAGTTTACAAAACAGTAGGTGATTTGAAGTTAGAAACCAATTAAGTGAGTAGCCTTCATGTTTTATTCACAAGTTATAATTTACTAATATTACCATTCATCAAATTGAGTATCACAAACCAATATCTATTAAAGTAACCAGAACATATATCACAACGAGAAATGGATGAATAGCTATCATGTGGTTTTAAGACTATTAACAATCATTCCAATGATGCTTAGTCGCCGGAACAAAGAGAACGAAATAGAACCACATATGACGTCGACACACACGGGGTCGAATCGGTACCTTGTTTTTATGCAGCGAGCGTTTAGCTTCAGTGATTTGGAGTCGAAGGATTATTGAATCGAACCAATATAACGTGAAGGCAACAGCGAGAAAGGTAATGGTGCTGTATATACCGACGGAAGATAGCGACAAACTTCAAATTAAAGTATTGCAACGCGGGATTTAAAAGAAGGAACAAACTGAATTACTCCATACCTTGTCGCGTGAAGGCTGCAGAAGAGAACAGATAACAACTTGTACGGCGGTGACCACAATCATCGGTGTCGGTTTCGTAAAACGGAGAGGCTGATCGGTGATGGTTGGTTCCGGTGGTGGTTCGAGCGAGAGATTGAAAGCTATATAACAGCCAATTCTTATATAACGAAGTTGTTCAACCACTATATTATTATAAAGTTGTTCAACCACTATATTATTAGAAAGTTGTTCAACCACTATATTATTAGAAAGTTGTTCAACCACTATATTATTAGAAAGTTGTTCATATTATTATTATTATTGTTATTATTATGGGTATTATAACCGGAGCCAGTGAAGTGAGTCAAGTGGCAAGGCTAGTTTGTGAGGAAACTTATGTATGGATAAAAAATTAAAAGGTACTAAGAGGTTGTTTGACAACACCTTATGTTGTATCTTTAATATGTCTGATTGAATAAGAGGTAACATCGGATCATTCAACATGTTTCTAAAAATTATTCGCTAAAAGGTTTCATGAACCATTAAGATGTGTATTTTAAGTGAAACAAACACATTCTATCTTTGTCAATTCAGAGTTAGCATCTTAATAGAATCATTAAGAAACGACCAAACAACCCCTAAAACGTCTGGGATCCTTCTGGACTATACGTTTAAACATTTTAAGAAGAAAACAATCATAAACATTGAAATTATCGCACAATCATGTGGTTTGTGTTTTGGTATCTTAGTAGTAACATCGTCTAGTGGTTTCTAGAAGACTAGATATGTAAAAAAGGATACATAGTGTTTGACTTAACCCTCATTTCACACATGGTTTAAAGAGGGGCTAGATCATTTCACATTCTGAAGTTTACACTTCTATACACACTTTTGTGTAAAAGTTGTTTCCCAGGACTTGAACTCATGATCTTAAGATCATAAAGCAATAATTTTAACCGTTATCCTCAAACTCACCCTTTAGAAGATTAGATTTGTTAGGTTGTTAAACTTTAACATTTAGTGAGCCAACCTTTCTCCTAGGTCAACATCCTTCGACTAAAGATATCAATACGACCTCTTCATTATCATATCAAAGTTGCTTTTACTATTTGTATTTATATATTGTTATGGTGTTATGTTTTACTTTTGGACCTATATTATCATGAATTTTAGGTTTTGTTTTGTTGAAAATCAAGGTGTTACTATGCGAAATGAGTTAAGGATATTATAAGTCAGTAAAATAGTATTTGAAGTTTATAATTGTTCTACATTATTTTTTTAGGTGACTTAATTTTACTTAATCTATCTATTATAATAAAAAAAGGTTTTAGTTGGACACTTGTTAAAATTCTAAAGCTCTTAAAAATAATAGTTTCCCCCCCTATCTCTTCTAATAAATAACTACCTTAATTACAAACTAGCTTTCGTGAATCCGTGTATTACACGGGTTGAATAAATAATATTAAATAGAATAAATTTTATTAATTGTAAAATAATATATAATTTAAATTATATATGAGTAAGGAATATCTATCTATTATAATAAAAGAAGGTTTTAGTTGGACACTTGTCAAAATTCTAAAGCTCTTAATTTTAGTTTTCCCGTCTATCTCTTCTAATAAATAACTACCTTAATTACAAACTAGCTTTAGTGAACCCGCGTATTACACGGGTTGAATAAATTTTATTAATTGTAAAATAATATATAATTTAAATTATATATGAGTAAGGAATATAAGTAATAAAACAATAACATCAACTTTTAAAATTTTTGTTTTTAACTTTTTTATTTTTCAAAAAATAAATTAAACATTTCGCTTAAAAACATGTTAAAAAATGCAAACTTTAAAATATTTTTTGTTTTTAAAAAAAAGTATGATGTCTTAGAAAAATTTATTTTTATAAAAATTTGTTTCTCTAGAAATAAACATCAAAAAATATCTATTTCTAAATTTTTCTAAAAATAATTTTTAATCAAAAAAGAATTCAATAATATAATTAGTAATTAATGGAATTATTTAATAAGAGAGAGAAGCGAGAAAATTTTATTAAAAATGAATGTGGTGTTGCCATGTGGCATCCCTATTTACCATTTTATTAAAATAGGTAGATGATATAATTTAATTCTTTTTTAGATTAACTATTGTTTTATAATACTTAAGGAATAGTTCTTTTAAATATGTAATTTCTAAGAAAACATTTGTTAAGATAAGAATTTTTTCTAAAACATCAAAATCTTTTAAAAATATTAAATATTTAAAAATTAGTGTTTTAAATAATATAATTTATATAAACCAAAATAATTAAAATTCAAAGTTATAATGAGTTTCTTTTAGAAAGGACACTATTTTAATGGTATGTTTTGAACAAAATGTTTGAATTTTTTTTAAACAACGAAATTATTTAAAAAAAGAAATTATTTTATTACTTATAATTATTTTTACTCATAAGTAATTTATTCAACCCGTGTAATACACGGGGTACTAACCTAGTAGTATATACTTTATGATTATGTTTAATGCATTAGTTATCTACAAGATTAAAAAGAAAATCATTCACGAATCTAAAAGTTTTAAAAAACACTTATAATGACATATTTGACTTGTTATCGGAACAAACAAACAAACAAACAACAAACCCAGTATATCCCACTCAAGAGCAGGGTCTGGGGAGGGTAGGTGTAGGCGAGTCTTTCCTCTATCTAGTTAGGTAGAGAGACCGCTTCCAATGAGACCCCCGACTCGATAGCAGAAGCCATACTGGTAGCAAGACAACATACAATAAATCATACAGCACATATCGTATAGTATACAAAAAGCCATATCGGCAGCGGGTCATCATACAATAAATCATACCACACATATCCTACAGTACACAATAAATCATACAACACATAGCATACATAAATCCTAGGTGCCTTGTAGAATCACCGTTAAAGAGCAGATATGGGCTACTTAGATATCAGGCCCCGCAACCAAACTTCAAATACCCTTCCTGCCTATAGGTCACACTAGAAGTCCTTAATTTTAATTCTACGCCTCCACTCAGACCTATCCTCGATCATGTGCTCAGAGAGGTGCAGGTGTATCATATCTCGCCTAATTACCTCATCCCAAGTCAATCTAGGCCTTCCTCTATTCCTCCTACCCTCTACGATGATGTTCTCTACTGCTCTAACTGGTGCTGCCATTGGTCTCCTCTTGACATGCCCAAACCATCTTAATCTTCCCTCTCGTATTTTATCTACGATACAGGCCACTTCTAGCTTCTGTCGATACACTTCGTTTCTTATCCGGTCAAGTCTTGTGTGACCGCACATCCACCTCAGCATTCGCATTTCCGCTACCTCTATTTGTTTCTCGTGTGATTTCTTTATGGCCCAGCAGTCTGTTCCATATAACATAGCTGGACGTACTCCCACTCGATATAGCTTTCCCTTTAGTTTTGCTGGAAACCTCTTATCACATAGGATCCCTGCTGCTGCTCTCCACTTGCACCATCCTGCTTGAACACGGTGCACTACATCGCTGTGTATCTCTCCGTCCTCCTGCAAGTACGAGCCCAGGTATTTGAACCTAGACGTTTGTGGGACCGCCATACCCTGAATACTGATTTGGATGTCCTCTTCCGCCTCGCCACTAAAGTTACAATGCATGTATTTTGTCTTTGAGCGACTTATCCTTAAACCTTTACGCTCTAGTGCTGCTCTCCATTGTTCTAGCTTGTCGTTAAGCACCCTTTTAGACTCCGATATTAAGACAATATCATCCGCAAAGAGCATGCACCATGGAGCTGGCTGCTGTATAGACTTGGTCATCTCATCCAACACTACTGTGAAGAGAAATGGGCTCAGTGCCGATCCTTGGTGGAGTCCCACTTCCACTGTGAATGAGTCTGTGTCTCCGATCGGGGCTCGCACACACGTTTTTGCCCCATCATACATATCCTTGATTATTTTGATATACCTCTCTGGTACCCTCCTAAGTCGTAGACTTTCCTAAATTAGTTGACGCGGAATGCTGTCATAATCCTTTTCTAGGTCGATGAATACCATATGGAGGTCCCTTTTCTTTTCTCTGTATTTCTCCATTATCCTCCTTATGGCGTGTATTGGTTCTGTCGTAGAGCGTCCTGGCATAAATCCAAATTGGTTTGACGCTATCTGCGTTTCTCGTCTAATTCTCGTGTCAATAACTATTTCCCATAATTTCATCGTGTGACTCAATAGCTTTATTCCCCTGTAATTTTCGCAACTTTGTGCATCTCCTTTTTTCTTATATATGGGGACTATAACACTGGTTCTCCACTGGTCCGGCATCTTCCCTGTTGTAAAGATAGTGTTGAATAAATCTGTTAGCCATTCGAGCCCCTCATCTCCCAGGCATTTCCACACTTCAATCGGTATGTTGTCTGGCCCCACCGCTTTAGCCCTTCCCATTTTCTTCATAGCTCTTTTAACTTCATCTACTGTGATGCTTCTACAATAGCAATTGTTTTGTTGTGTTGTTTGGGTTGTATTATCTATCTCAGCTTGTTGATTTGGGTTCTTTATGTTGTAAAGGTTATCGAAGTAAGTTTTCCATCTCCCCTTGATGTCTTTGTCGTTCACCAAAACTTTTCCATCCGCAGCCTTTATAAACTTCACAATTCTCAGGTCTTGTCTTCTGCTGTCTCTTGCCTTGGCTAACTTAAACATGTCATGCTCTCCTTCTTTCGTCTCTAGTCGTTTATACATCATCTCATACGCCGCGTTCTTTGCCTCTGACACCGATTTCTTCGCCTCTCTCTTAGCCTCCTTGTATTTATCTTTTAGCTCTGGGCGTTCTTCCTCATTGTTACAGCGTAGAAGCTCTCTGAAACTTTGTTGTTTTATTCGTATCTTCTCCTGTACATTTTCGTTCCATCACCAAGATTCCTTATGGTCGACTGTCCTCTTTGTTGTAACTCCAAGCGTTTCTTTAGCTGCTTGGATTAGCGTATTTGCCATGGCCTCCCACTTTTGGTTTGCGTCTTTCTGTGGTCCAGGATGGTTCATTGGTATGACCTTATCTCTAAAAATGGTAATGTTTTCGTCCTTGAGCTGGCTCCATTTTATCGTATGTCTAATTCTCTTGTTTGTTGGACAATTGGTTTCTTCACTCGTATATCCGCCACTAACATATGACTTGTTATCGGAACATATGCCTTAAATCACTTTCGTGTTTGAATTTTGGTGGTTTAGGGCCATAATCACAAGTGCTAGAACTTGTGGATACGATTAGGAACACTCGTATTAATAATTAACATTAAATAAGGTTTCAGTTCTTATGTAAAAACATTATTGCGGAATTCTTATTTAAATTTGATGTAGCTATTTGGTTTTTATTTTTTTAATTTTCGGTCCGGTAGTATAATTTTTTTAATATATATAATATTTCTCATTCGTAAAATAGTTTACTTCACCTCCGCCCTCCTTACCTCCTTATGGTTTCTCATTTGTTAGGCCTTTTCTTTAAATTCTAATAATCATCATGTTCTTCTTATTTTATTGCTCTTAACCATAAAATCATATGTATTTCACATTGATCCAAAAACCTAACGATCCGATAATAATAGCTACCATACTTCCGATACTCCTGCTTTGGATGAGGTTTGAATGTTAATTTCAAGCCTCATTTAATACATAAATCATAACCATATTTGAAAGGCATTATTTTGATAGCCCTCTTTTTATAGAAAATTAAAATAACATAAACATTTATAAAAGGAAATAATATTTGCCGACTAAATATAATATATGTTTTTATTAGATCATTTGTAACGGGCGTGATAGGTCATCACATCAACTCTTACCATGATTTATCACAACTTTGGTATGATGGACTCTTCCCTGACGGATATTATAGGTATAATAAAATATTTTTGTTCGTTATTTTTTTATTTGGACCATCAATCATAACAGTACTTCATCTTTTTTAAATTAAATCTCAAATCAAACATCATTACGGCTTATAAGCTATCGAGGATACTTATCACATTTAACGTTTCATTCACTGCCACATTAACGACACATCAGTCTCGAGTCCCCCACCACTCCTATATGTAATTGTTTTCACTTCCAATCACTATACACTCCATTGCTTATTATTTTGTAATTATTACTTTAGTCATCTGCCGAGTGTGAGTTGTGACCCTGGTAGAGCTAGTTCTACGCTACCAAGTGGTTCATGACGTGGTATTCGATGCATGAAATTGATGCCACAGGACTTTCGGCTTGAGCCATGGGAACCATGCCATCGAAGTACACAAATTAGAAAAATAAAAATAAAACGAAAGACTTGGGTTATATGAACATCCAATTTTGTTATTAGACAACTCATATGACTATCTCTCACTTTAAATCTATTATACATATAGAAAAAGATAGAGAGATGAGAGTGTCTTAATATTTTTGTGGGTGTATCAATAACTAATCCATGAATAAAAGAGTAGACTTTTAGTTGAAAACTAGTAATAAAAATTAATGGATATAAAGAGTTAAACACCCTCGTGAAAGTGTTCCCACACTGGATTAAACTCACATAAGCTCAATACACAATAATGGCTTTGACCTAAAGGGCGTGTTATAAGTACACCCATTAGTTATTGGGACACTTTTATCTTTTTTAACTCTCTTTATATACACATATAAAGAGAGAGAATGATGTCCTAATAACTTAAATGAGTGTAATAATAACCAAAGCCTTGACATATTATTGAATATTGACTAAATTTATTATTTTTGGGTTTTTAATTGGTAAGTAAGATATGCTTTTTAATTATGTGTGTATATCTTTCATATAATTAAATTGTTAAAGAAAAACTCCCTTTCTATGTATTTTGTTATCAAATGTTAAAAATAGTTTATCAAATCTTAAAGAAAAATTTGACATGTGTCCCTACCCTATTATTCATATTTCTCTTTTTTTGGTTTAAAAAT